>CM072159.1:26041321-26641321 GCA_036850595.1 Rhyacichthys aspro | reverse complement strand
TAAAATTTGGTTTGTCCAGTAAAACTTAGTCTAGACATCTGCCATACAATTATTACAAAAAATGATACTACTGTAAAAAGTGTCTTTATTATTTTAGCATTATTTTACATTTCTTATTGAAGTTTGTTAATGATTTTAAAGGGCACGTATGGAGCTTCACATGCAACACACTAACACTGATGTGTTTGCAAATGCTTTCCAGTTTACATGCAAACAGTTTAGATGGAAGATCTTTTTGTTTTTCTTTGTGAAAACCTTATATCCTTCTCTTCAAACTAAGCTATTGTCAACTTTTATTCACTTAAACTTGTATCTGAACAATACAAAACTATAGGTTACACCATGCATCATCTACACACAATCATTTGGTTCAGCTTTTGCCCTGAGGCTCCTCATTCACATCGTGACATGTCTCAACTCTTTCCACAGTAAACCGGAGCAGGCTAATGTAAACGCTGGCAATGAAATGCTTTATTATCAGATTTGAGAAGATTTTCATCGGAGGATATGTCTGTCAAAGAGAAGATGGAGATAAAATTTAACATGAGGGTCATGGACATCCAAACTCTGAAGAGAGAGAGAAAATATATCAGGGGCTGAGAGGAAGAGCATGTCAACAGAGCTCTCAACAGACTCAGCATGACTCCACTGGGAATAAAAGTACCATCGTTTACATGAGAAGAGTCATCACCGTATCATCAGCTCACAGTAGATCACATGATTTAGGGCCATGAAGGTACACTGTAAATAAAGGTTTTTAAAAAGGACATTTTCATTTTTGACTAAATGTATTCTGTCCACAAACCACTATATAACAGCACTATACACAATATGGCTTGGCAAAAGTACAAACAGCAATGGTTTTATGCACAATACCAGTCTCATAAGCTTCAGCTAAACAATAGAATATCTAAAGCCTCATTACTTTCCAATGCGTGCTAAGGCTCTGGGAGCTCTTAACCCTGTCCCCTGGGCTGTAAATAGGAGGAGCTGCTTGTTTGCCCATCTGATAAACACACACTGGTGTCATCTGTGGTCAACCTGCGGTGGCTCTGACTCGGCCTCATTAGCACCAGGCCTCATATAACGGCCACTTTTACACAGAGCTCATCAGATTAAAGAACAGAGTTGAACAGTGCTTACTGCCTTCTGCTACAGCCCCACAATCTGGCAATAAGTCAACCAGCCCAGATGTGAGGGCCAGGCTTGTTTAGTACATAGGAATTTTGGTTTTTGGTGAATGCAAGAACTGAATTCTTCCAGCTCTAAAAAGTAGTATAAGCATACTTTAAAACACATGGCAAATCACATTTCACACACTTTATTGGACAAGTTAAAACATCTGCAAATAAAGCCATTCATCTCCTACTGCTTGGTCCCATTAGGGCTCATGGGTGACTGGAGCCTGTCCCAGCAGCTGTAGGCCTGAGCGGTGGTCCACTCTGGGCAATGGTGAGTTGGTCGCAGGGCAAATCAAACCATATTATTTAAATCGAGTTTAAAATTGAAAAAAATGAAAAAAATAATAACATGAGGCACAAAATCAAGTGCAAGTTTTATTTTAAAGGTCCCATATTATGCTAAATCGACTTTTCTGAGCTTTTAACCATGTTCTAACGTTGTTTCTACCTCAAACACATACCCAAAGTTGTGTTTTGTTTCATTCGCGCATGTTAGTAAGTAATTTATTTAGTTTGAGCTACAATCCTTTCAACGAGCTGTTTCACGCAATGACGTCAATATGTGACAATACACTGCACAACAGCTCCTTAGGAGTCTCCAGGCAGCATACATTCTCAACTTCAGTAGGCATTGTACGGTCATTTCCACATGTGCGCCTATAAACAGAAGCAGTTAACACCCGCTATGCTACGGGCTACACCATAGAAACATACACAATAAATAGTTTCTCATTTACCAAGCAGAAACGTCTTGTAGAAGCCTTCGAGGTCTTTGTGTTTGCTCATGTTCTTCGAACTCAGAGTCAGACTCTGGGTCGAAGATATACGGCTCAGTTACTCTCAAAGCCGTTGCTGAAAAAGTTATTAGTACGATGTACCGTGTTTACTTCAGTCTGTTTCCAGCATAGCTCGCGTAGCTCTAGCGTGACGTCATGAGTGGGCGGAGCCAACACGGGAGAGCTGAGCCTTAAAGTGACAGCCCCAAATCAGACCGTTCACTTTGGACTCATGATGAGAGCTCATCTAAACCACTTGTATAAGATAAATATTGTGTGTTTCATGTTGCAAAACGTGATATGGTAACCTAAATGTATCCAAAATGCACTGTATAATGTTCAAAATAGTATATTATAGGACCTTTAACAAACAGTAAAGACACAATGGCTACACTAAGTGAGTCAGAGCCTGATGAGTAATCTTTATCAGTTAGTGGATGGGACTTTAGTTTTCAAGTTTTCATATGAGAGCCAACTATTAAATATGACATTAGTGAGCTGAAAACCTGTGTGTTTACAGCAATAGTTTAGTTTTTTCTTTTCAGTAGGAAAACTTTCTCCTAAATGCATGCTGTTCTATCAGATAAAGCCCTAAACTTCGTGTGCTTCTTGCCTAAACATGACAATACAACTTAGATTA
Organism: Rhyacichthys aspro; assembly: GCA_036850595.1. Taxonomy (NCBI): domain Eukaryota; kingdom Metazoa; phylum Chordata; class Actinopteri; order Gobiiformes; family Rhyacichthyidae; genus Rhyacichthys; species Rhyacichthys aspro. The sequence continues at coordinate 26,638,724 of CM072159.1, read as the reverse complement.
CCTACACTAAAGATACCTTAAACAGTGACAATATGGACACCTGACAACAAGTTTGATTGAGTTATCTATGACTATTTTCCTCATATCTAAACATATTCATTTATTTATTAATTTAAAACAACATTAATCACCAAAACCCAATCAACTTGTCTTTTTAATAGTCGCTGGTGCTGTTTTTCACTCTCTATTTACTTCCAGATCAGATTTATGTTATGCTCTACATCTCTGTAGAGCTGTTGCATCTTGTTTATAAAAGAGTGATTCAATTCTGATCCAGCATTTAAATATACTCTCCTATATTTTTGAAAGAACACTAAATAGTATTACATGTAGTTTACAGACTTCCAAGATAAAAAGACACTATTGCGTTGCATGATGCTACAGGCATAAAGTGAATGCAGCGTTCAGTGCACAGCGTCTAATTATGTTTATTGTCTGCTCTCAGCGCTGGTTTGTTAAACATGGCCCTCAGCTCTGTTCTGTGCTGCTCACTGTCTTGTAAACCATCCACGCTCGTTACATAAGAGCGTAAAGAGAAAGCAGCTGGCGGCGTCTCTGTTGAGATGGACGACGTGCCGGAGAGACAGCGCAGAGTGAGGACAGAGGTCTAATGGGTGAACTCTGACCCCTCAGCAACAACTCAGGGCCTGTTCTTGAGGATTTAGGCCTGTTTTTGCTAAAGTAAAGATCTACTTCAAGTGGGTCTATCTTTGAGCACATGTCAAACTCAAGGCCCAGGGGCCAAATGTGGCCCTTTGCATTGTTTTATATGGCCCTTCAATGCATTTGGTAGGTTCTATCTTTGGGACTTAACAAAAGGCAGTGACTATTCTAAAGATTAGTAGGGAACAACAGGTCTTAGCTAAATTTGAACAGGTTTGATATGGACTTAACTGGGTTGTAGTTGGATTTGAGCAGGTTTTATATGGCCTCAAGCAGGATTTAGTTGGATTTAAAAAGGTATTGGTTGGATATGAACACATTTTAGTTGGATTTGAACACGTTTTACACAGGTTTAAACAGATTTCTATTGGATTTGGACAAGTTTTGGCAGGATTTTAACATATTTTAGTTGGATTTGAGCCAGTTTTTGTTGGATTTATCACAGTCTTCAGCCCCTGAAATGACTCTTATTTACTACTGTGGCCCCTCGTGGCTTTGAGTTTGACACCACTGGTATACTGTATATGTGCGTGATGGACACTGGAGATGGAGGAGTTCGTAAAATAAGGAACAAAACTAAACCTAAAATTCTTATAAATGGACTCTATTTGTCCTATTCACACTCTGATAAGGAGATGCATAAGTATTGAACACATGAATTTGTGGCCTTTAGTTTTTTGCACCTTGTAAATGAGAGGGGTTGTTTGCATTGGGTGGGCTGTTCACGCTAACTCTCCAATGTAAGTGTAACGTTTACATGACAAGTTTAATACAGTGTTGAATAAGCCATCCACAATACGAAATGGAAATGTTAGTGTAAGAAAGTTGCTAGGCTAATTTTTGTTTACATGCATTTAGGACATAATAAAGGTAGGTGTGAATGCTGAGGGCAAATCCAGCATCACATCAGTCAAGTAGACAAACTGGTATATTACACCTTGGGTATGAAAATGTAGTATTGCTGTTAAGTGGATCCTCCCAAACATTAAGAGGCACTCCTGTTTACGCCTTGTGCTTATCTTCTCTCTACCACTGCTTGCATCAATCAATGAGGTCCACCCAAATCTTTGAACACAGCACATGTCTCAAAAGTGAGTCCAAGCTGGAAAGAAGCATTATCACTGTGTATTTTCATGTTTTATACTGTTTATACTTTACTGTTTTATATTATCCTGTTTTATACCACATGCAAGTAGGGACACAAGTACTAAGTTGATAATAGTCTCTCTCTGTTTGTGTGTTCTTTATATTTCACGGCAGAATGGCAACTGTTCATTAGTCAAAAGTGTTAAATGAGATTGTTTGGAGCTTATAATATATACCAATATACTGTATTTATTTTTATTGGTACCATGTGAGTCCCACCCTTTGTCTTCACTACACATGACCCACAAAAGTCTGAAGAACTTCATTTATACTGTTTAAGTTTAGCTGAATCAATGCAGTTTTGTCAGGGTTTATTGTGTTTTCAGGAGAATGTGTTTATCCTTTATTAAATTACGAATGTCATTTGAATGTGTTTCTTGGGGGCTGCATTGGTTTATTTTAATAAATTATCAACATTGGATGCACCCCTTGTGGTTCAATGGCTGCAGCCAAACCAGATTAGATGAGCCAGTTATTATTACGTTGACCAATAAGACAATAAACAATCAAAAATATATGAAGAAAACACTTAAAATTGCAAAATCCATCAACATAACAAGCTCATGTCCATATAAAGATAACATATTAGCCATAAACAATAATGTGTGGCTTTCATAACTGTGAGGTGGCAGTGGAGCAATCGTTACTAATTCAATGTTTGCCAGTGATTTTTCTATAGATATAGCAGCTGAGCTCCACTGTGGACACATTTACACAGTCACTATTGTCACTCACTGTTACACAGACCTCACGCCACGTCTAAGCCAAAGTGATTTGCTGTGCACATCCTGCTACCACAATGTGATTAACGAACTAAATCGACTTTGAAATCATACCCTAGAGTTACACAGGCTTTATTTTCATCTTCCTCTCGGTCTTGCAGTGGAACTAAATCAAATTCAGGAGGATAAGGCGAGTTGCAAAGCAGCCAAAAACGTCTAATTCCTTCCTACTTCCCTTTATTGGCTCGCTGCCACCAGACAAACAGTTGGAGCAGAAATGGCTGTGTGCGGATCTGTGGGTTTGGCCGGGACTGGTTTTAGACCTTGATTGCAGTCAGAGTTAAGTCGTCTTTTTCAAACAGGACGTATGTGTGGGCGCAGTCACCTGGCTTTAGTCCAAATCCAGGTTTCGATTGGCAGCAAATTACCAATACAACGTGGTACAGGCAGAGATTTCCAGACAAATACTCATAAATGATAACAGACGCACTCATCTTTATCAAATACAGCAGTTGGAAAATAGTCATTATTGTCATTTACTCATGGGATTTACTGCAAACCATGACTCAGCGGTTGTGGGCCTGTTGAGTCACTTCATGATTCTTACAGTGATGCAACTATTAGCAAAGTTTAGCCCCCAATATTATATCTACATATACTTATGCAATGTTTCCCAGAAAAAGAAGACATGAAAACACAAGATGAATCATGTACAACCCAGTTTCATGGGAATTCAGCAATATTTTAAGTCTTTATCATGTAAGAAACAGTGCAAAACAGCATTTTTAAAATAAAGAACAGATATAGACATATATGTAGATGTAGATATAGAAACAAATGTTGAGACTTCAATACAGTTTCAGCCGGCAAAAGGTTATTAGCCACCCAAAATACAAATATTTCATAAACAAGATGGTTTTAGCAAATGACAGCTGACTGACTGTGTTTGTGCAGTCAGTGAGTGGATAGAGAACATTAGTGAGCCTACACTAAATTCTAAAAAGTCACTGGATTCTTTGGACTATGTTCTGATGAACTTGAACAGAAGACCAGATAACTCCACACGGAGGAGCCAGAGTTATACACAGAGGGCTTTAGGACCTGTGCTTCCTCATCAAAGACTGTGTAACAGAGACACGCCTGGTAAGGTTATACACTTCTTTAAAGCTGCAAAAACTACATAAATATATGTTACCATTATAGACAAAGACAGATGCATGTTAAGTAAAGGATCACACATACAGCTTGTGGAGTACATACTTGATCTGCTATTGATAAACAACACGGTAACAACATACTGAAGAAAATATGAGGTCTATCTGTAGAATATTGACTGTTGAATACAAGAGAACTTTTTTCACTGTTTGTAAAGAGTCTAATTATGTCTTTAACTTTTATAGAAATCAATGCGAACTGCTTTAGTTGCTGTGAAGGACGTCTTTCTCATTTTATGATAACATTTATGGAGGTCTTTGTAGGACTCATGTTACAATAATAAACAATTTATCAAGAACAGAATAAAATTAAATTAAAAAAAATATAAAGACATGTTGACTTTAACATTAGAGGGACCGTACAACATTATGTATTAAAGTTGAAGAAAATCATTATCTTTGGGTCTTAACATCCAAAATCAACTTTCTCTTGAAACACAAACTTGGATCTCCAGGTAAGATGTCCTGAATGTTATGTCCCATCCACTGCCCCAACCTGCCTTATTCAAAAAAGTAAAACTCAAGCCCGAAACAAGGAATTATTAAATAAATCTATTATTAATTCTAGATTTGATTTTTAAAGCTGTAAAATTTACAAAAAAAGTCCTTTTTGGAGATAAGCAGACATTTACAGGTTAGACCTAAATTGACAGAAGGGATCCTTATTTCCAAAACGTAACAATGTAAACCCGTGCACACTCCTGAATATACATGAGTGTAGTGATGATGATGCGGGGACCTCCCTGTGGGCGCATCGAGCTTTGATTAAAGACGTGAACATGTGGCTAAGTGCTGAGAGCATCAAGCCCAGAGCCCATTTCTCTTTCTCAAACCTCTCTGATGAAAAACAAACAGGCGCTATCCGACAGGCCAGCAGCAGCCGTCAGCCAGCGAGTACGCCCCCTCCTCTGGCCACCATCCCCACCACCGCAGGCACATGCACGTTGTCCAATTAAGGTCTTGTACCGCCGCTCGGTGCCACAGGCTGCCAAGTCTCAAACAAGTCCTGTCAGAGGGGTTAATCTTGCTTTGGGAGCTTGACGGGCCGTGGTATGTGCTGCCCGCTCTGACACTTCATCATGAGTGGGTGGGCACTGGCGCGTGGTCCCAGGGCTATAAAAGGCCTGGAGGAGTCAGATCAGTGCCCACCACAGCCCCCCTTCTTTTGTAAGTGTGTGTTTGGGAGACTGGCAGCAGAGCGGAGTGAGTCAGTTTGTCGAGCGTGCCCTGGAGCGAGGCTCTGAGACTTTACACTTGCTGCAGGCCTCTGAGCAGTGTTCAACATACAGCAGCCTCGTGCCAGTGGAGCATAGCACTCAGCTGTGACCTCACTATAAATGTTATATGTCTGTGCTGTGAAAATACCAGTGCTAATGCAAACACAAGGTTCAGTTTAATCCTCTGGCACCTACACTGCAGCACAGATCTCATATTTCCATACTGTCCACTAAGAGCACAATGCACTCTGGCATTAACTTTGTGAGAATACACCATTTACAACTATTGCACAACTATAATGACTAGGTTAATCTATTTCTTGGGCTACTTTTAAATATCACCTTCCTTTTAAAATGACTTAAGTGTTCTTTCATGGTTTTAAACTGGTTTAAGATGGGTTCAGGTGGGTTTGAAGTGGTGTAACTTGGACTGTAACTGGCTTTAATTTGATTATAACCAAACTTGGATGGGCTGTGATTGTTGACTGGATTTAGAGAGGTTTAAATCAAACCTTAAGTGGTTTTGAACTGTTTAAAACCAGATTTGAACAAGTCTATGTGGTTTGACTCTATGTGGCATCGACCAGTTAAAAGGGTTGTATCCCGGCTAAAACTGGATTTGCACAGATTTAAAGTGGTGCCTTTAGTGGTTTGGTATGGCTTTAAAATTCCATTTGACTTTATCCAAAATACAGATCTCATGAATCTGCATCAAACAACACTAGCATGGCTCATCAGGTTGGCAGGTTGTGTAATAAGTGGTAGGTTGCTGGTTTGAAACCCATCTCTCATTTGCTTTTACAAAACAGGAAAGACAATGAACCCATGAGTGATTAGGTAAATGGGATTAAGACACTTGACGGATCTGAGGATGAGGTAGGCAGTTGTGAAAGGAATAAAAGAAATGGATTATATTGAGACACACAGCTATTCTTTATTTCTGTCTGTTCTGTCAAAGTAATTTGGTTGTTGTCTGACCAGCCAACCTATTTCCTTTTTTATTCTCTACAAAGAACTATTCTGGTAACTGGGTATTTGAGTCAGTTCAATGGATAACGTAATAAATAATAAAAGATACGATCAGTCGAAGAAATGTAGCATCACATAAAGCCTGGCTCATTTTGGTTACAATTAATTCAACATGGATTCCAGACCCATTTCACACTTTTCTTTGTAAAGTGAATGGGTTTGGCAGATTAGAGACTATTGGTGCATGCAAATAAAATAGAGTGAACGTACCTCGTCTTAAATAATGCGCATTTTATGACCACATGAAATTGAATGTACGATAAACATGTCATTAACAACAAACAAAGAGCTAACCTGTTGTGTTTTCTAAGAATATTGTTCTTATGTTTAACTTTATTTTAGTCATTACATCTCTTCTGAATCAGCATACATCCAGTGCTGTTCATGGCTGAAGGAGGTATGTGAAACTGAACGATTTACACAACACAGACTGCTGCAGAGATAAACTATGGAGGAAACTAATCATTCTTCCCTCTTTGGGCTTGTCAGACTCATGTGCTATCTCAGCAGCATCAGCGACCGAGGCCCAGACAGAAACACGCTGTAGATCACACTGGAGCCGTAGCATGTCATAAATTACCTTTGTACGGAGCCGCACAATTACCGACTGTTGCAACAAGAGGTTTTATTAGTTGGTTTTCTCTTAAACTATCAGACAAACCAGAAACCAGGACCTGCCTGAAGCGAAAATTCAGTCTAGAAGCCTCCTGTTGCCAATTCACTTCAGTGTCACTGCTGTCTGTTCATATTTGCCAGATGAAACAGTGGTAAGTCACAGTCTGGTGCTACACTCTAAATGCTCACTCTAATTAGATCCACTTTGGAAATGACACAGTTTGACTCGGTGCTAAAGTCATGTGCTAATTTTGTCCATTGGAAACATCCAGGCCCTGACCTCAGCCCTGGTTTGACTGACAGCTGCTCTGAGGAGGTCTGTTGGAGCGGCTCTGTCTGGTGATGTTATCTCCAGTGCAGCGGGAGAAACGGGTTCCAATGTCACCGTCTGCTCATAACAAACAGGGAACGGCGCGGTGAATGCGGAGGTGATGAGAAGCTAACTTGTCGCCGAGCCCAGACGCTGGACCGAGCTGAGGCTGAGCGAGGTTTTTCCACACAAACCAAAAAAACGTCACTGCACCTGTCAGAGCGAATAGAACACAGCTGAAGAAAAGTCTTAATAAACTGCACATGTATTACGGGCCTGCTCTATTCTCTAGAGCAGGCTCCACAGCGAGACATCTGGAGTGTAGCAACAGGGCAACTCTTAATGACAAACTTTTTCCCCCAATTAGCACTAATGGTGGTACAAAGGAGTGGATCTGGGAGTGTGAAGTAACTCAGCAACTAGTTGGACACATTGTAAGCCCTTTTCACAAATGCACTATTCTCTAGATTTAACTCTAGAGGCTGCATTTGTGAACACTATCTTGTCCATGTTCCACTAAAACTATATATGAAATATATGAACAATATGTGGATTTAGTTGAAAGGGCTGTTGCTCACGTTTATATGATGTTCCTGTGACCATTTCAGCAATAAATTGTGCATATGTTTGAATTATTATTAACACTATTACTGCATTAACTGTCATCAACGTCTATTTTATTTCTACCGCAAGTTTACAACAACCATCACATGCCCAAAGTGATGTACAGGCTTAAAAATCCATTACCTGATTTTTTTTAGTTTGATCACCTAAAGCTTATTGCAACAGGAATCAAATGTGAAAAAATCAGAACCTTATAATGAAGGATTTTAATAGATGAGAATAAATGAGATCAGCCCAAAGCGGGATTTTGGCCAATCACAGCTTGTTTCTGGTACAAAGGAGCGCTCCCATTGGTTGATACTAATGTCAACAACGAAGGACCAAGATAATACCAAGAAAAGAGCTCAAAAAAGGAAAAAAAATAGAGAAAGGAGTGACAAATTACACATGGATAAATGCTGGCAGTGTTTAACGAGGCAGAGATAATTAAGGATAAACTCTAAAGAGAAAAGTTTCAGGTCAGCAACTTTGATTAAATGTAACACAGTAGCATTTGTGGTGGAAAAAGAAGCAGGAGAGGAACTACGCTGGTGTTGGGGGAGAGTGGTGGGGCTAAGACCAGGAGGCAAAAACAAAATCAGGTACTGGAGCTTTAATTCAATCACCGTCAGCAGATTAGTGTTGTGAATGCAGAGATTTCAGACACAGCAGTTATGTATGCATGTATGTTTATCACATTAGACAGAAACTCCACAGACATTTGACATTTGGGAAGCCGAGGCCAGACTGAAAGTTTATGACTTGTAACATTACTATTCTGGAGAAAGGGCATGGTTTACCAGGAGGATACGTGTATGTTTGGTCAGGACTACTCAAAAATAAAAGGGCTCCTTTGTGTTGTGTGCGGTCACTTAAGTTCATCGGCTCTAAAGACGACGTAATGACTCTGAGAGAGAGCGGAAAACAGGAGCTGAGTCCAAGCAGCGCTGGAGACACACAGTCACATCCTCCAAGAGTTCATCAAGAAACCTTTGGACTGTTATCCACTGGGTCCTTTCTTCATTATGTGTTTAATCACATTTAATACAGAAATCCGTCTACAGCATTTTTTTTTTCTGGCAACTCACATTTGAAAATGCCAAGTGACTCAAGACCAAACTTTACCAAAAAGACTTTTCTTTATTTTTATTGTCACACACACATTGATTTTTTTTTTTTAACTTTTTTTTTTGTTTCAGCTACACATACTCCCAGCTATAGGCAACAATATGACAACATGTCTTTACAGTGTACAAGTGTGTCTGATTATAATGGTTGTTCTGTTACTGTAGTTTACGTGAACAGTGTGAATGCTGCCATACGCACCAGACAGACAAAGACATCATATTGTGGTTTAGTAAAGCCATCACTGTCCACTGCTGCCCGTCTGGACAGGTCTCCGTTTGCTGCTGAACTGTGAAATTAGCACAGGGGAAAAGCTAATATTTCACTGTCTTTTATAAAGCAGGCCAAGAATGTTAATTCGACAAACAAACCGCTCCAGATTGTGCTGCTGAGAGATCGGGGCATTAGCTGCAGTGTGGTTTCTGCACAGAGACCGAAAACAAATAAATAAACTCGCAGCCGCAGAGAAAATGAATTCGAGAGGCCAATTAGAAAACACCACAGAAACGGTGAAGGCAGAGATAGAGAACTGTGGGAAAATACACATACAGCGAGTCATACGATGTGCTTTCATTAAAGAAAAAGGCAAACTGAAGTGAAATATTAAAATGTCACAAAAGGAAAGGTGAGCAATTGTTAGATTTTCAGCTGCTCCTCTCGATGTGTGTTTTCTGATCTCCTCCTCCTCACTCTATCTCTAAGAGAGCATCAGAGAAGAGTCATTTTCTCTGTTTTTATCGATGATGTTATGTCCCACAGCTAACGACAATACCTCACACTGGACCGATCCATGACTCTCAGTGTTCTCTTCACCAAAATGGACCAATACATTGAGCACATCACTTTGAACGCTGCAGCTGATTCTTCTGTCAATCTCCACATCCATCCTTCCCTCACTCACTCACTCATGAAAGAGATCCTGAAATACTGTCACACTTGAGGTATAAATGTTTCTCCAACCTGTACGGGGCAAGCCAACCTTTTACCAACTGAGCCCGTACTTGTAGGTGCTGATTGTCATCCCTGCTGCTTCAATCTGAGCTACAAAAGGTCCCAGTGTAAGCTAAAAGTCTCGATGTGATGGAGCCATCAGGACAGCAGCTTCCAAAAAAATCTGATGCTTGTAACAAAGGACGCTGTAAAGCTCCTGCTAATTTCTTTCTGCCCCTGGTTGAGCCCGGAAAATGTACATAATATAAGCTATTTCAGAGTAGCCTTTACAGTTTTGATTGTCTCATAAGAAATAAAATGTGTTCTTGTGAGATGCTTGGAGGCTTTGTCAAGTTTGTCAAGTTTCTGGTGAGTTGGTTGCATTATTTTAACTTTTACATAGAGGAGGGGTCAACTTTATTATTTTATTTATTCACAGTTGAATATCTTTTCTTGTTTTTCTTTCTTAACTGAAAAGAAAGTGACAAAAAAGCTGTTTGAAGGTGATTTGTCTTGTGAAAAAATAAAACAAAGAAATGAATTCTTTTAGCGTAGTTAGCACAATTTCGGTTGTTTCTGAGTCATTTTAATAGCTATGTGTATGTTTCAACTCTACCTATTTTTCCCCTCATGTTTTCTGATGTTGATAATGTGCTGGGGGCCGGATGAAGAGCTCTGGGGGGCCTGATGTGGCCCCCGGGCCGTTAGTTGATGATCACTAACTTACAATTAAACAATTTTGAAGCTATGTTTATCATGTTAGTGCTGCTTTAATATTCCAGGCCGGACATAAAGTACATCAATAATATATAGTTAATCAGTCAGAATAACAATAAAATATCAGCATGAAGTAAATATATAGCACGCTTAATGGAGTTTGTCATGAGGCAGAGGTTTGTGGAATAAACTGTGGACAACTGGTCAAATTAAGATGAATGACCAGCTCTATTTAACAAGGGTTTCGTTTTCTCACACAGTTTCTTTTCCTTCTCTTTCAAGACATGTTCAAGGTCAGCCAAAGAGGGTAAGTTTGTTGAGTTTTTGCTGTGAAATCGCTCTAATATCTGGAGTCAGTGAGGTGAAGGGGGCATGTGGATTTGAAGAATGATGCTATTGGTCCAAAGGAGTTTAAGCGTGAGGCTGCCCACTGTTTGCTGAAGTGGTTCGGGAGCACACACCTACTCATTATGTTAATACCGGCGCTGCGGAGCTGACGTTTGGACAAATGGTTGTGGTGGAGCAGCAGAAGGTCACAGAGTACATCTCCGAAATCGAGGAATCTCCGTCTGTCCCTGTTCGACCTCTTTGGCCGAGCCTTCGCTGTGGTTTCCACCCGATTCCTCCTGTTTCCTCTTTGCAATATGCATTCAGAAAATCACCTAGTTTACAAGGATTACGTTCCCAGTCGTTTTGTTTACGCCAGCAGCTCGGGTCTGCCAGGATAAACGCTCGTAAACGGAAGACATTAGGGTTTGCTTTGTGTGTCATTGCAGCTGAAAGAGGGCATATATTACAGTGATGACAACAGCGGTGTGGCTAAACCGAACTTACTGCTGAATGCTGTCAGAAGTAATCAAATGTAGCACAGTGGAGATGGAAACGGTTTGAAATGTTATGCTCCGCACACTAAAACTCGCAAGTGTTACTCCACCGTGACTAAACTGCAAATTAATAATAAGAAAAAAATAGAAAAGAGCAGGTGAAAACTCCTTCTCAATAAGATCGATGAGCTGGCTGTGCAGAGTGGCGTTAATAAACAGAGCTAAGACTAATAACCCGTGTCCTGTCGTCAGCAGGTTGGATCAACTGTGTTATAACAGGACTGTGGTAACTAATTAAGGTGAAATTCTGTTGAGGTTCTCAGTCATCCAGGACATATTCAAGAAAAGGATTCGACAACGCATTTGGACGGAAGTTTACCTAAGAGGCTTTGTCGAAACTTTTTTTTTTTAGCGCTTGTGAAAATCTAGTGTCTTACTGATAAGTTATGTCAAACATTAGTAATCCACTTGTATTCTCTCAATAATTAAGGCATTTGTAATTGAGATGAGCTAGAAATCCTTCCTGACAGGGAGTTGTCAGAGTTAGGGAAAAATACAGCCCACTCATGTTGTTTAGTTATGTATTTCATGTTGCACGGTGTTGTATGTTGTATGTTGTCCAAGGCCCCATCAAGTCTTTCATATTCTATCATAAATATCTTGTAAATACCATCTAACTCACAGCTTCCCTGAGTTAGAGTTGGCAGATAAATTACAAAACGAACGTAAAATCAAATTGAGTTTTGGTTTCCTTTTTGCCTTATACAGAGTGAAGGCTAATGGTGCAGCTATTACCCAGAGCAACTGAAATAATGTTTGTGGTGACTTTAATAATCACCAGAGAAAGGTGGTTATTATTTCTGTAATGCACTGGTTCAGCAAAGTGGCAGTAAATTGAGATAAAAAGAAGTAGCGTAACGATGCTGAGAATGTTGATAGTGGATTTGTTTTTATCTGTTATGGTTTATACACATTTTAACAAGGCAGTGTGGTGTGCAAATTATTCTAGATCTGGTTTATGGAAACAGACAGACATCCAAACTAAACTGCTTTATTTCTTTTGTGAGAGTAACACACGCTGCTGCTTTGCTCTTTCTTTTCGTCTACATTTTTATGGCGTTTAGGTTTGTTAGAAAGATTTAAAAAATAGTATAATCCAACATTAAAAAACTGTACTACTCCCTTGGAACCATTTTAGCAGTTTTCAGAGCCCCGCTGAGTTGATGCTAAAATGCTCGAGCTACATTTAGTCCTGATAAAAGAGCAGTCCACTGGGACCCGCAGTGATGTCCGCTCATCAAAGTCCTGCTGCTGTGAGCCTATAGCTGCTCCCTGGATGCTGCTCTTCTTTCTCTTACTTCCATTCACTTTTTATTTCTTAAGCCAAAGCAAGTCGAATTGAAAACTGTGAGCAAAAGATGTAAAAAAAAACAAAGTAACAAAAGAAAAAAATACTGACCACAGTCCAGAGCTGACCAGACCTGGCTCTGAGCTACTCTAAGTTTATATAAAAGTAAAGAATATCCATGAAACTGTGTCTTTAAAGAGGCACAGTGGACAGACACACAGCAGCACTAACCACAAATCTGACAGAGCCAAAAGCATTAAAGAGAACCGAGGGAGATACACTCCATTTGATTCAATTATATTCACTACACATATAATTACAGGCTAGAAAGTAAAACCAGTTTTCCCTGTAGTGTGAATGTAGCCACAGAAGTCCCGACAGAAAACGTGCAGTGCCCTTTTTTGCTCAGAAGGGGGCAGCTTTAGCAGACTGTCTTCAGATGAGGAGGGGGTAAAGGGATTAGTCACGGCTGAATGCCTTTGGATCACTGTGGAATTACTCTTATTATTAATATTAATGTTTTCAAAGCAGCCATTCTCCTGGAGACAAAGACAGCCGGTCTACGTGAGTGAGCCCGCAGTGGGTCGGATGTTTCAGCCCAGCGGCTCCCATCTAGTTTGGGACGAGTGTTAAATTATCTCCACTAATGAGCCAGAAGTCATTTAAGATGTTTTTGGTCTCTTTTTGTCTTCATTTACATTTCACAGCAACACAATATGGCTCATCTCACTCTCACAGCAAAAGAATGATCACTAGAGAATGGAGCACCAGTTTCGTTGTGTAATAGTCACAGTGTTTGTTCTTTGGGACATTTTGGAACCTGAAATGCAAACCAGAGTCTGGACAAAAGTGGATAATTTCATTACAATCTATATGTTTGGGCATCTTTGAACAAATGCACCAAAAGACATACCCTCACACGAATCTGGAACAAGCATCTCTGCTCTTCTGACTTTAATGTATTAAACTGCACTGTCCTGATACATAAATAAATAAAATGAAAATGGTTTATGATGGAAAACTATCAGTCGGCTTCGGGCTGGATGTGCTGTCACCTCTGCAGCTCCTCTTTACTGTTTTAACATGAAAATGACACAAAGCTACAACAGGCTAATGTCTCATGGATTAAAATACATTAAAGTGACTTCTATTTTGATTATTATTTCCACATGGCACTCCACACACTACTCAGTTGTAAATATAAACTGTAAAGGATGTAATAAACCCTTGTGGAACACCATTAGTCTTAATTTCAGTCTAAATGCACTTAATAAGGAAACTGTAACCGTGTTATGAAAAGAAAAGAAAGTGTTATGAAAGAATAATGTCCCGCCTATAGCTCACTACTGTCGCGCATTTAATTCACATTTTCAGACAGTTCCTTAATCTGCAACACGGCTTTCACACCAACTCAATTAAACCATACTAACAAGAGAATCAGACTTGAGATTTAATTTATTTGGGCCAAACATGTCAAGTGTGAAAGCAGTCTTAGAGATAAAGTTAATGACAATGTGATTAGAGAGTGACTGTTCAGTTTATGTGAAGTATTTTTCCCACAACAGCTTTAATGTCTGATGTTACTGAGAGCCAAATAACAAAAAGAGTGATAATTGTGAGAAATAAAACGTAACTGCAACATGAGCCCTTCTACATCTTCCGCACAGTGACAAAAGACACCGAAATGAATAAGAGTAAAATAAAATAAACAAAAAGACTTTAAACAAGGCTCATTGTCTGCTATGTACATCAATGCATAAACTAGTTAGTGTTTTAGAGAAACTGTTTTATTTTTGTGTGTAATCTCTGTATGCTATTGGCACACAGATTTCATCATAGGCCAAAACTGGACAATAAGGCTGAAAAATATACTAAGCCTTAAAGCTGAATCCGATGAGATAAATGCTTTATATTCCAGACCCCATACAACGTCTCTCAGTAAAACAGAGTCTGTGTTTTGGTGACCTCTGCCCATCACTCAGCAGCTCCTGTCTTCTCCTCTGTCTGACTGTGGACGGGTAAAAGACAGTGTGGACACATTTAAAATGCATAAATCAGTCATCCATAAACCTCATTACCCCAGCTCCAGGAGAGAGGCTACTGTAAAAGTGTGTGGTTGGACTTCTCCCACAGAACGGAGTATGTTCTTTGACAGGAAAATTATCAGCTTGGTGAAGCGGATTAATTGATGGAAATACTGTAGAAATTCAATTCTGCTGCAGCGGCTCCCAGGAGAGACCTAAATGTGAAAAATGTTTGATGGATCACCTCAGAGTGCCAACAAGAGCACTACACTGAGCTTATGTCCACTCCAATACAATTTATGTAGGACTTAAATGATGGCTGTTCATTTAATTGTGTTTAAAGTGATGAGAGTTGTGTTTTTAGTCGACTTAAGCTAAAGATTGTCTTAGGAAGAAAGATATATTAATGCTCACTCAAAATGACTTGAACATGTTTCTTCGGTGCTCAGTTTGTCCTCTCTGGGCACCTGTAGAAACATGAATAAGCACTGAAAATGGAAATCCTTCCACTATAGGTTTTAAAGACCTTTAAATGTGTATTTCTTCAAGATAAACAAATGCAAAACTAAAAATATTTTGGGGTGAGTAAACACTATTGAAAGCATATTCCATGTTGCTGTATATGTAAAATATGTGAGAACAGAAACTCACAGAAATCTATCTGGTCCCTCAAAACCTCTGTAATATGCACCTTACCGTGCTGCCATTATGAAAAAGACATGCCCTTGCACTGATTAAACAAAATTACTTTACTCCCAGTCAACTTACAATCCGCCGCTTAAATAGAGGGAGTGGAAATAGGCCAATACACCGGACCCTATTTGTACCGAATACACTTACATGACCCCAGAAAGACAGGGTTTTTTTTTTTCCTTCCAAACTTTCTGGCTCCACTTGAAAACAACCGACGTCTGTAAAATGTCATAACAACACAAAGAGTCTGTAGAGTAGTAGAAGTCTATGCCTCTACTGGATAAAAATCACACAGGGCTGCTTTACGTCCATGCGAAATGTAACAGTCTGGACACAAAAGAACGTTTTTTCCCCAATTCAATTTTTTTTAAATTTTATTTCAGGCCTAAAAATAAATCTCAGAGACTCCCTGGGTACCTCTGAAGAAATCCAGTGGTATAGTCCTCATGCCACAGTTTGAGAACCACAGCTTAAGACTGCTCTGTGACGATCAATGCTCAAATTAGCCGTACACTACAAAACGCTTAATAACTCTGATTAATAACCTTTGAATCAAGCCCTATGTAATAGCACTCCAATGTTGTACCTGACGATTACTCTGTTTTTATTCCCGGTCATTCTTATTTAGACGAACACTAATAATAAACTAATAATAAACACACTATTAAACACTTGTAATCACTAATGAGTCTAATTGCAATAAGCAACCTCGACCCTTCACTCTGAATTATTTTTCCCTGATTTGAGCAGGTGTTCATGGGTAATCTTTAACCTGGAAAGCTGTTTTTTCCGAGTTTCCGACATCACACTAATGCAGTCAGCTGGTTGTCATGGAAACTGCATTGTTTTCAGAAAAGACGACCAAGAAGACGACACAGGAGTATGCCATTGTTTATCTCTGCTTTTGACACTCCACACAACACAACCCAGACTTTTCTAAACAGAGCAGGGAAAAGCCTGTTTTTAAATCAAAATGTAAAAATCTGAATATAGTCTTATAGTTCGCTTACAAGACCTCTTTGTAGCCTGGGTCTGCTGCGTGGGTTCAAAGTGCCCCGGGTCGGTCCACACAGCTCCGCCCACAGTCGGAGGTCACACAGTTCAGTTTTGACATGAACAAAATGCGTTCTGCTCGTAAATCCTGTCAGTGAGTCCACATCTGTCCTCGGAGACTGGGTCGGTGCGGTTCACGAAGCTTTAAGTGATTTCTCTGCCTCACTGCTGTGCTCTGAGTATCTTATAATGAGAGGTTGGTGAACTTGTATATGATTGTGATTATGGAGCCTGATCCAGACGCAGCTCTGGGTTTTGCTGCAGGAACCAGACCAAATAATGTCCACTTTGGTTCAATAGCTCTGGAGAAGAGGGCAGGGTTTGAGGTCATTGGGCTGAACATTTCAATTTGTAATTTAACTTCGCATGGCTTTTTATTATGTGTACATCATATTATACAGTCAGAGAGTGCTGGCGATGGTCCAGATTTTCAGGCTGTTTAGTCCAAACCAAATCTACAAGTGTGAAGTTGTTTCAGACTACACGGCTGGTATTTGAAGAAAAGAGGTGGTCTCATTTTTGATCCAGACCAAACTGAACCAGTGTAGTTCGTTTGCAGTGAAAAAGCACTTTTGGTAATAGTTTGGAAGTCACAAATAGAGCAAATAGAGGAAGGGAAAAGGTAAAATAGATATCAGCATAGTTACAGTACACTAACAGACTGTTATTTTACAATTGTTTAAATATTTCTTTATATTTATGTCACAGCAGATGCCTCCAGTGCCTCTGTCTGACTCATATGCCACCTCACAATATTAAACTGATGCTGCTCTTCATAGTAATATCAATAATAACAACAGTTCTCTTCTACTTGTCATCATTATCGCCTTTATTTTCATAATATTGATATCAAGAGAAGACATCAATTATCGTTAGTGAAAGTAATTACTGTCTCATCTGAATTAATACCTTGAATATTGTTTTAATCCTGAAAAAGTTTGAACATTAGCTTCACATAACTTTTTTGAAGGTCAGAGCGAGTTAACAGCTCAGTGGGAGGTTTCCTGAGGTCCACATTCGGTGAGTACAGAGGGACAGTGTGGAGGAAAGAGATATGATTCAGCGCTCAACACTTTTGTGCCACATGACTCTCTACACAGCATATTAATATCTGAGGTGTCAAAAAAGAGATTGCATAACACTCTTTTCCTATGACTTCCCAAATGTCTCTGAATATTTTGCACGTCTCCCGCAGTCATTTCTCTGAGAAGGTGTAGCAGGTGGTGCTTTGGGCCTTTTGATCTGGCCTCACAGCACTTCCTCTTCTATTTAGTTGTAAAGGACACATCCTGAAGACTCTTTTAATCAAGAGTTTTTGTGTTTTAATTACTGTTAAAGAGAGGCAATGATTTATTTCAAGGTTGAACTTGTTAGGTTTTTGCTGGGGTTTGGGTAAATGGTAAATGGGTAAGAGGCACAAAGTGCATGTTTGGTCAGGGTTGTGCATTAGATTTGTGTCCGACATACACTTTGGAAATGAAAATGAGCTCAGAGAAGCTTTCCACATAAACCTGTCTACACCACATTACACTCGATGGGCATTACCTCATTCTAAAAAGGACCTAGACCTTAAGTGAGTAAACAAATAACTGTCAATGAAGCTATTCTTACAATTAATGATTGTATGAAAGTGAACGTGTGACTTAGAAAGTGAATGAATACGTGATTAATTGAGCTAAAAGTGTAATATTAACCGTCAAAGAAAAATGTGACAGATGATGTTAATGGACTTAATTGTACAGTTCAATAATTACTTAATAAACCATAGAATTAGGGGAAAAGGGTGGTTTGAGGCTATGTTCATGTTTATACAGGGATTTTCTTATGTTTTTCTACATTAAATAAGGTAATGTGTTTTATCCAAGCATGCCAGTTTTTAGTATTTAGAGGCACAAGACAAACTGGGCTGATATAATATGCCCCTCATTAGAGTCTGAAATGTCTGAGTTAAGTTAAAGCAGGAGTGTGAGAGGACGAAGGCCGATAGTACAAAGTGATTCACGGTGGATTTCCCGATGATAAAACAAACGCTGCTCACTCAGGCTCACAGCTGTTGGGAGCACTTCCTTCTTATCAACACTGACCTGATAAAGACTTCAGAGAGGGGGCGAAGCAAGGTCGATTTCCACTCTCTCCATTGATACGAGCAGACTTCTATGTAACTGCAACATAGGTCTCTTTCCCAAGTCTTCCCAAGGAGTTATTACCAGAAATTCCCTGCATACTCCAATAGGAACCAGCCATTTCATTGGCTCGTAAAATGTGTGTGACTCTGACTGTAGTAAGGTAGTAACCATTTCGACCATATCATTTCAAAAGACGTCACAGATTTTTGTAGTGTGAACTTACGGCAACCTAACAGCTTTTACAGTTTAGTCTCTGAGCAAGGCTTTAGTGTCAGCGTCTTTTCACACAACATCAGAAAAGTCCTGAATCACTGAGCCTCGATCTCTCTGAGCCATTCCTTCTGAAAATATTAGTCCATTCATTCCTCTGCTGTCATTAAAGGCTGTGGAGAAACACAAACTGTGCCCTGAGTCCTGAGTGCTCTCTCATTGAGGAAGTAATCACTCCACAGACCACGGCCTGAACATTTTCACTGCAGAGAAATGCCAAAGCCGCACACTAATGAACACGAAACAGGCAGGCATTTGGGGAGGATAGTTGCTTTCAGCTGTTCTTCTTACAATTCAACAGAAAAAGGAGCTTATGAAACATTTTTGTACACTCTTCTCCCTCAGACACACAGAGGATTACATTTAGAGAAGATGAGCCTGTCCTATTTCGGGCCGTGGTCCTGGAGTGATCTGCAGGTCAGGTTGAGGCTGGGGTCTTTCATCCTTTTGTCTATAGATACAAACAAAAAAGATCTCAGTTTTTAGTCGCCAGCTGCACCTGTAACATCTAGTTTTAATATTTTCTTGAATATCTGATGCTTGATCTATTTCTGTGACGGTAATACAACATAATAGGGATTATGCTCCACAGGAGGAAGGTAGGAAGGCCGTTCAGGAGGCATCCAAACCTGAGCCACCTTAGCTGGCTCTTCTCGATGTGGAGGAGCAGCGGCTCTACTCCGAGCTCCTTACCCTGTCTCTGAGCGAGCGCCCAGCCATGCTGTGGAGAGCGCTCATTTCACCCGGTTTTTATCTGAGATCTTGTGGTTTTTAGGTCATGACCCAGAGCTCATGACCACAGATGAAAGTAAGAACCAGGGTTTTTCCTTGAAGCTCAGCTCCTAGACTCTACCACAACAGACAAGTACATCGGCCGCATGCATCACTGCAGAAGCGCTCAGTCTCCCAGTAGAGGAGTTCAATTAACTCAAGGTCTTTGTGACTAAATCATTTTTTGAATATTCTTGAAATAGAAGCTTTAGGGTAGTTACTTAACTGTATTGGCATCAATTCATATTAATAAAAACACATGAAACCAGGACAATAATCATCTGAACTTGACTTTTTGTTCCTGTTACCTATATGGTAAAAATGACCTTAAATCATTTTCCACAGACACAGTGTTGTCTGTTTCTGCTCGTCTAGAGTCTGGCCTCACTCCAGAGCTTAGTGCAGAGGTTGGGTGTAAAAAGAAAAAGGATCAAGCGCTGGCTCATGCAGTGGATTGGAGGATCGTTGCCAGATCAGAGCTGGGGGTCAGACTGTGGGATTAGTACAACACACACAAACAGGCCTGACCTATTATTCTCACATGCTGCTGTTCACTTCCTTTCCAGCTGCAGGTTTAGAGGTAGAGCCTGACAACACGCAGCTGATAGAGTTTGTGTTATGATTGGAAACAGAGAAAGCGGGATTGTATGGCTATTTCCATACAACAGCACAGTTAAGCTCCGAATCAGACTCCGTGAGTAAAAGGGAAGCGGGACGTCCAAACCAAATAAACTCAGCTCGTTCTCTTGTAAGCATTCCCCGACTCTGATTTTGTGCAGGTTGTAGAAATATACAGACAATACAGCAACACAATACACTCATTTTCAACTTCTACTTCCAAGAGCTATTAGATGGATCAGTGAAACCAGATCAAATACAACTCCAGGAGCAGACAGGGACACATAAAACTGCAATTAGCTGTCAAAACTCAAAATTGACATGCAAATTGAAAGTTAAATAAGGATAAGTTAGGTTAGATAAGTTAGATAAGTAAGGATAAGTAATTGTGGTTCAAATCCATTTAAATCTGTATGTTGTATTAAGAAAAGTGTGTAGAAGTGTGAGGAATACAATGCACACTAGAAGACAATACTCTTTCTGGAAATAAAAGTGCACAATGTTTGGCTGATTCCCCAGTGTTGGTCATCTTTAACTCCTATTCACCATAGAAGATGTATGTGGTACTTTTAAGGACCATAAGTCACTAAAACTCACTCAATCTGAACAGCAAAGTTTACTGAAAGTGCAATAATGAGACGGCTCTACGCATGTCAAAAGTTTTTTATAGTTTTAATCACAATTTGCTCCACTCAAATGAGTCATTACATCTGTAGCCGAATACATGGATCTGGTTGTAATATATTGGCTGGTCCCTGCCCCTTGAACAGCCAGAAACAACCAGCAGTCTTTTCTTTTGTTTTACAGAGCTGTTTTGTTTGTTGTGTTTGGCCTTTGTTCTCCCTGAAGCCTCAATCTGGCAAATAAACTTATTAAGCTGTTAAAAGATTTCTTCAGTTCTCATTCAGTTCTCATTCAGTAAGAAGGCTGTCTGGGGGACGTAGCAGTCAGTGAAACCAGTGGAAGTCTACAGCCTTGATTTAAGTTTAAGGAGGTTTACTGCCTAAGTCAAACATCATGGGTCATATCCTCATTGGGAGTAATCGAAAAGACAAGTATCGTGCAAGTTCTTTTAAATTTGTTCTTCCAATTCAAAAATTAACTATAAAATACCACAAAAAAGTTGCTAAAGTTTCAAGATTTTGCCAACTTTACCGTTTCCAGCAGTTTCTACTTATCAAGAGCTCATCTAAGAACAATCAAAACATCTCCTGGAAAAGGTCTGATCATTTATGTATTTATTGAACAACATTTTGGCGCTTGCTTTTGACCTTTTACACACACAGAGCACACTGAAGTACATTAAAACTACACACATCAGGACCATTACATATATTAAAAAGTAGACCACCTTCAAAGTACTAACAGACAGACCCTCTTTATCTTCCCATATCAGATGAGCTCAGGCATGTTGACAGTCGTAAGCCATAAACTATTCAAAATCCAATGCTTACAATTGCTAATACACTATGTACATAAAACACAGCTGTTGCCTGCAGCAGATGTGATCCTACCTGTTTGGCATGCTGCTCAGCCTTGGAGGGTATGAGCGGGCTGGAGGCAGGGGTCACTGGGGCACTGCGACTGCCTCCGGGAAACAACGCACGAACTGACGCCAGCCACTTCATCACGACAGGTTCGAGGACTCCGAAATGCTCCACGGAAATCGTCCAAACGAGAATCGCAGCCCAGGAATGACAGTACGGCCGCCAGCTCTTCCACTGGGACCACTGACACACATCCAGAGCCTGAAGCCATACAGTTAATCCTACAAGCATCCACACGTACTGTACACGCACCACCCACCGGCCCACTGACACACTGTCCTCCCCCATCACTGCCACCATCTGTCACTGCCCCATCACTCCATCAGCCTCAGGACTTTACTGTCACACCTCCCGCCGGGCGACATGGATGTACGCTGGGAATTACTCCACCATCAGCGTGTGGTATTTAGTCCATCACATATTGTAGTGATGCGTGAGGAAGAGTGAGCGTCCGCAGAAATGAACGGATGGATCTGATGTAGTTTTGGTTGTGTATATCAATAGAAGCTGTGTTGGAGATGTTTTTCTGAGAGCAACAATAAAAACGCAGCACGACAATTAAGTTAAAGGCTCAGTGTTGCTCAGTTTGTGGCAGGTGACCCCTAAAGCCTCATTTCCACTGGTGGTCCAGTACAGGTTGGTACTGGACAGTTTGGTAGATAACGCCTTCAAGATGTTTCCACTCTGCTGGGTCCAGAAGGGCAGCATCTGTCTATGTCAGATAAAGACATGTATATCTTTTTATACAGATTTTTTAAAAGTTGTATATTGGCCAATAATAATAAGGCTGTAACAATAAAGAAGAGAGTAAATCCTGGTGGGTTGTGACATGAAATGTTTCTGGTTTATTCCTAGATTTCTAATCATTAAATTCATAGAGCTGTGCCAGTTTCTTAGAATTTAGGGAGTCACCGTTTAATGCCACAAGTTTTGCTTATGTGTAAGGTAATATAATGTAAATACAGATAGCCTGATCTCTCTTGGAATATGACTCTTATTTTATTCGTACACTCCAGTGTTTAGCTCCACCTTTGTCAAAGTGGACCACACACTTGAGACCAGGTTCTAAAACATCCCCAGAGCAGTACGCCTTGTGTTTTGGGGACATTTCAAAAGCCTTTGGTAATAAATATTTACTCATACAGACCTGACCTGTACCATACCACTACAGTGGAGATGAGGCTTATCGCAGCGCTACTGACATTCTCACTGCATTGTCCAGTACAGCAGTGGAGCTCCTAAACATACTGCTGTAGGACAATGTGACAAGAACAGAGGATATTCCACCTGCTGCTGCTACACCTAGAGACTTTACTCTCCTGAGGACGGCCAATCAGAACAATCAGAAGTGCCTTGTCCAAAACATGGAGCCAGATGTAACCAGGTTATTTTACAATATAATGTAGCTCTTTGATTACGTTCAAGGTCATATCTTCTGTAGAGATGTTCCCCTGCTAAATATTTAACTCCAGATATTAAGGTTTTATAAGAGTGACACCTCATTAGTCCATGATATGAAACGAACTCAGAAGGTCCATGCCTTAGAGCCCAGGCTGATGCAAAGTGTCAACATTAATGAAAGAGAGAAGTATGCAGTGAGAAACTACAGGGAGGAGTTGAGACTATTTGAACAAAGTGTTGGAGCTCCTCCACATTCCCTCGTCCTCCCACATCCCTCCTACATCTTTAGCGCTCTCTCTCTCAGAGAACAGCCCCAGAAGAGAGGCCTTTCATCCAGCTCCAAACGGCCCAGGAGAAAATCTGAGGCTGTAAATGTCTCTGCGTGAGAAGGCATTAAAACTAATTCTCTGGAGACAGAAGAGGGCTTTCCCAAAGCGGGAGGTACGTCCTGCCAACTCTCAAACACGCAGCTCGATCTGCTCTAACTACTGTAAACATGATACTGTCGACTGAACGGAGAGATCAGCTCAACTTTGTAAAGGTTTGTTGTTCTTTTAGAGCACTAAAGTTCGAGAGTTTAACATCGATTGATCCCCTACAGATTACAGGTTAGTAACGACTGTCTGCTGTGTCTTTGCTTCTACACGAGCTTCTCCATCAGGATCTGTGTTCACAAATGCACTGCTGAGAAAGTTGTTGTTTGTCTCTCAGGACCAAGAGCACAGTGAAGCCCACCTCTACTGAAGCTGGTTGGTCTGGTGGCTCACATCACTGCTGCCTTCATCCAAGTCACTGACAAAGGGGGGTTTAGCCACTGTGACCTATTCCTCTTCTGTTTTCAACAAATCTCATTCTGGGGTTTGCAGTCATTTGGGCACTGTTCATTTACTCTGAGACGCCACAGTTAGAGATGTTTTGTCGTGTAAATGGCCCTTTAGAAGGTTATTATAAATATAGTTTGGAACAAAATGGTAGTATGTTCTCTATACATGATGATACATACTTGAAGCTTGTCTTGTATGTTGCCATATACAGTAAAGTGATGTACAAAGGTTTTAAGCAGATGTGGGTCTAAAAAGTAAAGTAAACTAAAACGTATGTTTCTTTTTATCGTTGAGAAAATGCAAAGTGAAAGAACAGAAGACAATTCTAAATCAAATCAATAATTGGTTTGACTTTGCCTCAAAACAGCAACAATTCTAGTTCCACTGACTCAGTTTTGGAAGGATCTGGGCAGGTTCTGTTCAAACATTTGGAGAATCCCAGACAAAACCAGGCCAAACTGGATTAAACTGAACTATAAACTCTCAGAAGGAACTAGGCTAAACCAGACCATGTAACGCCAGCTAGAACCAGGTTAGACTGATGTTGGGATCAGAGTTACACAATCACATCAGGAGGACTCCTTGAGTGAATAGACTAAGTTACACCAAAAAGTGATTTGATTTCACTTTGCATTTTGTAAATTCATACAAATAAACCTACTCTATACTTTATTTTTTTATATCCACACCTGCCTAAAGCTTTTGGACAGCACTGTATATATACTTATGTAGTCTGTATCTGTTAAGTCACAGTGCACTGAAGTAGTTTTAGAAGAAGGCATCTGGACATAGTTTGAAACTGTTTTTCCGTCTATAGACAAGAGGCTTTCTCAAACTTCTCAATGAGCTGAGTCTAAAGACCAAAACGAACCAAAGAACTACAGATACAGCTTAACAAGGAATTTAATTTGGCTTCTCTACGAGGCCTGGAGAGGATTCATTTACTCACCAAAGTATGTCCTCCTCTGTGCTAATGTCACAGGTTAAAGTGTGATATGTTACATTGGGATCTCAAAAGATACTGAGATATAGAGGCCTAGCTGTGTTTTCTGTCATACGCTCTGGTTTGTTTCTCTAAATAACATACAGCTTCAAACTTTACTATTACATTACGTATTAAACACTAAATCATCACAGCACTGTTTTAATAAACGTACGCAAGGAGTAAATAAATTGGATTTTGCCTGACAACTGTCTTTGAGCCACTGACATTTTTCATCTTCTATCTGGTGTTCACGGCTCGAGGGACACATTCATCACAGTTGTGCACAAACAAAACTAATTTCTCACTTGCTTTAAATAGGCCATTCATCAAATATGTCGGCAAACTGCACCCATCTTCGGTCTTCTCGAAAAATAGGAAGAATATTTATGACCAAAGCACAGTTATGGAGCAAAACAAGCTAAAAGTAAAAGCAATGCAGGTGTGTCAATGAAAAAAAAAGGAGAAAATTGAGTACAGGACAAGTTACAAATCCCCGAACAGCCTCGTAGTGACTTTGATGGGGCTGCCTCCTTAAGCAGAGGTCTGGTGTTTGTGCAGAGCTTGGCTGGAGTTTCGGGGAGCCTCTCTTATCGTCTGCCAAAAGATCCAGAGGCCAGTGGGGACTCGAGACATTTTTTGGACTGATTTTTCCCCCTTGCAACAGCTTTTTTGGAAACGGACAGATGTAAACAATTACTGAGCAAAACGTTCGCGATGGGAAGGAAACAGAGGGGGATTAGCTCGGTTTCATCTCCAGAGTTTAGCATTAATACTCTCGCATGTAAAGCAGCGAGTTTTGTTTAATGGAAGGGACCGCTCTGGTGCGCTCCGAGACCCCACAAAGAAAACAAGCCGAGGGAGCGGTTTCTCCTCACGTGGGGGACGCTGTCAATCAAAAAGGAAAAGGACTCACCGCTAAAGGGAGAAGGTGTAGTCACTGTCGGAAAATCAGCAGAAAGTAAAGTGGGTTCTTAACATGATCACCTGCAACACCTGTGTCTGAAGCAATGAATCTACACTTAAATAATGATATTAATCTGGGAAAAGATGTTTAAAAATCTAAATCTAATGCTTAAAGCCACCCTGCGCAACTTTTAGCCTAAAGATATATATTCTTAAAATCATTTTGATGGTTCTTAGACTTAAAATCGACAAAATCATGTTTATTTCACTGACACAGTAACCTTAGCTGGACAGAAACCTCCAAAAAACGTTTCTGTCCCGGGACGGTGGCACATGGCGAGAGCTTACGTGAGTGAGGCAATACACTGGACCCTAGCAGAGTCATATTTATACAAAATATACTACAATGACCTTTTCATTTCAGGAGACATGCCGTCTTAAACATCTCTACTGGTATTAAAGATGACACTGAAGCCGGTGCAGAGGCATATGCGCCCCCTGCTGGCTGAAAGTTACACAGGGCAGCTTTAAGATGCAAGAAAAGCCCCATTTAGTGCAATATAAAGAGGGCTAATGACTAGGGGCTGATGAAGAAGCTCATTTAGAAGCAGGGGCTGGCTCCAAAAAGCCTTTTATAAGTCACTGCGATGTTAAAAAGGACTGTCATCATCAAATAAAAGGTAAAAAACGTAGTTGCTTTGATTATCTTAACGCATTCATGAGTAAGTCCAGTGTTTAGTCCAAGTTTAAGTACAGTCTCATACCAAATCAGACCAACCCCTACTCATAAATAAACAGAGAAGTCAGAAGGATACAATTTTTCGTCCAATAACAAGACAATTTTCCATTTAATCATAAGAATGGTATGGAAAAATGAAATTGTCATGGGTTGGTCTGGTGTAATTAGGGTTATTTCTGGTTTTGGTTCTGTTTTTTCTTTGTGTTTGTACATGGCACGAATAGTTTGGCGGAGGAACTGAACGGAGCCGACTCCTTCGCGGTGACAGTGATTCTTGTGCTAATATTGAAACTACAGTTATTCAAACATGTGCAACTCAATCAAACAGTGAAAAGTGAAGCACAAAAATCAGCGGAGAATACAAGGCTTCAGAGACGCCTCTAGGGTCCCTGCAGGATCAGCTCCAGGAGTGAAAATATATCAGAAACCTGGACCTGGCAGAGTAAAAGATGAATTTGAGTCCAAGGCAAAACGGTGGATTGCAAGAGATTTCCTGGAGTTTCTGAAATCACAAATCTTGCAAGCATCCTGCTGCTGGACGAGGTAAAAACAAGACTCAGGCCTTTGAAAGTCGTCTTTATAGTTTACAGGCCGTGACGGTACACTACACTGCAATACGTTCATTATTTATACAGCAACAGGTTTGGACTATTGTGAAGAGGTTAAAGAAACAGTGAGGTCAGAGTAACCTGCAGCTTCCTGTGGTTATGGGGCGTTTTGCTGGAGCTGTGAAATACAAGACATTTGGAGGCTTATTTACCCAGTCAGACATTCCTCAAATACACTCAAGTTAGAGAAATACCCAAAACCCTTTTCTTTCATCTTCTTGAGCGGTTGCTGAGCACAACACAGTCCCAGAATAGACTCGGGGAACGACCCAGAATTATTTATCCCTGTTTTTCCGTCCAATCAGTCTGCGTCAAAAATAAAGTCTCGAGTAAACACCAGTCTGTCAAATGTATATGTGCTTAAAAAAGGTACAGCCAGACAACCTGCAGAGAGCCACCACTTCCACATGAAGGGCAACTATATCATTTTAAACAGTAACTCATCATGTTGTTGACATTTTTTGTTTTTTGGCATATTTTGGGGTATTTTAAATTGCACTGTGCCCCTCTTTCCCTCCATTACCGTCAGACTTTTCTTTCTGACACTGTTTATACCTGTTTACTAATTTTTTTGCACATATGTATAAATCTAATGTACGTTTGATGTTAACGTCACACACATTAACATACATTTAATGCCATTTAATGTGTTCTATATGTGCTTTTGTTGTGGTGTAAGTTTTGAACAAATCCATTCCCTGTAAAGTTTAGGTTTATTTGTTTCAAGTTTATGACCTGCTGTCATAAACTTTCTGTCTAGGTCAGGGTTAAACCTTAACCAGTGATTACTATGTACTGTACATTACAGTGAGATGTTTGCAGTAAACCTGGAGAAAAGGAGGAGGGGCTATTTCTACAAAAGAACAGGAAGAAACATGATCACAGAGACCAAAACTCAGGAGGAAAAAATACACTTGGGTTGGGTAAGTTTAAAGACAGTCATTTAAATGTTCCCAATGAGGATAAGACCGATTTAAAAACTCAAAATGTCTATAAATTTCATGTCGTTTCAC
This sequence comes from Rhyacichthys aspro, assembly GCA_036850595.1. Taxonomy (NCBI): domain Eukaryota; kingdom Metazoa; phylum Chordata; class Actinopteri; order Gobiiformes; family Rhyacichthyidae; genus Rhyacichthys; species Rhyacichthys aspro. The sequence continues at coordinate 26,610,686 of CM072159.1, read as the reverse complement.
TTCATGTAAGTGTGTGTAGAAGAAAGATTACTTGTAACAAAAATATTCAACATACTCAAAGAAGGAAAATTAAAAAATAAAATAAAATAAAATTTAACAAAACATAGTTGAAAGTGGTAAATAAGCCTCTCCATTGTTTTTGTGTTTTTAGTGAAATAAAGTGTTTTCTTTGACCCAAAAGAAAAAAAAAAAGGATGAGGCCAAGAACAAAAGCTTTAGTTGTGATTCTGCCTCAGACTGATGCTCACAGCTGATTGGTCCAGTTTGGGTTTGTCTCTAAACCAGAACAAAAATATGCCCCGGAGCAGAAGCCATTGTGTTTGTTACTTTGTGCAACAGGGCTCTGGTCATCATAGTAATATCATAGTAATAACAAAGCATCTGTCCTCAAAAAAACATAAATCTTCCATCTTTTGTGTACTATTGCTACAAATGGAGTGCTATGTGTTTTAGTGGCACGGCCGTTTAAATGTCTATGAGAGAGAACCAGTCTTTATGTGGAAAATACACTAATAACAACCCACTCTTTTAAAAATCAGCATTCACATTCAAATCCAGAACATACTAAAATAACACTAACGATGGACAATTTGATCATTCAATAATACGTGAGCAATTAGCATTTTCCCAGTAGACGAGGCAGGTCTGGGTGATGCATCAAGCATATTATTTAACCTTTAGGTGTGTTTTTGGCCAAATACATAAGTAAGAAATAATGAAAGTCATGCAACAAACTATTATTAAGACTATTTTTCTTCTCAACAAACAATACCTTTAGTTTTCAAGCGCCTTCTCATCGGCTATTTCCTTATTTTCATCCACATTTTTTTATCCACATTAACATTTGCAGATACTAGAGAAGTGCCCTGGTATTTGGCAGCACAGAGGAGTCAGGAGGGCAAAAGGTATCAGCAGAAACAGGAATAACAAGTGCTTCTTTAAGACTCGCTGTGTGTTTTGGACTCTCGGTGTGGGTTGCCAGGAGATTCAAAGGCTTTCAAGGAAGCATGCCAGACTTATTGACACTGACAAAGCCACCGCTCACAGGTAAGACAGGTGTGTGTTAACATTCAACAAACACTCACAGTAAACGCTGCCGGCGACTTATTGAATGGCAACAGAGAAAGAGATGTGTCACAACACGAGACCGACAACACTGCGGCATTGTTCGTCTGCCAACTCGGACCGCTGCCATGTGTTTTTAACATCCGCAATGATGCTGCCACAATAAATCAGATTTTATTGTGAGGGCAACATGTCGTCAAACAGGTCTGCGCCGAGAGAGAAGCACGTGTCGACGACAGACTTATGCAACAAGGCTGTACCTATGACAAGCTGCCAATGAGAGATATATTTTTGATAAAGTAACTGTATTTATAAACATATATCATTGTTAAAGAGCTACGTGCTGATTGTTCTAGTGTCTCCACTTTAGAACAAACAGACCTTCCTTAAATAGTCTGTGTACTGTGTGTTCAGTGACGGAGCAGGTCAAGACTAGCAGCAGGTACAGAGCTGGAGATCACTTTACAGAAGCCATATGGATCTGTGGAGCCAGCTGTGGAGACATTTCATCCTTCATCTAAGGTCAAGTGTGCTCCTGACCCGCCTTTTGCATCGGACAGGTGATGTTGTCTTGAACAGTCTGTTCTGCTGCACATTTATTTCTGTAAAACTCGTTGAGTCAACTGCTGTTGTGATGTTGGGCCATAAATAAACTTGAAGTTGATAAAGGAAACTGGTCAAAGCTGAGTTCAAACCCCTCAGAAGGAGTGGTTTAACCTGTTATAAACTGACCAATGACAGCACACTGAGGTTAAGCCACTCCCTCTGAGCCGTACACACTCAGTTCTGAACATTTTCGATTTGTTTGACAAGGTACTTTTGATGAAGGACAAAATTTCTTCTACCTTAAAACACTTTGTCCAGATTCCTTCTTTTGAATCTGATGATATGTGATGACCTGGATGACAGAGAACCTCCACAGACACCCTTCACACACAGGTTAGGGTTTATGTAAGTAGGTGTGTTTACAAAAAACAACATCAAATTTGAAGCTTTTTTTAATAAAAGAAAAAAGAAAAATGTGAAAACCGTGTGTATAAATAGACTTTCAAAGCTCCTGAAAAGATAACGCTCTTTCAGGACTTTTTTGGGAGATGTCTATATTTTTTTAATATCACCAGGCATCATAGAAGTAGAAAATAAAATGGTCTCATTTTACTGGAGACAAAAGGATTGAACACATACATACAGCATATATTTTATATGATCATCAGAGGAATAGTTTTCTCATCCTACACAAATAAGTTTCCTCTCTTAAACCAGAAACATTTGAGTTTGCCATTTGTTCATTTATTCGACAAAAATAAACCCTCTGATATTGTGCAGATGAACTCAACAAAGACTAAAAAGACAAAAGAAACAAAAGACAACTCAACTGAGCAAGAAAAACCCTCCGTTTTCATAAATAATTTCTAATGTGATTACTCAAAATGCAAGAATCGAATCTATTTTTGCAAAACAACCGACGCTTAGGATTTTCTTGCTTGAGGTAAATGAGCTACTGCTTTAAATGCATTTGAATCATTAATAGACCTAATGCTACAAATTGAATACATAAAGCGTTGCTGAAGAGTACTACACCCAGCTGTGTTTTAGCCAAGCTGAACTCCACCGATCTGACTAATGTTTAATCACACTCACGAGAAAGCCCACCGCAAAAGCCCAACAGGTCTGGGACTGGCAGCGGGAGGAGTTTTTCCATGGCATGCCCACAAACAGAAACATGTGTGGTCCTGGGTTTCCTCTGAGGTAAAACAGGCTTCCATTCTGCGGCGGTGAATGGGTTTCGAAGGGGCTCTGCTGAAACAAACAAGTGGCACGGACCCATCCCGCTTCGGAAACCCACCTACCCACACCACAGGAATGTAGTGAGTCAGTGTGGGCTTGTGTGCTACTGGGGAGTTCTGTCTGGGTTTTCTTTACTTTAGAAAGTTTGGTGTTTTCTGTTCATATAAAAGATCAAACATGTCCCATAATCCAAGGATAAACCCTGGTGGAGCTACTCTTTCTTCCCAAAACCGCTTGTTCTAACTTTGTAAAGATGCAGCAGGATTTTAAATGCTAATTTGTTTTTATTAGTTCCCAAAATAACAGCATTTTTTAACATATTTGGTTTTAATAGATGTTTGTTGGGTAATGAGACAACAGGGATGAAATATTATACACTTTTACATTTGTTTTGCCAAAAAAGGCCAGACCCATACCTCAGAATGGATGTTATGATATGTAAAACTATTTTAGTCGACCTAAAAACATGACTTGAAATTAGTATAAAAAAGGATCTTTAATCCAACCCTATTTTCTTGGACTGACAACAGTTGTGTTCCTCTTAGAATATAAACAGAAATACCAGTTTTCTACTCCAAACATAATTCTTCCATTCCCCGACATTAAAGAGAAAACGTGTGCCATTTTCTTAATTAAAGGGACGGGACTCCACTCACGCATTGTGCATCTAAAATGTTGAGCCCAGCGCAGAGGGCAGCTGCCAATCGGTAATGAAGAACAAAAGCGGCACATCTGCTGTGGCTTTGGCAAAAAAAAAAGAGCATCGAAGCGGCCTCAAAGCAAACTGCAACCTTTTATAGTAACCATAAAAAGACCGCACTCATTGCTGGGATCGAAAACAAGAGGAAAAAAATCATAATAATAATCTGGGTAAACAAAATGTGCTGGCGGTACAGAATCACGCAGATGGAAAGTCAGTGCTCCTCGGAGGGAACCAGAGGACAACTGTAAACAGGGCTGGTCCACAGGAATATACTATATATACAAAATAAACTGGACTCATTCATTAGAGCTGCCTTATCTGTGTGTTGAAACCTGAAAACAGAACAATACACCAGCCAGAAAAGAAGATCTTGGACTTGAGAGTTATTTTCATTTACCAACACATTGTGAACATGAAGTTGTTTATGAGGTTTAACAAAAAAGGTCATGTCAAGGCACTCAAATGCTGTTAGTTTTGCAGTTTTGAAAACCTGGAAATATGCAAAAAAAAATCTTGGCGTTTCTTATGCATCATTAAAAGTAGGTCAATTGTCAAAGTCAAGACCCAGAGCAAAAGTGACAAGTACAAACAGGGCCTCAGTTGATTGGATCTGAGTGTAAGTAACAAACTGGTGTGACATAAGGTTGCCATTATTCCATTATTAATGTGTGTAAAGCATTAGTTTACAACAAAAGTCATCTGGGGGCATTAAAGGGGTAAAATTACAGCTTGGAACCAAACTGTATCAAAAGAGCTGCAACTCAAATCCTGTGAAAGTATGAAAAATGTGTGAAATAGAGCAGAGACTTCAAATCTTTTGGTGTAAAGTTATGTTGCACAGTCACTTCAAATCTTCAAACTCTTAAATCAATTGAAATTACTGTTTTCAGACTCAGAGTGGTTCCAAAACAGAAAAAAACAGTAAGACACAGCAAACTCTTACCACGCCATGTAGTGTTCAACTGCTTTTTGGGATAAGCATAAACTGGAAAGAGGCAGAGAATCAGCAAATAATGCAACTGTTTTTAAAGTCTGAGAATAGTGGCTTGTGACTCCTTTCTTTTACATTTGATGTGAGCTATAAAAGTAAATACATGATCAAGCTTTGAAAAATCATCCCCAAGAACTAAGCAGGAGCCTTAACTGGACTGGACTGTTAATGAAAAAGGCAAGACTTACTTTTCTGAGTTTAATAACCTACAGTTCTTCAACCTTAAAATGCAAAAATCACAGTCACTCACTCTACTTAACTATTATTAATGTAGCATAAATATGCCATACTGGATTTGACTGTATGTACAAAGCATTAAGTCACCAAAGAGTCCAGCTAACAGCCACAACTCTCGCTGGTGCATGAAACTGTTCACCAAAAAAACAATGTGCGTGCATAAAACACTTCATAAAACACGTCATTGCTTGCCTTTATGAAAAAATGACATGTTTTACTCTTTTCTGTCATTTAAAGGTCACACTCAGTAATTTGCCAAGCGACTGTTCTGACAGTTTGGAGATGCACCAAGCCTCAGAGGGAAAAGCAGTACCACCCAACCATCCATCTTATTAACTCAGGGCACACTGTGAAAGACTAACCCTAACCCATTAAAGGGACAACATGACTGTAGCAACAGGATGCAGATTTCTATGCTTTAATACCTGTTTTAAATGATGGATTAGAGTTGCATGGGCATGTTCTTAACAGTGAAAGACCACACAAACTCAAGTACTGTTCACTTATGACACAATTGACTTGAGCTGGAGTGAAGCTGATTCAACAACTTTACCGACTCCATCTAAAAAGGTCTATATGAACTATTAATGGCGTAGTTTGGACTGCTGTGGTTTAAATGTCTTTAAAGTTTTGATGAAGTGTGCACCGTGTCATTCATGGAGCCTGTGTTGGACTGAATATGTAAAGTGTGTAGTCAGCATCATGAGCAGTAATCACAGCTCCTGACAGCAGCAGAGACTGACTGCCTGATGATAATCTCTGTATGGATTAGACTCAACCACAGATCAATCAGTCTGAATGGAAGTAATCTGACTCTATCTCTGATCAAGTGATGTAGTGGAGTCTATCAGGGACACGACACCATCATCACTGACGAAGGGTGATGCACTAGGACACTACTGTCTGTGGGTCATCATCAGCAACTCTCAGCCTGGAGTTTATCACAGTCATCTAACACTTTTGCAATTGCTTTATTGGAAATATGTCTTTACATCTTTTTAATTTTCATCTGGCAAAATGTGTTAATTAATTCCTATAAGTAAGTACAGAAAAAAAAGCAGCACACTATCCACACATAGAAGGGAATATATGCCATTTTGACATTTTTACCACTGAATCAGTTTATCAATAACAAAAGCAATATTTTGCTCCAATATTATAAACAAAAAGAAATCAGTCGAGTCCTGTCGAGCCAATTGTAATTGTTCATCTAAAATAGAACAGGCTTTATGCAAAGCTTAATGCCAGAAGCAACGCAGAAGCAGTTTATTCTGCGAATGTTGCTACTGCCTCTAAATTAGATTGGTTGTGTCCATCCTAATGCCCACAGATCAGAGTAATCCTTTGTATAGGATGGAAAATTAGAATATAGATAGCTGACCATAAAAGGCGACATTATGTAAGTAAATGTATTAACTTAATACTGAAAAGAACTCTAAAGTATTATGTGCCAGTAGCAAACAGCAATTTAACAACTCTAGAAAACAACATGATGCCATGGTCCACAAGAAAGAATAAACTATTGTGTGATTTACAAGCTTCTGTGTGAATATTTTGTCGGTTCACAATAAAAAAAATTTAAAAAAAACACAGAAAACCAGAGCCAGATTCAAAAGTGTATGAGTGGAGACAAAGGCAAGTGTAAGTGAGTATGTTTCAATGTTTGTTGTTGTATGTTTGTCTGATGTTTTGTCTTAAATCACTACAATGTTTTAAAAATTGACAAAAACTTCTAAATCTGAATCCATGCAGCGAAGCATCTTTGCACGGAGCTGTAATAAACACAAGGATGTTTAGCGTTGTTTGTGCACCCTTAAGGCCTTACACATGTCTCATTTTGATCTAATCCAGTCCAAACGTTTACTACAACTCAAGACTCAGTCATTAGGAGGTGTCACTATACGATGTGTTAGGATTTCATATCATTTTAAAGACAAAACACCACATCTCGTCCAGTTAAAACCCTTCCCTACGCTTCACATCACAGGCCTCTGCCCTGGCTTCTATGACAAATGGAGTATAAACACGTTGAATAATTGACTAGTTTCCGTCGGTGGGAGCGGCGTCCCAGGACAAACACACGTCTCATTTGGCTGAGCTGCAGGAAAAAGGGAAAGCAACCTGATTACTGATTCAATGAGGTTGGCTGTTTGTTCAAAATAGTTTCTTTATAGGGAACACAGTGAACACCACACACAGTTTTAGTTTTGGATCAAGTACGTTAGGAGCTGAATTATAATTCTGCATCAGAAAGTATTTATAGTCTGTCAACATTTAAAGGGGCTACATTATATGGTTATAATATCTGAGGGTTTGGAAATGTTTCAGTCAAATCAGTTTATCAAAATATCCATGTAACACAGCCCCTGGTCTTTACTCAGACGTCCCAGCTTTGACTTATTTTCTATCGACTCCTCCTTTGGCAAAATCAGCCCAACATTTGTATCCTGTAATCACCAAAGGTTATCAGGGAAGTCCACAGCAGAAGAAGGACAGAGGTTTAATGGAGGCTACAACACTGACCGTGAGTCGTCTTCAGAAGTCAGCCATCTGGACTTTTCTGACGCCAACAACAAAACAAACGCACGTGTTTCCTCCAAAAAGCTGCACTCACAAACATTATCTCAATAACACAAACAGAGATGATGAGGCATCCGGGAGCAGCGTGTGTTTACGGTTTTCAGTGAGGAGGGTCTGTCCGGTCAACAACAGCTTACAATGACCTTTCTGTGGCTTGTCTTATTGATAAGGGAACACTTCGGTTTCTGTGCTCAACTGCTCGGAGTCAACATGTTTTGGTTTTAATGAAAAGACCCTAAAAAACATCCCTAAAACACTGAGCAGAGTCCTTCCTGTTGTGGCCACAGCCCAGGAACCGGACGAACACAGAAAACAAATTGAGAAAGGATGAAGTCAGCTGCTGATCTAACAATTAAGCTTTCATCAAGACTTCCTAAAACCCCGGCTCCACATGTCTTTACTGTCAATAAAATGCCCGTGTCATGTCAATGAATGTGTTAGAGCACACATGTCAAACTCAAGGCCCGGGGGCCAAATGCAGCCCTAGGACTTGTCTGACATTAGCTTTTAACTGGATTTGAACATGTTTTAGATGGATTTGTTTTTTTCTTACAAAGATAGATTTTCAAATCCATCCAAAACCTGTTGAAATCCAATCAAAACCTGTTCAAATGCAACTAAAACTTGTTCAAATCCACCTTAAACCTGTTGAAATCCAACTAAAACCTGTTGAACTCCAAATAAACCCATTCAAATCCATCTAAAACCGATTTAAATCTTATTAAAACTTGTTCAAATCCAACTAAAACATGTTCAGATGCAACTAAAACCAGGTTCCATAAAAGGAGTAAATTAATGTTAAAAATGACTTAAGTAAGACTCAAATGAAGATGAAATCTCACAAAAAAAACTTCAAAATTTAATAAAAGCTTTTAAATGTCACCATCTTTGGCCCCTGAAAGGATTCTTATCAACGATCCCGGCCCTTCACCACTTCAAGTTTGACACCACTGTGTTAGAGGCATCATTTTGAAAAGACAGTTCACACCAATGAGCTGAAAGAACCTCTCACACTTCATTATTAAACTGTCTTCCATCTTCCATAAATCTTAACGAACTAAAATTTGCAACTGCCTATAGGACATTAAACCGGGACGAGGGGCACTAACAAAGAAGTAGGGCAACAGGGGGCGCTGCAGGAGGACCACAAAACCTGTATAAATCAACTACAAGACACGTCACAGTAACATGATGTAACCCTTCTGAGGAAGACTGTAGTGAGTTCAGCTGTTGAAACGTGTCAAGGTACAATAGACAGAAAACACTGCTCTATTGATTGAGAAAATTCTGAAAAAAGGCAAACAAATCCACAGAGTTTGCTTCATTTAATCTCTCCAGCACAAGACAGACCTTTGCGTCTCTTCATCACATCTGATTTCCAGTTCTATATCCCTCTCAAATTACTTTTTTGTCATCTGGGACGTTCCTGAAACACAAATCAGGGAGCATCATACTGAGTCACAAAACATGTTCTCAAACAGCTTCAGTCCAATCTTTAATGGTGATTGTCAGAAGCGATGATTGTTGTACTAGACTTTAATAACATTACACAAATAACATCTCACTCCATCCTCTTATTATTCCTCTCTCGTGTGAGTTGTAAAGATAATCAGATTTTCACTCACTCAGTCTCTTGTTAACTCCAAGAGCAAACAGCGTCTTCGAAACATGTCCAAAGACAGCGCTGAAAACCTGCTTGTAATCCTGCTGTTGTCAAAGGTTAACACGAGTCCCAGCATCTGTCAGACACTAATCCCTTAGATCTGCCTCAGCCACTGCCCCTCTTCACACCCCTCAGACCCCACCGTGGGCTCATCTTGTTCGAGGTGGGCTGCCAAGAGATAAGCCTCCTCGTTCTTCTCGGTTCAAGCTCGACGGCTGCAGAGAGGTGACCAGTCCATGACCTCAGAGAAGTGGCAGCTTGAGGGTTTAATCCCCGTTTGAGACACACTCCAAGCCGCGGGAGGCCATTTGTCATACATTATGAAATATGTGGCTCCATGTTTCAGTCGGGACAGACTCCTAAGCTTCAAACCATTTTCAAAAAAATCAGAAGCGGCCACTGAAGTGTGAGGATTTTAGAGGCATATATTTGACAGTTTTTTGGGTGATATCAGAGGAAGTCAAACAAATACAATTGGCTTTGATATCACATAGGTATGGAAACCTGTTTACGCCACGTAAGAAAAAATAAAAGTCCAGCAAGAAGTCATAATTATGAGAATAAAAGTCATAATTACGAGTTTTAGAGTAATAATTATGAGAATGAAAGTCATAATTACGAGTTTTAAAGTCATAGTTATGAGAATAAAAGTCATAATTACGAGTTTTAAAGTTATAATTATGAGAATAAAAGTCATAATTACGAGTTTTAAAGTCATAATTATGAGAATAAAAGTCATAATTACGAGTTTTAAAGTCATAATTATGAGAATAAAAGTCATAATTACGAGTTTTAAAGTTATAATTATGAGAATGAAAGTCATAATTACGAGTTTTAAAGTCATAATTATGAGAATAAAAGTCATAATTACGATTGCGTTTACTTACTTTAAATCCATGTGAATTCACCAGCAAATCAAGAATTTCGTTTGTTGTAAAGCCATCTTTGAAGTACTTCTCTGTCAACTCAGACGCCATCCTTTGCAGACTGAAGAGTTAGCCCCAAAAGGCCAAGGATGCGTTTGGAAGAAACTCGTAATTATTCGTTTTGAAGTCATAATTACAACTTTTAAAACTCGTGATCATGACTTTTATTCTCATAATTATGACTTCCTGTTGGACTTTTATTTTTTCTTACGTGGCGGAAACAGGCTTCCATACATAGGACAGGTAACTTAGTGAAAATAACTCCTGGGCTCAGGTGAAAGCTACAGTGGTCTTAATTTAGCTAGAAAGCAGAAGGAGAGAGGAAATGGGAAGAGGTCTGAGCCTGAAGTGCATTGTTTGATGGAGAGAAACCAAGTGTCAACTGAATTAATGTTTCAGCCTAAAGCCTAAAAATCTGATGAGAGAGAGACACGAAGAGTCAAAAAGGGGACCAAGCTCTTCATAGAAACTGCTTCAGTGAATTATTCATATTCAGTGGAGATGAAGGAAGGTTTAAACTGGTAATGTGCAACATATGAATTAATTTTCAGCATGTTACGTCATGAATAGAGTCACTTTACACTTCATTCACTAATAAAAACTGTAATAAAAGTATTTTGTTATCTTTTTTTGTACGTACTTTAACTACCATGGCTTTTATTGTATCAACTATGAATAATGAACTTTTTTTTTTTTTAAATTGCACATTAATTTAGATGTTTAGCCTAAGTGACTTTCAAGTATATTTTTCAAACAATTTGAAAACCTATAGTGTATCCCAGAAGAAATGTGACTTCTCAAAAGACTAAAAGGTATTTGATTTTTAATTGTTTTTAGATATATTTATGTTTTAGAAGTAGAAATGTGATGGTATGATACTGCGATAAATTCATTGTATGTGTATAATCTCTAAGTAAATGTACAATGAGGAAATATTTCAGTTCTCATGGCAGGAGACACTAAATCAACAGCAGCAACATTTACTACCTTTGTTGTCGACTGATTTATTTCAAATACAAACAATTTAAAAGTTACTGCCACAAGACTATGAGATTTATCGGACACTGAGGTGATGGAGCAGAAAGCCGATGTGAAATCTGTGAAGAGAGTGTGACCTGTGCTGCGTTCACACTCCACGAGCACCATCCGTCGATATCTGCGCCGGGTTTATCTCCCAAACCTGATTCCACACACCTCACTGAATGAACTCACAGCCCGACGCTCCGCTGCAGATAATAAACCCAAATCTCACTTTCATTTCCGTCCTATCTGCCGCCTTTGTTCTCTCCTCCCTCGTGGCGCGTCTGTGTCTTTTGTCCCGCACCGATCCAATTAACCAACGCACACTCTGACCTGATAAATACAGCAAAAAGAATGACTAATTCCATTTTGATTGAAAACAAACAGGCTTGTGATGGAAACGTGCTTATCGTTGTACACTTTGTTCGCTCAGGCCTGATTAGATCCTGATCAGAGCTGGTAAACCTCAGAGGGGAGCGGGATGCAGGGGTTTGGGGGTGGGCTGTGATATCTCATCAGTTCAAACAGGCCGGACACATCCGCAGCTCGTTTCCACACGGCGCAGATAAAAATCAGCCGACGGTGACAATCTCAACACGTGAAGCTAATCCAAACATAGAGCGGCTCTGATAAGTTTACTCTCCAGTTCAAATTTAGCTTTTTGTAATTGCTTTTTAACGTGAAATTATTTTTGTTGTTTTAACTGTTGACTAAATAAAATGAGAGATAATAGTAAAAAAAAAAAAATCCTTTTATATTTAGACGGTAAACGGGTAAACTTTTTTATATCACTTCAAACGCAATGGAGTGTAGAAATATCCATTATTAAAGCAGCATTATATAACCTTAACCATTATTTAAATTATAGCTTTTGATGGTTCACTGACTTAAAACAAAGGCACAACACATGTTTAAGTGGGACTCATTACTCCAACACGGCAAACAGTTATTTTTTATTTGACCTGAGGCTATTAAGCAAAAATCCCAAATAGACCACACATCTTACAGATTCATCATTATTGGTGTTCTGTTAATACTCATTGTGTGATATTCAGTGGCTTCATGTGATTAAGATAAAGCCATGAAAGTGAGTAATAACTAAGACTTGCACAAAACTAAATACATGGCTCCATCTTAAGCCAATACACACTTATGCATCAGCTAATGTTAGTGTGTAATAAAATGCCCTCTTTGGTGAGAGAGTCTTCTCTGAACAATTTAATTTGAGTCCATCCTCTGCTGAAACTGCAAGCTGTTCATTTAAGTTTTTATTCCCTCAGTCAAGGTCTCAAGGTTTAGTCTTAAATTTTGTTTTAGATCAAGCCCTGGTTTAGTTTAATCCTGCTTTAGTCTTAGTTTGGTCCCAGATTATCCGTAGCTTGGTTTTAGTCCTTGTTTAACCCTTGTTTTATTCTAACTTAAGTTCTTTATCCCTGGTTTTAAGAGGCTTTCACACCTGCACTGTTTGGTCCGGACTTTCCTGTTTGGTCTGAACCAAATTGTGAGAAGAAACCTCCACCAGACTGTGGTTCAGGCAAAAAGAGGTGCTCTCAGTCTGGACCAAACTGGACTAAGCTCTAGTTTGTTTGTGTGGAAACATGTTTGTCAATAGTGCAGAGTTTTGGCACAAATGCAGGAAGAAAGACCCTGATTGTGTTATAGTCTTACTTCTTACTACTGGTCCTGCTTTAGTCCTAAGATAGACTTGGTTTAGTCCAGGTTCGGGTAATAGAATCAAAAGTAGAACCTACATTTTGAAAAATAATTGATATAATTGTAAAAAAAAATCCAGGTGTAGGTTTCTGATGATAATGAACAGCCCTCAGTTTCACCCAGTGAACTTTAGACGGCGTTTAACCTGAAAACAACACGTGACTTCAACCACAAACACACACTCAAATTAAAACAGAGCTCTTTGACGGAGAGCACCTCACAAAGCTCACTGAGTCGCTGCCAAAAGAAAAACAAACAACTCGTAAAAGACACCATCCATTTACATTGTTATTGCCTCAGACGCTAATCTAAGTGTCATCACCGCTGTGCCGCCTTAATGCCACGCTCCACTTGGCTAATACCTGTGTTTAACCATACAACACACTACACTGCAATTTCAGAAGGCAGTCATTTTACAAGACGCTCAAGCGCGGGCCTGCTTCACAAACAGATTTGATTAATGGCGTCCGTGCCTGGCGTGACTCACTGACGATTGGATTTATAACGCTGTAATGGATGGCCGACGTCCTGCTGGGAGACAAACGTTAAGGCAGGATTTCCTCTTGAGCGGCGAGCGTGAAGATCCCCAGTGTGAGACCACAGAGCCAAACCAAATGAGAGCCAAGCCATCTGCTGCTTTGGGTGGCTGTCTTGGAGAGATTTATCTTTTTACTGCTGACATTATACCAGAAATTAAGTATACACTGCAATCAAATGGGCAACTTATGTAATAGCTGCCAATGCCAGTGTGTTTTGTTTACAGTTATATGTGCTTTTTTGGCTTTAGCTGTGCTTTTTGTGCGTTGATTTTATATCATTTATCATTTTTTGCAGACTGCCTTTTGACTGAGCCTGCAGCCAGCAACCTGTATTTATAAATCTAGCACATTTATGCAATAGAGAAGTGTGCTTTGTCCATTGTCTCACTAAAAATAATAAAAAAAATAAAAGTTATATAAATGAAAGCATGTAAAAGTCATTCAACACAAAATGATTTCACTATTAATCATTTACAACACATTACTCCGTCACTGATAAAGCACTGTTTATGTCAATCAGGTTGCGACAAAAGTTGGTGCAGTTTTTGCCTGGATGAAGAATGAGTTTTGTGTTCAAAATGTGGATCTGGGTTCGCTTCTTAATGAGCTCTGGTTTGGTTTACTTAAAATGTGAACCACAGATGAGCCCCAGACACGAGGAGCATCTTAAACTGGCACCAAAAATGCCTCGAAGTTTTAGGACAAAAAAAGAACCAAAACAGTATTGTCAATCCACAAAACAAAATGAGCAGAGGGCAAACATGGAGCACTGAGCAGGTCGGACGCTTTGTTAGCATTTGGGCTGAAGAGGACATTTAGTTTCAGTGAGTTTAGTTGCTGACAAATGACAAATCACTTTATACACAACAGCCACGGACTCCACAACTGGACCAAACTAGGACTAAACATCAAACTTTTTACGTGATTGCGTAAAGTATTCTAATCAAAAGTGTCACACATGTCTTTTCTCAGGAGAATTACGCCCTTCCTCTGTTGTGATCTGATGGGTTAAAGACGAAAGGTAAAAGGAGTCACCTGGGTTCAAAAGAGGACAATGGATGAGTGTGAACAAAGCCCCTTTCACTCCTGAACACTGAGCAGAGGTGAGCTCATAAATATCCGATGTGAACCCAGGTGAGGGCCGGGGGCCGGGGGTCTAACGCGGAGACGACGAGGAGCTAGTGTTTGCCTCCGGGGTCTTCGTCGACGGCGGGTGATGGCGGTGGGTTTGTGAACGTGTGGGAACAAAGAAACACCCCGAGGCTCAGACATGTGTCCCGACTGGAAGACAGGAGCGCAGGTAAAGGAAATGAAGGAGGGGAAACAAGAGGGCAGATCCATTTAAAAACATGGGCTGGAATCAGATGTGTCAAATGCCTCGAGAATGAAAACACCAGTATCGATCATTTTTAGCTCTATGAGAATAATATGTGGATATGGTGACGTTAGCAATGAAAAAAGTACTGCAAAATACTGCAGATTAGCCTTTATACAGTTACACTTTATGTGCTGTAGAGTCCTGTTACAGAATTGAATGAGTACACATTGTAAATTGCGTATTTCATTTGTACTTATGTCTTCTCTTTTGTTGTGTTCATGTATTGTCTGTATGTTGAGTCGTATTTGTAAAAAAAAAAAAAAGACACTTTAATTAAGAACTCTTTCAGAAGACATGGTGTTTTTGGATCTGGATGTGACTTGGAGACCCCCTCCTTAAATCGAAATTTGCACATGATCCCACTCCAGTCAATTAAAATGCTACTGCTGTATATTTCAATCTTCAATTCTGTCTATATTGATACCTCATTTTCTGAATCTGACACATCAGTTTGTCTGGTTTGTAAATGAAGCCCAGTAAAAACCCTCATTAGAGTTGTATGTTTTTATTTATCACATTTTATTTTTTCATCTCTTTTCCACGACTGTAAAATTGATCGACTATTTTCCCAGGAATCACCAGAACGCTTGCACGGTGCAGTTTGTTTTGACAGTGCCTCGTAGTTTGTCCGAGGCGCTCTTTGGACCACACGGAGCTTGTATCAGTTTGCTTGGCTCTGAACTGATCAGAGCAACACGTCTTTACAAACTCAGGTCCCAAACCCACAGTGCGCCCCACGCAGAGCTGCTCCTGCTCAGATTTCACCGCTGACACTCGCTCTGCAGCCCTCAGTCCCACCACAGCCGAAGAAATCCCGCTCCAGAGGCTCAGAGTTATTATTCTCCTTGAGTTTTTTGAACTGCGGCTGCACTGTCAGACAATACAAGACTTATTCTGCAGCGGCTGGGACCTCTGTGGGTTCAGGACTACGGCGCAGGAGTCAGAGTTAACGTGCTGGAGGTCTGCTCTTACACAGAGGACTCACTAACATCAACTTGTTTCACTTTATCAATGCCTCTCTGCACAGTCCTCCAGTTTAAATCCTCTTGAGGCCTTTCTCCAAAATGAATTGTATCTATATAACATTCCCAGAAACAGACACAAGTACAATATGCGAGCTAACATCTTGTTTTTGTCAAATCTCTGCAGCGTTTTATGATGGAAAGCTTGTGGAAAACATAAAACTACTCCAAACTTATAGAAAACGTTGACAGGCCTAAGTTAAGGAAAAACTATCAGGGCTGTGTAAAGAAACAGAAATACTGCTTAAATTTGACAATTACTTAACATTGTAAAGAGAATAAAAAAGAATCCAGTGTTACAAAATCCAATCAATCAGTTTATAACTTGTTGCTTGCATCACAAACCCTAAATCCCACTTTTCAAACTCAGAGGATTTGTGGAGCCAAAACTAACCACATTTTCCTAAAATCCAATCTTTGTATCAGAGCGATAAATGTCCCAGTGGGTCAGACGCTGTCGGAGACAATCTGTCCACTGCCTGTGACTGAATGAACACAGCCTCTCACAGGAGTCACATGACAGCTGGTCACATGACAGGATGGAGTCTACAGAGGACAATCAAACAGTTTCTGAAATGTGTGAATGTGCTTTTAGATAAATGATTAGAAATTGTTTACAATACATACAACACTGGAAGATGATGAATCTAATACGATGATCAATAGATCTTCTGGATTTCAGGAAATAATACATAATAGTGACATGGCATTTCTAAATATGTCAGTTATGTCTAAGTGAATAGATACAGATTATTAACAAGAGCATTTGATTCAGCTGCTCCTGATTTTGAAGACCTTGATGACCACAGCAAATTCTTTGTACAGTTTCTTTTCAGTTTTATTTAGATTAGAGTTTTATAAGATTATCACAGGTCAGACTAGATAGACTACAGTTTAAATCTGCTCAACTACACACAGAAATGAACAAGAGTGAAGTCCTGTGAGTAAAAGACGGGAAAATGGACAGATTTGTAATTTGGAAATCACACCTTCAGGTAAGTCTTCTGTTGTGGCATATGGTAACTGATTGAAGCCAGTAGACTGGGATATGTTAGGATATGGACAGGTATAGCATGGCATGAGATTCTGAAGGTACTGACAACCTTGAGCAAAAATATCACAGTTCAGTGGGATCACAGAATTACAGATTCAACTCCAGATGTTTTTTTTTTGGATTTCTAGATAAATGTAGCTTAAGAAACTGTTTATAGTGTGATAAGTCCCAACCCCAAAAATACATGTTTATATAAAAAGGAGGGAGCCAGGTTTGACTCCTGACTGGGGTCTGTTTGCTCCAGGTCACGACCCCGCTCTCTTTGTACCCAGTTTCATTTTTAGTGACTGGCTCTGTCCTATCAAGGCAAAAAAGCCAAAGAAATCTGACATTAAAGAGAGAAGTGTTTAAAGATTCTCCCAAACTTCACCCAAAGTGATAACAACACTCAATATGACATTGGATTTAAAACAGGCGCAAAAGGCTGAAAAGTCATAGAAAAGCTGTTTTGTAAATGTCATTTCTGGTAATCACTAGCTCATATCACAAGAACATTATCTCACTGCATTAACGTTGGGTAAACTTTAAACTTCCTATTCGTAGATACGATATGAACGCACTTTCTGATTGTCCTAGATTTCTGACACTGACTCTGAGTCCTCTCGTCTTTTTGTCTCTCTTTGTGACGTATGAGCAATGACATAAAGCTAAGTCAAGCTGTTTTGCCACAGTTAATTTATTCTTTTCGATGACAGCCAGATCACAAAGTTTCAACATCTGCACATAGACATCTTGATTTTTGTCCAGCTCAGCCAGAGTTTAAATCAGTTGTAGATGTCTTTCTGTCACTGCACATCTTCTAAATCAGACTTGCACAGGTCAATTATTGGTGTAAAACATTTATTGTCATATCATTCCATTTGTCCTGGAAAGCTCTTCGATCTCTATAAAAAAGTGGGAGAAGTCTTGAAGCCAAAGCCACTCACCAGCCATTATCAGCCTGGAAACAGAACTGGAGACTTCTGCCAAAACCCTTTAGCAACAGAAGCAAGGATTTCGCTGACACAAGCAACTTAGAAAGAGTAGTTAGGCTAAAGTCTGAGTCAGGATTCACTTTGACTAAAAAACACTGTTCTTTGAGTTATGCATATGAAGTAAGACATTAAAATAAGAAGTAGAGAAAGGAAATGGGTTTAAATGATGAAAATGGATGTTAGCAGGATACACTATTCATACACTACAGCACGTATATAATACATAAATATCAGTGCATCTGGCCTGGTCTGAAAGATACTGCACACTCCATGAAAAGTTATTATACAAATACTATTGCACAGTTGTGATAAAAAATATTAAAATAAATATTGCACATTTCCCTGTGGGCCACTAAAAAAGAGACTCAGTCATTTCTTGCAGTGGCCAACAAGATAATGGGCTAAATATATCAAAATAAATTCAAGCATTACAGAATAAAGTCCATGTCTGTTTGCTCTATAGCAGCAGTTAATAAGTGCAATGGTAAATGTGGTTATTTTTCATTCCGTTTTTGCATTTTTATGCATTTTTTGACTATTAAGTAGTGTCCTTTTTGCTTGGATGCAAGGAGATGGGACCAGGAAATGGATTGTTGGTTTGTTGTGGAGCTGAAGGACTGGGACAGACATGTTACTGACTGTCTTACCCTATTTACTTTTTACTATTTCCATCTCATCTTATTAAAAACATTTACGTTTGCTTTAATCAGAAGCTGGGCTAAGAATTCAACCAGGGACATTAAGCACAAAAACATCAAAACAACAAAAACCTAAAAATGTATATGTATTTGCCTGATTAGGTTTCTATCTTGTTCTTAAGACTTTTTTTCTTGGCCTTGTAATGGTCTCAAACTCATTTTTATTGATTATTTTTGTGATTGGATGAAAACCTTCTGTGATTATATATTAATTCTGAAATCTAGCTTTAACTCTGGCTCCTTCAGGAACTCCCCATGAGTCTGGAACTGCTCAAAAACTGGATTCAGACTGTTTTTATTCCTGTATTTATTCGAATATACCATCCACTGGATTAGATCAGGAGTGCCTTGGAGATTTTTATTTTTTTGTTTGCCCTTACATCTACATTTACTTCACAATATTTGCCTCGGCAGACCGTATCTTTCATGTGTATTCTTCATGTACATCGGGTAAAGCTTGGCTCAGGAACCACCCCACACCTGCAGTATTCCCACCTGTCAACAGATGGCACTGTTCTGTCTGTGATGTGAGCGGAGGCAGACCCCTGAGAAGACGAGGCTGCTCTAATGATGGATCTAACCTTGGAGGATGAGCAGGAGAAAAGGGATTGGGTGGAGCTGTGCCAACCCCCAGATCTACACATTAACAGCTTTATATTCATAATACAGACATTTAACACATTCATTTAACGCTATTATCTGCATTCATGTGACGGGTGTAAAGGAGCGCAGCAGTTCAATGCCACAAATGCAAATCATCCAGCTTAAAATTGAACATTTAAAGGCTTATTCAAAGAAACACGGCTCAAAATTTGTTCAGCCTTTACACCACAGCATCCATTATTCCATTTCTCGAATCTACTTTGCTTCCTTCTGTCTGTGAGATGCAGTAAAAGGTGGATTTCAGGTAAAAATCTTATCTTAAAAGGCATAATGAAGGCATATTTCACCCAATGAAGACATGCTGTAAATGCAATCATCTTTCATGTCAGCGGCTAAGTGGTCTTGGCGCTGGAAGCCATGATATTGATGAGATAAGACTGGATTGCAAAAGGCAGTGGGATTGACAGTGTAATTGATGATACATTTATGATTTGCAATATCCACCTTAAGATATTGTGATGGAGCAGTTCTGAGATAATTCTACAAGTCTGCCGTCATCTGTGAAAATGGATTGGACCAGACTCGTAATTAGACAAAGAACAATCAAGTAGTTTGAAATAAAACAATGTCCATGTGTTTTTTCTTTGTCTTTTTTTTTTTCTTTTGTCTCGAGTCAGTTTCCTTGGAAATTGCTTTAAAATAACAATGTCTTGATATTGCAATGAGTACATAAAATTAACAAATTCCCATGAGCCAAACACAGAGAGCCATGTTGAATTTTCAGACATTTTGATAAAGTATTGGTCTTAGTATCTGCACTATCAGTAAATGTCATTATATTAAAACATTACATTTTGTGTGTGACTGTATGTTTTTATGTGACAGTGTATTTTTGTAAGTACATGTGTGGTATTTTAAAATCCAACATGAGCTGTATTTGTTAAAAAAAATAAATAAATAATTGTCAATTTCATAATTCTGCAAATGAAAAAGGGAAGCTCTGGTAAAGGTCAGCTGCCTCCTCAGAACTTGATGAACGGAGGAATACTGCAGTGTTTGAGGCTTTTTCATCATTATTTGTTTGAGCTGAGAGCTTTTTGTCACTAGGTTTGTGACTAGAGTTTATTTGTGCAGAGTCTAAAGGAACTCACACTGAGACGTGACTCTGTGGAAACCAATAATGTCCGATCCTTTTGACATTTTAACAGGATGCAACATTGCAGTAAACTGACATATACTTCTTTACTTCTATTTGTTTTTATTTTATGTCAA
The DNA here is from genome assembly GCA_036850595.1 of Rhyacichthys aspro. Taxonomy (NCBI): domain Eukaryota; kingdom Metazoa; phylum Chordata; class Actinopteri; order Gobiiformes; family Rhyacichthyidae; genus Rhyacichthys; species Rhyacichthys aspro. The sequence continues at coordinate 26,590,460 of CM072159.1, read as the reverse complement.
AGCCAAATATTTTATGAGAAAAATACCATTGAGAGGTGGTTTTTGTGCAGCCTTAGAGTGGCCTTTCACTTGAATTTGAGTTAATTTTACAGTATTTTGTGTAAACACTACAGTTTTGTCATGATCTGTCGCATCATCTACATCTACAGTTTCACAAAAGTAACACAAAAGTCACTATAGCTCTGCAACTGGTGGTCACTGGGTCACATTTGGACTTCTGAAGACCTCCATCTAAACACCAGCTTTTCACATTAGTTTTTACACAATTATTTGCATTTTTGTTATGTATCAGTCAAAACTAATTTAGGAGTTAAAAAGTTTAATGGGATAGATCTAAACTAAACAGAGAACCAATTTACAAAACCAGGATTACACCAGGACCAATCCAGGTCTTAACATTAAATGAGGACTAAACCCATTAGAAATACATAACTAGACCAGGACCAAACCCTACTTTTACCAGATCTAAACCAGTATTAAACACAACTAAACCAAAAGTCATGCAGGATAGATTCACCGGGACAAAGAGAAGAACTAAAACCAAGTCTAGACGAAAAACAAAATGTACAGCTAGACAAGGACTAAACCTGGGCTATGATTAAATCAGGAATAATCCAGTAATAAAACAAGTCAAAAACAAGAACATATCCCAGGACTGAATTTACAGCTAGACCAGAAATAAAAAGGCCAAACCCAGGACTAAATCATGGTTGCAGGAGGATTAAACAAGGGCTTTACCAGAACTAAACCAAGAGTTCACTTTTCAGACCTTATGTAATTCAAATTAAATATCACAGGATTATAGTGTCTTCTTCTCTTCCTCTCTCTTTTCTTCATGATTCACAGTGGCCTCCCTCTGTCAATGATACCTCAGCACAAACTGGTAGTAAATACCAGTCTGATTCCAGCTCTAACCACTGGGCTCTGGTTTGATAACCTAAAGCTGAAACATGCCTCAGAGCGGATCTCCCAGTGGTTCACTCAATGCCAAAACCACATACTTTAACCTTGGCACAAAACGTGGCTAATGCTCAGCTTTAAAAGAGTCTTTCTGCTGAGTCACCACTTTAGGATAAATTTGTGCTGTTAGAGAAGCTGAGAAAAGTATTGAGATAGTGCTTTGAACGACAGAAAGTCACAAAAACATCATAAAGTACAAAGGTAATGTCTGTATTGATTGAAAAATGAACCTCTTTCCCGCCATAGAACTGTTCTAGTAATGAGTCAATAGATAATAGATAGTTTATAGCATGGTCTGACTAAATATTTGTTTTTTCTGCCTAGTCTCTAACTGATAAATAAGAAAAGAGGACTCTAACAGGACTATATAGACATTTCTATTACTATTCTGTGATTTTAAGATGTCACAGTAATGGCAATATTAAAGCTCAAAATATTGAGTCGACAAGAGCAGAAATTGAATGCAGATTAGGTTTCATACTGACTTTGGGTGCATTTAGAGAAAAGACTGAGTGGACAAATCAAACAGAGGCTGGATACTCAAAACAAACTCATTCAGGTCCATCAAATCAAAAGTCCAAATGAATTAGACATGAATGAATCAGTGTAACCGTTAAAAAAGTGAATATAAAGCCCCACCTCAATGGATTGAATTCATCAATTTTTAGGAAATATTGTAGCATAGTTAATGCATACTACATTTACTACTATTTTGTTGTTTGTTGAAAAAAACATGGTCCACCTGAGGAAAATGTAGGTTGTTGATAAAGTAAGTGTGCAGGCATTACTTCTTTTTTTCTATAGGCTACAGACAATGGCCAAGAACCTGACGATGTGTGTATAGTTACAAACTGTTTCACTATTTTGTTGTTTGCCATTATTCACTGTAACACCTGAGCACTGCTGGAAATGATATAATGTACTTGGGCAAGAAAATAGAGCTGGAATGGAGTACATTTGTAAACTTTAAAGTGTAGGAGCAATATCTTGAAGCAGAAACGTGACATATTATAAAATCTGGTTCAGTGAAGGCAGCTCTGTGTTCAGCCAATCAGATAATTAGTAGTTTGTTTCTGGGTAAATATATGGCTGTCAATACACTTACATTAAACCTCCACATATTTCCTTTTTGAGTGCATGACAGGATGATTAGTTTCTTTGTCTAATAATGTGTTGAGTGTGGATGATTAATTCTTTATTTAGTTGTTAGGCTCTGGTTTAAATATCTTTACAAACATACCGAGATCTAGAAATCCAATACTCAAACTACATTCCACTACTTTTATCTTTTTTTTATATATATATTTTTATTAGGAGCCATGAATACAGACACATGAAGCCGCGTTGGTTGTGTGTTACAGTGAAGCCATGTCCATTAAACGTCATATATCACACCTCCCGCTGCTGAACACTTCATCATAAATATGTTGAGACTCTGCAGTAACAGAGTAATGGAGTGTGAGCAGAGCGTTGTCATTAACCCTGAGAGGTGAGCTGCATTAATACTGACTCCTGTCGCTAATGAGACTGAAACTGAGCAGCAACAACAGGGTCACACATCGCCTGACCCCACTGTCGCCATGGAGATGAGCACCATCATAATCATAAACTATGACAAATAGCGTCTGTGCTAATGTACTTCCTACTGAGGCTAAACGTCTGGGTCCCTGCTGTGTCAGAGGTCAGAGGTTACAATAGCTCAGGAACAGCTTGATTTCAGACAGAGTCCTAAGAGAAATACAGAGAACACACTTGAGTCAATTCAGTCCCATGTTTTTAACAGTTTTAAAATGTCCAATGTGTCATTACTTCATGGTTTGATAAAGTTACAAATTACTGAGTACATGCAAAAGTGTTTTACTTGAATTTCCATTTTTGTATGTACTCAAAGCTGCTCTCATATTCATATATATTTAAGAAAAGGCATTGATTGCAGTTCTAAACTCTTTTGTAGCAAACGCTAAAAGTTACTTAACACTTGAAATGTATTTTATTCACAATGATAATAAATCTACAGCCTTGAAACTAAACAATCAACTTCTTCAGTAATGAGGATGAGATATGATTCAAGTATAAAACTGTAGGTTTTTCATAGCTACTGTTATTACCGATGGGATTAAAGTGGGTCAAAGCAAGGCCCAGTGCCAAAAATTAAAATTTGTCACATTTAACTAAAAACATGAATTGGTATAATTGCATAAATGACATGATCAATACAATAAAAGACTATATAAGCTTAAACTTTTTAATATATATTCCATCATGTTTATCTCTACCCCTCTACACTACTGTAGAGTACCTCTTTAGTTGGAGTATTAAGGCTTTGTGTAGAAAAAGGAGTTTAAGCAAACAATACATTGTACTTTGTTGATAAAACTTGACAATTGTAGTCACATCTTTTAATGTCTCTATCACACATCATTTTGAACTGAAAAAAGTACATTAACATTTTTATTCATACTTCCTGAAGAATACTGGATGTAACTAAATGAGATTACAGAATTACATGGACCTACCTTCCACTGAGTTCATTAAGCAGAGTCTATTACGGACTTTCACTCAGTAGATTTTACGATATCAACACATTTGTAACATATTGTTCATCCTGATAATATACTACGCATTAATCATTGTGGGCCTTATATAAGTGCAGTTTGACACTGCTGACACAGAGTGGGAGTAGAAATGAAAAGTGCAGGAGGATTTAAAGTAATAAAGAGTTTTCCAGCTCGGTCAGGAGTGAGCCTGTGGCTACACCGCTGCCGCTCCTCCTCTGCTGCTGCGGTCAGATGCTATTAAGGACACATAAGAGAGACGGATGGCCGCTGACAGCCTGAGCGCTCTCCTCTGGCCCGCTTTGACGTCTCTGTATTTTGCGGAGCTGGTGTCTGTGGGAGGGAGGCTTTACGAGGCTAAAATTTACGCTGTGGTCCTCGTCCGGTTGTGGAGTTCACGACCCCCTCACTTTTCGACAAGAGGCTCTTTGTGTTGCCTCTAATTTGACAGGCCTTGTATATTCTCCCGCTCTTTGGTCGTGTTTGTGTAGTCAGCTTTTCTTTCTACTGTTATTTCAATGGTACTGTTACAACACAACACATACTTAACTTGTCAAAATCATGATTCTCTCACAGCGCCTGTTATGCTGCCATTCATAAAAACGCCTCCTGTGCGCAGTTTGATTGGAACTGCTGAGCGCTGCTTGGTAAAAGAGAGGAAAATTTCACTGTATAATTTATAGAAGTGCAATGCCATTGGAAAGGCAACTAAGTGCATACTAATTAAGTTATTTTCTCTGGTTTTGGGAGGCCCTGGGATTATTTGGACCAGACGAGGTGCAGGGAAGACCGGGCTATTTGCTCCTGGCGACCGCTAATGTCTCCGGTTACATTGTTAAGCGCTCACTCCCTTCCTGCGTCGCTTTTTCTGAGACGCTCTTCTCCGTCTGTTTGTTTGTGTTTCAGGGCGTGTGAGCCGTGAGGTTTTCTTGTGTATTTTGATGAACGTGTGCCATGCTGATGAACAAGCTAAGGCAGACGATCCAATTTTATTTCAAGTCTACATTAGAGAGGTTCTTTATGAGAGGCTTACATTGTCTGTGTTGCTTCAAACGGCTTAGCAAACAGAAAAAAAGTGTTGTTTGCCTCAATTTATGGATGTTTTACAGCTTATAGCTTATATAGAGCTTATATCGCAATCAATAACACAGATTAGCATAATCTTTGTGTGGGTGATGTCGCATAGTAGTACCCGTTTAGACAGGTAATCATTTTAATGAGTTCAATGTGCATGTTCAAATCATCTCGTCCATATATTTACACACATCTACATATACAGAAAGTGTGTACGACCCACTTGCATTGATTCTAAATGAAAAAATCAATCAAACATTGTGCAAACATACAACGACACACCTTTATTTTGAGATTCAAGCGGCATATCCGTTTACTTCCTGGTGTGAGATGCTCAGTATAAACAAAGAACTGAACTGCAATTTGTAATTCACAACAGGCCAGACTCCACTGTAACCAGAGCAAGGCAATCTTCCTCAAAAGCCAACGTTAATTTCAATAAAAGTAGGTTGTAGTTCCTGAAAAGATCCAGAATAGAGTCAGTGGAATAACTTCTTTCTTCGTTTATCTTGAAAGCTTAGTCACGTTGCAACCCAGATATCACGACAGTAGCTCATCTTAAATCCTTCTATCAGGACTTTTCAAACTCCAGATGTCCAGAGTCCATTAAAACTGGTAAAGATAAGTCAACTTTACAGAAGACGTCCTGGAGACAGTTGTGAATTCTGGTGAAAGAGCCCTAATGACAACAAAAAACAGAAAGGGACTCAACACTGGGCCTTGAGGGACACCTACCTGGACAATGAAGATGATGAAGATGAAAATGGTGATGTGGACCCTTTTATGCACCTTTTATGCTCACTTTTGCATGATTTTTCCTTTTTCCTTGTGCTACTTCTCATGCTAAATACCTGGGCCTATCTTTATCTCACTGCAGGAGGTAGTAACAGAGGTTGGAGCATAAATGGTACAACTCATCATTACTGGTTTACTTAAGGAAATTAGTCATGTGCCTTTGAGTTGATTTGAAATGGCACACGAGGCTGAAATTCCCACCGATGTCAAGGGAAGGATCATAACAGAGGCTTTCGATACCTACACAGTAATCCATTCTTGTCTGAAGCAGCACAGTACAATCCCTGCATCCCTGCTCTATCGCTCTACAGTCGAAGAAATGTGCTAAGTGGTGACAGAGCCCGGAGATCCGTGTGGTATTTAGACTTGGACACCCGCCTGCACCTGCCCTCAACATTAGTATTTGACACAGACAGAAGAGTCCCAATCATTTTGCTCAACCTGTTCACTTCCGCTCTCACTGGAAACACTGGTCCTGAGGGTAGAGCGACAGACTGAGGCTTCACGTGACTCCTGGCTCATTATCTGGAGACTGCCGTCGCCAATCTGGACCTGTCACCAGACCTACGCTGAGCGAGAGCCTGGCCGCTGAATCGCACAGATGGCTTACTACTCGGCTGGCATCATTTAACTCCTTGATTCACGTTGACCTCTTCGGATATTTACAACGAAAGACGATATAAACAATATTCATGGTGTAAGGTGAGCACTAATGACTGCCACTGCTCTGTTTGCTGCCATGGTTTAATGATGTAGGAGTAGGTCGGAAACCACCCTGCAGCAGTTTTCAGATTCAAGTTGCTTTATTCTTACCTATATATAAAATGCCACATTGAAAAAAATAATAAAAATATGTGAAAAAGGGATATAAAATGCCTAATAAATTGCAAACGAGAGCTCATTCATATCAAACTCAAGGCCCCGGGGCCAAATGCAGCCCTTTGCAATGTTTACGTGGCCCTCCAATTACATTTTTGGCACTACGTTTCCTAGGTTACGCCAGTTTTTGCCACAAAGATATATAAAATCTGTTTAAATCCATCAAAAACCTGTTCAAATCCAATTAAAACCTTTTCGAATCAGACTAAAACCTGTTAAAATCTGATTAAAACATGTTCAAATGTGACTAAAACCTTTTTAAATCTGATTAAAATCCACCTAAAGCCTGTTCAAATCTAAAATCACTTTAGATTCAACTAAAACCTGTTTAAATCCAACTACTGTTTCTGTAAAAGCAGAAAAAATAATCTTAAAGATAACTTTTGTAAGACTCAAATTAAGATGAAACCCTCCATTTAAAATGTCATAAAAAAGGAAAGGATTCTTATTAACTCACCAATTTGAGTCTGACACCTCTGATAGAAATAATGGCTGCAGGAGCTAAACTATTCTTGTAATTTTAGTTCAGGAAGTCGGAATGGCAGCACAATCAGAGTTTAATAAAATAAGAACCAGTACAAGTCAAAACTGTTTAGTGTGAAGTGTACAGCAATGTGACAGCTTGTATCTGAGCAAGGCTTTAGTGTCAGCGTCTTTTCACACAACAGCAAAAGCAGTCCTGAATCACTGAGCCTCGATCTCTCGGAGCCATTCCTTCTGAAAATATTAGTCCATTCATTCCTCTGCTGTCATTAAAGGCTGTGGAGAAACACAAACTGTGCCCTGAGTCCTGAGTGCTCTCTCATTGAGGAAGTAATCACTCCACAGACCACGGCCTGAACATTTTCACTGCAGAGAAATGCCAAAGCCGCACACTAATGAACACGAAACAGGCCGGCATTTGGGGAGGATAGTTGGAGTCTAAAGTAGGATTCAACAGAGCTCTTAAGAAACAGACTCATAAGAAATACAGTCATTAATATAATACAAGATTTCCACCGATTTGGGATCTTCTGATAAATGCACAAACTTTCAACAAAGACACAAACTTGATGATGACGTTTAAACAAAATGGACCAAGGCTTCCACAACAAGAAAGACACTTTTTTTCAATCTGTGCAGTCTCACTTTTAAGTCAAGAGAAAAAAAACAAAGTCTGAGGTCAGTAATAGTGTTACCAAGCTGGAGCGCCCAAAGGGAACCTACAGAAAGGCTGAGAATTGAAGATATGGCCCTCTTTCAATGAGACTGGGGTTCTCACTATTCACTCAGCCACAATCTGATACCAAAGGGAGCTAAAACACTGAGGGTACAGTCCAGGAAAAATAATCTTCATTTGTCTAATATGTTTGACTCCCATTTACAGACCTGACACAATATAAAACAAATATAATCAATCTGAATAAAGTGATGGGAGTGAGGAAGGAGGTAAGATGAATCCAGAGAGTCTCAGGTCCAGGTTGTTCAGCTGTAATCCACTATAGCACTTTTAAGTCAAGAGTAAAATCTAGAGTTGGCAGAGTCTAAGGTTACACTGAAGTATTGATATCACATTGTTTTAATGGGAATAATAACTCACGGTGCATGTGAACATTGATCTGATGTCAAGGCCGCTGCAAAGGACTGAAAAATGGTGTTTCCATTATCTACGCCCACCTTGTCGCACGAGACGCAAAAATCAGCCTGATTATTTTACACTGAAGGAGGTGGGGTCAGGAAACGCCGCTCCACGCCGCTGTCCTCCCTCTGATTTATGCCCACTCCTCTCAAGGCTACGAGAATATATTCAGATTGTTTTATTAAACACCGCGGGCCTTATTTATGGCTGTTTCCCGAGACAGCGATAGCCGACCCGCTGTGGCAGTTTGCGCAGCCCCTGACCGCACTGAAAAGGCCCATTGAAGCTGCATTACATGAAATATGGAGCTGTCAGCGTATGTGGCCCTCAGACGGTGGGACACGGCACGCAACAGTTCACATGTGCATTGGACACATGAGCGAATGTAACTGTACACGCCGTATTATGTTGACGGTGTTTCCATGGAGTTTGATCTGTGGCTGGGGACAGACATAACTCATTCACTGCAGTCAGGTTTGCGTTTGGTTCGTCGTGTATTTGATTTCAGGAGTCACATGTGACCTTATATAGATGTGCAGTTAACCAGGTCAACCATACACTAAAATGGTTTTAGGAGAATGCATCAAAACCATGTCATGATGCCTTTTTTTTTAATGATTTGAGAATGAAAGATGGGCATAAATAAAGACCTGAGTGATACGATCCCTTTTCTGCTGTTTGTTTATTACTTTATTTTTCAGTCTTTCTTACATCTCGCCTCACCCTAAAACCTGAAATGATGACTGTGAAGTAGTCCAGCATTTAGCCCTCAATGGAACACCTCAGCATTACAGGACATCCAATGTACTGTATACACTATGTATCAGTAAATGCACAAAAACAAGAACAGAGTGAGTTTCATATGTCAACTTTGTGTTTATTTATGCAAATTAACCATCTACTGGTTTTGAATTGACATAGAGCCATCTTTTATTACTTTTGCCCAAGATAAGGCTGACCAAGACATAAAAGCAGATAAAAGAGGCTTATTTACATTTCCCAGCGCAATTTTCTGAATTTAATATATTAGAGAGTGGACCCTAATTGGTCAAAATTGTGGTCAATGACATGAATGGTGGCTTAAAGCAAATCTAATCTACATTTTAAAAAGGAGCTTTCTCGCTTTACTGCGTTATTTGAAGCAAAAAAAAAAAAATGTCTTAACATAAAGCATGGGGCAAACTTTAAGCACTTTTAAAAAAAATAATTGATAAAAGAAAAATAAGAATAAGGTGTGTTTTCATTAATTGAAGTGAATAAATTTTATGTAAAGTCAGTGATTTAAGGTTTTAGTAAAGTTTGAGTAAAAAAAGCTATTTAATGCACACTGTGAGCAAGCTTCTTCTTTCTTTTTTTAACACAGCGTTGTTTTATGGGATCAGCTTGTGTTTGCTCCAGTTGCGTCCAGCAGCAGCTCTGTTTAGATCCAGGTCTGAACCTCCGTGAGCCTTATAAGGTCCCATCGCCTCTGAGTCCACAGCAGCGTCTCATTAATCATACACCTCTGCACTGTCTCTACTGCCTCTGGGTAATCACACGTAAATGAACACTAAAGGCACCACAGGACAAGACCCCGAACGACCAGAACATACAGGTTTACAGCACACAGCTCCCTGATGAGGGCCAGGACTATGCACGAGTTCAAGACTGATGTATGTCCTGCTCTTTTTGACCCGACTCGTGAAGGTCATTCTTAATTAAAAGGTCCTGTCCATCACTCTCAGGTAAAATCAATAAACTGTGATATATCCAGAGGGTGGGACTAGTGTCGCGGCACCTATTATGAGTCATGGGATTTTCATAAAGTACAAAAGTGCTTAACAGTCTGTCATAAATCCGACTGTGTGACTGTTTAGTGCAGGTGTCAGTTTTCAGTGACGTTATAATTCAGTTTAATCGGATTTAACTCAATATCGTCGACACATTGTGATGCATTCAGGGACGGCCCGTCAAGGCAGTCTTATTTATTTATCACAAACTTAATTAACTGTCTCGAGTGTCAGAGATGTATTGTGGTGATAAGACACAGCACATAATCTAGATGTCATTCAGGTTATCTTTTGCCATTATATAAAGTCAGTCAGATAAACTCTTGTTCATTCATTAGGCCCAGCCATTCAAAAAGTCTTACATCAGTGCATTAGTTGTATGTTCAAGTATGTTGTATGCAAAGCATCTTTTGTAGCTGTCTCTCTGATTTAAAAAGAGTGAACAGAGTAGAAACTGGCAAACTCTTTTCTCTTTCTCGTTCAGTGCTGCTTAGAAAGGCTTTTAGTTCGCCTTCAAGCCTGCTGCTAATTCAATTTTTTTACATAAAAAGGCATGAAAGGCTTTCATTCACAAGAGTAACACAACAGATCTTCTCATTTAGAAATTCTAACAATCACTCAATTTCCATGATGACAGGAAATTTTTAATTACTGCTTTAGTCAGAATAAAAGTAATGTGCTTCTGAATGGAGCTGGACTGGGACTGGAGACTGATGCATTTTCAGACGAAACAAATGAGTAAAACGTGCTATTATACCACTCTGACTTGAGGTTGATGTCCTTTAATCATGTATATGTAATAAACACAGTTAAATTAAGTTACAACAGTAGCTCAATTAAGCTGTGAATGTAAATTTTGCACAATATCAATGCATTTAACTTTTTTTTGTGTTGATTTAATACCATAAAGTGTTCATTGACTTCGAAGAATTCTTTTGCTGAACACATCAAGGAGACACAGTTTATACAAAACAATAGGGTCAATGTTGATGAAATAACGCAGTTGCATAAGTTACATGTATATTTCTGAACAGACATCAAGTCCATCTTTGCATTTGTTTTTGTGACAGAGGCTTGCTTGCATTTAGAACAGCCCACATCAAAGAAGAAAAGGTTGTTGGAAACCATTATTTCAAATGATAGAAGATAAAAGGAAGGACAGTGAAGTGAGCGCATTAAAAAAGATGAATCACAGTCGTACGTCATGTCATTTGAAATTTGAATAAAAAGCAACGACAAAAATATCGGCACCTGTTTTTAGTGAAAGAAAGCTTTTTGCAGAGGAACATTAAATATGCTCCAGAAAACCCCATGTAACTTTACAAAGGTGATTGACAGAGTGGCAGCATTAACTTTGATGGGACATAAACCGAGGATGAGTGGAGGGAATGACAAAGACAGGGACAAAGTGGAGGCTGGTCTCACTTTAGTCCTGTCTGTACACATCAGGAAACACAGACAGAGGAGGATATAACCCTGTCACAAACACTCAGCTCAAACAAATATAGGACAGAGGAGAAAAACTCTGGCTGCGAAATGAACTTCTCTGTGAAATGAGGTAAAGGTAAATGTAAATGCCACAGAAAACTGCCTCTGAACTCAGAACAATGGTCTGTTTGAGTTGACAGGTTGATAAATGTCACTAAATCACACAAGAAGGTTACAAGACTGAGAGGTTTTATATAACTTTGTGTAATGCAGAGGTGTGTAGTCAAAATTAAAAGTCTTATGCCTAGTCATTTATAAACTTCAGTAATAAATTTCATTATCATTATAAAAATATGAGTTAAATGAGAAATGTGCACTTTGTTGTTGTTTTTTTTTGTTTGTTTTTTGTCTGGAGGCAGGTTCCATTTTCTCACACACATCAGCTACGGAAGCCCTGCAGGGACATGCTGTTGTTTAAGATCAAATCCAATGGAGACACAAGTGTGCTCAAAATGAAACCTGTGTGTGTCTCCTACAGCAGTGATCAGTAGAAACAGAGGGTAATGCAACTAATGGCCCTTTGTGTTTAGTTCTTTTTTTACCAAGAAACACAAATTAGTTTGAGACTCGAGCCCTGTCATTTGTAAAGGTCTCAGCAACAAGATTATTCTTATGATTGGATTTAAACTTCTATCATTTTCACTAAGTCAATTTTCTTTTCTTTTACTAAAACAAGTCGAGATTTGGTAAAAAAATGGACTATTGGATTTTATAACCATCTCCTGGTATCTTTTCCAATGTATCACACACTGGTTTTGGTCTTGACTTGGTCTCACCTCGGTCTCATTACGCTCTGGTCTCAGACGTGACATGGTCTTGATCAATGTGAACCCAAATGACACAATTTTCATGCAATTATACACTTTGAGACTACAATAGCTTTGAGTGATGTATACTGTGTTCAGCGGTAGCCATAATCCACAATCCACGTTTGAAAACCTGACAAGTGTCTATCCATCTCCAGCATTTGCCTGTGTCTGAAACTACTGTAAAAATAATGGCTAGACTTGGGTCTAAACTCCTGCGCTCCAGCACTCGAGGTCTTAACAACTAAAGAAAAGGAGAGCTGCTGACAGGGCTGTGTTTATTGTTCAAAAACACTTAGGAAATAGATGGAGGAGTAAAACAAAAAGATGGGATTTACTATGTCAGTCTCTCAACTCTTCAAACTCTTTGTCCTCACCTTTATGGCTTTATCACGATCTTCAGAGCTTCTAAATCAGAAACCGCAAACTCCCATTTGGGCTCCCAAAGACTCTTTTATGCTCTTACATGTCACATAAAGGTGTTAGACTGAGGAAACGGCTTTTGACAAGGAGATATTTCTTTATATTTCAAGCTGAATATCTAGGTTAACCTCAGATTTCTTTAACCCTGCTGTTCTATAGGAAGCTGCTCACTTTCACAGCACCTAAATATAACGCCAACCCTTTTGAGTTTGATGTTCAAGGAACCAGGAGATACACACAAAGGTGAGAGAAGGATGTAAATGCTCGGCGTCTGATGTAGAAAGTTCAGCGACAGGTCAGCGTCTTCTTTCTGAAGCTAGGAGGCTAGCGCTGGGTCGCCCGAGGCCCTGAGTCGAGGTGGCAGAGGTGTTTCATCATGATGCTGTAAGAGCCAGGACTCGGAGACGGCTCACAGGCAATTTCTCAAAGCCGTAAACGACTGTTATTTGGATGTCACTGGGACACGGCGAGGGTTTTGGTCGACAGTTTAAAAGCTTGGACCGAGAAAGTTTTCAGAAGTGCTCCTGAAACATAAATAGCCACTAGAAGTTTGGGTGTCAAGTCCAAAATAAGCTCTACAGCAGTTTATCTTGTTCACAACTGACCTTTAGAGTACATATAAATACAACCAGAGTGAATCAGGGCACTTCTGCAATCCAGAAATTCCACTATTTTGTAAGCAACTTTGGTTATGCCATACTGAATCTATATGTATGTGTTTAATCATATGCCCCATCACCATTATGACTATTATTTATGTCCCTGCTTATTTATTTCCTGCTCTAATGCACACACACACCAAATACAATCCTATCTTCCTGTCTTCCATTTTTTTCTGTTAGAGGCTGGAGTCTGTCCCTCTTTAATTGCTGCTCAGAACTCAGAATCAATAAGAACATACCGTACCTCCTAAGCTGTCTGTTATTGGAAATACAGGATTATTCAGACTTTATAACATAAACAATAGTGTGTGCATAACATTTTGCCCTGATCGGTGCAGTTCAGTCAAACTATAGTGCGCTGCTCTGTTTGTACAGTTACTTAAATAAGAGTAAATGCTTTAATGAGAACCTCCTTTCACACTACACTTTTTAGTTCGGTACCAAAGGCCTGATTTCCCATCATCTGATTGGTTTGTGATACTTGTCTCTCAGTTGTCAGTGGATTGTCACTTCATCTACTGTTGGAGTGGAAAATGAATGAACAACAGACAACATGCTAACAGCAGAAAAGTATCCACTGAAACAGATTCAAGTTTTTAAAAAAAAGGAACAAAAATACTGAACAGAGTCAAATGGAGCACCTCTTTTTGCCGGACAGAGGTGCAACATCGAAAGTGTGAAGGCTTGAAAAAGAAGCCGACTACAAGTGTAAACAGCTACAGAGACAAAGGGGCAATTACATTCAATTCACCGACACATGTTTCAACTTTTCTTTAGTTTTTTCTGATATTTTGCAGCTTTAATCATTACTTGCCAAAACTGCTTTCTCATCCAAACCATTCTCTTGCCTCACAGCACATCATGAACAATATGTGCCTCTATTTGCTGCTGTGACAACCATGACCCTTGACCTGTGGTTCAGCAGAGACACACTCCAGACTGATCTCCTGCATGAGCCACATCTGTCTGGTCTGTTATTCAACACTGACAGTAATAAGCAGCAGAGGACAAACAGCTGATCTAAACACGAGGAAATCTGACCTCTATATACCCTCCTCTCAAAACCCCTCCTCTTTTCTTTTTTTCCGTTTCATGAATTTTAATCACGGCACAAGCATGACATTAACCTTTCCTACAGCGAGCAGCCGTCACATCCGCTCGTGTGCGACCTGTGGCGGAGTCTGTCGTGCGGCGGTTCATTTCGGGGCGGCGGAGGGTGGTCCTACATCGTTAGACAAGTCCCCTCGGCCCACACCTGGAGAGTGAACGCTGAGGCGAGGTTAGCTCTGACACGCTCAGGTTAGCACGACCCGCGTTACGCTCCAAAAACTGGACGAAATAGGCGGCGTCACCGGTGGCTGTCGAGAGTCCTGCTCAGGATCAGCTATGCATCCGTAACGTAATCTGAAAAGGATAAAGCCTCCAGGAAAATCTTTAAATGAGATTATCTGTGGGATTTGCAGCTGTGTTGGGGAATAGAATGAGCTCCATATCCAAAGAGCAGAGGAAATAAAGGGATTACACAAGACAGCAAGGCAAAAGAATGAGAAGAGTTTAAGTGAGGTTTATCTATTATTAAAAAGAAGAATTGGGTCTGAAGTCGAGGACCAAGACGTGAGAAATCAAACCTAAAATATGAATTCAACACTTAAAATTAAAGTAAAATGTCTTTATCGTTTGGTTATGCCATAAAGGTTGGGTTAAAAATGTACATTTTATTACAATTTCCATTACAAAGTTAAAGTTACACAGCACTATCTAACGTTTCAGGCTTTACAAATGCTGTGGCAAAATTCATACATGATTGTTACATTTTCGTAATGTATTTTTGCATTAATATCACACATGATGCTTAAATATGTGTTCTCACAGAGCGTGCCCCAAAACTACATCGTGTAATATCTGTCAAAAAAACAAACAAAAAAAACAAAACACTTTCCTTGTCATATGTAAAGAAACCATCAATATGAATTTAAGAGTTTATTTTTAAGATTTTCAGGCTCCATATTTAGCAAAAGCTTACAGCGTTACTTTAATGTGCATCATTTGAATCTTTTTCGTTGTGAGATTAATCCCTGAGCTGGCCACCTACAGCTTTTATAAATTCGAGTTTGCATGTCTTCACTGTGTCACTGTGAGTTTTCTCTGGATCCATCTTCTTCCCACTGTCCAAAGACGTGCATGAATAAATGTTAGTGCAGTTTTTATATGTAATGCCTCACACCCGAAGCAGCTGGAATAAACTCCATCCTCCTTGCCTCAGAATAAATGGTAAAATGATTTCACTTTTTAAAAAATTTTAAAGTTATATGTGGCTCGTGAAACAACTTGTGCATTCTTCTTCTTCTGACGCTGGAAATTTGCAGGTTTGATCTGGTTGTCTGTGCTGTTAAGACTAATAATTAAAGTATAAATATAAAATAAAGTATAAATAAGTGATGTTATAGATCATTTTGAGCTTGAGTCAAATAATGTTTAGTGCAACATGCTGCCAGTGACAATTATAAAAACATTGCTGTCTTTTTAAAACACACCTTTACTTCTGTTTGCCATTGTATCTGTTTGTCTTGTGTATTAATTGGTCCTCTTCAACATAACTGCTTGAATATCACACAACCAAACACACACACTAAAGCAGCACTTGTCACTTTTACACAGTGAGTGATTCCTGAACAAAATACCAGAGACAAAGCGAGATCACTGGCTGTGTTTTTAGGTCAAAGCCCTGAGGAGAGAGGAGCAGACTGGAGCTGGTGATGAGCCCAATTGAATACAGATGATACTAATTGAGCTGCAGCGAGGTGGATTAATGGCTGTTTGAGAGACTGGAGGTAAAAAGGGGAGCGCTACATGGTTGGAACAGATAATGAGCAGCGCACATTCACTCACACCGCTTCAGCAGACATTCACCACTTTACATGAATGAACAAGAGTTTCTCACCGTTACACTGGGGACCGTAATGAAACTGAGTTCACAAAAGACGAACAAACTGTGCACGTCAGTCTTTAGAGTTTAACCTGGTTCCTGTACAGCGAGTGTTTGTAGCACACGTCATGTAGCGAGAAGATAATCAGAGCTCTCAGTGTGATCATCTGCACTGGCTCTGAGGCAAAAGGAGTAAAAACAAATCATTTACTGAAATATTCATTCTTTTTTTGTTCTTTTTTCGTACTGCTCCTTATTCAGGGTCATGGGGTTAGAGCCTGTTCCTGCTGTATTATGGTTTGAGGCAGTAAACGCTGGACAATGGCCAATTAGTTGCAGGGCTGACACTTGGAGACACACAACCGTTATCAACAAAATTCACTCCCACAGGCAAACTGAAGTCACCTAATAATGTACATAATTGGACTGGGACGCAAACCAACACAGGCACAGGGAGAAACATGGGTTTGTTTCCACTAAATGCGTAAACTAACTCAGAAAATGTTAGTAAAGTGCACACTATCCTCACATCTATGTTGCACCAGTTCATAAACTCATTCCTTTAACTTCTTATTCAGACAAAGACGAGTTATTAAGAATCCTTTATGGGAAATTTGAAAAGCTTTTTTTAAATTCTGAATGTGCGGTTTCATCTTCATTTGAGTCTTACAAAAGTCATCTTTAACATTAATTTCCTTCTTTTATGGAAACTGGTTTTAGATGGATTTGAACAGGTTTTACATGGATTTAAATTGGTTTTAGATGAACTTTAACAAGTTTTAGTTGGATATGAACAGGTTTGAGTTGGATTTGATCAGGTTTTAGATGGATTTGAACTAGTTTTAAACAGCTTTCAGATGGATTTGAACAAGTTTTATTTGGATTTGAGCAGATTATATATATATATATCTCAGTACCGAAAACTGTCTTAAAATTTCATGAACAAATAAAATTGATTAAAACTGATTCAAATCCATCTAAATCCAGTTAAAACCTAGGTCAAAAGTATCACCTTCTACATGTATTTAAGGGCCAAAACATTGCAAAGGGCTGCATTTGGCCCCTGGGTCTTGAGTTTGACAGACTTGTGTTACTTAGACTGTGCCAAATCCCATTAAAGTAGTCTCGTGACACTTTACAATTGCAGGTCTAGATCATAGTTAGTTTATTTTTAAATAGAAACCCAACAATCCCCCATTTGCAAGCTCTCTGTGACATTAGTAGTTCATTACAGTGGCAAAAACAGAAATGTGGAGATATGACTTAAATTAAATACTGGACAGCTAGAGGTTCAGAGACTTCTGGGACAAAGTTAGTGACATGCAGTTATGGGACAAGAACATGAACAGAAGGACAGTTAAAGGAGACATTAACTAACAACACTACAACAAGAACACCACACTCTAAAAGGAATCTAACTTCATTTACAATACAAAGTGATGGGAAACTATAAAACTTCCAGACTTATTAATAAGCCTTAGTCCTATGGGTGTCATTGTTGTTTATGTTAGTATCATAGACGTGCATGCAACATCAACAAGCATGTGCAAATTGAGCTGATACATTAAAACAGATAGAAAACGCTCTGTTAATACTGTTTCATGGGCTGAAGATGCTGTTTGCAAATGATTATGCAAAAAAAATATGTGGACATAGCACAAGAACATTAAAACCTTGAATAAAAAGCATCAAAAATCAAACTAACAGCACCGTAAACCTCTTCTGTGCATTAGCCACATGTGAAGGTGTTAGAAGCAAATGAGGTGCAGCACACTCAGGTCATTTTGCTGTATATTTCATGGACTACATTACATTACATTACATTACGAATAAGGCCTAACAAAGTTTACACCTGACCTTTCAAACTTGACGGCAAAAGTTTGTCACAACACGTGCTTCGGAATCAAATGGCTGCTATTTATCACTGGCCTCACCTTAGTTTTTATGAGCCTTTTATAGAGTCTTTTATAGAGAAAATGCATAGCTACTTTTATTCTGCAAGGTCATATCCACTCAGGAGCCGAATATATCTCAGCGCTGCAGTTTACTGAAACGGTACCAGTAGGTATTATCATGCATTATTAAACAAAAGTAGTCGATCAAACCTGGCTGCGTCCCTTGGGCTACTTTCTGAGCTGTCCTACATGTAACAGAGCTCCGATAACTCTTAAGTGTTTGAAGGAAGCACAAGGAAAGCCAGGAGAGACTTTTTTTTGCTCTGGGAACAGGCAGGATCTTACTCTTCTTTACAAAAACAGCGAGGTGTGATTAACCCGTGTGACACTCGGAGCCGAGCCTGATCTCGCTGTGAAAACCACATGCTCCAACCTGGATTTCAATGATGTGGTCTCCATTTGTAGTTCAGATAAAGCACATGGAAGTCAGCCAAAAAGAGCATTTGCCCTCTGGATTCATGAGGGGTGTGTTTGGAGGGCGAGCGATAGGGAACAGCTACAGGTAGGAGGTATGAAATGATTACCTGAAGCAGTGGAAAGGAGAGGCTATCAGCTTTAAACACTGAGCCTATGAGCACTAGCCCTGCATGTTTAAGTGTGAGCTGGGAAATGTAAAAGATGAAGGCTTTTTCAAGAAATGTAAGAGTATGCCTTTGTCTTTGAAAAGGCTTCTATGACCTTAAACAGTAAAAGTCAGTCTTCAGGGGTTTTTTTTACTAACACTGTCACAAAAGAAAAGACTGTTCTAAATATTCTCTCTAGTTCTTTATCACTTTTTTGTCATGTTGAATAAGGAGCTGGTTCTATTTGATGCTGATGTCTCGTCCATCTGTAATCACGCTGCATGTCTCTGGACAAGGAGGTCCTCTGAGTGCTGTTGGACTGAGGATAACTTAATGCCATTTTTGAAGTATTTGTAAGTCCTCCATAGGGGAGTTCTTCAAGGTGAAAGGTTAATCTATTATACTATTATACTATTATCTAATCTAGTATGTGTCAGTATAAGAAAATCAAGTCAGAGCCTCAACCACAAACTGTGGGGTAAGTGTGAGTAGTTCATTAAGTCCCGTTGAATGATATAAAAGACGATAAAGCTTGTTGTAACTTTTGCTAGAGGTTGTTTAGTTAGTGATGTGTTTACAGTGTTTGTCAGTTATGGCCTAAATGTAAAGTTGTCACATTGGTCAGCTCCTCTCCTCTTACCTTATCTTACAGTTCAGTACTCGCATATAAAAGGCTTTACAGACATTGCCAGACTTGAATATTCATTACTGTCTCACTGTATTGAGTTTTAACTGTCTGGGTCTCATACTAATGGTAAATAAACCTCTCCTTTCTGAGATATCCAGACGGTCTCAAACATATCTTTATTTGTGACGCTCAGCTCTCAGGACAGCACTTAATTCATACATACATACATTTCCATACATTTTTTTTTTTTTGCCTAATCCTGCATCCAACATCCATCTGAACAAGAGAGAAAAGGTTTGGAGACAAATATGTCCAGCAAACAAAACAACATTCAGTGTAATGCTTTCCTGTACTCAGTGTGACTTATGTTCTCTAAAATGATGATAGCCATTTTAAACAACCCTGTAGCATGAAAAAAATACACGTTTTATAAGATTACCTTGGCTTAATAAAGCAACTCTGTATCCAGCTAATGAATAAAGCTTATTTCTGTGACAAAATTGTTATTTCAAGAGATTCAAACTAGTCTAATTTTCAGTTTAAACATGCAAACATGAGTTCAAAGTGCTTGTGAGTCACTGACAGTCTTATATAGTCCTATATCCCTGTTTGTAATGAGCCAACCTCACCCTGCAGTGCTTCATCAGCGTTACACATCGGTCTGTGGGCTGGTCTTCTCGTGGCAGTGGTTTGGCATCTGATATCTTTTCTAATTAAAGTGAAGGCGGCTTGGCAGGTGTCCGTATAATGAACGACCGGGGGCTCACACTTATTTCCACGGCGCTGGAGAAGCACGGAGTCATGAGCGGCGAGTATTTGCATAATGGCTGCAGATTTGTGAAACAGTGAAAGAGGAAACCCAGAGAGAGCGGCCAGGGCAGTTCAGCCGAAGCCTCCAGGTGAGAAAGCTCTGGGCGACAAAGACGAGGGCACAGCCAGCGCCGACGCCGACAACAGGCCGGAGATCGTAATCAGACTGAACAAGTGCCAAGTACAATTTTAGCAGCAGCGTAGCGCGTGCTGTGATGGGCTGAGTGGGGTTGAAGGAGCTGACTGACAACCCATTCACACATCCATTTCCTCAGCTGTCAGTCTCTGAACAGGACTCAGTGTGGAGCAGGACTCGGTGACCTACTGCTACTCACTTCTTATTATGACAAAAGAGAAAAATCAGATTCAATGCTTGTTTTCAAACATTCACACAAATCAGTTTCTATCAATTCTGAGCTGAATCGCCTGTTTACAGTTGAATACGTGTGAAGACTGGGAAACTGTGACATTACAAACGACCAAATTAGTCTGAAGTTGATTAAGATGGTCTTTATTGGACTGGTTTTGATAAAGAGTGAAGGGGATTCAAAACCAATGAGTGAAAGGTTAGCAACAGCAGGTAATAAGAAGAATCTCTAAACTTTGACTTGAAGCAATAATCAAGTGATCAAAATAAAAACTAAAAACAGCCATTATTTTGGTACCAGTTTAAGCACTATTTAGCACAAATAAAAAAGACCAAGGGGCCAAGGGAAGAATGGATTAAAATTACTGCATTTTCATTTGTTTAGGTCTGCCTTTGTTTGGTGTTTAAAATATGTTGGGTTTTTTTTATTTATCGTCACTGACCAGACATCCTTCTTTCTCCAAACTAAAGCTGCCCTGATCTATCTAAGACAGGTAATAATCTATCCAGAAGTACCCCATACAACCCTACTTACCCCAGCATCTTGAGTCATGCCTGTATATTGTTATTTAGTGAGAAATAGTGTATAATTTCCCTCCTGAAGCACACTTTTGTTGAAAGCTGTGGGCCATATCAGTCAACAGTCATATCTGTATTACAAATAACTACTTTAATCACAATAGTATAGTATTCCATGTTTCACACGTTCATTCTTAGCTTATATAAAGATAATTGGTGAGTTCTTTAAATCAATCTGAAGTGTGACCAAATGTGAAAGTTCAGCTGAAACTGTGTCTTTATTTATTTGAATACACTCCCCTTTTACTCTCCAAAAGGTCAGACATATATAAAATTATCTTTTCCAATTGTGTTCAAAGGATGGCTCAAAGCGTAAAGTGGCTAAACATGGGAAGAAATGATTAATCAGAGTGTTGTGATAGTAACAAATAAGAATCCAAGCTCAATAACTGCAGTATAGTCTCTTCATGACAAAATGGGACTGGTTTGGGATAATTTCATTGATTTCATTACAAAAGACGTGCATGAACAAACCCAGGGATCTCTGTCACATTAACAGAAGCAGTTTTACCACGGAAAGGATCATAAACCAAATCTGTATGTGATCAGAACAAGATTGGCACAGACTAATGTTTTCTTTTATGATAATGATTTGACTTAATAATTGGTATTGTTTTGTAAACCCGTCATGGGACAGTCTCTGACGATAGAATTTGTATTTTGACCATATGTTGCAGAAATTGGCTGCTTTTGAAGACATTTTGTTGAAAGCAGATGCACCGCAGATTTTGGAGAAACGGCACGCAACAGCTTTTAGTCAGACAAATTAAAACGAAATGCAAAAGGACACAAACAAGACCAAGAAAAGTGCCTCATATGGAGAACAGAGGAGCGGCTAATGGAAAGAGTTAAGGACGATTGATTTAAAAAGCTCAAAAAACAACTGTGAAAAGCCCCAGCTGTTGATGCCAGAGGAGTTGGTGAGCACATGTGAACCACTCAAACAGAAGAGGCCGAGGGAAAGAGCAGTAGAGCTGGTTAGAAGAGAGGAAAGTGCTCGAAAGGTAATGGACACAGAGCTCTAAACTATGAAGAGACAGTGTTTCTGTCGTGGTCACCTGATGATAACACCAGAGACTTCACACTGATGGTTTCTAGGTGTTACCTGTGACAGAGAAATCAGTGTAACACAAGCATTTATCTTTAAAATCATCCCTCTTTGGAAACAGCCTCAGATTTACAACATTTGAGATGAAGACAAACGTGATAAACTAATACTTTTGTTCTTCTGTAATTAGAGGCTGAGCAGATGAGACGTTTAAAGACACTTGTGCATCTTGGTAGGACTGGGTGATAAATCTAATTAATGTAATTACACAGACATTTTGTTTTGAATTATTCTAAATATAGAGATATAGCAAAGAAACAAGAAACTATTTTGCCCTGATGCTGCAGCCCTGTTATTGTTACAATAAGAGAAGCTAGAATAATACCTGAAGCAGACACAAGAGATGACAAACTGCTCAGTAAAAAGAAAATGATGCACTGAAAACTGCCACAATGACATTTGTTTTGTATAACTGGGTCAAATTTAAAAAAATATCACCAAAATAAGGTTATGATTGGCCAATTATTTTAGCATGAATGTAAATTTCATACAAAGAAGGCTATACAATTGCAATACCACTATGTTATTATGATTCAGCCACCATTAATTTGATATATTATATGCAGACTTGTAATATTACCAGAGAAAGGTTTCATGTGACCTCTTTCACAAAGCTATAGTGGCATTACATGAATGGCATCACAGATGAGTATATATTGATTGACTGAGAACGGGAGAGTAAAAATATTAATCAAAGGATGCTGATGTGAGATGCTGCCAGGATGAAGACCGAAGAGGAGGTTTATGGATGGAGAGAAGGAGGAGAGAAGAGGATGAAGATAGGGACAGATGGAGGCAGAGGATTAACTGTGAAGACACCTAAAGGGAACAGCTGAAAGGAAAGACTGTGGGGCATATCTATTACTCTCGTCCAAACAGAGGGGCACTCTTTACATCAGCACTGCTTGTCGTACCAAACACAACAATTACAAACAGCAAAACGTTAGATGCTCATTTTGGTGTTGACGTTGCACAAATAAATGAAGTGTTTTTATTAATAAATACCAGCCAAATGGTGAAAGTTGTTGTTAAGAAGCTCTCTGTTATGGGGAGCAGTCCATAATCAATCTCTAATATTAACCTGGTCCATGGACAACCTCTGGGCATTAAACACAGAGCCAGCACACATTAACCACACAGCGATAAAAGTCAGTGCAGTGCCATTAGTGACATGAAAGTCAACCAGAACATTCAATGAACATTCAACGGACTAGAAGTCGCGCTGTCTCTTAATAGTCTCAACACACTCGGGTCTGTGCACCTCGGTGGCCCTTTTAGATGTAATTAACTTCCAAATTTATTCATTGGCTTCCAGTGAAAATGAATGTAAAGGACACAGAAGGTTGAATATGGAAAGTGGAATTATCAGGACGTGAGGACTGAGGGCTCCGACACAAAGAGAGGAGTGTCCCGTAGGAAACAGTGAAGAGTCATATCTGTGGAAATCACTACGGTCTGCTCTGTGTGTATTTGATTTCAGATCAGGATTTCCACTCGGCAGATTAATTTTGGGAATAGCTTTTAGTCCTCAGAGCTGAGAGTTAGGTTATGCTCCTCAATTTGTGCTTGTTTTTTTTCAACTCAAGCACTGACGGACCACACAGAGCAAAATATAAATGTATTTCTGTTTCTGCTTTAATTAACCCCTCACTTAATGCCCTACAAACAAAAGAGCCCATTCAAAAGCAGTTGTACTGATTGATTCATCCTACTTTTATATCTTTTTTTACTAACCTTTCCGTTTTTACCGACAGTATTCATAAAAGAGACTACGTCCAGGATATTTGTCTTTGTCTGATAATAATGTGGCCTAATGTAACACTGTACACACAGGTTCTATAAAGAAAGAAAACCAAAAGCACATGGCTAATCCACAGCGTATGACACTACTGTATTCAAGCTGAGATTCATTTACTGCTGCTTTGCCAACAATCCTCCCAGTGGTGCACCATTTACTCCATTTTTATCAGGAGTATTTTTAAAAAGCCTTGTCAGAACCTTGCATTTTCTAGCCAGCGTGAATAAATGAGCTCTTTGTTAACAAACTGTGTGTTCTCGTTCTGGTTCTTTGGCTCAAACCTGTGTAAGTGCAACCATTTTCATGACAAACACATCCAGGATGCTGTTCCTAAAAGCCTCCACACCAGGAGCTTTTCAGAGTTTGTTTACTGTGTTTTTTTTTTCCATTTCATTTTCTTCTCATGTGCTTCCCACTAGTTCTGCCTTTTTCCTTCTTCTGCTTCTTTGTGTTTGTCCTTTCAGAAGTCGTCTTTTTGCCAAAGCGCAGGTAACACCAAGGAAGCCCGCAGGAGAAGATAATGAGAGGCAATGCTGTTGGTGTGGGCCCTGCAGCAGGAGAGAGCACCACAGCTTCACTGCCTTCACCACAGGCTCCAGTCAACACTAAACAGACACATACCAGCGGAAGGCCAGACTAACAACATACATGTATTAACAAGTCTGTCCTCTCTGAACTCTTCACAATCTTTTTCTTGAGCAGTGCAGATAAACTCAGAGCCTCAGTGTGAATATATACATCTAATACTAATAATACAGTCCACAACATGAGTCTCTGATGTAAAAAGAACATTGCCAGTGTTATTCTACTCACTGTGTGTCACCAAATGTAACACCTCCTCGGCCGTGTTTAAAAGTTTGCTGTTTTGTTGTGTCCGAACCACTAATTACTGAACCACCAATTATTCAGTTACTGGGCAACCTTCTCAACCTCATGAGTCACTTCCATCTCTAAGGAAACCAAGTTTTTTAATTAAATAAAATATACAAATGGCTTTTGTGGCACTAACTTTTGACTCAGAAAATAATATGTTTCTAAAATGAAACATTATTTATTTACATGACAAACAATTAATGCCTGGGACACCAACTTCTACAGCAATAACTCAGCATTAAACAGTGAAAATCAAACATTTTCCTTTTTCCATCATTTTGAGCAAAGTTTATTCTGCTCAGTTTTGGAACTGTTAAGAATTAGTATATAACACTTTAATTCCTAAATGGTAAATGGCATAAAAAAAATGCACTTTTACAGGTTGCAGAGAACTAGAGCCTATCCCAAAACAAATTACATTTAAATAATAAATGTCAAAAAGTTAATGCAAGATTGTGCTAAAAAAGAATCATGAGTGCACTTCTCCTCCAGCAGGACTTTGTTGGTCCTTTCTGTGCAGTTGTAGAAATACGAACTATAGCCTCTTTTGATTTGGATACTCTATGGAGCTTTAAATGTCTTTTATTAAACTAAACACGACATCATTGTTTTTACTCATACCTTTAAGTTACCTTAATGTAACCTAAAGCACACATTTTAAAATATGCTTCTAAAAACACCAGGACCCACCTATGTCCCATTAGCTCACATTGTCCCTGTCACCTTCCTCTGACAGCAGCTGAGAGTTTTCCAGTTGACTGCAGTCTGTCAGCCGCCACAGTGGAGCATGCTGGGAGGTGGTCCCTGTCATTTCCGTCTGTCGCCCACACATATGCCTCAACAGCACTCCTTCTACCTTTAGAAATGACTGACAAACCAAGGAAGGGCTCAGGAGACTGTCAGAGAGTGCCACATTGTCACAAATATCACTGTGGTGCTTTTGCTGAGCTCAGGAGCAGCGTGTGACATGTCTCTTCACCGTCGTTACCTCTCTGTGCTCCAGCAGCGGCGGGAAGCGTTTCCCATCATCCCCGGATCGAGTGAGAGACCACTGTGCTCCAGCAGAGTCGATACTGCGCTGATGAAGAGACTGAAACCACTGTTGGAGGCAATCAGACCCATTTCCAGGATGAAAAGAAACTCTTGACACGATCGATGTGTGTGTTCTTCGCCGAGGCCTGGTTTACCCACAGCTGCCCCAGAACGAGCCCAATACAAAGGGCTTTGAGGTTATAAAGCACAACTGTTGGATCTGAACTTAAGTAAATTGATTGTAACTAGCAACACTTTTGTCCCTCCTGGCCCTGGTAGTGACATGTGGGTCGACACTTTAACCACTTTAGCTTCTAGCCATGGTTAATGAGTTTGTTTAGAGCCACACAAGCCCCTTTTGTGCTTTAACACAACTTGTTCTTGTTTTCCTGCATTGACTGCTACAAACACATCTAATATGTCCTTTATTTTCTAAAACACTGAGCTGTCCAATTAATGCAGGATCAATCTCAACCAGCTTCAGTCCAACTTGTACTAATGGGTAAAGATATTGGATATAAATGTTACAACTGCTAGAGAGAAGAAGGGAGGCAACTCAGGACCAAGGTGCAGTGGTCAACTAAACAGTAAATTCATTTAAAAGGCTTGAGGTAAGTGAAAGTGCAAGGAGTGATACCTGTAGAAAACAAAGAAAGTAATATAACAAAATGAGACCCCAGCCTTTGCAATGTTTTATGTGGCCCTTCGACACATTCAGTAGGTGATATTTTTGGCTCTAGGTTTTAATTGGATTTGAAGATGTTTTAGAAGGATTTGACTTTTACAGATTTTTTTTTTACAAAAATAAATAAAATCTGTTCAAAACTGACTAAAACTTGTCCAAATCCATCTAAAATCTGTTGAAATCCAACTAAAACCTGTCCAAATCCATCTGAAACCTGTTAATATTCAACTTGACCCTGTCTAAATCCATCTAAAACCTGTTGAAATGTGACTAATACCTGTTGAAATCTGGTCAAAACCTGTTCAAATCCAATCAAAACAAGTTTTCATAAAAGGAGGAAATGAATGTTAAAGCTAACTTTTGTAAGACTCAAACAAAGATTAAATCTCACATTAAAAATTGAATAAAAGCTTCCAAATGTCACCATCTTCGGGCCTTGAAAGGATTCTCATTAACTTTCACAGCCTCGAGTTTGACACCACTGTTCTGGAGTTTTGAAAATCTTATTCACCTAAATTAATCTTCTTGTGCATTTTTACATGTCCGTGTGTCTAGTTAATGTTTTTTTTAGAGATATAAAAAGTGGAGAGACGTTAAAACACTACATTAACACACTGACCCCTGTGTTGTTGAAGTGTTCAAATAACTCCAAAATAATTCATTGTAACATGTCTACTAGCTATTTTAGAATATTAACACTAAGAATATTTGACATAATGATACGTACTGCATTAATTTAAAGGTTTATTCAGTTTGCTGTGTATGATCCATGGGGCAACAACTGTACTTACCACAAAGGAGAAGACATTTAGATTTGATTTGACACAATGAGTCTAACAGTAGCATTAGTAGAACATAAGACTGCAGCTCTGTTAAAGCCTCAGAGCATGAGACTCTTTAGTTCACTTTAGGCAGACCAGTTCCTATGTGGAGGAATATTAGGCCTTGGTTTAAGAACATGTTTGAGGAGGGCCGCTTCATTTTCAGATTCAAACAGAAACTATTTCATGGCCTATTGCCCCACTTTGGTTTCAAGGCTGATACAACACAACAACAAACAGCAGTAATGAGGCAGTAAATGACATGAAACTGAAGGCATCCCAGAACAAATACTTCACAGAATGGGAGAAAATACACATCTCTTTTAGACAAGACTATGCACTGAAGTATTAAAGTAGACATATGTGACATATTTGTGATAAAATAAGGCTCTAATAGCTCTATATTCCAACACCCATCACTGTCCAAGTGTCTGCTTTACATCAAATACACAATCTATTTATTTATAGTCTCCTGTCTCCTTTTGTTAAATAGAGAACTCCTTTAATAGTGTATGTGTTCACTTACTTCTCCTTTAAGACACTTTTAACTACATATTATTCTAATCTCTTGCATAAAACAATGTTTGGAGATGATAAATGATCCTGCTGTTGTCACTATAACCACATCTGTTGAACATTTGTTTTAATGCACAACCCTGTTTGTTGCTCAGGAACAGATCAAACAGGACAAACTCCTGCTAAATGCTAAATGAATGTTGAGAGGCAGCCTTCTGTTGAGACTCAGCAGGATGTTGAATTATATTGGCCAGTCATATTCTCATAAACTTAGAGCACCATTAGAATCACTTAAAAGTATCCTACAGCAGCTTTCAGAGAGTGTGGTGTTGAGACTGCTGTTGCCATCTTTATCAAAAATGCAGCGGCTACTTCCTTTTCCAAAAGTGCAACTCGTGTTTATCTTTCTTTTCACATCTACTTGAGAAAGTGATGATTGCTAAACTGTTTCCAGATGTTGGATGTGTCAGTGTCCGTCGTGTTTGACTGAGACACAAACTGGAGCCAGTTGGCTGAGTGCGACTCGTGGAAGTGGTTCGGTTTAGTTTTAATAAGCAGCCTTTAGTGAGAGACCCGCAGCGGCAGGACATTCTCCGAAAGCTGCCAATTCACACAGCAATTATTCTACACACATCTGTTGCCATGGGATACCTGACAGACTGCCTCATTTAAATAATAAACAAGCACTTCCTGTTCCTGCCTCGGGGTCAGAACTCTTAACATCACACACATTACCACATTATCTAATTATCATTCCTACTTTATTTTACATTTCAATAAAATATGGGCTCTCTAATGATCGAGACCTAACAATTTAATTAATGAATAAGCATCTCAACATTCATTCATTAAACTCCACAAACACAAACAATCAAACTAGAAACCGTTGTGTCGTCGTAGTGTTAAAAGGTGAAGAAAAAGTTACAAGATGTCACAAAACTCATCCAAGGGTCTCAAAACTTGTCTTGTCTTAAACTTATTAGTCTGTATAGATGTTATATATATTTTAAAGAGGCTAGATTAAAAATATCTCGTCCAATCAACACTTTCACTGAGGAGTCAGTTCATTGGCTAAAGCTGTTAGTTTCTTTGCAGACACAGTTGGATTATACACCTCATAATTGGTCAGAACTTAGCTTCCCGCAGGTGCCAAGATAGCACCTCCATTTGTTGAATACAGCAATAATAATTCATAATACATATGATGTGTCAGATGTGGATGAAATTAAGTGTTTTCCAGAGAAGCATGTCAATCAACATCATGTCACTGGATACATTACAATTTTAGTGGCTTGTAATTCACAAATTAACATGAGGCCCATTGATCAGCAAGAATCCAGGTTGTGTTACAGAAATAACAGCAGTGTATGCATTGTTTTATTGTGCACATATACAAGAATAAAATATAAGACAATCAAAGGCTTAAACACACTCATTTTATGTCAATATTTTTTCCTTCTATAAAAATAAATGTCTCTGTTCTGTTTACAGTAACATGAACACTCTGTGAACTCACCTTATTCAGAAACAGCTGTCTGTTCAGGAAGTAGGAGCAACATACAGGATAAGGAGAGGTTATTATGGATATGAAGTGTCCAGTGTGGATCATTTCACTAAAAGCTGCTGGTTTTCAAGCTCACCTCAGGATTATACTGTGCCGCTGACGTAGCCACAGTTTTAGCGTTTCTCTCGTGCCCTGTGCACTTTTCATTTGTATTCCTGTCTCAGTAGAAATGGAAAAAGCTCAACTGGGGGCAGCTAATCTCCCTAAACCGACAAGAACTTTCTCAGAGCAGCCTGATACGACTCAATCAGAATCACTAATGACTCCAGGAAACCGTCTGCTCCTGTGTATTCATCTCTTCATCATTCATTCACTTTGCTTTGTCCTGAAAAGCAGTCTACTCCATTTTCCTCGAAGACTGGTCCGTGCGCTCGTCGTTCAGATTTAGACCGTCGCTTCCTTCCAGACGCGTGTTTATCTGAAGGAGCACCCAGCGAGGTCTCACCAAGGCCAGGCTGTGGTCTGGTCTCTGGTCTGGTCTTTGGTCTCTGCGATCAGACGGCCATGTTGCGGAGGAAATGCTTATTATGTGGTAGTTTGTTGTGACCTCGAGGCCTCTTCCCATGGTGCAACAGGGCTCGGTGAAATGAGACGAGCGACCGCAGGAACCGCCCTTGGCTCTGTCAGACTCGGTGTCGGTTTCTGCTCTAAGCTCTGAGCACAAACACTTTCCACACGTCTCAAAGTTTGACACATTTCAAAACGTAAGCCCCGTCTTCGTCTGTCTTCATCTGTTTTTTTCAATTGGTTTCTTCCACTGCTTCAGAGATTTTTGTTCACTTACTGTAATAACCGTATCTTAGATCTAAGACATATTTCTCTTTATTTTAAACACATAACTTTGTTCACAACTTCACTCTTTTTTAACTGGGTTTGTGCCGCACAGGGTTCACATACTTTTTCCCAATAATTTTTCTCCTCCATAATCTTTCATCTACTGAGCAAAAATGACTTTATTGATTACCAAAGTGGAATTATTATTTTGGTATTTTAAACATGAGGTGTCTCATTGATAGAAATATCAACAGTAAAGCAATAACAAGAGGTATTTGCTTATTATGTAAAACTTTAGCAGGTTTTGATGTTCCATACACTGTCCTACATAAATATTATTGAAAACACTTCTCCCTTAAATCCTTGTATTAACAATTAACATTACCACTGAGAAGAATGTCACGATTTTGTGCATAATTAATAGGACATTCATGTTTGACACACGTTATTCAAAATTTCCTTTCTCCAACACTTTAAGCAATCAATTCAAAATCTATGAATTTTGTGAACCTGTAAATTTCCATGACTTTTCCAGGTTTTTCAATACCGTATGAACCCTGTGAGTCTCACATGTGGTTAAGCCTCAGCTTAGTTATTTATTGTGTCATGCCACAGATGAAAAAGTGACCTTTACCTGCAGAAACATTTCAAATGTCACAATAGAAACGAGTAGGAAACCATCAAAACCAATCAGCTGTGGCCCAGTCTTCACCTGTCACTCTGTCCTCAGTCTGACAGATCCAGATGAATCATATCTGTTCCCTCCTGTCACAATTTAAACATGTTTATCTATATGTTTTATACAAGGAGTGAATGGCAGCGCAAAACATGGTCATTTTTCTGTCAATACCGACAGGAAAAATTGCTTTCACAGAAAATGATACCCTGCTCTTTGACACATTAGTACAGTTTTAGATCATGTACTCAAAAAACTGGTCTCTTTCACTGAAGCACACAAGTAAAAATGTGATATCTATAATCCCATAGCTGTTTCATATTGAAACACCTCACAATGTCATAAGAACCGTGCTCACTTTTTCAGTTGTGTTGATTTTAAAAACATGCTGCATAGTCATGTTTTGTGAAGCCTACCTCCATAACACTGTTTCTTAACACAGCAGGTCAATAATCTGGCTTTAAACAGTGTTTTCCACACATTGACCAGTCCTTGGCAGCCTGCCATACACTCCACATGAGCCAAAAATAGAGAGTTTTCTAAATGCCCTGTAAATACCTACATAGGGGCTGCTGAGGGAGAGTTCTGAGTGTAAAAGACGGTTTCTTTTGAGGCCAATCAGTGACACTTTAGTGGTTATTCTCCAGAGAAATACTGGATGCTACTACTAATACTTTTAGTCGATCTCTGCTGTCTCATCTTTGCTCCTCTACAGATACATGAGCAACGAGGATGTAAACACTATAAACAAGTCTGAGGAATGATGCTCAGCTGAAGGATCAGCAAAACATTAGCAAAGTAGACAAAGTGACTTTCTTCACAGCAGCTGCAACTTTTAGCTGACACCCCTCCATTTGTAACTGCTGTTTAATGATCCCAGCCTCGTTAATGAACAGACATTGTCTACTTCTACAGTAATGTTTCATTTAAAGGAGCTCTGTACCCGTGTTTATTGGTTTACATTTATCAAAATGACTCACGGTCCATGTGGGCCACACTTCTTCTGTGGGAGCACAAAGCTGAGTGGGCCTTTTTATCAAATCTAAGCTCAAATGGTCACAACAACAAACCATTCTAACCCCTCTCCGCTAATGACGTCATTACCCCCCGCCCCTGAGCTACTGTGAGTCTGTGGGACACTGTTTAAACAGCCCTTGTCAAAGCCTTATGATAACTATGCAGTCAGTATAGTCAATCAAAGACCAATCAGTTTATTCCAATGTCACTCAAAAGCAAAAACATGGTTTCTTGCTTATTTGTTACTTTCCAATTAACCTGAAAGTTAATTGAAAGAATGCACTGAGGCCTAATGGAACAGATCCAACAGTGATGCCATTGTCGCTGGTGTGGAGTCATGGTTCATGCCCCCCTCAGGACCCCCGCAGTAGTGTAATCCTGTTATCTGCCGTTAAAGGAGCAGGGTGCTGTGAACGGCTGAGCGCTGATGCACACGCTCCACGCTCTCACATAATAACACACCTGCCTGTGTTTTAACCCACTGCACTACTTCACATCTGAGCTAATCCTTTTGGAAGCCATCCAGACATGTTGCAGCTGCTCTCGGTGCATTGTTATCACTGACAGCCTGCTTCTTCATGAGCCCTACCTGTGCTCAAGGGGTACATCATTACATGCCAACACGCTGTGAACCGAGCATGCATAATGTATGAAACATTGAACGCACCACGCACCATGGAGAGCTCACCTGCAGAATGCACCGAGCCTGAGAACAATGCAAATTTCAACAAATCACATTATCAGCTGAAAGGAAGAAGAACAGCAGGATACAGAGACTGATAGAAAAAGTTCTCCATTTTGGTTTTGTGTTTTTGACACAGCTTTTCTCAGGGTTTACTTCCTGCTGCTGTTGAAAACAAAGCGGGCTAACTATTTTGAATAAAGGCACAAAACTGTGGTCTAAAGGGGCTGTTTACATGACACCGAAAGACAAATGTTGCCCTGGAGCGTGTTCATAATAATCTACGTTCACACGGATACAGCCAACTTTCTCTCTCAACTCCATTTTTTTGAGAAAGCCACGTTATGATTTCTACGATCCCCAGATCTCTACCCAAGAATATAAATGACACAGACTGCAACTAACAGTGGGGGGCAGCATTACATGTCTCCAGCACACAGCCTGGTGGAAACTTTTGAAACTAGTGTTTTCTGGAGAATCCCTGATCAACTCTAAGCCTCAGTTTGGATCCATGCATCTGATACTAATAATACCAGAACATGAGATTATGAGGCACCAACAGAGTATATCTCATCTTTGTTGTGGCTGTGAGTCACAAGCAGCCAATAGCAGTCTGGAAATTCACTCTTTTCACTGAGAAAAGTAATTTAACACACAACAACACAGTGGGCAGTTTATAATAACTTCGAGGCCGCACTCAAAAGTTTTTGTCACGCAAGAAACCCATCTTCATGTAAATGAACAACCAAAATGCAACATTATCTACTGTTATAACTATTGTTATAAATGTCCATGAAGGTTCTCTCTCTTGATCAAGAGAATTTGTAATCAAAAGATACAGATTTGTTTGAGATTTGTTTATGATCCATCTGATCGAGGCTCAGAGATGAAGAAAGATGAGTAAATAAAATCTCAATCTGCAGATGTCATACATTTTAACTGAAATGCAACAATGGCCAAAAAAAATTGTGTTAGCTTACTCAAAACATCACTTTATACCACACTTATAAGAATTATATTATAACAACAGTTATAATTGTTCCACCATATTTCATTCTCTAAACAGAAAGTAAATTAACCTCTGTTCACTTTATTCTCTTTAACTTTTCACCAACAGAAGTCATAAAACGGTGATTCTGGTCACTCAAAATAAGTTGGTTGCTGCACACAAACCCTGTGTCTGGCTTAAGCTGAAACACTCTGGAATAAATAGTATAAAATAAAAGTGCCAGTTCTATTGAAAATAGCATGTGTCCTGTATAAAATGTTGTTTAGTGCACATTTTTGAGGCCGTTATAGTTTTTTTTTCTCAATTTCAATAATGTTTCTTTGACTGGAAAACTATATTCCATACATATTTCTCACATTTTATATTTTGACTCCTCTGTGTGCTGTGAACCTCACTGCAGACTCTGTCCCAAAGCCTGCCATCATTACCATTTATATAGCTCCTGGCATCAGTTACAAACCAGATCCTCATTCACAGGGCGTTTCTCCTCATGCGGCGATAATAGGATTCATTTGAACACCTTGCTCTGTGTTTGTGGCCTCGGTGCCTTTTACGACCCGAGATATTTCAGCGCATTGGCCCCTGTGTCACGTAGAAAGGACTGTTTCAGGACTGGTTTATAGCAGACACACATCTACATGCGGTCCGACATGTCGTCTGGAGGTGAGGGTAATCCATCTGAAGTCCCCCTCTGACTGTAACCATGTCCCCAGGCTCTGAATCAGGACAGACTCATAATAAATATAACGCTGCAAACCCGTCAGGCCTGTTCAATCGATACTGTTTTACTGTAACATGTACAGTTTAATAAGGTCACATAGAACAGGATGAAAGCATTTTGAGACTACAACATACTTTGACCCAACCACAAACAAACAACATGACAGATTCAAACTGAGGGCACAATCACTGCTAAAAATAGTGTGATCAGCTAAAACTGCAAAAGAGATTGTATGAGGCGTCTAAGCAGGACAGTAGATTTGTGTTTACAAAAAGGTCACAAGGAAATTTATTGTGGAGTAAAGCAACCAAAACACAGCACAGAGCTCATCAAACATTTGAAGGAGAGCCACATCAATGAACAGGAGTTAGCTCAAACTAGCACAAAGATCAAGCAAAAGATAAATGCTCAAACTTCATTCACGCAGCTCACAGACTCTAGAGACAATAGAGTGACTTTATCACAGCAGGCATTATTATAAATGAGGAAAGGAACAAAGTATCTCACAAAAACAGAGAGATGCTCATAGTTTAAAGAGAAAAATGAAGAGAAATTTAATGTTTGAGAGGGTGTTTCTTTGTTTTGTTTTTGTGTGTGTGAGTGTTGTTGTTGTTGTTCATGTAGCTCCAGATCGAGTCTGTCACTTTTTTCAAGCTCAATGTAAAGTCTAGTGAATAAAGATGAGGCCCTGACTGAGGCAATATTTGGATGGAGCCACATTAAGGCCAGTTGATTTCCTTTTTGCTTTACTTTAATATTTAACATAGACCATAGTGTTTTTAAGAATACTGAACTTATTAATGTACACAATAAATTGATCCTCGGATCAGCCTCAAAAATCCTGATCCCGAGCGCTTTAAAATATTTGTTAATATTACACTTTACACTTTTAATATTAAAAACATTCATTCATTTAAGAATTAGCAGAAAATGCATTTTGTGGTTGTCCCAATGCTTCATCCTATTGATCTGAAAATGTGTTTATTATGTTATTTAATTGACTGCATGCATTTCCACATCTTTATCCTAAAGAATAGGTATATATCAAGCATCACAGATCTGCAGGCATATATGTACAGGCTATTGACTGCACACAACAGGTATTACATTATACTTGTATTATGCACATGTGTATAGAAATGCACAGTAAATTATTCAGGCGGCACATATGTTCTCACCAACTGCTGCTGTATTACTCTCTGTTCTGAATTCATGCCAACGATACACGGGTATAGACCTAATCCGAGGCGAACAAACTGATACGGTCATAAATTATTCACTCGTTTTTCAGTACCCAGCCCCTCGGAGCCTGAGCGGTCCATCACATATCTGCAGATCCACAGGGGGCGAGCCTGTTAAATCCCACTGAACACGAAGAACACATTCCCTCCAGTGGACTGTCTTTAACGTATGGTTACGCTATGTTAAAAAATGCATATGCAAACCTCAGCTTTGGAGGGAAGGGCTACTTTAAATGGTTCATCAACTCATTAAAAGCTGTGAGACTACAGCCTGGTACCAGCAGAGCATCAATACCACTGACAATAATCTGATGCCAATATGGTGCAGGTGAGTAGTCTATGCTTTGAGAGGTATGACAAAAAAAAAAAAACATGACAGTGGTTGTGACCCAAACCACTCCCTGGGCCCTGCTCTTTGATCTAATGCAGTAACTCTGTAGAACAAATGACAAACACAAATCATTACATAAAGAATAAGAAAATGTATTATATTCAACAGGCCTTCCTGCATGTGTATACTATATAAGGCTGAAAAATATATTGAAAATGTTATGTAAAACCAGAGGAGGCAGAATATCCACTCTTTATGACAGAGAAATGATAAGATGCTGAGAGAGACATTTAAATATCTTAGTTCATATGGTTATTGGATTATTAGTTATAACATAAAGCATGTTTTATAAGCATGTATTATAAATCTCTACAGTGTCTAGAGGCTAACATTGATGATTTTGGTTCAAATGTAGTTTTGTCCCTTCAAAACAGAGGTCTGGGAGCGCTTCCTACTGAACTCTACAATGGTTTGACTGAAGTGTGAGCCTCAAGTGGAGTTAAGTTCAGGTTTTCCCGAGAGCGTAGAAAACTGAACTAAAACAATATTGTCCAACTAAATAGAATGAGAAGAGGGCAAATGTGAAGCACTGATTTGCATGGGACCCAGCAGCACCATCTAGTGTGTTTCTTAAGTAAATGAAGTGCACTACATATGTGAACGCGAAGAAGTCTTACATTAATAAAAAATAAAAATAAATCCAAATAGAGCAGGTCTACATTGATGGATAACTAAGGATTCATGTGTGTGAAGTGTAAAGAAATGTGTTTTCTTGCACAAGAAAGCTTTAAAACACATACTAAACACATGAACTTGAAGTTGGTTTCCATTTTTAAAACCAAAAGCAATTACACATCTTTCTGACAGCTATAAGTGATTCGATACAATCCCAATAAACATAAAAACTTTAAAGAATTATGTTTCTGAAGGCAATTCTTGTTTTTCTTTAAACTATTAAAGCGGATAGACGTTTGCATGAGGCTCAAGGACAAGACCCAACCCAGAAAGTCAGACTATTGCTGCTCTCATCCCAGGATCACTGCCAGGAAACTCCAAAATCCCCCGTTGAAACATTTGTGTTGCTGTCGGCATCTTTCAGCACGGATCGGGAGAGCTAATCATTTGGCATAACACTTTTCCTCAAATCGAAATTATAGCCAAAAGTGTGCCAAATCAATTCCCCGACCAGATGAATATTTGATGATGTTTCTCACCTACAGCGTTAGCTCCTGCCTGAGTCAAACCTATGCATTCATACATTTTAAAATCGCACCATTGCTTCTCATGCGGCTTGTGTAAAATGTTGTTGCTTGGCAGAGGAAGGAGCAGAGTCAAAAAAATCACAGGCTTTCCCAAGTGGCACTGAGATCTAAAAGGAGAAAGAAATAATAGTACAATCATCTTTTTATTAAGGCCTAATAGTGCTACAAATGTCAGCGCTGATGGATTACTGCAGGTTTTGCTGGGCTCAGATGTTCCCACAGCTCGACCTGGACAATCATTACACTTATCACAGGCACTTCATTAGAGGAATCAGGAGAAGCAGGAGGGAGACTGGCTCTGTGTGTGTTTTCATCTGCAGTAACGGCTAGGTTATATCCATCTTTATTTCCACGGGCAGGGACAGTTTAGTGAAGCCGAGACGGACACGGGTGCTGTCCTCAACGAGAAAAAGTGAACTGACCGAGAAAGTCGCAAAGCTTTACTGAAAGAAATGTGTTTGGAGGTCAACCAGAAGAAGCTTGGCGGTAAATATGGCATGTATCATTAAGGACGTGGTATAAACATAGATAGTAAATGAATAATTGCCAGTTTAAACTTATGTATTGGTAGCTTGGCCTGCCGTACACATTAACTCGACATGGGTTTGAAAAGTGTCTGTGATCTCTACCCTTTACAGCGAATTAGAAATCCAGAGGGAAAACTTGCACATCTATCAAAAAGGGGGAGGACTTTAAGTATCATTTTTCTGATTCAGTTCCACACAGACCAGAGGTATTACTAACATGACTTGCCAGACTGTAGCTGATTGGTGGATACAGAATTGAGAGGTTAAAGGCCATTAAAACAAGTGTGTCTTTACAGTCTTGTGTTGTACCTGTTTTTACTTCACTGCTTTGTACTTCCAGGTCCACCGTATGAAAATTAGTAACAAACAGAACAATATCTGACCATTTTGGGAGTTATAAGTGTCCTGACAGTGGTCTCCCAGACACAAGAATCATTTAAGGTGATAGCAGCTTGTTGGACTTTACTTGGACAGTAGTGAAGGTGGAAAATGTTGTTAATTTAACATCTTTCACCAGCCTAAATCTAGAGTGCTGTTAAAACAAACAAAAAAAACAAAAAACAACTGGTCTTGATTTACATTCCTGTCCATGGGGAAAAAAATTTCTTATTGATGGAGAAATGTTGGTCCTCCCTTCACTTATGGCCTAAATGTGAAGTTGTCCTTATGTCAAGACCAACACCACAAAGGTAACTCAGCTTCAGGTCTTGGCCGTCTCAGGTAAGCACCATTCCTTTGAGATGGCATTGCCTGCACGTTCACCTAATATAGGCTTCATAATCCTAGCCCTTCGATGTGAATGTTCAATACTACCTCACTACCAGATATTACAATAATTTCACAGAAGACAAAATACAAAATGGCAGTAGAGTGGCATAAAAACAAAAGTGCACAAATGCAAAGTCATCAAAATCCCTGTGTTGCTCCAATGATTTAATTTAATTTTGCAGGTAAATATATTATGAAGCGACATAGACCACATATTAGCATCCATTATCACCAGTCTATCACCATCTTCCACTTTGTCCCTAAAAAGTCTGCCATTAGGAATCTAAATAATGTGTAACCTCCATAAAGCTGATGCACTCTTAGGATAAATCTTGACTGAAATCTTGAGTATCATTTGCACTTATTACATTTCCTGCACATTAATTGTCATTTTTACAGTGCAGTTGTTAACCTGTGCTGAATGTTTAATGAGTGCTTCTGATTTAAAATGTCTATGCGTCTAAATAATAGCTCAGGGGCCAAGATATAATTTCCATCATAGATAATAAAACACCATAGCATTGCGCGATATAATAATGGGCTAAATAAAAATCAACCACCTACACTTATAGAGGCAAATGCTGAGGGTAAACATGCAAATAAATAAATAAATAAATGAATGAATTAAGATAACTGGTTTCAGATCCACAGTCAAACAGAACCACTGCTGAACTTATTAGTGTCCCTTCCACAGTGTGTGAAACAGCAGCCTATTAGTGCACAAACTGCCCCTTAACAGAACAACTATTTGTCTCATTTTGAAGGCTACATTATCCCTCCTATTCCCTATGTGCCTCAGATAAAAAGCACCAGCTCAAACACTGTAAATATGTTTTCTCCAGAGATTAGACCAGGCCCTTCCCATCGGCTGCAAACTGCAAAAAGTCTAGAGAAAGGAACGCTGCAACTTACACCAGCGCTGATTTATAAATAGTTATTAAGGAGATGTAGAGCACAGGAGCTAATGGGAATTGAGACTAAAGCAGCAATTGGATCAACATGTTCTTTTTGTAAATAGAGCAACAAACCAGAAAATAAACTTCCATTGGGCTCCACAGAAAGAGAAAAAAGCAAACAGCAGCGGAGAATATAAAAATAAACGGAGACCTACCTTTTTCTGATCCTCCAGCTTTTGACTCGTGGACTTCTTGCCATGTTTGCTGCCTTCTGGTAAATCCATTACTGATCCGAATTCCAAATAAATCCACAAGCGAAACAGGAAATGAGCTGATGCGTAGGAAAAATTACAATCCGAGCGGCTACAGTTCGCCGACGAAGGCCAGTGTCCGACTCACGCCTTCAGCCGGACACAGGCGATCCATGGTTGGGCTGGTTCGTAATGTTGGAGGGAATGGGTTTGTTGGTTTTCTCGGTTCCTGGGAGGCTTTGAATGATCCTGATCCAAAAGCAGGAAAATACTAAGAAGAGGCCATCATTGTTCTACTGAAGGTTTTCCTTTAGCTACTGGCGGCTATTGCTTCTTCCTCACAGTGTGGCACACATCCTTGATTCAAGCTGGATGTCTCGCCTCCATATCTAGAAAAACAGGAGAGAATCTATTATTATACCTCCTTTTAATGCCATAATAAACCCACAATGGCTGTGGTATTTCTTCATACAAGTTAAAACCATTCCATTAGACTCCTATAAAGGCAGAAAACAACTTTGACTTTCTTCTCAAGTGTGTTGGTTGTAGTGTTGTTTACCATTATCAGATGGAGCAAGAATTCTTTATCTAAGGCCCCAATGGCATCAGCACCCACCACATTGACAATAACTAAATATACAGTATATAAGGTAACATACAGCCTTTGTTTATATGCTAAACAGGCTTTATTGTGGTGCTTTTGTCTATGTAGATTAAGTGTATAAGTGACATAAATCTGTAGGGATTAAAACAATATTTTTTCCTGTGGGTCACACTGCATAAATATCCACTTCTTTCCATAATATGCATTCAAGTAACGTCCACATCTATTACTATAATTGCCTTTTACCTCAGCTGAAATTTTGTACCTTTATTTAAAATGTAAAGTAAAATGGCTAAATATTGAGTTTGCTTGATGCTCGCTAATGTTCTTTGACCACTCACTGACAGCACACACATAGTCAGTCAGTTTCCATTTTCTAAAACAATCCTGTCAATACAGAAAACG
The DNA here is from genome assembly GCA_036850595.1 of Rhyacichthys aspro. Classification (NCBI taxonomy): domain Eukaryota; kingdom Metazoa; phylum Chordata; class Actinopteri; order Gobiiformes; family Rhyacichthyidae; genus Rhyacichthys; species Rhyacichthys aspro. The sequence goes on along the minus strand of CM072159.1, from coordinate 26,550,042 downwards.
CTTAATGCTGTTCTGTCCTTTCAAAATATATCAAAATATACTCCAACATGCTTATCTTCCACTGTCAAAATAAAAATGCAGCTTAAAAAACGTATAAAAAAAGGGGGTCTAAAAGGAATTCTGTTTTGGATTCACAATTAATGCAAACTCCCGGTGCCTTCCCAAAAGTCAATATTCCCTTTGGTTTTGCGCAGCCTGTACACATGGTTATAGGATCTGCATATCAAAGTCAGTGTTGCCATGGAGCTGCGAGAGGCTGAGCTCCTTCTACATGCTTTTTGTTTTACACTCAGTTTTTGATCATTGGCTTTTTTTCCTGAAATTATTTGGAGCCAAACTGGAACTGGGAAGAGCAGAGGAAATAACCAAAGGATCAGTGGCTCTGTCTTTTTATTTAATGTGCATTTTCAATAATACAATATAGGCTTTTCAGATGAAAGAACAATGAGAACAATGGCTGCACCGTTTTCTTCGTCTTTTTTATAGGATTTATCGAGGTCAAACTGTGAGGGTCAGTGGCATTGAAAATGGAAGTGTGGGTGGTTGGTTTGTGTGAATGAAAGTAGAAACCAATTATATACCATTTATTTCCTATCTGTTATGGCTTTTTGCTGTATATTCACTAAACAAGAGTTAATCTGTGTTTTGATATCCTTTCAAAGCATGGGCCACCATTATTTCACAATTGGCCCAGACATCTTGACATGGCATAAAGAGAATATTCATTTACTTTGGCAAAACTTATTATTTATCCACAGCTGGAGCCTATATTGGTTGACTGCACTCACTGGATGAAGCCCAGTTAAGATTGATGGTTAAGGGCCTTTTCACCTTTTATGAAATGCTATTGAAATGTGCTGTTATACAATGTTTATTATTAAGAGCTGTGAAAAACCAGAGAAAAGTGAATGGATGTGTTTCAAAGTGTGTTTTATTTCATTTAAAGGACTAAGGCTGTAGTTTGCTTCTTTTGGTACAGAACAAAACAAAAAGTTACCTCCAGGGCCATTTATCATTCACAGTGGCATTTGTCAGAAGGATGTGGATAAGGGCTCCATCTGACTGGACATGATATTCATTTTGTGAGAAAACAAAAGCACAGAGTGAAGCAGCGCTCAGTGTTTTATTACTTTGTCCTGCGCTCGACGCCAAATACCAATAAGTACCTCCTTCCAGACATTGCTCTTTTTGCTCAGTTTATTTTATGACTCAAAAGTGTGAAAAGACCTTTAGTCTACTTTATTTGCACAGTTTCTGCCTTTAATAAAGAATATTGTAAGGCTTTTGTTAATGTCTTTATGGCTGATTGTATTGTGGATGTTAAATGACAGTAAAGACAACTTATTCTTTTCCATTTCAGTCCTATGCAAAGTAGAATATAAATTACAGACTTCACAGTAGTTCTTGTCTGTCTTTGTTATGTTTGAAGTGGCCATATTAATCTGCAACAGCCTTTGAATGTGTACTCTATACTCAATATGAAAAAGCCTGCAAGAACATTTGAATTTTCCTCAATCCTAATCTATTTACAGTAAGAGCAGCACATCATACATCACTAGTGTTGATAAACGGAGATCCTAAACTGAGATTTAATTTGGTAATACATTAAATGATTAAGCTCAGCCATTTAACTGGAATTAAAGGCAGATATATCCACGAATTGACATTTACTCAGCGCTGCGTTGGTGAAATCTGCTGAGAAAGAACAATCTCCCCGCACTAACACGAGTACAGTCATATACAGTTTCCCACACAAGCGTGATTACACTGGCACTAAAATCAATACTCTGTGCACTGCTATCCAGCCATTATCCTGAAGCGGCCCAATCTAACGCTCCAATAATCCCTCAAAATACTGGAGCGTTAGACGAGCCATCATGGAAAACACCACAGTGGAGTCATTAGGGACGTGACTAGTGTTGGCTTTTGTCTCCTCCAGCCACATCTCAACAGTTTCCATTGCTCTCGAGTGCCATGTAACACCATGACCCTGTCACTTACTTAAGGCCAATCACGTCAAGTGCTGCCAGCTCACGGCCGGCTCTTGGGGGACACCGGGAATCGAGCGTCAAGATTTTCCACTGCGAGCAATACGCTGTGGAAAGCACTTCTTTTAAGTACCATAGGGACGCTTTTCCATTACGTTAGGTACTAGCCTCAAACAACAATGAACACAGAGGTAATATTTGCAGCACACAGGTGACGGAGGAAATGAGGGCAGTGTCTTAAAACAGGGCTGGACTGGTAAAAGCAACAACACTACTCCAAAAAATGCTGGATTTGCTCAAAGCGCAGCTATATTTCTGCATTTCCCTCGACTCAGGATATTACACGGCTGCTGTTCTCAGCTCATGCATACTTCATGACCGCTAATTTGCCTAATTCTTTTCTTCTTGCATATTAAAAAGAAACAATGAAAGCTCACAGGGACAAGCATGGCACAGTTTCTGAAAGGAACAGGCTTTGGCGTTTTCTGCCAAAGAGTGACAAGAAGGCCACCAGCGAAGGCCGTTCAGTTCGGAGGTCATTCACCATCTGCTTTGCTTGACAAGTAGCAGCATGTACAGGACACCTTGACGATGGAGCAAGGACAAGAGTCAACAGTAAAATGTCTAACTTATGTTGCCTCCTGACCAGGTGCTACACTCTAATGAAGAAAAAATATATGGACATTAGCAATTGTATTCACGTCAGCGCTATTTCACTATATCTTCTAGTGTCTAAACAATGTCTAGTAGTCTAGCAGTATTTTGTAAAGGTGGGTCTATGGATAGGTAACTTGACTATCAGCACACTCCCAGTTTGGAAAAGCAGACAGGAGCAATGACACAGGTTAATGTAAGGCTCTTGGTCAGGTTTATAACAACTAACAAGGCTTTCACAACTCATTAACTTCTATGAAATGAGCTTTTCCATCATATTACTGCTTCTTATATGTTCCTTATTTATACAACCCCAGAACCTTCTCACTGTGACCTGTGTCTGAACCAAAATATGCATCATTTCCCAACAGCATGTAAAATATCCTCTATGGACCTTCACAAGCACGGACCACCACCTCAACATGCTGTCAATTTATGGATTTAAGAAATAAGAGAGGAGCTTTTTATTGTGTGTAAATGACAAACAGTTGGGAATCGAGCTTAATCCATCAGTTCAGAAAGATCCCATTTCATCTTGGAGCAATGACTGAGAAATCTTGGAGTTTTTGAATTCAAATCAAACAATGATAATGGAGAAGTCGTCAGATGTTTAGGCTAGGAACATGTATTAATCACTAAATTATAATGTCACTCTATAGGTCAACTGAATAACAACTTCTTTGACTCCACTTTAGGGTCACGTATGAAAGGTTTAATGAGGAAATGTCAATATAAATACAATGGGTATGAAGCTATTGTCACGGGGGTGACCAGATTTAACAAGAACTGATCCCTCTCCTGACATATATCTAGAAATAAATGATGGAGTGCACTGTTCCTGGATATCAATCAATGAAACAAACATTTGACATGGATCTGACCATTTTAACCAAAACAAAAACAACAAAGCTAGCTGTATGTGTGTTTTTCAATCCACTGGCAGTGCATTGTTACTGCCAAAAAATACTTATTTTGTCAACTTTCTTAAAATATCAATGTCTCCAAATATGATAACTGCTCTGGATAAATGTTGTGTATTGTCTATTTGAAAAAAATGAAAAAGCTTAAATGATTATAAACATTTATATCAAATTAGCCAATTAGTTGTTTGCAAATAAAATGCTAAACAGCTGGGCCTACTGATGTTGCTTGTCAGCTATTTCAGGGAATGTTACAAATGTTTGGTAGAATAAGGAAGTAGCTACCAATAGTCAAGTTGACTATTATATTTACTTCAATCAAATCCTAAAAGACAGACTTTGTGAAGAGAAATTCTGAGCTCTTTCCTTAAATCTAAACAGACTCCTCTCTGAATTCTGAGCTGACGTTGACGAATATGCCAACAATCAGGCAAAGCTATGTCTACATGCAGCTTACTCTTAACTACATCACTACAAGCAATAAAATTAACTAAAAACAAATACAAAAGAACCACACTGATCACAGGAGACACTCACCACTCGCTGTTGGTCATTTTACAGAAGCCATTCATAACTTCAACGTAAAACGATCCAATGGTTTCTCCCACAGCACTAAATAATTAGCCTAGTGCTAACAACACTTCTGTACCTGACAGCATTAGACAGAATCAGCCTTAATTAGACGGAGCTGTGTAACTCTGCCTCAGATAAAACACTTAGAGAGAGATAAGGAGATTATTTATGTGGTAATCCCAGTTTTACATAAAGAAACAGATACAGCTTTAGGACTCAGAGCACTAAAGACAGAATCCTATTATTGTTTCTTTAATGCCTTAAATTCAATAAATCAGTGGCTGCTTTCAGAGTAGGTCACAGTGGTTTAAGACTTGCTCTTAAGTATAAAACAGGGTGACCACAAATATGTCCCACTTTGTACAGACCATGTCCCTATTGTCATCACTTTAACTGCATGAAACTTCAAAAACAATTGTCCTTAGACTTTTGTCACTCAATTTATTTGCATTCACATGTTTTTTTAACCACTAACTGTCATTACAATAAACCTGAGGCTGTAGCTTCATTGGGAACGTGTGCATCCATAATATACTTGGATTAAGGTCTGAAAAGGTTGGAGCAGTTCTTATGCACCATTGCAATTCTTGTTTTGTGTTTACTGTTTATATAAAACAATACAATTACCTTAGTTTTAAACAGAGAACAGATTTTGCAACATCATGTTTTCCATCATCAGTGGGAAAAAAGAGTCCCAGTTTGGAGGGATGGAAAAATGGTCACCTCACTATTAAATCAATGTAAACACCTCCTTTCTCTAAATATATTTTCTTGGTTTCTATTGATTCAGTGTGTACAATCCAAGTAGAACAACAACCAATAAGAGCTTTAGTTTTTCAATTAGGAGGCTTTTGAGCAAACCTGAATGTGTGCAAACCTTGCCTGAGCTTATGCACTGAACAGTCTGATCTATTAAAATCCCTGATAATAAACCCTTGATAACGTCTTAAGGTCTTGTTTTTTTACCTAAAAAGACTCAGAGACTGTATGCAACAAGTGTGTTTGTGCTAATGGACTGTTTATTTGCTCAAATTTGTCAAAATGCTCAGAAAATAGCTTTGCAAAAACAGGCTTCGTGCAGATGCTTTTTTCTGTAAACACCAGAAGGATTTGGGGAATCCGGGCTGTGTGTGGTTACTGCAGAAAGAAAACGTCTTTAACACCATAAAAAGACACATTTATGGATCCAGCAGGTGCTTCTTGTCTGTTTATAGCAGAGTATAGTAATGTATTCTTTCTCCTCACTGATAGTAAAGACATATTGGAAGTGAAATCTCCATATTCATGAGGAGCCAGTGCAGTTTGGTCTCTCCTGCAGCTCACTGTAGTGCTGATCCCTGCAGCCCACGGTCGGCCACAGCTCTTGGTATTCACTGTGTGTGTGCAAATCTCCAAGTGGTCAATAAAGTTTGATTCATGAAGCTTGGGGCCGTAAGTACACCCCGCTGCTTTCATTCGAGGGGATGTAAATGATGGCCTAAGATCCGGGCTGATTTCCTCGGGGAGAGCAACAGGGCTGAACGGGGGGCAGCTGCTGTAAATTACCACCTCCAAAGGTCAGAGGTCAAACGTAAAGAAGAGCCAGCCTTCACATTAAAATACTATAATGTTCTAATGGCATTTATTTAAACCTAATTTTATCAGCCACAAGAGGTGACAGTGTGAGCTGGTCATTACATCTGTTCTGGACATTAGGGAAGAAAATATTTAATACGTGATATCTTTGTTCAGTATTATACCAATGGTATTAAATTTATGATGATGAACTGGAATTCTCCATCAAGGTTTGTTGGTTAATTAACAAACTCATAAAATAAAATAAAAAATAAAAAAAACAGTAATTTCTACTTCCTGATCCTTTATGAACACATAAAGGCATTTATTGCTCTTCATTCATTGTTATTTATGACAATAAGGACTTTTTTCCTTCATTTTCTCCATTTCACATTATTAAAATATAACTTATTGATTCAATATAATCCTTTTTTTATATGTAGTAATGTGTGTAATATTGCTTTAGTTTAATAATAGACATTTAAACTAAATACAACAATTTAAACAATCTTTGGTAAATTAATAGATTGATATAAATATATAATCTGTTTATATGTTTATGGTTCTGCTTTTAACTAAGTCTTGACTTGGTATCAGTTGTTCAACGTCTTGGTCTTATTGTGGTCTTGATATGCTTTGGTCTTGTGTGCTTCCTTTTACTACATATTTTTACTGACAACTGTTCATTTATCCATTCATATTCAATTACTGTCATGGAGTGTTTTGTAAAAAGTCTCTCTCAGTCCCTCTGCTACCCGATCAGTGTAGCCGTCAAGAAACCAATACCCCTCACCAGTTTTTATTCAGCCCTTTTCTCTATACAGCACTGTTGTGTGTCTATAAATGCATATCATCAAAGCAAAACGAACTACAAATGATGCCTGGTTAAAGTGAAGAGGCACAAACACTGTCAGCAGGAACAGAGCTGGACTGACTCTACAGTAGCTATAAGGATGTTCATTACCTCAGTAGGTTAGGTTTCTTGTCAGAGCCTAGTTTTATGGGACATTTTGAGGTAAATGACCTACTGCTCTCTGTTACTGCTTTGGTTTAAAACAGCCAAATGCAATCATCACTGCAAAAACTCACAGTAATCTACAACCAGAGTTAACAGTGAATCCTTAATATGGCATTAATGTAAGGGCTATAAAACATTAGCAGTGGAGAGACACTTTAGAGAGTGACATTATCTCTGTGGAGTAGTGTTTAGACTAAAACTACACTGGCACTGACTGATGAGATCTTTTGCACCAATTAGGACATTTGTAATAGGCTTAACTTATTTCACTTATCTCCACAAAGACCCATTAATAATACTGATAAATCTAATGAACGCAACGCAGATTCAGTACCACACATTACAACACAACACACAGTGGGACTGAACTAACTGCTCTTCTACTTCAGAGAGATCAGTAATTAATCACAAATACATCATTTTATCGTTATTCATCCTGTGCCTTATATTTAGTTAGGATCATTGTCAATGAAGAGGAGTGCACTGTGTTAGCAGTGGTTTGAAATCCTGAGTGGAAGTGGGACTTTGCTCCAAGAAGGTTGGTTTCCTTTGTTATTGAGTCGGTATTTTGTCATTGTGTTTATACTGGTCTCTTCTGGAGGTCCAACTGTGGAATATTCCTCAACAATAAATAATAAGATCAATGTCAGGTGTCCATTTCTGGAGAACCTTCCTTCCTGCTCTTGGTATAGCTGCAAGGTTTGGAAAAGCCTGTTTTGAGTTAAAAGAACAGCAGGTTCCCTCTGGGTCCAGCTTCATGCTTGTATTTGTACAGTAGTTAATTAATGTGAAAGGCTCTATGTCAGTGCTTGTCTCTAAGTGTTAGCCCTGTGATTAATTGGCATTTTCCCACAGTGTAATATGCCTCACATCCAGAGCAGTTTGAATATGCTCCTTCGCCGTGACCCAAAAATACTAAGCTTTCAATTTTACAGTTTAGTGGAGAAATTAAATATGCAGGACGGAGACAGGCCGACAGAGACATGTCAACATTATTATAGAATTCATACAAAGACATGTTTAACTCACCCATTGGCAGCACAGGAGGCATTTGTGATAAAAACTGATGCATAAAACAAGATAATCAGAAATCTGTTTTCCCCTTTTCCTTCCTCAGTTTGCTGAATGACTGTGACTTCCTTCATTTGGTCCAAGAGTCCAATCTACTGACAAATTTGCTTTCACCCCTCAAAAGAACCAGACCAAGACCACCTCTTTTTGCCGGACCAAAGAGCAACTGTTTGGCCGTTTGGTCAAACCACAGTCCACTAGAGCTTTCAAACCTGCTTATTTGGTTTGGACCAAACAGTAAAGTCTAAAAGTCTGAACCAAACAGAATAGGTGTGAAAGCCTGTGCTGCAATGCAGAATAAAAAAAACACTGCACAACTTGAACCACCACAAATATCTTTTTGTGTAATATATAACTGCACTATACTCTTTTGTTTTCAACTTGACACAGCATGGCACTGGGAACCATATGGGATAACAAAAAGCAGATGCTAGAGTAAATATTAATGATGTGCAAAATGTGCATTGTGATATTTGCATAAACAGATCTGGAGAGGCCATATGTATTGATATAAAGTGTGTAGGTGGTGCAAATGTAGATAAACGCACTGTGCCTGTCTTTTATGATCCTAGCCACTGTGAATGTTTTCGGTCGTGGTCAGTCGGGCTCCAGTGAGAGTAATGTGCTTCGGTTTGCAGCATCAGCTAAAGTAAAAGTCTAGTGGACACAGTGTTGTGGCTGGTATTACTCTCAGGAAACAGCGAGAGGCCATTAGGAGCAAGAGGAGAGCTATTTCTAGCCACAAGAAGCAGACATTTTAAATCAAAGAAACCGAAACACGGAGCAATGAGTTCAAAAAGCATGTGTTTTCGATGTGGTCTTTGGTAAATAATTAAGTTCAAAGCCACATTAGATATGCTTTTTTGTTAAATGGAGGAGCACAGGCACTAACCTATTTCTGCGAAGTCAGAAGAGAATGAGTAAATGAGGTGCAAATGGGCCTGTAAACTTGTTCAAATGCAGAAACTTTCATCATGTGTACAAACAGAAACACAACCAACAGAAGAGAAGATGGTGAGGTAGACGTGAGATGAGTCTTTGATATTGTTGTCACATCTTCTACTGACATTGAATCTATCCTTTGTTGTCGCTGTGGCCAATTTACCATCAACACATTCAACCATCAACACACTGGAAACGCTACAATAGTGTTTTAGTGAAGAACAAATCGACCAAAGCCAAGTCATGACCAAGACCAGAGTGAACCAAGACACATTCAGTCACCAGAGCCAATTTAGCCCTATTTACCACTGTTTACGACATGTTTTAAATCACTATAACATCATTAGGAAACGTTCAGCTGCACAGGAAACATCATAGTTCTATGCAAAACATAAAACAACATAATCTGACATAACTTGACATATCTGTTGTCATCTTTTCTCTCATTTTGGTTTCTGTTTGTTTCATTGGCCTTGACTTCCTGCATTTGCACACATCCCAGAAATACAAGTTTAGATACAGCTCTATTATGCTCAGTACTACTTCTACAGTACACATACACAATACAATAGACAGTACTACTTGAACAGCGCCAAACTCCATCTTGTACTGCTCCAAGCAAATTGTCTTAACCAATGGACTAACAGAAGCAATACTGTATAGCCTTTCTCTGAATGAATACAATTGTGTTTACTCCAATTACCTCCAGTTATTCATTTAAACTCTTTCTATGTAAGCCTTAAGTTACCTTTATGCAGGTATATAACAAAACCAATAACAATACGGAGAACAAAAAAGTGTATTTACATCATATTACTCTTATATATTATCGCTGGGACATGTCATGGAATAAAAACTGTCTAATCAAGCTTTAGAAAAGAGACAACTCCACTTTTAGTTTGGTTTGATTTGTGTTGAGAGAATAGTAAACAACTCAGGTTTTCTTTGTTTCCCCGGGAACGTAAACAGACGAGTATCACACGACTGTGGCAGGTCTGCGGTGTGTTTAACAGGGTGAACACTGCGTCTGGACTGACACAGGCAGTAGCAGCTCATTAGCCTCGCAGGTTCATGTAGCGGTGTCAGTTCTGCTCTGTTTGTTGTGCTCAGCCTCAGACGCCTGCGTGTGGCACCTCCGTGTTGATTGTTCTCCGAGATAGATGTCTGTGTTTTGCGGTGACAGCGACTTGAATGAGGAGCGGCGTTAGGAGGCGCGTCAGGAGCCCCGCTGTCAAAACGCTCCTCCTGCCGTCTTCCCTTTCAAAATGACAAGCTTTAATTGCAACTGAAAACGGATGAAAGGGAAAGTGATGACAAATAGCTGCTTCTAATTGACACTCAGTGATAGGAACACAAGAAAATACAGTGAGAGGAGAGTCATTGATGAACAAAAGATGAATATCCTACTGACTTGTCTCATCATCTTTTTTTATTTTTATTAATTTAGCAGATTTGGTAAGTTTTTGTAAAATTAAAATTGTAACTAAATTAAATTACATTGTTATCGGTTGAGATATAAGTTTATTCATTCATCTCCTTCTGTCTAGTCCCATTAGGGGTCACAGGTGACTGGAGCCTATCCCAGCAGCTTTGGGCCTGATGCGTGTTTCTGGTTAATATATGTTTAGATAGGATACTGTCATTATGTGTAGTACAATAATTTTCCAACAGTCTCCAAGCTGCTTAACAATAGTGTTCACAAGAATATTAACAGTCAGAAATGTATTAAAGTTTGTGGTTTTGCCTGACATGACCACATCTAGGCTTTACACACGCAGAAGACAGATTTGGAAGATGAATGCCTCACATCTGAGACATTCCCAAGAGTGTAAGTGGTTTCTGTCCAACACCAAGTCTGTATTTGATTTTACTCAATCATTTTCTACTGTTTATCCTTTTCTAAGCTCAAGTGTTTAGGGCGTGAGCTGGAGTACACCCTGGGCAATCCCTAACTAATCACAAAAACATGTGCCTCTTGAAAAGACGGGTTTCAATCCACTTTTTGCTGAATTCTGATGCTGTTCAATTAAAACAATCCGAAGAGAACGTAAACCACAGACATCTAAATGGTCAACAACAGGAAGAGTGTCACAAGAGACAATCATGATCCTGAAATATTCCAAGAGCGATGTTTGATGGGATAAAACAAAATGAGTTGCAGCCTAACATAGAGCAACAAGGAGGTATTTTACAGAGGTACAAAGGTAATAAAACAAGTGGATTAAGTGATGCACGCTCCTCTAACAGCGCCATCTAGTGTGTCTCTGTAGAAAAGCATAGACTCTTTTGTCATTTAGTCCAGTGAATTCACAAGTATTCTCATGCAAAACTAATGCAGTGACTTCAAATAAGTTAGTCTTGGTGACTTTTGGCTCCATAAACCCAGTACGACAACAAATATTCTGTAATAATAAATAATTTTGGATAAATATAAAGGAGCTGAAATACATTTGATAAAAAAAAGAGGTTAAAAGGCTTCAATCTGTTCCAGTCCCTCTGCTTTACACCAAAACAGCAAATCCATTTTCTGTTTTCCCATCACCTTTAATTTAGTGATTGACAGCAGTAGTAACCAGTCTGTGATTTGTATGACACAGGAACAGGAACTGGTAAGACAGGTTCTGTTTATATCTGACAAATGGCCGTTTGACAAAAGTGGCCTCAATAAAACTGAGCCAGAGCCGACAGGAGACAGGTAGAAATGAAAAATAAACCCAAAATGTGTGGTCATGACTGCACAGTTTGAGTTAAAGTAGACTTTTGAGGCTTGAAACATGAATGAGCTTCTCTTTCAGCTCAGTTTGTCTGCGCTTCATCCTGTAAATGTCGATTTATCCAAAACTGACAAATCCAGTGAGGTGATATTACTGCTGAAAACATAATTTGACCCTTGTGCTACTCTTTATTTAACAGTATATTTCACACAATGCCTCTTTAAGCCTCACATTTCTCAGTGAAAGAATTCCCTCTCAGTTCTCTCTTTCCGTTTATTGCACCAGCCAATCTCTTGCTCCATCATCCACCTGAGCTTTTCTGACACAAAGTACGACAAAGAAGAAAATCTCACCGCTCTTCTCCTCCATTCATCCAAATACAAGCTGCATTACCACCCAATTACACCCAGATTACAGTCTTGTGCTTCCTCCACACACGCCAAGCCCACTCTTCCTCCGCCAGCCGCCTCTCTGCAGCATTATAGCGACGTGTAATCTTGTGATATTGTGTCGGGATTAGCATCAAATCTCATTACGGCGGCGGGGGATCAGCCGAGAGGGAAGGGTGGCGGTGGCGACGTGGGAAAGGGGGTCACGTCTTGGTTTTTTTAGGTTTACACTGCTGACTCAAGCATAAAGACAGAAATGAGATCAGGGATGTGAAGTCTCAATTACACATGATGGCATTTGGGGCTGATTTATTAGACACTGGAGGCTGTGGGGTAATTTACCATGGGTATCCCAGAATGCATCTGCACACAAGGACAAGCGACTGGGAAATTAGGCTGAAGCAAAAACTGTACACTCAAATTATATTCCTGCCCTGTTATAGAGCAGTGCTTTTCAACTGACCCAAATTAAAGGTAAACTCATACTTATTCAAATATCATTTCATTCACAAAAATCATACACAAGTTCCTGGGACTATGCTGTGTACAGAAACATCTCTAACAGTTTAACACTACAACTTCAGCCTTGAAACATTCATTTTTAATAGATAATGTTGAGTTAGTGGCCAGTAGCAACCCTGAGTTAATGCTGAAGGCGACCTTTAGTGTTTTTGTGATGCATCAGCGTTAAAATCTAAAAGTGGTTAAAGTTGAAGAAGAAGTAGTTATATTTAAGGGCACTCTCACATCTGAACTGTTTGGTCTTTTCCCACAAATCTTCAGGTTTTGAACGCACCAGCTGCACTTAAGTCCAGGAAAAAGAGGTAGTCTCCGTCGGGACCAGACTGCACCAAGGTCCAGTTTGTTAGTATGAAGTGTGAAAGCATGTTTTCCAATAGTTTGGACTTTCAAACGAAATGCAGGAAGTCACTGTCAATTAAACACAGGAAAAAGATCAAACGGAGAGAAACTGGTCGGGTTCAAAAACATAAAACGCAAAGATTTTTCTAGTTTTGTATGGCTCTGTTTTTATTGCCATGCTCCGACAGTTGTTTCCTAATGAGCGCTACAGCAATTTAAATCATGTCTTAGTGCAGTGCATTTGAAGTTTCATCTGTTTGTATTTATTGTATTTTAATAATAACATGTCTCTTTAGGCCCTCCTCCAGTCTGATTATTGTATTTTTCCAGTTCAACTGTAAAATGAGCCTCTGCAGAGACACATTCACTTCAGTAAAATCCATTGCCACGCCCCCCCGTCGTCATGACGACAGTGAACACAGCATCAGGGAAAGACTGCTTTTAAAAACTGTAGTGTAAAACCAAAACTTGCAAAAATGAATACTACATAACAGTTTGTGAGTTCTTAGAGCGGACCTTGGTGTGATTAGGTGCAGGGAAAGTTGCAGGTGTGGCTTTGTTTAAAAAAATGATAAAGTCAGCTATATTATTATATTCATTTATTATATGTAGCCCTTTTTGTTATGACTTCAGATGTGGTTCATGATTAATGGCACATTGTGTAAAAATAATGTATTATATAATATAATACATACAAAACTGAACTGAGCAGTGTATAATCAGAATAACACTCTTTAGATGTGTCTATCTTCAAAAATGATATCCAGAACTCAATAAAACCCAGTGAATTGTTATTTAATGTTCCTATTTCTACAGATGCCCAGAGGGGACAAACTGAGCACTGCTGGAGGAGAAGCACACTCAGGTTTCTTCATGATCACATATTCTTTATGTCTTTAGGCATTCATGAACTGGACAGACATCATTACTCTTAATTCCTCTGGGTTTGATCATGGACTGTTGGATGTGAGTGTGAGATGTGGAGCTGTAATCTGTGAGTATCTTAAGTATAGTATCTACTTTCACCACCAGGTGTCACTAAAAAGCCCAAAACTACACTACTAGCTTTACACCTGCCTTAAAGGTCATTCTGGAGTGATTTCTCACAATCTGTCTTCTTTAAAAGCAATAAAATAAAGTATGATATTAAATTGATTCTATCTGTAAAACCAGTTTCAGCCTTGGACACTAAAATGAAGCCTTCAGCGTCTTCAGAGGTTACTTTTGAGCCAATGTTGGTTTATTACACCTTGTGACAGTGACACACATTAAACAAACAGACCCCCTCCACCTTCAGCTCACTGTGTCTCATCCCTCTACATCCACTTTTCCTTTGCCAGCATTTCCCCCTCAGCCCTTCCTCCTCACGCGTCATAAAGCTGAGTTTTATTACCAATAGCTTTGTGACGGTTGTAATTGCATAAGTGATATACAGCTGGAACCTGAACGCGGCTCAATTTCACTCCATTTAAAGCGCTATCAGGGGGAAGTGATGTTGCTGGTAGCGCCCTGCTCGAATAAAACAGACTGTCAGCTAAATAATAGGGGCCAAACCCACATTCTGCAAAACTATTCCCACTGGGCCGCATCCAAAAAGACGTCCGGGCCTTTTCTCTCCTGTGGATACTCCTAAATCACTTTGCTCTCGTGTGTAATAGCCCTCTCTTCTTCTTCACATGCTGACAACACACCGCATTACGAGACACGAAACAAAAACCACACACACGTCCCTCCCCCCCGAGAGGAGCAGGGGGCCGTTATCGAGCCTCGGGAGCCTCACTAAATCACGACGACGGCCGGCAGAGAGCAGACATAACAGCACAGCACTGTTACAACCATTGATTGCTGAATGCATCATCTTTTTGTAGCGGGGTTGGAGGTGTTGGGGGATGGACAGCTCAACAGGGGTAATGGGTGTTGGCTAAGTGTGAAGGCGAGGAAAGAGCGATGGAGAAATGGGTGAAGTACTCAGGAGTCGTACGTCACAAGTGTCAAAGGAACAAACAGACCTAAAGCAAAATGTGGCAATTTTATATCCAGTCCACATATGGGTTTGCTTGTCATTTATGCCAATGGATAAGAATCAAGACTATTTTTTAGACTACATATATTTAAGCTGTAAGATTAGCTAGTGCCACGAGTTATGTTTCTTTTATTCATTCATTTATTTATTTATATTTTTATCATATTTTGTGTGCTGCGTGATAGCTTCTTCTTATTGCTATTGCCTGCAGCTCCAAAATACATTTCACTGTGCATTGTACGATGTATAACTCTGCACAGGACAAAAAGCTTATCTCTTATCCTTTTCCACCTTAATAGAAAAAAGTATTTGAAAGAAACTTCTGAAATGTTTCAAAAAGAAAAAGATTAAATAGCTGCGTTTCTATCCACTGTTGGGAAGCCAATAAACTTTGTATGATTCCAGAGATTTGGGGTTTAGTTGGATTTTGCAGCCTGAGAGAAAAAAAGTAGAAATGTGGGGAATCTGAATCTGAGCTCCATCTTGTCAAAGGTCTGGTCCATTTTCATGTTGAAAGAGAATGTAATTTGATTAATGACTGTATAAATATCTCAATCTGATGGTCTGTCCAATTGACACAGTCATGCCTAATTTAAGAAAGGTTTTGAAGGTAGGTGCTTCATGTACTGACTTAAGAAGTAGCCCAAGTGAGAGAAAAGCAGTTATTTGAAATGATGACCGCTTTACTTGCCTTACTTGGTCATGTCCCACATAAAAAAAAGGAAAATCAAAACAAGGTTGAACCCTGTTGTTGCCCTCTTTATACCGGGCTCATTAAACAGACTTTAGTGTTTCTCAGGTGTTTAAGTCTCTTTAATGACAAAAGTGTCCTTCTACCCACTCTGTATGGTGCATGTCTCAACAAAATGGTGGCAAATCTGTTGTAAATCCAGGATAACTTGTGGATACTTGCTCTTTATTTTGGCGTGTCTCTTTAGAATATAGATTTTGCACTTTTACCACAACTAAAGCTGAGACAATGCTCCCAAAGTTTGAATTTTTTGCTCATTTTTTCCCCAGACTGTTTTCCACAATATTTTCTTTTTTTTTTTTTTCGGTGGCCACCCGTCCTGCCCAATCATTACACATTCATGACTTTGTCCGTTTCATTTTGGCCCCCCGCCGTAACACAATGCCCTCTGGTGTGTCCCACTGTACACAAACGTTTACAGGGAGAGCTAAAGGTGTGGTGATGGAGGGGCGGCAGAAGAGGACCCTTCAAGTCTGCGCTTTTCCATTAGCCGCTCCGTGATGTACTGCTCTACCAGCCACATTCACACAGACACTGAGCCGCTCCCTCCGTCCCTCCCCCACAGCCCCTCAGCCCCAGAGCCTCTCCTCACAGGCTCCGTCAGTCACCATCCATCAGCAGACCTCCACAAACCGGCCGCACACTGGCTCCAGACTGGGACACAGATGCAAGACTCCTCCAGCAACACAAATCTGTCCTTCATAATTTAATATCTGGCCCTGTTATTCATGATTGGTTATGAATAAGTTGGCCTTCGAAGGTGAAAATGTCATAAAACTGCTCTGGTGACACGAAATAGGCTGAAAGCAACATTAAACAAAAACAAAATGAGAAAGAATCAATTGCTAAGACGTTTTAAGATTATTATGGCAATGTAGAGCAAAATAAATCTTTGCCTGATTAGCTTTTAGGCTTTAAACAGGTGTCATAGGTCACACAGTGCAACAGGATACACATCAGACAGATCTATCAGAATACCTAAGATAAAAATCAGTCGGTTCACAGTTTAATCTGCAGACTTCCCTGAGTGTAACCCCTGCTTCTGCTCAACATGGAAGACCCTCCAGACAAATCAAGCTCCACCTTTGTTGTAGAAGCAAGAAATTCTATGTACTTCTACCATGCAGGTATTTATGAAGTATGGAAAAAATACTTACATATACAACGGGCAAACGTGTCATTGGTTTTAAAAGTCTCTGTTTTGGGCAGTTTTTGGCCGTCTTGTAAGGTTTGTAGCATTTATTTCGATGTTTCTCAAAATGTTGATGTTCGGTTGAAAGCTACAGAAAAAGCAGTAAGTTATGTGTTTTGTAATGAATGGTATTAATGTGGAAACAGCCAAATTGTCACTGAAAAGAAACAAAAAAAAAGAAAGATTTGGCTTTTTCAGTGTGTGATTTGTCTCAACAAGACCTAAAACACCAAACATTGTACAGAACAGATCTATTAATGTGATCTAATCAATATCATCTCCCTTCATCTGTACAGGTTTGACAATGCTGCTCGATCACATGCAACGAAACCTCAAACCTCAACGGCACGAGGAAAACCCAATTAGGACACAATTAGCAGCGTCAGATCAGCCTCAGAGACCGAGGCTGCCGTTCCTTCTGAGAAACAAAGCCTCATACGGGAAGGTGCTGAGGGGATTCCAGGGTTTACTCACTTCCCCAGCGCTCTTTAAAGGCATCATTTCCCAGCGTTTGTGATCAATGCAGGAACAGCAGCGCTAATGAGGCTCACTCTTTCTTTTTACAAGAAACACTGAGAGGAACAGGACTAATTAAACTGAAGTGATAGAAAGAAGTTGGACTCAACAAGTTCACCAAGAAAAAGAAAAACTGAACTGGCAGAACTGGTGAAACAAGAGTCGGGATGGACTGTTTTATGCCAGGTTTACTCAACTGGAGATTGTAGTTTTTGTAGTTTGAGTCCCAGGAGAAAGTTTGAGTTGTGATGTGGTTAAGTTAGGATTTTAGGAAAAGAAGAAAGTCTGGAGTCTTAAAGAGTTGCAGTCTGTGGTTGAAAGTTATTTATCCACCCTCTTTATTCAATGGATGTATTATAAAAGAAGGAAAGACGATTCCACTAGTGGATATTAACAGTACTGCAGAAAAATCCTTGGCTAATAAGGATTTTCCCTTGAGACCGCAAAGGAAAAATAGAGACCTGTATCTCCTGGATATTCCTGTTTAAAATCCTCTTGGTAATAAAAAAAAAAAAGTTTACTTTTCATGACTTCACTGCACTGTCTCTGAACCCTGAGCCTTCGAGCTCATTATTTAGAACCAATTTTGCAAATTGGGATGTTGGAAAAAACATGAGACAGATCCACATGCACAAGGCTGTAGTGCACCTGCTTCATAACATAAGCCAGATAAAGCAAAAAATAAATAAATAAAAACTTGAAAGCGAAAGCCTTTCTTGGGGTATTGTTACAGATCTTGGTCTAATACTTCATCAGTGCTTCATCCATGTGTGGTTCAGGCCTAAACATAATCATAGGTTTGTTTGAGCCTTATTTTAGTCATTTTAGTATTATTTCCCCATAGATTTCTAGATTTGTTACACAAACACCTTCAACCTTCAACAGGCTTGAGTTTCAGCTATTGCTTGATTCATGCCTCTTTCATCTTCAACAAACAATCCATTTACTTAAATATAGTCTTCGCTTTCCCTTTCTGTCATGTTCTAAACGCTTTACTGTCTAATATTCCTGATCAAATCATGAACTAAACCTCACCAGTTTACATTAAAGCCACAATACCACCACCAACTTCCAACTTTGATGCATCGAAGCAGCATTTTTTCAACAAGTTAACCAAGAAACATCCGCGAGACAGTGATCCAGTGCGTACCTTAAAATCCCCGAACCAGGTCAAGCTGAAAAGATAATCCTCTGAGTTTCCATGTGTACATAAACATCCTCTAAATGTCTGCAAGTATCCAATAAAGTCAGCAGCAAAAACACCCTCCCATATTCCACTCTCTTCTGTTTTTGCCTGAGGAAATGTGCTCCGGCGCCTGAGAGGAAGGTGCAGCAGCAGCAGCAGCAGTAGTAGTAGTAGTAGTAGTAAAAAGAAAAGGATGGGAGGGGTGCATGAGCCTCACATCAGGGAGAAGTCTGTGCCTCGTTGTTTCGCAGCCACCAGAGAAGAAGAAAGATGAGGGAATGAAGGGAGGATGCAGCGCGAGGGAGACAGACTGGGAGCTGAATGGATGTGAGTGCCCTCCCCTTTACTCCGCTCAGCCTCGGCTCTTTCTCTCACACTCGGCACGCCCCCCTCCCCAACGCTACGCCACAGATTGCATTGCACTGATGAAATTTTAATGGTTCTTTTAGGAAGAATAATGAACACGCTACAGTCCCTGGAGTTGTGTGGATGGGAGTGGGAGTCAGGGCTTTTCGCCACTACTTCACAGGCATGCAACAAATGTACACAAGATAACAGTGGGTTTTTCACTCGACGCTACATCACAAAATGTAACGCCGCTAATATTTTCACAATGATCTTGAAGAAAGCAGAAAGAAAATATCACATAAATTTACCTCCAGCAAATGTACAATGACCTGTTTGTTTTTCGGCAATGAACTATTACCATGAAAAATAAATAAAGTATAAACACATTCTGTTTCATTTGTGCATTTTGGACAAGAGTATATTTAATGTTTTTGGTGTTTTATGAGGAGAAAAAATTAAATACTAGCGTTAACACAAACATCGCATAGAGGCACATTTCTTTATTTCACTGTGTATATTTTTGTTATTTTGTCTTTTTTTTTTTTGTAGTTGTTTTTTTATTGTAGTTATCTTAGTTGAACATATTAAGACGTGTTACTTTTTTTCTTGCAAATGACAAAACAAAATCTTTTTCAGTCTATCTGGCTATCCCTGCACCGTCAGTGTAGTAGAACTGGTCCAAGTGCACTTACATGTTGGACCCTCTAAACCCTGAGCCAGGTTTGACTATTGTCTGTTTTTCTAAATGAAAACCATGTTCTGTGGAATGTTACGGACAAAAACACTTAAAATGTTAGATTATTCGCTCTGATTGGAATTTAAAGAATGAATGAGTGTCATTTTCTTTCTCCAGTTTTCTCCGATTTGCATTTTACTTGCTGCGTTACATGGACACGTTTTTGATCTTTTTGATTGAACGTACAGCCTTATTTATAACAATATTCAAGACTTTTACTGTTGTTTTGTCGAGAACCAAGGATATGGAAAGACAGCATTGTTGTAAGTACTATACATTTTGCAAAATATGATAAAAATTCTAAATGAATAGTGAATTAGTAAGAATTTTAGATGTTTTTTTTTAACACCAAAACCATTTTCTCTTACGACATTACCAATATTTAATCTCGTGAGTTTTCTGGAAAGTCCTAGGTTTTATGTCCCATCCCCCACCCCAACCTGTGTTATGTCCTATATCCAAGCTCATAAATAAATGATCTGTGTCACTCTACACAACAAAACCTGAAAACTTACATTGCTAATATTTTTTGGGCTTGAAACACCAATCTAACCTGTTCTCAGGAAAACTACAAACACAAAAAGCATAACAAAATTTTCACTGGCTTCATTTTTCTTCGTCTTTTTTTTCCACTCGAGCACACTCCCACCCACATACTGCACAAGGCTTCACACTCTTCATTCTGGAGTCGCACACATGCCACACAGACTCACACCGAGCGACATCAAACAGCTCCTCTGACAGACTCACAGCGAGCCCCCTCCTCCCGTCGCCCCATCGCATGGTGGAGAGAGTGGGGATGGGACCAGCCTCAGACTCAGACTCACAACACCATTTTAGACTCTGTTCCAACTGGGCTTTTACTCTCTTTTTTGCGCGCTTCACCTGAGAGGCACTTTCTGGAACAATGGGGTGATTTGTTGCATCTGTTTTTGTAAAATAAGGTAGTTACAGAGACGAGACAGAACATGTGTGAACAGCCCTGCTTTGTGTTACAGATAAGCTATGATGTATTACATATGGGATAGTGATATAGAGATGAAACAAGGTCATACTTCCTTGGGAACTGAGGAAAGTTTCACTATTTTATTCATTTTGTCATCTCCAGTCCGTTTACAGTGAAAAGAAAAAATCGTACAGTTTAGATTGTATTCTATTTATTTATTTTTGTCCGATTGTAGTGGATGGGACAGCAAGACAGACCATGTATTAAGATGCCAAAGAAGATTTTCATTTTTTTGTGGAGCTCTGTTCAAGCCTCTTGTTTGGAGCTCTCTTTGGTGAATGTCGATGTACTGAGAAAAGTACTGGTGAGAGAGAAATGAAAGATAAACTAGATAAGTAGAGAGAGTCTGATTTTAAATCGTACACATTTAATGCAAATATAACTGTATGTTACTGTAAAGTCATACAAAACAAGGGCGACATGTTTCCTGTTCCTCCCTGGCAGTTTCTGTCTCAAACTCATCATCATCTCTCTCATCTTCTGACAAATCCAAATCTGAATCTCCAACAACTATCTTGAGGAGAATCCTTTCTGCCTCAGACCTGAGACTTATTAAGGACAACAAAATGGTCCTGGTGTCCACTAGGATTGACATTTATTAAAAAAAAGTTTATTATTTTAAGACAAACAACAGTAGCAGTACAGTACAGGGGCTTTTTAGCTTTTATTTGACAGCAAGACAGTAATTAGACTGGAAGTAATGGGTAGAGCGTGAGGAAAAGACATAGAGGACTCTGAACGTAGCCTCGACTCAAACCTGTATTAGTAAAACAACTGAAAATCAACAAGGGTTATTGGTTCTCCAAGTTTGTGGACCGTAATTAGTCATAGTTTAATTAAGAGGCCCCCTTAGTGGCTCACCTGGTAAAGCACATACCACAGACTCAAGCTACCTGGATTCAACTCTATTTTCTGTCTATTTAGTGAGACAAAAAGCAGTGCAGTGAAACCTACTTTAAAAAGAGGAAGGATATTTTTTGGCTTTAGATTTGTCTCAATGGCATGAATGATAATACTTCAAATTCAAGCTGAAAGGTTTAGTATCAACGATATATGGCCTTTAAAGTTATGACAGCACTAATTGGTGTGTGTCTAATGTGCCCTATTAAGTCAGTTATGCGAATTAGTCATGTGACATTAAAGGTTGGTTTTACTCAGTGTTTTTTTATTTGTTGTTTTTGTTTTTTTTATTTATTTCTTTTGTGCTTGGTTGTGTAAGGGTTTAAGGCATACTATGTTCCATCTATCTTCTATTAAAGCTCACATCGGATTACATTTTGTTGTCTTATCTTATTCCCTGTTGTGCAAATGGGACACAGGCAGACAGAGGGGGGATAATAGCGAAACCAAATTACCACAAATATCGCCAGATCTCAGTGAAAAGGGAATTACAGATAAACACACGCCGCGCAGGCTTACACCGAGTAACATCAAACAGCTCGACACACTGCCGTACACCCCTCCCATCACACGGGGGAAGAGAAAAGGGGGAGAGAGCGTGCCAAGAGAGCAGTTTGTGGATGGGCAGGATCTCAGTGTCTCGCAGATACAGGCAGGAGCACACACCCGACTGAGGGGAACAAAGAGGCAGAGTGTGGAGGCTCCAGGAAGAACACGATGAAGGGAGGAGACCAAAGGAGAGCCACTGTACGGCACTCAACAGCAACGGGTTCAAAGAGTCGGGCTCTGATCCGGCACCAGGTCTGGACCGGACGAACAAAATGTCATCTCAAAGCTCATATCTTCACATCTCACCTGCATAAATGAATTATACTGCCCTAGACACAATGTATGTCTATTTTTAAGCCACAGGAAACACTGTAGTCTGTCAAAACTATTCCCAGTGGTGTATAATGAAAGCTTCATAAAACCTAGTGTTTCTGAAGCTTCTTAAATCTAAATGATTCTTAAATCTATGTTAATGCAATGCTCTGTTTCTCTGATGGTTGTATGTTTTTCAGATTGCATCCAGAGGCAGTTTATTCTGTGTCCATTGGTCCCGCCCCCTGGAAATCCAAGTCAAATCCACAGAGACCAGACTATTCTTTAAATAAAAAAGAGAAATAATGGCAGGGCTAATGTTGTTGTTGTTGATGTATTTGATGAATCTATTTACAAGCTAAATATAGGCAGGTTGAATACTGTTGTACTGGAAATCAGCAGATAATTGGAACAACACGTAACACACATTGCCGTCTGAAGTGAGATTAATTACGGCTCTTCTAATCGTCTCCAATGTTAGCATTTGAATACACACATTCATCCAGCTACAATGCAAGTATGATAACATGTGTAGTTTGTTTTGTTACAGGAATAATCTGTGTGAGCGACGCGGCACCAGCTGAGACGTCACATGTGATGTTCACGACCGAACCATGTTCCTGCTGTGAGCTACTAATGTCTTACTTGTGCTCTTAATAAAGGCAGGATAATGTGAGGAAGGGGATTAGGAGGCAGCGCAGGGGCTCAGGAAGTCGTCCAATAACTGGTCGGTTGGTTCGATCCCAGCTCCCCTCAGTTCATAGTGAATGTGTTCTTGGACAAGACGCCTCACCCACTTTGCCTCCAGAGACCGTGGCACTGGTGACTGAATGTGTGGCGTGTTCGTTTTGGTCATGTGCACTATTAGTAGGCTATGGCGGCCACGTCTCTGCGCCAGCCTGCCCCAGCTGTAGCTAAAGAGATAGTTTACCACCACAGTATGAATATTATTCATTTAGTCCACAGCAGCTAAAAGCTACAAGTCACATCACTACATCAAATAACATTACAGGAATCCACCATTAACACATTGGTCAAAAACGTAACTGTTTTAGGATCTTCCTTTCTCATCAAAGACTGTTAAACTGAAACAAAGTTAGTGTACACATTTCCAAGAAGCCTACGAAGCCCTACAAAGGTTGAGTGAAAATAATTTTGATATAAAGTGCTCTAAGTGGCCAAGAATATAGGAAAGTGCTATATAAATACATGCCATTTAGCACACGCTTCTACACAATCTAAGGTAATCTAGCACGATTCATTAATACTAATCAATTAATTAAAAAAAACAACATTATGGATAACATTTATCACTTGTGTCATTTGCTGTTCACTGCTTTTCATGCTGCACAAAAACACTACAAAATAGTGTTATCATGTGACTATGGAGCAGTATTGAGCTCGTTGTTACCCTTATGGAGGACCTAAGGACAGGGGCTGTTGTCTTAAACAATCTGTAAAGACAACTCTTGATGTGAAACTGAAAACTGAACACATGGTTAATGTAGATCACTGGGGTTATTAAAGAAACGCAGTCTTCCTTCACAGGCCCTAGGAAGGATCTGTTCATTTCACTTTAATGCCCTTTTCAAGTGCCTTTTGGAGCAAGAACATAGTGTAACCTGCTGCAGCACAAGAATGACTGAAATTTTGCCTAAACGAGAATGAACTCAAATTCAACCCAGTTTGGTTGCTCACATTCCTCATGTTCCTCACCAAAGAGGATCATCCAGCTTTACTCCTTTACCCCAAAAAACAGAGCATCCCGGTTCAAATCCCTAGTTATTAGAGCCTGATTCCCAAAAGCCACACCAGGTTTACACAGACTGGGTTCACGGCTTGTTTTGAGACAATGCAGAGCGGGAGAAGCGCAGACAAAGCGAGTCAGCAGAGTCTTTGTGGAAGCTGCTTGAGGTCTGTCAATAATGATGGGAATGCCATGGAGAGAAGTGCTTGAAAGGCACTTAAGAGGCGCGCAGGGGTTTGATGGGAAACAGCGGAGATGTGTGACACGTGAGTTGTCCTCCATCCTGGGAAACAAAAACAACAGCTTACAAGGTTAGAGCTCTGTGGAGAATAAATATGCCTCACTTCGACAGAGATTTATGATCTTTAAAAAGGAATTATACACATTCACCATGCTACAGCGCAATATTAAAAAACATGAGAGAATATGAGAATGGTATGGTATGAATAGACTGTGACACGTGTGATGTGTTTGACATACAAGTCTGTCTACTGGGACACAAAATGAAAGTAGCAGTGTACAAAGGCAACGAGAGAGTCAACTAAAGGTGATGGCAAACTCCTTCCTTTGCCAAAGCAGACAAAAAATAGTTTGGGTGTTTCACAAAAAATGCAAGCAAAGAAACGCACAAATGTAAATCATATCACACACACACATGCATTTGTGAAATTAAACAGACCGTAATGAATTTGCAGTGGACGATACATAAACAAGAAGGTATTGGCAAATCACAACCATAAGTGAGGACATAAGTGAGTAGATTAGTATCTGCTGCTTTATTAATATAGTCCACAACAGCTAAACACCAAATAACATTACAGGAATCCACCATTAACACATTGGTCAAAAAAATAACTTACTTAGGATCTTCCTTTCTCATCAAAGACTGTTAAACTGAGACAAAATGAGTGTACACATTGCTAAGAAGCCTACAAAGCTCTACAAAGGACAATTGCAAAAGAAATTTGTAATCTTAGTAGGACTTTCTTGCCAGTATTGACAAAAAAATGACATGAATTATACAGTGCTTTTCTACCCTCTTGGACACTCAAAGCTCTTTACATCAAGCTTCCATTCACACACAAGCACTCACACTAAGCTATCTCTGTAGCCACAGCTGCTCTGGGACAGACTGATCTCTGACAGACTGATCTCCAAACCCACCACAATCACACTCACACATTCATACACAAGTACCACAGACTCTGGAGGCAAAGTGGGTGAAGTGCCCAAGGAAACAACAACAGTATGAAGTGGGAGGAGCAGGGATCGACCCACCAACCTTCAGGTTATTGGACGACCTGCTCTACCTCTTTACCTCTCTTCCTCTGAAGCTCAGGGGGCAGTATATTTCACTCATGTGCAAGTAAGGTTTAGTAACTTCCTCTGTGTGTCTACTTTTTATTTGACCATATACACAAATAGAAATTAAAGACAGTTAACGCTGCTTTTGTTGCTGCAATGGGCTTGTATTTTTGATGAGATCTTTTGTGGAAGGGTCTCATGCTGTCATTACACAAAACTAAACTATAAACATTTTATCACTGATATGTTCAGACTCTATCCCTTACATTTTAATTAGTGTTTAAAAATGATGCTGATGCTAAATGGCATATTACAACTTGAATGTCCTAACGTTTGAATGAAGAATATGTTACATCTATTTCCTCTGAAGCTTCAATGTTCAAATACAAGATAAAATGTTTGCTGTTTCATGCTAATTTTATATCACAGACAACTTTTTACATTCATCTATTTGTTGTTGGGCAGTAAATAGAAAACTTGATATTCACTGCTGCACTTGTTACTTTGATCAACATCGGTGTCTGCCTGCGAGGGAGGGAGACTAGAAGGTAACAGTCGGCTGTGGAAGTAGCTCACAGGAATGACAAACACATGCAAGGTGTAATAAATGAGCTTTGAAATGCACTGCTTGTTCCGAATATATATTTAATAATTGAAGGCAGCAGCTCGCGGCGGTCTCCGAACAGACGCCACCTGTGATAGACGGGGTTTGATTGCCGAGGAAAAAAAAAAAAGAAGCCAAATCCAATTAACAGGTAGTTGCTGGAAGTGACCTTTCCCATTATTACCGCTGCTGGCAGGACTTTTTAAGAGCCGCCGCACTGGAAATGGTTACGGATGAGCTGCCGTTTGTGTTTTTGGAGATAAGCCTTCCCATAAGTGAAGGGAAATACGTGGGGTCCTTCCTGGAGTTCAATTAATGGCATTAGCAGCACAGACCCCTTTTCTCTCCATATGAGCAGGTGCAGTTTGGCTTTATACGGCCACGTTTATGGGGGCTGTAATGGGTGTGTGCTGCTTAAAACAAACAGAGGGACTATTAAACGTAAGGGCTTCCCGGGCCAGACGCCAGAACGAGGCCCAACAACACGTTTTACACCAGCCCTCAGCGGAGCAGCACTTCCCACATGCAAAAAGGTCTGTTAAATTTTAATCCACATTAGTCTTTGTGCTGTAAGTGCGTCCAAACAGGTGATAAAAACATGGATGAGGGTCCCTGCTTCCATATGTTTGATTCATCTATTTGTTGAAAGAGGAACTGTGCAAAAATATCACCAACGATATGTAACTTTTTGCCCCAAAATATGGACACAAGGATGTACCTACGGGGCTTTGGAAAACACAGCTTTGCATTTGATTCATAAAAAAGGTGTAGAAATGCTGCAAGTGAATGTATATTGTTTGACCTCATGGCCTTTCTGCACGTCAAGAGGTTTTCAGATGGTGATACTGCCCCCAAAGTGTTGCCTCAGAAGACATTAGATATGAATTATGTTGTGTCATAAAACAGAAATTTACCTCAGCAGCACAGATAAACAGTACAGTATACTGTGTGGAAAACGACTGGTACTTGGGTCTACACAGCCTCCTATTAACACATACACAGGCGGAAAAACTGCTGAGGCCATTTGTGATTTAAAACAATGAGCACTGAACAAAACTTGGCTGGTATGTTTCTTGTTTGTCCACATTTCTTGTCCGTCTACTCTTTATTGCAGCTAAAACGTCAGAAAAAAACCTCAAGCATGTACTAATATAGTGAGTCATAGTATAATTCAGACTAATTGTTTGCTTACATCCAGTTTACTACAATCTGGACCCATTTGGAGACACAACCCATGGGAAACTCGATCTGCATCTCTACAGACCTGTGCGTAGCGTTGAGGTCATGAGAAAATATGTCAATGGACTAATCATGTCCAAAAGAAGAGATGTTGAAATGGCATAACAATGTGATCATATAATATTATGTGAGAAAAGGCACAAGAGGAGAAAAGAAGAATTACTAGAAAAGCATTCCCACTTCCTTTAATTCACTACGGACAGGAGTGCTGCTGTGTGAGGGTGAATTCAGATGTCAAATTCAACCCATGCTATCATTAACAAGGCAAATATGTAATTAATCCATTTCCTTTCTGTACTTAATGACTTCTAATATGGCACAACAATTAACATTTAAGACTGACAGGGTCTTTTTCTGGGGCTACACCGTGACAGCACTCAGAAGCCTGCTCAGCCTGCTTTTTTTCATTTGTAAAGATTTAGTCTGGTCTCTTTCGAGTTTTGTTTCCAGGAGGCACGTCAGACAGCCATTCCCGCTCAGATTCATTCACTACGAAGCCATTTCATTTTACAAATTCACCTTAAACAACACCTACTGCATTACAATAGGAGAAAACAAGAACCTTGACATGTCTTGAAGTGCAGTAATGCAGTATTTTAAAATGCAAGTCCAAGATTGTACAAAGAGAAGACAAAATGGTTCTGGGGCTTTAATCTGACTTCTCAGAGGTGTGGAGAGTTTCCCACTGCACTGGCCACAAACAAGTGTAGACAACAAGTACCTGTTAGATGTTGTTTCCTTCATCTCCCGTGACAGGACTCAGCACTCTCTTGGGACCGATCACCCTCTGCTGCTGCTGTCCATTTGTTCGTTTTGAATGAGAACATGACTGGGACATGACTAACCTCTGGTGGAGCTCATTAACAGGCCTGCTCTGCTTCACCGAGGCCCCAGCTGTTTCCCGACACACACGATCATCTACAAGAGCGTTCAGGGGGATCTGAGACTGACAGTGTGTCTGCGTATGAAGACCTCCTGTGGCAAAACCAAGGATACACATGCTTTCAGCGGTAGATCTAGATGAATCTGTGTGTTTTTGCCGCTTTGTATCAGTGGCTCATTTTGCATTTTTGTCATGCTTCATTCCTTCATCGCCAAGTTTGGTTCATGAAGCCAGAAGTATGAGCAATGTGGCTTCAGAAGAGACAATGAGACTAGAAACGTAAGTGTGGTGCAGCTGACCAGACCTTTTGGAAAGCTTACATTGACTTTCTGACCAAGACTTTTAGTCCAAACTGTATGTGAAAATGAGTTTTTGAGGCACAAAAACAGTATCAACTGGAAGATTAATATTACCATGTTTACAATTTAAATGAAAAAGCAGGAAATAACTAAATGTCAAAGCAATGCTCAGGTTTGTTGTATCCCAGGTTCTGTTCTATACGAAGCTAGTTGAACCTTTCTTAAGAACTGCAGCTTGTTTCTCGTTGCTGCTCATATTTCTATCTTGTATTTGGATCTTAACCTGCTCCGGAGCAGTTTAGCCGTTCAGCCTTGGTTTTCACAGAGGTCTACCTGGATAGAAACTGAACCAGCTTCATGACACTGAAACACCAGGATTAAAACACATCCAGGGTAAGCTTCGTTGGTTAGGTCCTGTAGTGCAAACATTGTTATCATGGAAACTAAGTCCAAATTGCAACAAAATCTTCTCGCTTTTTGAACTCTGTTTATTTACATGATATGATGTTTCTTATGTCTGCTTTATAACTGCTGATGCAAAAAAGATTATTTTATATTATCTATAAGACGGCAATCATTTGAATCTATCTAAAAATTCACCAGTTTTCATGAAAGATCTAGAAATGCATTTAACATCTTCTAACATTTTTCTTCTTTTTTTTTTAGCAAATTTGCATTAGCCCTAATTGTGCTTTCAGTAACAAATGGGTTCTTGTGAGGGTTTTAATCTGTCTTCCTTCACGTGACCAGCCTGACTTCTCAGACGTGTGGAGAATTCAGCGCCGCGCTGCCGCCATAATGGACGCATGATAACTACACACATTAATAATCACATCATGTCGAGCTGGATTTCAACAATGAAGGGCAGTCGACCTGGTAATGGGCAGCGGGCTGGGAGTGGGAGATTGACGACTGCACCCCTCACCCCCACCGCCCCACTGCCCCCTCCCCCACAGTCTCCCCTCCCTCTCATATTGTTACATCTCATTTTCTCCCGATCCGTCTTCGTGTCATCGGTGAGCACGCGGAGGTCGAGGTCAGGGCCGAGTGATAGAATTAGTGTCTGGAGGACGATGGATTATTCCTGTTAGAGTCAACAGTTTCGGGGCAAATGGTTTGAACAGGTTATAGTTTCTTACATAAAGGAGCAGAGTAAAATGAATTAGTGGCTGTGTGCAAATGCAGTATAATCTAAGGAAGAGCTGTGTATGGGGATGATAGCTGGGGAGGAATATGTTATGTACAGTGCATACGATTTCAGTGTTTTCACCTCAAGGACTATATTTCTCTTATCTTATGTTGTTTTGCAATACATCATTATTGCTGTAAAACCAAATAAGAGCCAAACATGTCTTGGTGTGGACTAGAAGCCACAGACAGCAGAATAAGTTTTTAAAGGAAGACCAACACTGATTTCTAGATTAATTTCAAATAAAACATACAAGTATGGACTCTATGCACTCCTCTGCCCAGCACTTGTAAACCAGCTATGTATTTGTCTTTTCCAGTGTATCTACTGTGGTATAGCGGTCTCTTGGCTGTGATTTGGGGCTAGATTTACTACAATGCACAACAAAGGTGCAGAAAGTCATCTATGTAGCTACCTATCTCCGAGATGAGCAACACAGCAGCTTAACTGTGACACAGGACAGAAGTGCATGGGTTCACAGAGCAGAGAACTGAGGATATAGTATATTTCCTGCACTGGGTTAAGTTATTGTTCGTCATCGTTCGTGTTACTCATTTTACACAACTCTGAATCCCAAAGAAGCTCCTTGAACCTGCAGCTTGGGAATAGAGGGACGCACAATGGGACCATCACCATCTTTTTACAGCAAATCTGTAATTAGTCAAGAGTTTCCAGGTAAACTTTTGTTAAACTGTGATGCATAAGGTGTAATGGATATAATGCATTGACTTTCCTTTGTTTCCTTGAAAAAGTTTGTCACCATTAACTATTTGAGTTAGAGGTTTTTTCACTGTGTAAGAAGTAGAAGATGGCACTGGAACAGCTACTTTCCCAGTTTGATTTCCTGCCACCATTGATTGACTGTTGCTGTGTCGACCAACGACCAATGAGGTGTTCCTTAAGTTCCTTAAGTGCACTGCAGGCGTAATTGACCAATCTCTATATCAGCTTTTGAGAATGCCAAGCTCTTAAGTGGACCTTATTTTTGTGACTCCTACCTTCCTTTGCACGAAAGTCATAGAACAAAATCATTCCACGACCATTCTCATAAGGGACATTTAGTAGTTGATGAACTGTGAATAGGAAAGTCATATACCACAACAAAAAGTCAACGCAAATGGGGTTTTAGTTTGAGGATGGATAAAATAAACCACAAAGAGGGAGGAAATACCACGGTCTCTTCTCACATTGAGGTAGAAGAGGCCATTCATCTTCTATTCTTCCTCAACTCTGCGGCATAATGAAGTGAAACATGGATAAAGGGGCTGTAATTCGTGAGGGTAGTGCGAGGACCACTAGTATGTACTAAATAGTTGATCTGCTGGTCTGCTGGAGGGGAGATAAATTCCTGTGTGAGAGCTGTAGCACTGCTCTCCACAGACCACCATTATGCAGCAAAGTATTGGCAAGTAGCCCTCTGCATAAATGAATACACATGAGGCACAATCGCTTCCCTTGGTGAGCAATTGTTCAACGAAATGCAAACTTAACATAATGTGACAATGAGGCAATGGAAATCATATTATTTGTGCTAATTTCTTCGACGCCAGAGTTACACATTAGCAAAGACGTTAACTTATGGAGCAGATTATGCACTGCCTTTAGTTAATGAAGAGGAAAATGGAAAATTGCCTGTGCATTAAAGAGCTGGTTTTTACAGTAATGAAAGCAGGGCTGGGTTATAAACCGTGGATGCACTGCTGCAAAAACACAGCCAAATGAAGCCATGTATCAGCAGAGGCCTTCTGTGTCCGGGAAGAGAGAGAGGGCAAGTTAATTACATGTACACAGTGTAAATATGAGCGTTTGGAAAGAAGACTTGGAGATATTGGAGTGACTGGAGCTAACCTTTTCTCAGTTTATAAAAAAAAAACAACTCCTGTTCTATACCTGCTGCTGTAGTTTTCACCTTTTCTAGCGTAGTTTGAATCCCTTGAACACAGCACACACAGAGTAGTCAAAGAGTTCCCTCTTCTGATTGGATAAAAGAGGTCAGGAAAGCAAAACAATTAACCTACCACTATTAACAAAAAAAAAAAGCTTTTTCACCATGATTTATCGATGTATTTCTTTACTGTGTTTATGTCATATTTGTGTAAGTAGTATTTTTGTATCATGATTATTTTAAGAAAAAAAGTGTATGCTTAGGCACAAAGCGCAAATGAACAAGAAAGACAAAATAGCTTCATGGCACACAGAAGATAAAAGGAACTCATTCTTTTTTTTTCTTTGTCCCATTTTGGGGTCGCGGGTGGCTGGAGCCTATCCCAGCAGCTTTGGGATAAAAAAAAAAAAAAAAATAAAAAATGATAAAAGGAACTTGTGAAGCTATTTTCAAACAAAATCAAACAATTAGACTTTTATTTTGTAAGCAAAGCCTCTTCCTCTTTTTTATTTTGACCAAAATGTAACTTTAGATTTTTAATGCACGTGAGATCACCTAACAGCATATTGTAATAGTAATCATCTGTGAAAAAACAAGACCTTAATATATAATCTAGACTTTATTATCAAGGATTTTAATAGATGAGAATTTTCAGTCCAGAACGGAAGCTTTGGCCAAATACAGCTCACTTCAGGAAAAAGGAGCTCTTCCATTGGTTGACACTGATGTCAATAAGGAAGTAATGGCTGCCGATAAAACTGAAAAAATGTATTTGTGTTTGAAGCAGCACAAAAAAGAAAAAAATGAACAGAGAAAAAAGAAACAACGTGAAACTGGGATAAATATTTGAAATATGGCAGAGATAATTGACGTTCTGATGCTAAAGTCGGAGCTAAAAGTTTACAGTAAGCTCTAAACCAAAACTTTGGTCCCGTTTTATTTTTTTAATAAAAGAATAGCAGGAGAGACCCCCAGGCTGCTGTTGGGGCTGAGTGGAGACTGAGTGGTATCTGGGACAAAAGAAGAAAATCGAGTAGTGCCATTTAAAGTCTGAAGAAGTTAAGAAAAATTGAGTTTTTGTACTTTTAAAATAGATATTGTACCATATTATGAGCAAACAATGTGGAAATGAACTAATTACTCTGAGCCCTGTGTTTGTAAAGACACATTATTGTCAGAAACACTTGCGAACACACATCCTATAGATCTAACACAGAGTCAGGCTTCTCTCTTTCTTCCCCGGAGAAAGCACAATAAATACGACAAGCTAATAAAAGCTACATCAAGAGGATTAGTGCTATTATGAATAATTGAAGACGTGGCTTAAATACCACGTGGAGGAGGGGAACTCATTCAGGCTTATGTGGCTCTTCTGCAGAACAAACACAGCCCTGAGATCTTAATTCACTTACGTGCATTTGCAAAGTCACTCAAAGCCAAAATCTTTCTGGGCTGGATTTAAATTAAATTGGCCTCTGAGGCATAAGAGGAAGACGTCAATCAGTGGATTTCGTTAGTTTCTTGGCTTGGCTTTTTTCCCCCAGAGGCACAAAGAGAAAATTGGAAAGGATAGTGGCCTGTCAAGGTTTATTTGTACTTTTAAACCGCAGATGTTTTATTACTATTAAGAACTGGATGTCACACCTCTCATTTTTCCTGAAGCCAATTCCTCCAGTGGCCACTCGCAGTAATGCACCAAACATTACTACCAATAACTACCAAACCTGGTATTTAGCAGGCCTTGGTTTAGTTTTTACTTATGTTGCATCATAATTAAAAAACCCTTTTCTTAAAACTGACCGAGCCGGAGGTTTACCTTTAAAAGCCTGACACAATTGAGAAGGAACAGTCATTAAAAGCATGGGGTTATAAACAATAATAATCAGACATAGTAAAGCAAAAAACGTATACATCATTAGCTGTCCTGTTATATTCAACCCCTGACCGGGCAGGCTAAAGCAGAGCTGGTTAAATATTTTCCTTCATTTTACGGTTTAATTCTCCCAAAAACTATGCAAAGCAGAATTAGTTTTACTTGTGTAATTCTTGTGTATTATTTCCTAGAGCCATAATAGACAATTTGTGTCATTTGTATTTGTATCATGAAACCTCAGGACTCCCAGACTCATCAGAGAATATTTACTGTTACACAACTTACATACATGTCATGTCTTTTATTGACAATAAAGTTATTATAAATCGGAACATGGAGATGATGAAAAAGATGATAAATATGAGACCCACAGTGTGACTCAAAGGCCCTTGTTACACATACACATATTTGCTCTTTTTGTTAAAAAACAAAAAAACCTCAGTCCACATGGGAGCGTTTGGCAAAATATCTCCACAGCATCGCTACCGAAGCTCACAACAAATTCTCCAGACCACAAGATGGCAGTAAATGTGACGCCAGAACCCACCAAAGAACATTCAGAACATGTGCGGTCACTTTGTTTTGTTTTGGCGCCATTAAATTAATCTCTAAATGAGCAAGTAAGCAATGCCAAAAGTTAGAAAGTAAAAAGTGATTGATTAGTTTGGACACAGAATGACGTGGTGAAAACGCCAAATTGACTTGTAAAACATGCAATTAGTCCTACAATTCACAAGCAAACAAATAAAACCCGTCTATGTTACTATGGATACACACTTCGACAAAAGTGACATCTGCTCTGATAATAATATTTACATTTGGTTCGACTACACATCTTTGCTGTAACTGGAATTTTGAATCTCAGTTTTGTGTCCTGAAATCTGTGTGGAGTTTTAAAATATAAAAATAATATAGTTATGTACGTGTAGCCAGGCCCTTTGACTGTGAAAGAGGGAGACTCCTATTCAAGGTGATTCATCTAGAGCACACATGTCCAACCCAAGGCCCTTTGCAGTGTGTGGACCTTCAATACAGTAAGAAGGTGATATTGTGGATATTTAGGTTTCAATAGGATTTGAATAGGTTTTAGATGGATTCGTTTTTTGTTTTTTTTTTGCTAAAAAGATCAATTAAATCTGTTCAAATCAAACTAAAAGCCATTCAAATCTTACTAAAATGTGTTTAAATCCATCTAAAACGTGTTTAATTCCATCTAAAACGTGTTTAAATCCATCTAAAACCTGTTGAAATCTGACTAAAATTTGTTCAAATTCAACTAAAACCAGTTTCAATGAAAAGAGGAAACTATTGTTTGTGTAATAACATTTTTAAGACTCAAATAAAGATGAAAACTCACATTCAAAATTTAATAAAAGCCTCCAAATGACCATCTCCGGCCCCTGAAATGATTCTTATTAACATCACCACTTGAGTTTGACACCTCTGATGTAGATGTTATGATTTTGACTGAACTTAAACTAAGCTACACACTCTGGACACACACACACCTGACCAATTTACATCGCCAGGTAAACCCTCCAAAGAATAATCACTCTTGTTGTAGTATAAATGTGCCATGATATAAATGTGTCCAATGTCTCCAAATGCTTAAATAACCTCATTAACAGCAGGAGGCTCTAACACTGACAAAGCACATCCCATTCTTTCAGCTCCATGTGGCAACAACCCCCAAACGCAGCAGCAGCAGCTTCCACAGAGAAATCAATTGTTCAAAGCCAAACATCCCTGGCTCCCACGAGAGATGCTGGTCAATGAGCCAAAAATATCTATAGAGAAACTAAACAGGCAGCTGGTGTGTGTCGCAGGAAACATCACCAGACGCTGATTCTGCTCGCTTTATGAACAGGGAGCAGCATGGGACAGACGATAGTTTTAAACATTGTGCACAAACCCAGCACGAGGAGCTCTGAAACAAAAAGAACCTCCCAAGACTTTTATTTTGAAATGTCAATAAACTACTGTCATATTTAAAAAGGACAAAAATGTGAGATTAAACCATTCAGGGCACAACATTAAAAAAAAACACTTTAGCATCCATTTAGGTGTGGTCCATAGAGGATATTTCAACAATATATGTCCATATTTTGGTTGAGACACAGAACACATAGAGGAGCTTGTTCTGGGAGGTTTTATAAAAGAGGAACAGAACAGAAATCAGTCACATGATTAAATAAATAGATGTAAATGCCTGCAGTGCAACACAAACACTTGCATGGATTGTAGTTTCAAAGTTTTTTTTCAAAGAGTCATTGCTCCTGTCTGCTTCTCCGAACTCAGGCAATGCTCCCAATTATCTACTTTAAAGAATAAAGATAATTTCCAATCCTTCTTTGTATTTCGGTTTATAGTCAATTTCAGGTTCATTCTGGCTTCTAAATTAATTGTAGTTCTTGATGTGTATATACGGTTCTTCTGAGTAATGTTTGGTTCAGCACTACACACTTAAAATGAAGTGAATGATACAGAGGGCATTTACAGATAGATTTACCTCCACATTATTTAGGTCTGAAGTAAAATGTGTGAGGATTCATTTGTTTTTCCTTGAAACTCCTTTATATTATATATTTAAACCATAGCAGCACAATGCATTGCAAAATCACCTCAAAATCACCAATCATCAGTGTCATAAAGAACTAGTTATTTGTCAAAAATAATATTCCATCTGACAAAACAGCCTTAAATCTATTATGAAAAAAGTGGCACTGGTGTGAAATTAGTTTAGAGCCTTGTATTTGAATTAGTTTTTTTTTACTTTGCATAAGAAGGTACTCAAATGTATCACAAAATGTACATGCAGCACATATAACGCCACGATTTTAAACAACACAGAGACAGTTTCAAAACACTTTCAGTAATTGGGAACCTTTACACATCCAAAAATATGACACAACAAATTCTCAGCAGCAGTGGCTCCGTAAAATGAGATTATAACGCCTGTGAGAGTAAACACAGGTTGACTACGGCGCAGCTGTAAATGAAATGGGGATGAAGAAGTGGGTGATGCCAGACATGCATCACAGCGTTACACAGAGCGGCTCCTAATGTGTGTCAGCAGCTGTCATGCAGAGTGAACAGCCCAGGGGTTGTTTGGTGTAAATTAAATCCCAACCGAGGGCGAGTACACATAAAGAAGCCGATCTAATTAAAATACCGTGTGTGGTCGTGTATCTTAAATTACATGCCAGCACCATGTAAATGTGGAAAATACCAAAGCACAGTCAGATCTGAGCCATAGCTGCCGGCCTGTTTCAAACACACAGCAGAAAAAAGCACAACAAGAATGTTTGAATGGGATAAAAAAAAAAATTAAATTAAATGCAGTGGTGTAAAAGTATGATTTAGACATTCCTTCACGGTTCACTATTTGCTTTCAAAGCTTTATATTCTCTGCAGCTCTACAAACATACTGTTGTTTATTACACATTTTAGTATAAAAGAGATAAATAAATAAATAAATATGGATTGTCAGAAGTGATTTAAATAGTCGTTTTTTTACTTTATTTAATTAATTTATGATGTTGACAGTATGGATCAGTGAAGGGAAAAGTGTTGTAGCCAATTTATTTAGAAAATTGTACTTTTATGAAGCAGCTGAGCATCATCGTTCCTTCGTGGCGCTGAGGTCAGTGCAGTCGGACCGTTAAAAACTGCTGACCCTCCTGTCTCCTCACTGTTGACCTCCAGCGCCTTGTTTAGAAGGTCCACACACACTGGCCCGCTCGTCTTACCAACTTTCATCCACAGTTTATATTTCAGTAAATACTTAGCCTAAGAGGTGGTTTTACAGCACATGATCCCATTACAGCTCATGACATATTCCATGATAACATCAACAAGTAAAATGATAAATGCTGCACAGAATTTAAAGACACAATTGAACAATAAACTAACCTTTTTATCCATGACTCCAGGCAGCAGTATGTATTAGTACAATCCCAACTTGTATATTGCAGTGTACAAAATGATCAACGTTGTAGTGACTGAATATTGGAAATTTATAAGGAGCAATGAGTCTGGTATCTATCTATCCAACACAGTAATGCAATGTTTGGTTTCTTTGATTGGCTGTTTTTATCTGGTTGTATCTGGAGGCAGTTTATTATTTCATCCATTAGTGTTGCCCCCTGGAAATCCAACTGAAATCCACAGATATCACAAGAACTACAAGAACTGGCAAAATCCTGGGTAAACTACTTTCTGCTTCCCAAGGTAAAAATCATTCCTTCCCTGTGAATAAATGAATATCAAGAGTCGATACCAGAAACAAGACAAGACTGAGAACAAGGCAGGGCAAGACCATGTTAAGAAAAAGCAGGAAAGATACTACTTCTAATACAAACGAGTGGACTGCTCTAGAAATGATGTTCATAAATAAACCATTTGTGGTCTTGCCTGGTCCTGATTTAAAACCCATCTCTGTCTGGGACACGAATGAGAAAACATGCATTTTATTCTGGCATATGACTCAAATCTTTGAAGGAAATACCAACCCTGTTCTCTGGAAGTACAACATTAAAGTCAGCAGCAGAAAATATCAACAATATAAAAACTGTGCAGAGATTACAGCAAAAACCCATGAATTTCATCCATTTTCACGCTCTTTGCCTGTGACTGAAATGTGTTATCATCTTCTGCGTACTCCACTGTAACCCTAACCCTCCTTGAGCCCCGATGATACTACGCTAAATCTAATTTCTTCAGCAATTTCCACATGCAGTGTTGTGGTTTTTCAACACAAAGCAGAGATCAAATTCCCCCTAACCCCAGGAGGAGGTGGGTGCAGACGGAGAAGAAAAGCGTCCAATGGCGTTCGGCGGCGGTGGACTTGTTGATGCGCGGGATCAGGGATGATATTGATTTGAATTAAGACGGGGCGCCCTCTCCTCAGCTCTGACGGAGGGAAGGAAAGGTGAAGGTGAGGGGGGGACGGAGCGGGGGACAGTCATTATGTTGGGGTCAGAGGGGGAGGGACAGCAAATTTCAGTCTGAAGAGATAGGACCAGACAAAGACGTGTGAAAGTGGCTCATGTCTTAGTTATGACAGAAGAATAGTGACATCAAAGAAATGTGTTTTGAACTACATTTAAAACACATTTTCCCACTATTTGGATTTAAAATGTTATGTAAAAATGTTAAAAATTAGGTTTGCATGGAGCAGTAAATGCACAAATACATGAATGAATGTGTTTAATACACCATATTTGTTTGAAGTAACACTTTTTTCCCTGAAACAAGAAAACTGGAGCCTCTTTCAACAGTAAAGTGTGGTTGACAGATCGTCCACTGTGTGAGATTCTGGCTCAGATTCACAC
This sequence comes from Rhyacichthys aspro, assembly GCA_036850595.1. Classification (NCBI taxonomy): domain Eukaryota; kingdom Metazoa; phylum Chordata; class Actinopteri; order Gobiiformes; family Rhyacichthyidae; genus Rhyacichthys; species Rhyacichthys aspro. The sequence continues at coordinate 26,511,482 of CM072159.1, read as the reverse complement.
TTCCAACCAGAACAATCCAAATATACATTACCACCAGGATATTTATTGAGTATTTCTGAAATATTTACAGCCCCATGTACATTTTGCAACAGTATTTGTCGCCTTTCGTCCTTTAATGGGTATAAAGCGTGAAAAGTTACAGTCTAGCTCACACCTACACTCAACCCAGGCATACACTGTGTGATTTTGTGTTTGTAGAGTCTTGTAACCCCCCGTATACAGCACGACAAAGACGCACAACAAACCTGAACTTGTCATACGAGCAGAAATCAGGTTAAATTCGGGCTGAAAATCACACAATGTCTGGGTTTACAGTCAAAACATGGGTCTCTACGTCCTCAATGACATCTTCAGTCTTTGATTTTGTCACACAAACATCAACAGAGTCGGACAGAATCATAAATATTGAGGATTGAACCTGCTGATTTTAAATTATGCTCATAAATTAATTGGACTAATGGCCGAGGAACATTACAGTTAGAGCATTCTTCTTGTCTTTGTCGGTAAAACTACAGACACAACAAAGCACATTTTCACACATGTTGGTGACGACCAGAATAATTTCAACATTTCCAGCTGAACGTGTCATGCTGCTGGACGACACAAGTCTGTTTATAGTGATTGCTTTTGTAATGTGTGCTGTGAAAGTTCATTATTTTGTATTTTGTGTCATTTTTCTTGCACAGAAACACCTCAATGTTCACTATTTGAGTCTCTTCTCAAAGTCATCTGGTAAACCATGACTCATCGGTGCAAAGCCTTCATGTGCAGTCAGCTGAGGCAGACTGCTTCTCTAAATTGCCCTCTGCTCAACACATATATATATATTTACGATGAAATGATCAATCTATTCAACGCCGATCCCCTGTTATGTAGGTTTTCCAATAAAACTACAAAAGAGGCGTCAGTCAAAGCTCACTTCCCAGCAGCACCTCATTGCTTTTATGAGTCATGCATGTACCAGTAACTCATTACATTCACCTGCATAACGCTCCCAGGTCTTTATAGATTTTGCCGTTTCCAAACCCAGCCAGGTGTCTCTTGTCGTGTAGAGATGGCAGCACAATGGCGGCGCCTCTAACCACACTTTAAATCTCTAGACAAACCCGGGCGACGCCAGCGCTGCATGCTAACCAGCCTCTTCAATATTCATGTTGATTTTCCAGTGTGAACGCGCTCAGACGCCCCGCTGCGTTCGGCAGAGTTGGGTGGGGTTACGGGGGGGTTCTTCCACGCGAGCGGTCCCGATGACGGCATGTTGTAAAAATAGCAGCGTGCCGTCACTGTTCGCGGGTCTCTGAGGGAAGGCGGGGGGTGAATGGAGTAGTGTCGTGGATCAAGAAACCAGTTCTCCCAGTTTGAGAGGGATCAGTGCGACTGGGGAGGCGCTGTCATGTCCCATCACCTGTCCACGTCCTCACTGCACGGGTGGTTGATAGGAGGCCACGGGGGGCGCTTATCCCTACATCATCATTAGATAGGGCTGCACCAGAGCAGACGTTGTGTCGAGGAAAATAGAAAAATAGACACATAAAGAACTAGAAGACAAAATTACAAAATTGTTTTAAACACATTTTTAAAGCACATGAGGCCCATACTGTCTTAAATTATAATCAGTAAAAGTCATATTAAGTTTTTTTTGTCTTTTCAGTCAGCTCTACTTTACTTTCTTCTTTGTGATTGTCTGAGACCTACACAAAATGTCCCTCACATGAAAATGATGGATTAAAATGGTCAAATTTAAACATTATTGCATTATCAACAATTAAAAAAAAAAAAAATGCTTTTCTATGTGGCCAATAATAATTTATAATAATAATAAGTAATTGTCCAATCAGTGCCTCAAAAATAAAGTGTGATAAGACCAAATATAAAAGTGAAGTGCTCCTCTGTGACCAGTGGACAATCTGAGCCTTTCATTTATTATATTAAAAAATGCATTTCAAGATATCCTCTGCCAAAGTGGCCATTCACATATCACAAGTGACTTTGGTATCTCAATATAAAACATGTTAAATGCATATTTCAGATTTTCTTACGCATTGTGTGAGATCTGATACAATCATAAAGTTATATTAAAGCATTTAATATAAAGTGAATAGTATAAACGTTGTTGAGCGATGAAACACGTTAGATGTTTTGTAATCACATCAAAACAGGCCCCTTTTCATTTATTTATCCAGAAAAATCAGATGTTTAAAGCTTCATAGAACCCAATTAAAGTAAAAGGAAGTTTTGCAAAAGTGTATTACACAAGAACACCTTCAGTCTAGGAGATATTCATATACAGCATCATGTGTGTTGTTGGACTGGAACTGGACACTCTAGAGGCTGTGGTAGAGATGGTGGACAAAACCAGTGCCATCTTTGACAATCCCAACCCCTCACACAAAGACCAATGGGAAGATTTAAACTAAGAAATTCAGGAAGCCTTTTGTAACAAGTACATTTCCTCTTTGGAAAAAAAACTAGCCATATTTTCTTTTCACAACAACAGTAAAAGCAGGTGTGTAGTGTCTGAAACTGTTTTAGTTCTCAATGTAGTTACAGTTATGGACTAAGGAGTGCTTTTAGATACAGCCTTTTTTTTTTTTTTTTTACATCTAAATATGGATCTTGTAAATCATTAAAGTGTACAAAGTGCACGTGGTTTGACAGGCATTTTGTGACTGAGAACCATGGCACGCTACCATTTCGTGCAAACACTTCTCGCCAGACCCTGTCCCTTCAACACAATTTTACATAACAACTTAAATATAAAACATATTTTAGATATACGTTTCCAGCAACAGCGTTTGTCTCCTTTAGTGGTGGGTATATATTCTGAAAAATAACACTATGTCGCCATAAGACACCATCAGTTTGGTTTTTCCTCAAAGTCTTAAGCAAAAGACATTCAGAAGTCCTATTTTTCCAAGGAGGATACATCGCATTTTAGCTACAGAGCCTTCAGTTGTCAATAGTTTGGAGGAAATTCATGTGCAATTGAGCGTAGAATGGAGAACAGAGCCGGTGGGAGCGAAGGCCAGCTCTGACCAGAAATGTTAAATTGTCGGTTTGAGCTCAGGGGCCAAGAGTCTCGTCAGCCGCACTCCAGCAAACAGTAATAACTCTCTACAATCACACCATAATGATATGCTTGGGGTCCTGTTAACTCTGCATGTAATAACGGTGCTGCGTTTCTGCCTCTGCTAACACAAATGATTGGAGTTGTGACGTGTTGTGGGGGATACAGTGGCAGCAAGGCTCTCACTGCATCATTATCTTGTCCATTAACGTCCCAATTACACACCTTCAGACCCATTAGGACCACCCGGTACGGCTGTGACCTTTGTTTGAGGCGTTGCTCCGGCGCTGTCCATCCACTCATCTCTAATTCACCTCCACAGCCTTCGACATAAAAACAGGACTCATACTGTAACTGTCCAACCCCAAATAATCTAGTTCAGTGTCAGCGGTTTCACGTCGATGAGAGGAGAAAGTGCAAATTAGGAAAAGAGAGCTCAGGGCTAAGTGAACAGGATCTTATTCATACTCGTTTTGATCATAGCTTATCTATCCTTGGCTTGTTGGTAAAGGTTATACAGGTTATTTAAGTTGGAGCTGTAATATAAATTTGTGTTGATTTGACATATTTTAGACTAGTGTTCTCATGAGATGGTAGCGTGCCCTGAAAGAGGAGAATCTGTCAAACCGGGCTCACTTTGTATTTAAATGAGGGGTTATTCTCCCTGTTTCATGTCAAAACACTGTCAAAATGAATTACTAATGTTGTAATGATTTTCCAACCTCCATATTTTGGGTCAGAAGTTACAGACAGCAGATTAATCTAAGAGCTAACTCTGCTAAATTGCCCCAGCAAGAGAACACAGAGCGAGTCTGCTTCTTCATATTCCTACTGACATATTACTCACTAGTTATAATAAAGCTATTCCTGTACTGTCTGAGTCCACAGAGCAGGAAAAGAAAGCTATTATCACCTGCTTTAGAGCTTGTGGCAGGTACTATAAAAGCAGATTTACTCAGTTTAAGGACCAAGCTGGTTAACATTTACTATACCTTCTTTCCTTTGCAACAGAGCCACGTAAAAGCTACTTAGCAGCTAGCGACATGCCAAACATCTCATGCCCAGAGTGAGAAATGAACCCAGGTCTCCCAGGTATATGGTATGCACATCTGTATACAAGAACATAGCTGCAGAGGAATAACAGGCAGTTTGATTACTTTTGAGTATAGTATATATATTTAATTGCATGTGCATTAATAAAATAACACTCTGCATTTGTCAAAAATAGACAGTTAAAGCTTTATTGCACTAGTTCATTCATCTTCATCGATCATCTTTCACTTACTCCCGTTGAGGGATTTTTTCATTTAAAATGGTTTGGCCGACAAACAAGGTAAACAAACCCAGAGAGTGCCTTTAAAAAGTCTATGACAGACATTTTAATGCTAAATTTTAATAGCACCTTTAGTCTCAACTCACAAAAAGTCACGTCTAAATCTTTTCTTCTGTAACCATGGCAACACACAACTTCCAAATTTATCATCAAGGTTATAGCAAACACTGAAAAAGGTCGAATGAATTGCATTGTTCTTTCCACAAACAAACTCTTGAGACCTTGATGGAGGAGTTCACTCGATGTGCTCAAGGAAATAAACAGAAGTGAATCTGAAAAGTGAACATAAACTACTGCTTTTCTTTTAATTAATTTAGTGATGTTGCCCCAGTTTGAATCATTTAACCCAGAGATGCTGCTCTGAGCTGTGAGAGGGTTTTAATAAAAGATTGTCCCTTTGTGCAAAACGTACAGCACTTTTTATTTTTTTACCTGATGACATGCAAGTACTGCTATGCTATGTTTAACTAGAGCTTAACCACTGAAAACTATTATAAAGAGTTTAGAGCTAAATGTCATGTGTTATTGTTATTGTGTCAACATTTTTAGGGAAGGAATCATGGCATTTGTAAACAAAATACATTTGTTAAAGTTAAAGCTGGTTTATTTAAACTGAGTGTGAGGCAACAGAAGCAAATGGGGTTAAAATCCAAAAGAAAATAAGTCACCATCAACACATACTTTAAAAATGCCAGAAGTTTGAAAAAAAAAGGAGTGAAAAGCTTAAGCAATCAACAACAGTCCAATCAGCTGTTTGTTTTTTTGTTTGTTTGTTTTTACAGAGAATAGCTATTTCTAAACACATTAACACAGACTTTTATAATGAAGGTGGACTCACCACTAGATTTAGACAGATATGTGTGGATTAAGAGGTGAGAGTGCTCCTTTATGAACTTTATTTTGAATGAAAAGAGTATTATATCTGTAACTAAATGACAGTCTATAACCGCTGCAGAGGAAATTTGATCAAACAAGAACAGATGCAGCATAAGTTTAACAATATGGACATAATGTTAGTCTAATCAATGGCTTTATTTGACATTTCATTATTTAAATGAAAAACTATATTCAGATAAAAGTGACTCCTAGTATAAAACAAAGCTGATAGGTTGGGTCATAGCAGTGACAATATCAACTTCAACCATTCACATGGGTCACTTCTTTTCACTTTCCTGAAAACAACATGCATGCATGCATTAATGTTGTAAAGCAGTGGTGTCAAACTCAAAATAGTGAGGGGTAGTGATAGTTAATAAGAATCTTCATCTTCACTTATCTTTAACATTCATTTGTTCCATTTAAGAAAGCAGGTTTTAGTTGGATTTGAACTGGTTTTAGTTGGATTTGAATAGGTTTTATTTGGATTTGAACAGGTTTTAGTTGGATTTGAACAGGTTTTAGATGGATTTGAATAGGTTTTATTTGGATTTTAACAGGTTTTGGATGTATTTGAAAATGTTTTATATGGATTTGAACAGGTTCAAGATCAATTTGAACTTGTTTTTGTTGGATTTGAACAGGTTTTAGTTGGATTTGAACAGGTTTTAAATGGATTTGAACAGGTTTATTAGGATTTGGGCTGACTATATATATCTTAGTCCCAAAAACTGTCTTTTGATTTCATGAACAAACAAAATGAATCGGATTTAGGTTTAAATCCTGTTTAAATCCAGTTAATACGTAGTGCCAAAAATGTCACCTATGTATTGAAGGGCCACATAGAACATTGCAAAGGGCTGCATTTGGCCCCTGGGCCTTGAGTTTGACATGTGTGTTGTAAAAATAAGGTGAATTTAATTTTTTGTGTATTTCATCTGTAAATTAGAACAAATATAAACATAATGCCATTTTCAAAGTCTCTCAACAGTGAAAACAGGTAGGCATTAATAAAAACAATCTTCCCATCTCACTTCCCCCAACATGGCCGACCATCACCACCCATCATCTGCTCTGACAGGCCTCCTCCACCTGAACCCGTGCCCCGTCACAAAGCTGCTTCACATGTACGAGGCGCACCCAGAGCCGTGATGAAAGAGGCAGAAATATAGCAGTGGGACATGAGCCTTGAGCAGAGCTACAGCGCCGGGGCAATGGTCCCATAACTCACAGGCCTCGCCCACAGTCACCACAATCCTTCAGCTGCAACATGGGGCTTCTTAGTAATGTAGGGCGATATACAATGTGAAAACACAGAATATTGTGTGTTACATGTGCTACTTTAAATTATCCAAACTGTGTGTAAGCAGTGGAAATGTTGACAAAGCCACAAATACAGCATGAGGTGTCTTTTTTAATACTAAGGGAGATAACTACAGCAAGCCAGTCCCTTCAGGGTTTTGCTGAGCTGCTGTTTATCAGATAGCTTGTGTGTATTTTCATCATTTTAACATTTGCTGGGCTACACTCAAACTGTGCTGTGCAAATTTGTCCTGGAATGTATTAGTATCTAAAAAAAAAAGAATAAATCATTGCTTAGCGTTTGTTTAGGTGCTTTGATAATAAAATGATACTTTTTCTGACTGGCAGTAAAGTAGCTAGATAAAGTTGCAAAATTCTGAGGAAATGTTGTCATTGCACATGAAATAATTCATGCATTATGACAACAAGTGGAATGAAAGCAAGCAAATGGTGCAGCACCACATTTATTAAAATGTTGAACAGCTGCAGTATATTCACTACACTTCTTTTACAGATACTTTTTTTAAAATGACAACTGTAAGAGTTTAATCTGCACTGTTTTTTGTTTTAATCGTGATATTTTTGCCTCTCTATGTTGTATTTTCCTTACTCCTCTTCCTCGGTTTCATCATTTTACTCTATTATTCACACGGGAAGGATATTTTTGAGTGCAGCTCACAGAGGAATGGGAAATACATCACTAATATGACAGTGTAAGCCAGAAAAAAAAACTCCATTTGACTTACTGATACACTGAAACTGCAGATAAAGGATAGACTGATTTAAACAACAGCTCAATTAATTAAGCCTTTTCACAGCAGTCGGATTTAGGGCCTGTGCTGGTTCAGTTCTGGAGACTGGGACTGACTTATGTTTGAGATAAACCAGCAAAAAGTCACCAGCAAAGACTCTGATAAGCGCACAGTGGATACAAACAAGCTGTAACATGGTGCAGCCCAATTACAGAACTGTGAGCTTTAGTATATTCAATGTTTTGGGTTTGTTTTTACAAGCATGTAACGACACACTGCAGATGATCTGTGAAAATTACTGCTTGTGTAATTAGTATGAGACACAACAAGTAAGTAAATAATCAAAACCTTCATGACACATTTATATCAAAGCTCGCAAAAACAGCAAAAAGGAACCCACTGTTGTTTGGCTCTGACTGGGACTCAGTTGGAAATAAGAGCCTGCATGGATGGGTACATGGGTAACATAAATATTCCAGAGAGATCGCTGGATTTCAGCCGCCATAAGTGAAGTAAACTCAGTGCTCTATGGTCTAAACTCATGTTAAAAAATAACACCCACTCTCTAAACTCTCTCTAAACTGTGAGGCAGATCTTTCTTTCTTACTACGTTGAAAGACAGGTCACAGTTTACGGTGTGCGCTTTAAAGTGCAGACAATACGAGGAGGTGCTTTATTTCATGTTTCATTTCCGAGGCAGAGCAGTAATGAGTAGCAGCATTAACATTTTGCTGACACGTGATTCTCCTCTCTCTCGGTCTCCACTCTGCTGCTGTTTGGGAGTCGAAGTTCAGTGTACTCCAAGTCGAAGGCATTACATTCACATTACATATACATTACAGCCATTATGCTTCAGTGGCTCGTGGAAACATCACATCCTGCGGTATTAGGAGAGATATCCTGGTGGGGAGCCTTAGCTTTTGCTGAGATGACAATTAATACATCCTCCTTTTGCAAATGTATAACAGATAGAATACAAGTGTAATCGTATTCAGAGACGTTACAGCTGAAAGTCTAATGAGTGTGTTGTCTCCGAGCCACGAAATGTTTTCAAAGACAAGATGAGGTTAGTGAAAAATGTTGTTTGTGAATACATTTAGAGGCTTTAACACAGGGAAATGCATGAAATGGAAATGTAACAAAAACATACACAAAACAAACGACCGACATTAAGATTATAATAAAAATGTATTGGCAACGGTTGAAAAAAATACGTTCTTCTAGGCTCAAAATAACACATTGGGCACTCTCCATGTTTGTCTATTCCTGCTGTTTCCTCTAAACTTAACCAACCTCTAGCCCCTGTGCCATTGTATGAATTCACACAGTGTGCACTTGAATTAGCCTCTACCAGAGTCTGATCCGTGTGATTAGAGAAGCTGAGTGTGTCGTTGGCTACGGTTCAACTCTGGTCAACAACAGACGCCAACATAAGTGGAGTTTATACAAAAGAGGCGCTGAGTCTGGACAGGTTTGTGCTGCAAAGAGAGCTTGATGTAAGTCATTGGCATCAGTTTAAATAGCTGTCTAGTGAACCACTTTGAAAGCATCCAATAAAAGGTTAAGAAGAGGGACATAGTTCTACTTTCAAAACTATGACAGATTGTCTGGAAAGCTGCTTGAGAATCCTCACAGATTTGCTTTGAAAGGATATTGTCTACCACTATTTAACATCGATCATAGCAGGATTTTCTACAGTTTTTCAAAGGCAATCTGATAATATAAATTAGAATACCAATTTAAAGCCATGGCATGTGAGTTAGAGTGTATATAGTGTTACAGGGACTTCATAACTTGATTTAACCAACTCTGAGGTCAAAAGTAACTTAACACAAACTCCAGTCTCAGGTGGCCAAGTCCCTGTTAGTGTGGTATTGTATTATACTGGGTTAAATCAGAGCATACAGTAAATTGAGCATTAACAGAGGATGCTTGGAGGTAAAGTATTCCAAAATGCCAAAAGACAAACTATGTTTTCAAGCATAATTTGACATAATCAAGACCAAATAACAAGAAAGCGAGGCTAACAAGTGCATTGCTACTTGAATCTTTAGACATCATGATCATTTGTAAAAGCTAACTGCCCACCAATAATGGAAAGAGACTGTGTGTGCAGCTAAGTAATCTGTATTTTGAAATCTTGACGTGCCATATAGCGTTTTCCTTTTCTCCAAGTAGACATCAACAGACGTAAAAAAGCAACTAAATGGTCTCTTTGTTATTTACAACCTAAAGATAATAAATGTCTAACAGTGCAACTCTTCTGATGTTTTCATAGTTAGAAATGTCAGATCCAACCTGATAGACATATGCACAGCTGAGGGTAAACATGGCAAATATCCACTCCACAGTCTAGTGAAAAACAAAGTGAATTGAAGGATTTTTTAGACACATAAGAAGACATACAACAATTGCAGCACATAGTGATTACTGAAAAATCGGAATGGCGTATCACAAAAGGAAACCTTGAAATGGAAGAACAAGAAACCTTGTAGTTGAATCACTGAGGAAGGAATCACCATTTTACTGCTTTGTAAGATCACACCAGTCATTACTTTTACCAGTGTCATGAAAAGTGCTTCTCCTGATACCATCCTTCCACAGAACGGACGGTCGGAGCTTCACTTCGAGAGCGAGCGCCCCTCCGTCCTGCACCTCCCATAAAATATAGATGAAACCAGCCAATCTCTGAAATAGTAATTGGTTCCCTTGTGGCTGCCTCGGTCTACTTCAAATTCCACCAAAAAATGAAGCCGGGCAGACACCATGAAGGCACAAAAAAGACGAGGCTGGGGCTTGTTCAGGCTTTTAAAATGCTGCTTCAAAGATATGGCAGCCTCCTTGTCGTGAAGCCGTCCAGCGTTTGAATCCTTTCACATAAATGAGCAGATTTTCTTGTCTTGTAGAGGTCAACTATCCATCACCTCTTGAGCCGCTAATGGCCTGACGTTGTGACAGCCGACAGCCGCTCGGGGAGTCGTATTTGTGTGTGTGTTAACCATCTATTTGCTATTTGTGGCTTCAATTTGAGCCGTTTTCTGCACAAAAGTGGTGAAAGAAATCAATCAAGTGCTCCGCCTCGTGTTGTGGTTTAATTACTTTGACGGACAGCGGCGCAAATCAGCAGAGCTCTCGCCGAAATGCACACGGCTGCGTTCTGACAAATGGCATCAGCTGTAATTGCCTCCAAATGTACAAAATTAATGGACATAAGCGTCAATATCAGAGCTGCAGAAGACTCGCAGGCAAAATATGGATTAAGTGTTGAGAGAAGTTATCACTAAACACTGCAACGGATCGCACTGTGCCAATTAATGGACACATAAATCAAATCGACATGCATTTCCATGATTTAAACCAATAATATGAGCTCAAATCAGTTCAATGATGTGGGGAAGATGCTAAACGAGACTAAGACATGGCTACGATCAGAAGTTTCAGGAAACAAGACCAAGACTTTCAGGCACTGGGGCAAAGGCAGTTCCAGCAGCAATGAGAACATTTTATATTCAATTAAAAGTCTCGCTCTTCTTCACCAAACACTAACGCCTCATTTACACTGACTGCGAAAGGGATTCCCCCCGGAACCCCGAGGGCCCCCGTACCCCGGGGGGGGGGGGGGGGGCGGGGCGCCCCCCCCCACCCCCCCCCCCCCCCAACCCCCCCGCCGGGCGCCCCCGCGCAGGGGTTCCCCCCCCAGAACCCCGCCAAGGGACGGGGGCGGCGCCAAACCCCCCCCCCCCCCCCCCCCCCCCCCCCCCCCCCCCCCCCCCCCCCCCCCCTCTTGTTGTTGTCTTTTTTAAAAAAAATAATTTTTTTTTGGGGGGTTTGTTCCGCGTTCCACCCCCCCCCCCCCCCCCCCCCCCCCCCCCCCCCCCCCCCCCCCCCCCCCCCCTTCCCCCCCCCCCCAAAACCCCCCCCCCCCCCCGGGGAAAAAAACGCCTTCCCCCCCCCCCCCCCCCCCCCCGGCCGGGGCCCCCCCCCCCCCCCCCCCGGGGTCCCCCCCCCCCCCCCCCCCCCCTCCCCCCCCCCGGGGGCCCCCCCCCCCCCTTCCCCCCCCGCGGGGGTGTTGGGGGGGTAACCCGGATCATTTGACTTAAAAAAAAATGTTCCCTGGCACCTATTACATTACACACTGGTTTTGGTCTGGACTTTATTGATCTTGATGCACTCTGATCTCGGACATGACTTGGTCTCAGTCAATGTGGTCTTGACTTAAGCACTACAAGTCTGTGTAATCCATAAAGATGTCCTTGTGAATGACACCAAATGGGTTTCAGTGTGACACAAGACAGACTCCTTCCTGAAGTGCTCTGCCTCATACTCAACTCAGTTTATTTCATTTTTTTTACCCTTTATTCTACCCTTAACCTAATTATTTTTAACTATTTCAATCATTCAACTTCTTTCCGGTGTTGTCATTACGTGCTTCGTAAATGTTACTGTTTATTTCAAGGTTACTGAGGCTGAACAGATGAACAATGGACTAATCCTTCTGTAACTGGGGATTTATTGAAACACTGACATTACTTTGACGATCTGTTTCTTCCCTCACACCTGATGACACTACTTACTCTAAGCTTGTTATTGGTCCACATTAAGACCCAGTGATGCTCCATCAAGACGTTTACTATCAGACCCAGGTGTTTTGTCCTAATGCAGGGTATATCCCCATAAGGCTTCTTTACGTGACAGTAGTTTATGCACATCTCCAGCAGAAGGGATATAAACTGTCAAGGATAATCGAGACAAAGGTGAAGATGGTCATGTCTTTAGGGAAGAACCACTCAGAAATGATTTAAGAGATTTAAGCGAGGATTAAGAGAATTATCACAAGAGGGATTTTAACTTGTGGCATTAATAATCGAAGAAAGAGACAGTTTTTACTCAAACTTTACTGGTTTCTTAATTCTTGTGACAATGATATACAACATATATTCTACCTCAGCAGATCTTGGCCAGATTTAGACACAAAATCTATGCATATGCGGAAAATGGGATTATATAAAGGATATGTAATATATTAGAAATTGAAATAGCCATTTTGACAAATCTCAAATAGACACAATAACAGTTTTTTTCAGTCTAACCCATGGCTCAGGTTCATACAGTGTGGTGTGAAGACTGACTGGGAGCTGGCAGTGGGCTCTCTCTGTTCTTAACTGCTTTTGTCCTTGAGGGGACACATGTGGAAATAAGAGGGCTGCATGAAGTGCTGTGTAATGATCCTGTCCATTCTTATTTCCATCCAACTCGACCACCAAGACCCGTCCTTTGGTTCAGAGTCTGCCCAGAGATTGCCCTCACTAACATGTAGCACCCAGTCAGTCTCACACCACTGACAGCAAAGAGGTGTGTGGACAGATAAAGGAGTGGGTTTAAAACTGCGACGCCTGGTTCCTCTTGACTCCTGTTCTTTCAAAAGCCAGATCACTACATACATGAAAATCTAAAGCATGTCTATAGTCAATTTGATTTGCACTTAGCAGATTTCCTGTTGGACCACTCAAAACCATCTGTGTAAAATGGGGCTTACAGGGGAATATCTCTGGTTTTCCTGGTAGAGCACATACCACGTACTTGGGAGACGTGGGATCGATTCTGGCTTGGGGCCTTTGCAACAGTGTCATTTCCCTCTCTCACCCTGTTTCCTGTCTGTCTGCTATCCAACCAAATAACAATCCAACTCAAACCCATAGAGACTGGATTCTTTGTAAAGAATATTTAAGATGGCTGAGATGGCATTGATGGCGTTGTGACAAAAAAAAAAAAAAGGTGTCAAAAGCCAGTTGTAGCATATGCCCATGAGAACTGAGCCTTCTGTTGGGGATATCAACATAATTATTTAATGGGTAATGTGTTTGTCACTCACTCTCAACTGGACACATTAACCAGGGTCATCTTTAGGGATTTGTCTAAAAACATATTAGCAAACATCTACAAATGAACTGTTTGGCTGTTTTTACTTAACTCACTCCACTTGACGTGAAAACAGCAAAAAGATGCTACAGTCCTTTAGAAACATTGCATCTTTTATATTTTACTCTAAAACTCAGATATAGTAACTTGGAGCTCCATAATCTTGTCATAGAAACCAAAAGGAGATGGTATTGTTTATATAGATTATGTCTAAATGTTCACTTAGGTACAAAAGAAATTTAAGGTGTATATATGTGCCTTAAAAACATGCTTGAATGAATGAATAAATGAATAGATAAAACATACTCTGATAAACAGAATGGGAAATATTACACATGCATCACTTTTTCCTTTCCCTGGTTTGCAGAGTGACTGTGGAGCCCATTCAGCACAGAGTCTGCAGAGTCTGCAGATTAAGCCAAAACACGAGGACAGCTGTGCTATTTACTGGCTGCAGCTGACAAACGTGTCAGGTCATTAGGCCATGTTCATGCTTAATCAGGAATAATAACACCAACTCTGCACTAATGCTTTACACACAGTGAACACATTTTCTCTGCCTTCCTAGATATCTTAGTTCATATACTTTTTAGGCTAATAGAAAATATTATGCTCTGGCAAATGGTCAATTAGGTAAAGACATGAGCTAAATGCATGAATCTTTGATTTCTGCAGTTTTTATTATGTTGGCTGTGCTTTTAGTGGGCGGCTACAAGGAACAGTGAGAAGAGGTCTTTCAAGAATGTTTTAACTCATAAAAGTGCAGTTATTGGTTTGCAATTAACATTTCTGAATGTAAATGGTACAAATAGCAACAGGTACAGAACATACTAAACTGCTACTGAGTAGATAATAAATATCCATGCTACTACTCTTGTATTAGAGACAATGCCCACACTATCACACAGCCGCTCTCAGCTCTTATCATTAAATCAACAGTGCAATTTTGGATTGCATGACTTTTTTTTTTTTTAATTTAAATTTAGCCTTTGTAAACCCAGTCCAAAACCCATCACAGTTTTAGTAAATGTGCTGCTAAAAAGGTCACTCCCTGCCGATCCTCACTATAAATATTACTGGTTCATCTGTGGGTGTAAATAATGCACTGTGTGAAAACTACTAACCTAAATCTGTATTTGTCAAAACAGTTGGATGATAAAAATAGTTCATGTCATATTCAAACATTTACATTCGTTGTGTCTATTGATGTGCCTCTGTAATCTCCCTGTTTCCCTTGTGTGCATTTAAATAAGCAGCAGACGTGTTGTGTATCTGTGTGTTTATGTGTGTATGTGTTACTGTGACACACGTGTATTTGTGTCTCTTGGATCAGAGCAGAGCTGTCTGTCACTGTGAAGGCTTGTGATGAGTGTTTTTACAGCACATTGGGTAAATTAATGTGCCTCCTCCGCTGCTGCTGTTTACCTACAGACAAATGTGTGTGTGAACACTGGAGCCTAATGCGTGACATTATGTTTTATAGCACAATGGAGAATGTTTTTGAGGCTCCTGACTGTATAAACAAGACATTTATCACCTATAAATGTGAGCATCACTGTATGGGCTCATATAAACTGGATTTAGTATGAGTGCACTGTCTGTGAACACTGCATGCTTTAAGCTATCTCTAATTTATGTTGGTATTTTCCAGTAAAGTCTGACAATCCGTTATTTGACACAGGTGTAACGTTAGACTTTGTAATCTTTTATAAGGCTGAAGTTTTAAAATTCATTAGCAGTAAGAAATATACAAGACAAACCCGTCTGTTTGTAGCCATCTGCTCATTACACAGACTCATAATAAAGGCATGAGCAACCGTTCTCTGTTTAGACAGTTATTTGCTGTGGGTCACATGACTGATCTGAGGCGCAGAGGAGCACAAGGAGACTGGACTAAAATGGCAGTATTTTGTATTTGATTTTAGAACTCATTCACTGACCAACGACTGACCACAAAAATGTCACATAACGTCAAACACACTTGTTTGTCCTAAATGAGACAGTTATTGCAGTAATATTTTCTCAATTGATGTAACTTCGAGCCAAAACAATAAATGTGGAGCAACAAAAACACCATGTGACTTCCATCTGCCATTATCAGACAAATAATGGCTTACAATTCATCAAAATAGCTGTCAATAACAAAAAATGCAACAGATCATTCCATAAATGTATCAGATAGACAAACCGCAGCTAAAAAAAAGTGTGATCTTATGTACATGAATGTATAAAAATCGCTAGTTAATCACACTTTAGACACGACTTAAATCCTGTTGTCCCAATAATGCTTCATTTCTGCTTAAGTGTGTTGCCTGCTGTGTTTGCCATTAGCAGATGGAGCAATGCAAAGAAGCTATTGCCTTCACATTTTTACACAGCTCTACAAAAAGCATCAACAACAGGATTTTTATTTTTCAGATTTTTCAGCTCTCCAAGAAAGCCCAAAGTTCAAGTGTTTTGGTTGGATTTGAACGCTATCTCTTCAGTAAAAATCTGTGGATGGAGCCTGCAGTTTCCTCTGGGAGCGCCTCGACTGAGCCCTGACTGACAGCTGCTCTCCTGTTTCCATTAGGATGGATCCGGTGAAGGATAAAAGTCACACGCTGTTCCTGCTCTCTCTCTGTGGGGAGGGGGCTAGGATCAAATAAAAAGCCCAAGAGGAAACAGAAAGACATGCTCTTGTATTTGAACAAACCTCTGCTGCAGGTTTAGGACTTCATCATGAGGCTAATCCAGTCGAAATGGACTCAAAGAAGAAATCAATACGACATGTAGAAAAATAATGAAATGCTGCTAAGAAACTGCAATGATCCAATCACCTTGATGCAATGTGAGCAGTTTCAAAACTCTGAGGAATAAAAGAGACATATGTGAGACTCTCAAGATTTATTTGGACGCCACTAATGTGTCAGAGTTACCATTATAGACGCCTGAGACTGACAGTTAACAGAGAGTAACACTGAGCTGACAGCTAATGATACAGCCTTGTTTTCACTGAGCTGTTTCTATTCTAAATGCATATATTTGGGGTTTGATTGATAATAATGTAGAAAGTGAATCTCTGTATCACAATCAGTATCTCGTAACAAGCGTCCTGGATCAAAGAGCTACTACCAGTTCATTTGACTTTAATCATCCTCTTTCTTAAGGCGTGTTTACACTTGCTGTGTTTGATTTAGTGAAAACAAATTCGGGTGCAGTTGCTGTTTGTATGGTTCATTTGGACAAGTTTTAACGCTGCCGCACGAAACATGCCCCGAGACAGCTCAAAAAGGTGGGTCTAGGTCCACTTTGGTGCAATTTGAACCACACCAAGAAAACAAATGTCTAAAACAAGCCAAAGAGCAGGAACATGGACAATGCAAAGCTAAAATGATATGACTTGATAGGTTTTCCAAGGTAGAAAAGAGTTGTTAGTTTGGGAAGAAAAAAAATAGTAGAGGGCAATTAATTGTGGATCAAGGAGGAAGTAAAATGACTTACTTACACTAATGTTTTTGGCTCGAGTTTAAATATAATAATTACTAAAGCAAGTGTATGAAGCACTAAAACCATATAACCATATAACATAGTTTTAAATATGTACAAATCAACATCGAGTCTTGATGAGAAAAACCCAACTGTGCCGTTCGATGGAAACACAGCTTTAGTTCCACAATGCATTTCCATTCTGATCTTTCTATTATACAGTTTTATATTCTCCTGCTCCTCATTAAAGAAACCTCCTTTAATTGCTTCCCTTTTAAATTAGCTGAACAATATCTTTGTCACGCTCAGTGTGAGACGTTACATCAGAAAATAATTGCAGTATAATAAGTCGAATCTTTCATTAAAGTTCAGTAAACCATGCTAATATTGAACAGATCAGCCTAAGGCACAGTCGATATAAGGCTTTTTTGACTTCTGTGTGTTTTTTGGTCATAATTTATTGGTTAACTAAGAATATATGGATTTTGTTTTTAGAGTGTACTACGTCTCTTAAACTGAACTATTTCTAGTAAAAGAAACCTCCGGCTTGAACAGCAAAAGCCAATTTACAGAAGATTTTATTTCTCCAAATCACAGATGAAAATAAGGCTCCTGGAGAAGTGAGCAGAGCCCGATCTAATGTGATGAGGGAAGCAGTCTGCGCAGCTCTGAGCGATGTAAGAGCTACATCAAACAACACAGGCTCAGTATAAAGCCAACACAAAACAACTCACTGCTGATGAACAGGTAATACATGCTGAAGTAATACACATCAGGCTGGCACGGTTCAGTGGAGAAAAAGATGGGGAAAAATGAAACTTATACCAAAGCAAAGACCTCTGTACTCCTTGAATCTATTTGAGTTTAGTATTGGTTAAAGTCGGGTGAAGAGTTTGTTTAACCTTTTATTGAAGCTGTAAATGTCCAAAGAGAGTCTGGATTGCAGGAGTTTTGTCCAATTTGAAGATGATTTTTGTTGTTACTCCAGCTCAGACTCAACATTTTAGGCTTTTTTCATTTACTGGATATGTTCAAGTGGAAATTTATAGCACTTTTTTCAAAATGAGTGACTTAATCCATCATTTTGACTGACACGTTGTCATAGCAACTTGATTTTTAATAATCCAATTCCAACAAATTCAAAATGTACTTAGATGTATTATACGAATGAACTTGTCAGTACTTTTTTTAATGAATACTGATACAATACATGTACAACACACACCAAGAGAGGACTTGTGTTCAGTTTAATGAAGTAAAGGCCATATAGTACTCTCCAGGTAAATGTGTGACTTAAACATACAGAACTTTGCAAAAATCCCAACACAGGAAGTCTGTTCATAATAACAAAAAAGCTTTCAGTCAAGTTATTAGAAAAGGAGCCAAAACCATTTAAATTTTTTCTTCCAGTCTAATTTTATCATTGAATTCTCCTGATTATTCATGTTAATCTTATCTGTCTGTACATTCATACTAAATAGCTTATTTTTACATTCTCTTACATATTCACGGTCATATCAGTCTGAATTTTACTTCCTGCTTTGTTATCTATTTATATGCCTCTTTTTAATAATATAAGAGAGGTGTATGTCCCATATAGAAGACCTAGTTCAAGGGTTTCCATTTTGTGAATATGTGACATTAAATTGCCCATAATGAATGAATGAATGAATGAATGTGAGTGGTTGTTATCTCTGTGATTGTCCAGGGTGCATAATGCATAAGAGATAGCAATAAATGTTTGTAATAATGTCCATTTCTGACTAATTTTACAAAGTTATCAAAATCAACAGCGAAGCATACGATCATCTCAGCGTTTCCTGTTCATTTGTCGATCAACCAAGTGAAGAGCATCCAGTCAACAACCCATGAACTGCAGTATGGATTCAACCCATTGACTATGAAACCTGATTGACAGCTCACATCACTGTTGCCATAGAAACAGCAAAAGATGCTTAGGTTTCTGCATTTTCCTGTAAATAAACAATACAATATGTCCTTTGTATCTTTCTGAAAGTTGTTTAGAGGTTGATCTCATCGATGTAAAGCCTTAAGACTGAGAGGTTCTATTGTCAAATATGGAAAGATGTCAAAAGACAACGGTCCAGAGTCAGAAGACGTTCACCGTTCACTCTGCTGTTGCCACACTGGTTATATATAGACACTTAGTCGTAGTGTGCAGCTGGGAGTCCAAGGTCACAGCACAACATGTGATGAACGGAGGAAATAAAAGGAGTGGGAAAGATGTGATAGAGACATATACCTGACAACAAAGGGCACTGAGACAAGACTTGAACACAGATAGACCTCCTACCGTTCTAGTATTAGCCATTTACCATTAGAGATATATAATGATAATAGGTGTGTTTTAACAAAATATCATACAGTGGAGTTGGTTGGAATTGCAATTTTACATCCATTTATAATTTAACTTTATATCAATTTATCCTTTTTTTAAATAACTTTAAAAACTGAAAAACCTGATCTATTTACAACAACAAAATTAAAAAATTAAAATTAAATCAAAGCCAACTTAAACCCTTAATCGGAATGATACCATAATCAAAAATGCAACCAGTTAACCATTTATTGTATTGTGCTTTGACAATGCAATTGACTAATGTAATTAAAATGGTCTTTGAGAGAAAAACTAGCTTCAGTGCATGGGTTTTGAGCTATAGTCTATGGTTTTACATTTGGGGATGGATTTATTAAACTATTCAGGACTGACACAGACAAGACATCTGACCAATGTTGACCAAAATAGCACTGTGACTTTATTTTTTGTTTTCTTCTTGGGTTGTTTTTTTTTTTTTTTACTCCATTAGTGACTGATCAATTCATAAAAATGTCAAAACTTCCCTTTCAAAGACACTATGTTGTTGTGGTTGAAGTATTGAAGGACACTGTGCTGTTTTCGTGTCCTACCCCTGCCCTCTGTCGACTCCTCTCCGTAGACCTTCTGTGTAATCAGCCAAAGGGCCACAGAGGCTCATCCGACCACATCCACACACCTGCTGCAATCTGTCGCCTCGGAGCGGGATCTTTCACCTGTCGCTCGCACCCAAAACACACAAGGTGGGAGTCAGTCCATTTGGAAAGGCGCCGGTTCTGCCCGGTTAGCTTCACGGTGCAGTCACACGTGAGCCGTCAGGATTAACTACAGCAGAGGTGAGACCGAGGACGGGAAAGAGACAAGTGATGCTGAATAGAGTCTGTCTTTTCAGGTTTGTGTGGTGGCAATAACAGCATAGATACAGCAGGTATTTGTTCAGACTGTGGCACAAATAAGTGACCCAGATCTGATTTGTTTTCTGCACAAGTGACATGTAATCTCATGTTTTCAAATCAGATAGTCATGTAGACAACATTTAAAATCCTCACATTTTGCTTTTCCAACATGAAGCAAGAATATGAAGAATGGTCTTTTGTCTAACTCTTGTTTTTTATCTCATCTTTTATTCATTTGCTCTGTCCCTTGTTAAATAAACCAAAATTAGCTGAATTATTGAGCAGCCTTCCTTTTGTTTCTTCCAGTGCCCTCTACTATGTTCCAAATTGAATTGTTTTAGTCTAGAAATAGATTCCCTGTCAAGGAATAGAACGACTGAAGGACAGATGACAGGAATAATCAAAGAATCGATGCAAACTTCTTCACTTTGAGTCGAAGCTCGGTCGACAGAACATCGAAAACGCACAGGCTCGGAGCACGAGAGCAGCTAATCACTGCTCATCGATACGCCTGACTCCTGGGCAAACACTACCTGCTTAAACCTGCAGCACTAACTCACAAATCCCTCACTTTCTCCTCGTCATTTTCCTGCATAATCAGAAATAAACAGCAAACAGGGTCGATCCCGTGAACAAACCCAGTCAGACGAAGAGCGATCAGTGATTTTAAACCTGTTACAGAGCGGCGCTATTGAGAATCAATGCAGCCTCGGAGGCATTTAGTGATCGGCATGCAGATGTCCTCATCACGTGGTGACAGTAATCCAAAACCAGCCAACGTGCAAACAATACAGAGTTCAATGGAGCACACAGAGGTGACCAGGGGTGAATGAAAACATGCAGGGTATTGTCTGGTGGAGTCTGAATTAGCCGAGAGTAGACACTATAGCCATAAATTGAAATAATTATTGATCAATAATGTATCATTGTGGAAATCACACATTAACCACTTGAAAACACACTTTAGAATCTATACTCTTCTCTCATCCTTATAACATACTGTGGGAAAAATGAGGTACTGCCATAAACTAGACAATGTTTGTTTGAAATAGAAAAAAATAAATATGATTTCAGGATAATAGATCTTTAAAAAGAAGAGTAATGTGAAGAAAAAATGCATATCAGTCAAAATTTAAAGCTCAACCCAGTGGAATGAGCCATTTTAGTTCAATGACTTCTTCTCTTCTTCCACCATGTCAGGACAAACTGAGCACCGCTGGAGGAGAAGCACAGGCATGTTTCTTTTTTGACACAATCTTGTATATGTATGACAAAAATTCAATTATGGAAAGTACAAAACCCTTAAACTAAAAAAGATTCGGCAAATGTTCAGCGAGTGAATCAGTAAAATGATAGTTTAAATCTTTTTACAGTAAAACCTCTTTATTTACCGACGGCTTAATGTTTCTCAGAACAGTCCTGAGCCAATGCTTGTATCTTGGATAAGAAATCGCTGAAACACATTTCTTGACACAGTCCCATCATCAGCTTTGGAAAGCACAGCGTCCTGCCTTTTACAAACTGAAACAAACCCTATTTCTTAATCTTTTGTACCACAGAAGGTACATAACAAAAGTACTTTATTTCCTTTCATGATAAACAGTTCTTAAACATTTGATTTATATATTTTTTTACAAACTGGCGAGGCCCAACATATGGTTCAAAGGGGATTACCAGACTCATGTCCCTTTATACTCTTTCATTTTCTATTTTTAAATACATACTCCCAACTCACCTGCACTACTGTTTTTCTTCTCATACTACTTCCTTCCTGTATGTGCTATTAATTTGACTCTAGGGACACTAGTCTTCACAACAGTACAGACATACTGCATATAGAGATTTTTATAAACAAAACAAAATGCTCCTGTAAGGTTTGTATTCCAACAGCAACACAAGCCTGTACACTTTTCCGTTGCCCTGATCCGTATCCGTCCTGAACGTAATCGATGTCGGCCCCTGTCCCGAGTCTCACGCCTGCACCGGGCTCAGCGGAGGATGAGGGGCCGTGATGGATCACACCGGGGGCTCTCAGGAGGAGCCTTCAGGAGCCGAGCCGTTCATTATCCACAGCCTGTGATGTACTGCAGACCCTCACTCGCACTTCTCCTACAACAGCACTACAGCCTGTGGTGAGGGGGACGCGTGTTCCTATTCCTGTTCACCATAGCACCAAACTCAATTACAAGCGGAGTGACGGTGAGGGGCTTTTAACACCAGCTGTGGATTTTTACAGAGCAACAGAGGTGTTTTGGTGTCATTAAGAACTCATAGAGGTTTACAGTTTGAGAGGATTTATTCTTAAGACTTCAAAGGTTTGATAGATTCCTGCAAATATTACAAACAACATATGGATTTTGATCTGTGAATAGAAAGATTTGAAGTCTATTTCACAGGGTTTAGTTCAAACACTTGAGCAAAACCCGTCTTTTCAGATGTAAAATAAGATGCTACATGGCAAATGGGGCTCATCGCGACTTATTTATGTACAGGAACCCATGAGCTGCACTGTTTCATTACAACAAAACAGACCAAATGTATCTGTTATACTTATATACTGATGTAAGATACTTGAATAAAACAAAATGAAAATGAGGCTATTACACTAACAAAGGTCATTGTAAAAGGGATGTGAATAAATGAATGAAACAACGCAACAATAAGAGCAACAAAAAAAATCTAAATTAAAAATCCTACTGCAGACAGGAACAATGAACAGTCCCAAATGAACATGTACGTTGGACCAATAGAACTAAAATCTGCATTGTCCACAGCAGGAAGGAATTATTTTGTCCCTTATCCTTTCCACAAAAATAGCCAAAATGTTATTTTTCTACTAGTTTTTTTTTTGACAGTTTGGGCTGATGGTTTTGAGAACTGAGGAGGAGCAAATCAACAAATCAACTGAAGCCCTTTAACATTTATTGTGGCTCTGTTTTATTTTGAAACTTTGCTACTCCTCTGTGTGATTTGAGATAGTAAAAATAGTACTGTATATGTATTCCAAGTGCATGGGTAGTTCCAGGTTTTCTCCCAGTGTCCGATTGTGCTGTGACACGTTTTGTAATGTCTAATCTATTGTTTATTATTCTTAATGTCAGCTTCTCTATCTCTTCATAATCCTCGGCTGCATTGCTGTAACTGCTGTCCACAGTAAGCCCATGGTCTGGAGCAGGCACATTGTTTATTTTGGGGAAAAAAGTAGAAATCAAAGCCAAAGATCATATTGTCACCGTCATGTAGAAACCATCCAGTAAAATTAGCATTGGATGGAGACAGACTGCTATAGTTTATCACAGCATATCGAGCTAGCAATGTTAGCCACATCTCTATACTCCACAACATGACACTTTTTGCTAATTGTCCATACTTAAAACAATGGCACAAAAGGGTCCCCAAACTGCTTTTAGTCTGGAAACTGCAAAATAGGGGAAAAAAGGGAAAACCTAGAATGCAAGCTCAGTGCTGTGGAAATGAAAAAGGTCATCGTTTTGAAGTTAAAAGACTCCTCATGGATAAAAAAGAAATGTTCTTTCAAAACTGTGCCCAGATGCCTTCTTCTTCACCTTTTATTTAATGATCTGCATAAGTATGAAATCTGAACAGACTTGGTGCTGTTCAATAAAGCTGCCAATCAGCAACAGCCACAGAAAATGAATGACATGGTGAGTAGAGATAGATATGTTCATGCCACTTAGAAATCAAAACATACCATTTGAATGCCTGATTCCTTTGTGAATGTTGTTTTTCCTCCTCTCCATTCAAAGCCTCTGGAGTCTGGAGCTGTCCTTGAACACATTTGACCTTGTGCATCTTTATTCATTCACAAACAGCGAGTCATTAAGGGCTTTTTGTGACTCAACTGCCTTCACATGCAGGAATATTAAAAAAAAAACCTCCCGGGCTAAACAAGATCGTAGTTGGAGGCACAAGCACCAAAGTTTAACTGCTCTGAGGTGGCTGTTTGCTGCATAAAAGGATGCAGTAATCACTAATGTTTTCGGGCCCTAAAGATGGTCTGAGCCTGAGGGAGACAGTCAGAGGAGGAATACAAAGAGATGTGGAAGAAGCAGAGTGAAAAACAGACTGAATTTGGAGGATACACGACGATGAAAAATGATAAACACAAATCTGTATCAAGTCGACTCTCTCTTTAAGGTACAGCTCAGTGAATAAATGCATATTTCTGGATCACAGCCAGGCTCTAAGATGTAGTATACTATTCACAGGCAGTAGCCACAGACTTAATTAATCTGCAGTGGTCTCCTTACAGCACATCAGAGCTCCGCCTGGTCCGGTTCATTCAGCCCAGCGTCCACTGGTCAGGTGCTGCCTCTAATTAACATTCTTGTCCATTCTGACCAAACCTGAGCTCATTTGAACTACCTCCAACAGGAAAAGCAAGGGGTCTTCATCACATTATGGACCATAGTAAAATTATGTTTAGATCATGTTTATTGTACTCTTTTACTGGAAAAACATTACATTACTAAAATGATGAACAGAGTAACACACCAGAATAAAGAAGTATGTTGCCTCTAAAACAAAAAGACAAAAACTGAATAAAAGGCACATTTTTAGTCTAGGAAAAAATGCCTCTGTGTCTTTTAAGTGAGTGCCTAATTAGAGAGGCTTTAGTGAGGAAACAGGAGTCTTACATTTGTTTTTAAAATGTGAAAATGCATGGGTCAGAATTAGAGTAGAGGTATGCTCAATTTGTGCGTCTGGTTTGACTTTTATACCGTCCAGCTTTGAAGTGAATGTGGCACATGTTTGAGCCTCATTTTAAAATAAGGCTTGAGGTTTGCAATGGTCTGCTGGAGACCATTTTGTTGAGTGTGGAAAAATATTTGTCATCACTGTAATTAAAATGACTTCAACAAACCACTCATTTAGTGTGTTTATCCACCGTGTGACTGTGTGAGTGCTTGTGTGTGTGAAAGGGTGAATGAGCACATGATGTAAAGTGCGTCGGGTGCCCAAGAGGGGTACGAAATAGTGCTGGACAAATTCATGCCATTTACTAGTTTGAGGAGATACATGCAACTGGATTAATCAATGGGTTTGATCTGAATTGACTTTAGTAACAAAAAAAACGTTATTTTGCATGATGTTAAATCATTTATAAACCAATGTCCATGACTGAAGTCTGCAGTAAACCTAGGCAGATCTATTGGGGAACATAAGAAAAACGTTCAAACAGAGACCCAGCCCTTCATATATGTAGTTTTTTTTTCTATATGTGGCTGTCAGTGCTTTTAAAATATGCCTAAACTAATGAGCATGATTTACAGAGATGATTTATTTCTTCCAGAATGTTACCTAATGAGAAAAAGACCTTCCCCTCTGATCCTCTGACTGTATTTACTTCTATTTTTGGTTCTGGACTAACCCCATTGTGCTAATCACAGTGAAGCCCATCATCCCTCGTCTTAATGCTGTAATGATGCACTTCGATCTCAGATCAAGCAGGACGTCTTTGTAGTGTCCTGGTGGAAGTAGAGGAGGCTAACGCGGTTTAAAGGGAAGGTCTGTCTGTGCCTGGCAACGACGCAGAGAGAGAGAAACATACGGAACCAGGGCAGAGCCAGCGAGCGAGCCAGACAGCAGCAAATAACAACCAATTAAAATGAAAGAGCTCAGAGAAACTACAAAACATGGGGAGAGTTTAGAGACTGACAGAAGGAGCAGCGAGGGGAACGGCCACAAAGGAATCATAGAGAAAAATGATCCAATAAAACAGTGCAGAAAAATGCAATAAAAGAAGCAATATGACGAGGAAATGAGATGGATTTGGACTTTTAAAAAGACTGTCAGAACGAGTAGTTTGCAATGGATGAAAAATGTGAAGCTAAGTCCTAGAGTAAAAATGCTTTTCAGTTGTATGTTTAATAGTATTCACCCTTTTCAACAAAACATGAAAATGTACTGGTCTCTTTAATTTGTATCAATACAATGCAGTATTCATAAAAGTCTGTCGATACGAAAATCTGTACATGTTTAAAGGGAATAATGTTTTCTTGTGGCATGGTCAACAAAGATAATTACCTGATTGAATGTTGTAGTTTTCAACAATTACAGAAGACACAAGATTGTTATTTGTTATTTCTACAGGGTTTCATCCTTGAAACATACAGAGATACAGAAATGCTGCATTACTTTTAGTGGGGTTCAGTTCATGGAAAGAATAAAGACAATCATTGTTGCCTAAAGTTTATAGTTTCGAGAAAAAAAATGTAAAATGTTTAATGAATTTTTAAATTAGTTTCATTAATTTTGGTGGTTTCCCCAAAACGGATCCCTGAACTAAACCTTGAACAAGGACTGCCATTCCAGAGAACACTGTTTTCAGATAAATTTTAAACATAATCTCTGCATTTCTTTTGTCCATGAAATGTGCATTTTGCAACAATAGCCCTTTTAAAAGGACAAGAAATGGAAATGACCCTCTCTGCCTTCACCTGTAGAGCCAATTTAAAGCTACATGCTGTATGTCCTGTTTATGATACAATAGACTGAACAGAGTCACAGCTGAGTGTGGCAGATATGAACAAAAACATCATGTCTACTACAGTGAACATAACTGACTCAGAGGGTATAATGGCAGCTCAGTGTAAACATGTAATGGGAGGCAATTGTGCTGCATTTCCCTGAATAGACTTATCTATGGCTCAAAGACACAGATGAGCACACAAACAAACTGGAAAAGGAGATTTCCTCAGAAACAGGAGTGAGAGCCAGAAAAGTGACAGCTGACTCTTTGCAGACAGCATCCACACAAAACCCTGCTCTGGTTTTGGACGAGCTCCAGGAGAACACCGATGTGATAATGAGACAGTCCTCGTCCTTTTCCCAGAAGGCCTCCCTGTCCAGCCGAGGGGGTCTGAGCTGTAAAACAGGGCTGCAGGGTCACTGTTGTCCAGCCAACTTTCTAACAGCTGCAGTGGAAGCATCTCAGCGAGCGGTTGATGGGAAAAGCCCGAGGCAACAAACCGAGGAGCTCTGCAACATATTGTATTATCTGCAGCAAGAGCAGGGCTTGTTTCCTCGACAGCAGCAGAGGGCTGTTCAGGCCGAAGGCTGTTTTGGTGCTTGTTTCCATATTCTGCTCATACTATCAGCCAGAAGAGGTTAGTTAACAGCCATCCAATAAGGCTTTGCCTCATTCAAGCCTCAACACTTCTACAACAGGCCTCTAATCAGTCCAAAAGATAATAATAAGGTGAGAAGAGGGAGAGCAAGACTGAGAGGAATCAAAATCGAGCAAATCCTCTCTGACTATTCTCATCATTGGTGATAAAAGAGCACATGACTCATAAATGTTTCAACAAAGCCCATAGCAGAACTGTCCATGTTCTCATAGACTGTACAGAAGCATGCATCCATTATTCATATTTTGGTATCAGTGAATACTCCAGTTCAGTAATGGCATGGTAATAGAGAAGTAATTGGGTAAAATTATGGTAAATGTCAACATTTATAGCTTATTATGCCCATTTTACCATTAAGATCATGCAGGGCTGGGAACTAGTTAGTAATTAACCTTAATTACTATAGTATTACCTATTTTTTATCATGAGAAGGTTTTTCTAGGCATCAGGGCGTAAGTTTTAGGTGAAAGGATTTCAGACGCCTTGTCAGAAAAACCTTTTCTTGAAAATGTCCTGGATGACTTTTTATCCTCTAATAACTACACTATTACTACTGAGTTGGAATATAAATAGCCACCCATGTTTTCTTCATGTTAGCTCTAATGTACCCAGAATGCTTTGCACACAGTTTATGCCGTCTTCAGTCACAAATCAAAAGCTGATATGTTTAAAGTCCGGCACTTCACGTTAAATTCAGCACTTTCACTTGTAATGGTGTCATCAGAACGTTGTATTCAAGGAGTTAAATCCATTCAAAGGCTGTTTTGTTATGAAATCTAAGTAATATGGCAATTACTATTTGGTAAAACATAAGGGTTCAAGTAAAGACCAAGACCAGTCCACCAGTGACAGCAAAAGTAAAGTCAAGTATTTCAATCCAATCCAGATATAGAACAATAAAATTCAAATGGAGAGTATCAAACACACACTTTTCTTGTTTTGTAATCATATTCTGCTATACGTATACCTCACATGTGATCAATATTCTGTAACGCTGAGCTGTCCCATTTATGAACTCATCTCAACCTGTTTCACCTCTGTTACATCTTCCTGTTGTGGAATAGAGACTGGACTGGTGCTAAACCTTTTAGGACGAGTCAAAATGTAAGAAAGACTAGAAAATCATAGCTTATTGGACATTTTCTCCAAACATTTCCTTTTAGTTTGTTACTCAAAGTCTTCAGTCAGTCTTGATTAATTGAGGATCATCTGGGATATGTTTATAATCATTAATATGTGAAGTAATGTGTACCCTGTCCTGCATCACAAGCATTTCATCCACAAATTACTATCTTCAGTGATCCAGAGGGAACCTAGGAGCTGTAGCAAAGAATAGGATCAGCAATACATACCTCTATCTATTGATTTTAGAGCAGTGCTGTAGCACAAAAAGAGGTTTGTTGCAGTTTTTCATGTTGCTTCAAAAGGTAGAATTTTGGCAGCTTCCTCAATCAAAACAAACACTAAGTAAAGCAGATATTTTCCTTTCACCGAATGCATCCACACTCTGCCCTTTAATACACGACAAACAGGAAGCCCGGGTGTTAATTGCTGAAGCATCTACATTCATTACGCCTCTTTCTACTCATTGGTTCGGCTTTTACCTCTCATTTATCACCTGCCTGAGTGTGTAAATGACTGCTACTATAACCGTTGAACCAGATGTAAGAGCACAGAGGACAGCGGTGACGACGTGAGAGGAACTGGGTCGATGCGTCTCCTCTGGTTTTAATGATCACACGGCAGCGGTGGAGCAGAGGCGGGGGGCTGTAGCTGAGGCTGAGGTGGTGCTTCTGCGGGAACCGTTCATGCTCGAGTGAAGAAGCAGGATGACTTCACCGTTTCCCTACTTTCACTCTGACGTTCCTCCACGAGCACCTGCACAGACTCACACAGACGCACACAGGCACCGGCGGCGCTCTTATCTCTCACCAGGTCGTCTTCGGAGAGTGACTTCACTTTAGAAAATTCATAAAAGGATGACATCATATCTGTGGAGTCTGTGTGTGCTCCAGCGCTACTGTACTGTTCTCCAAAGACCTGTACGTAGGTAAAACAGACCATAGAGCACACATGTCAAACTCAAATGCAGCCCTTTGCAATGTTTTATGTGGCTCTTCAATACATTTAGTAGGTGGTATTTGTGGATATTTAGGTTTGAATGGGATTTGAACAGGTTTTAGATGGATTTTTGCTACAAAGATAAATAAAATGTGTTCAAATCCATCCAAACCGTGTTCACATTCAACTAAAACCTGTTCAAATCCAACTAAAACCTGTTCAAATGTAACTAAAAGCTGTTCAAATCTGACTAAAATCTGTTTAAAACAATCTAATACATTTTCAAATCCATCTAAAACCTGTTCAAATCTTATTAAAACCTGTTTAAATCCATCTAAAACCTGTTAAAATTCCACTAAAACCTGTTTCAATCCATCTAAAACCTGTTAAAATTCCACTAAAACCTGTTTTGATCCATCTAAACCCTGTTCAAATCCAACTCAAACCAGTTTTTTAAGTCTTTTGTAATACTCAAATGAAGATGATATATCAAAGCTTCCAAATGTCACCATCGTCGGCCCCTGAAAAGATTCTTATTAACTATCCTGACCCATCACCATTTTGAGTTTAACACCTCTGCCATAGTGAGTATAAAATGTCTGTCTGTCATTGTATTTCTCTAATATCCCGGCCATGGATCCCTATGGATGCATTGTAAACTGCCTCTGGACGCTGTTGGATAGACATACAACTAATTAGAAGAAACAGACAATGGCATG
The DNA here is from genome assembly GCA_036850595.1 of Rhyacichthys aspro. Taxonomy (NCBI): domain Eukaryota; kingdom Metazoa; phylum Chordata; class Actinopteri; order Gobiiformes; family Rhyacichthyidae; genus Rhyacichthys; species Rhyacichthys aspro. The sequence continues at coordinate 26,481,603 of CM072159.1, read as the reverse complement.
AAGCAATAACAAAAGAGCAGACTAGTATCAAGACATCCATAACCAGCTCTGGGATGAGTCATCTATAAAGCACATACCAATTTAGATTAACTGTCATGATTAGTCTGACGGGAGATAAATGGACTTAAGACTTATTCCAGAGTAAATATGCAAACCACTAAATGATTTGCTTTGGCGACAACTGAGGGAAGGAGTTACTGAAAGAGATTAACGCAATGTTTGTAAAGGACAGACTCACTACGCTGGACATTTTTGATGGGAGACGGTCATTTGTCTGATCTGTTAGCGGTATATTTACTAAAACTGCTACATTCTCTCCTTCTGTGACTTGCAAACCTTACTCATTTGGACTGAATATCTAATTTAACTCCCACAAATAAACAGACCAGCCGCAAAGTCACCTGTGTTCACGTATTTCCTGCACCAAACAGTCAAAGTGAGTTTTGGGATGGTGCTATGTCTTAGTAAGTCTGTCCCTAATAGCTAGCCTCACAATTAACTGGTGATTATGTAAGGTGTACCCCTCCTCACGATTAATGCAGTTAATAAACGTACAGTGGAGATGCTTTGACCAAACTAACACAGCTACTTCTTTTTGTAGAGATTCAAACAACGGGCCAAATGTGCAGTTTCCTTCATTAAAGTTATATTTGGACTAGGTTTGATTTTGAAAAGTAAATAAAACTGTTAAATATAAAACGTTATATTCAACTAAAAACTTTGAAATTTATGTAAAAACTGTTCAAATCAACTAAAACATGTTCAAATCAATAAAACCATTCAAATGACTAAACCTGTTCAAATACTAAAACTGTTCAAATTACTTAAACCTGTCACATCATTAAAATTCAAATTGACTAAACCTGTTCAAATACTAAAACCTGTTCAAATCTAACTAAAACCAATTTCCATAAAAGGAGGAAATTGTTTGTGTGATAACGTTTGTAAGACTCGAGCAAATCTCACATTCAAAATTTAATAAAAGCTTCCAAATGTCACCATCTTCGGCCCCTGTAATGATTCTTATTAACTATCGTGGCCCCTCACCACCTCTGTTGTAGAGGATGACAAAAAGGCAAAACATCAAAAAAAGAATTAATTGCAGAATTATTTGACAGTAAATAAAGTTAAATCACTGTTATTTCAAACATAGAGGTCTTACAGCTCTGATATTATCCTCCCATTTAAATAACAGAGTATTGCAGTAACTCACTACTCCATCTAGTGTTAAGAAGTGATATGACACTCTTCGTCGCCTCTGATCATTTTTTTGTCTCCTCAGACAATCACAGCTCACAGAAAAAGTGAAAATAAAGCAAAATTATAATGACTAGAAGGATATGGAGACTGATTTCTAGCTTTAAATTCTGCATAATATGACATAATCACATGAAAATACTACATTACCGACGTACACAAGTTGGGTTGGTTCAAATACTAAATAGATACTCAGTAAAAGTGCACTGTTTCTGGTGAGTCCTGCTGTTGTTTAATTCAGTCGAGGATTCAGACAGTGACGGCTGGAGCAGAGACAATTGGCTGCAGTGTTATTAACTCACAGCTCAGATAAACAGAGAGGCAGCTGAGAGGCACATCACCCACACCTTTCCCACAAGATAAGGGAATTACAGCACAAAGGCCACAGTTTTGGGCTTCATTTGCAAACGGGAACATATTGGAGCAGAATGAGAGCGGGCAGCAGCCGTAAAACACAACAGACCTAAACAACAACGTGATTCAGTGAGGAGTTCAAAAACAGCTGGAGTCGTGCCTGAGCTCGAGCCTTCTCAATAAAACCTGCCCATTTCTCGGAGGACGTGACATTTGAGACAGTAGCCCGTGGAAAAGCCCTGCACTGAGCGATGGCTTATGTGATCAGAGCACTGTGGACAGGGTTAGATAAAAGAACAAGGCCCTGGACTCATAAATGCAATGCAGTCTACAGTTTCAAATAGTGGTATACTTTTTTGTGACGTGTGGAGTTTACCTAAAGATTTAATCAGTTCATTTTCACAAAAACAGCATTATAAATGATGTTGGTGCAGACTGCAGCTCTGGATCAGTTTTAGAGAGTCTGAAACCTTTGTGTCTTCTGTTCAATCAGACAGTATTCACTCCAGTTTGAGAAGTTCAGACAGAAGTACACTGTTAAACTGCTGATGAACCCACAGCAGACATAAAACCAGTAAAATGAAGCAGCAAAAAGATTATTCACAAGCTTTTGTTTTTGATTATTGTTGTCTTTCCATTTAACTATTTAGTATTTATACTGAGAGAACAGCAACAACAGTCAAGGAACCAGTTAAGTTTCAGCCTCCATTTGCCTCAGTGGTATATGTAAAATGACTATTTATATATAGATACCAGAGCCAACCCTTTTTTCACCAAACCAAGGCAGCTACTAGAGATGTGGAGATGCTCTGGACTAATATCCTGGCCAGTCATCCTAATTCTTTTTCTTTTCGAGAAAGACAGCAACACATTAAGCCCAACCCATTTTAGATCAATGTTTTTCTATATTACTGCAAACAGAGAGGATTTCAGACCCATTTTATGTTGCAAAATGAATTTGTCTGGGAAGCCCAAACATTACCGGCACAAAATATCCATTATTCACAGCAAATTTAAAATAATAGGGTTATCCTTTTTCCTTCAAACACTTAACATTAAACTACGGTCGTCATTTTCAGTTGCATTTTACACGGAGTGAAAATGTATTAAATGGTTGTGTTAAAGTGTGGACAGATAGACTTTAAAAATGATGATGGAGACTCCTGTTTTCATTGTCTGGTCGGTTTTGTTTTGCCATAAAAAATACCTGTACAACCATTGAACTGTCATCCTCCTTTTGCCAATGTGGATCCAGATGCCAACAGCTTAAGATAAAAACCATTGATGTAAATGTTGTTCTAATAGTGGCCTTGTCCTTAGACAGGCAGCTTTTGCATTAACGACACCGAGTCTTGGCTTCCAAAATCCTAAATACACAATATATCACCTTTTGTTCTTAATTGCTTCATTACGGCTCTTCTGCTCGTTGCTCTTTTGCCCACGCCTCATGATTCACTGCTGAAACGACCTGGCTTCCCCTCTGGGATCAATAAAGCTCATCTTATCTCATCTGCTGATATTTCTCATCACACAAGTATTACGTTACACTGTCGAATATCTGGAGGCAGTGTCCCCTCTCAGCGTCGGAGTGGAGGACAGACTCCCTCTTTTCTCATAAAAAAAACCAGCCTTTGCATCACTTGACCTCTGCACCTGTCGGGAAAGGAAGACAAAGCAATAACCGGATGAGGGGGAGGGAAAAGCAAGAGGCAGCCTTTGGGAATATCATCGAGGATCAGACGCAGTTGAGGCAGCGCTTGGATAGAGTCTGGATGTGCCAACCTTCAGCGGAGATTGCACACAAACACGTCTATCATCGGTTCTTTCCTGTTGTGGGTCACTTCTCCCTGTCTCCGAGATGCTCACTTGACGCTCACCCCCGAGGCCCCGTGTCCAATTAGATCACACACTGTGGCAGTAAGAAGGCCCTTATCACAGAGCAGGAACCACAGAGAAAATAACAAAGGTCTTACTCCTCAAAAAACACTGCAGAAGAACAAAATGGAAAATACTTTTATTGTGTTTTAGAGTTTGAAATGGTTTGTTTATACTGTACTCTTCAGGTGCAAAAGTGAATTCTGACCCAAAAAATAGAGGAAATGATTTAGGAGCCTTTAAGAAATAACTAATAAGGTAGAAAGACAACCCTTAACCCTCTGAAGATCAGTATGTACAGGGCCATTTTGCATTTATGGGATTACATGCTACTCCTTTAGAGTCAAATCCAGTTTGTTGAGGATCTGACTTATGTAACACTGATGAGAGAGGGTTGGGAGGCCTATAAATCAACTATAATCAACAACACAAACACACAAACATCAGCTTGATACCAACACAGAGGTCATAAAGCAGGGATGGGTTTGTGGTTCGAAGAAACAGAAAAGTGTGTGTCCAGTGCAAAGATAAAATGAGATAAGTCATGTTATTGAGTGTTTACATGGACATGGACTTGCGTAAGTATGAGACTGAATGATAAATGATCACAGTATGACTATATGATCGTTGTGGTTAGGGCTGTTGGGTTATAATATTAAACACAAATAGGCTGAAATAATAGAAAAGTTCCACTGATTGCATAAACACATAAAGTGCATTTTGTTATTTAAACATTTATTTTATCAAACAGTTGAAGATTTGGGTTAAATAGAGAAGCAATTTTGTTAATGTTTCATTTCTGCTCTTGTCTCATCAGCTCATATGAAGAATGGTTTACTGTGGTATTGTGGATTGTGGTGACATCTTAAAACTGTAGTATACCTCGCCTACACTTGACTATCCCAGTTTTTATGTGACTTATCAGGTATCAATTTTTCCTGATTTAAGAAACCAGGATAGTTTTGAGAAACAGTTGCGCTCCTGAAGAACTCGGAAAGGGTCGATAATACTGTGGCATATAAGCCTTTTCCTGCACAAGAGTGAACTCGGTGAAGTGACACACTAAACACAAACACGCAACAAGAGGCAATGTTATTACACCGACAAAAGTAAATGTTTGTCTAGTAGTACGACTTCAGTTTCATATTTACCTGGTTATTGTTTCTCTGAGACTTAAACCACAGTCACTGAAGGATGCTGTTGCTCCTCGTCAAAGTTTATGTTTTTTTCCTTGTTTTTTTCTCTCACCGTTGTTTGAAACGTGGTACATATCCCATGTCTGTAAGCTATTCTGACATTCAAAAGCTTCAAGTTCACTGCGGTATTTGTTTGGTATTTGTCGGATTCAGTACCAACTACAATTTGTCATGGAGCAGGGATATGAATAATGAGGTTTCTTGAATTTGGCCTCGATATGTTTGCAATAGAAAGACAGAACACCAAGACAGAGTGGAAAATGAGGGATTTTATGAAAAAGTATCACATTGGGGTTTTCTGTGTAAACCACAACCTTCACTTATCCCTTGTAACCTTTCCATTTAGCACATAAACTGATCTGAGGAAACAGGTTTACGTCTAAATAGCTGCAGATGCAATTATATAAATCTATACCTCGCCTTTTAAAAGTGCTAGTATTAATCCACATAAAACCCTATTAGCTGTAATATTGTCCCTATAAAACTTCACAGCTGACCTTTCGCTTTCTTGCTCCTTCACAAAACACTTTTACGGCTAATATCTGCCACTGAGATCTGCAGAGAAATGCAGCGTCATAAAGACTGCTGCAGATTTTATATGATACCTATATCATTTCAAACCTGTTCCAGGAGAGTGGGCTGCCGGTGCCATTGTCTTTTTATGCAGGCATTTAAACAGCTCAAATCAAAATGAATTGAAAATGATTCCCATTAGTTTGTGAAATAAAAGACGACCTATTCTTCCAGGAGTCGACGTGATTCAATTTACAGTATTGCATTATCATCTGTAACATTCATAAAACACTGAATACTTAAATCCAGTTGAAAAGGAAACAATGGTTGTCTCTTTATTCATTATATATAGGACAAAAAGGGAAGAATAAGCCTTCCTACTTTCTCATCTGGAGCATGTATAAACACTCTCCACTCACCTACATGTTGTCTGAACACGTTTAAACTCTAGGTGGGAGTCATGTCAGAAACAAAGTCTGCAGATTCAGAGAAGAAGAGAGCGTATGGGTGTAAGCTCCAGTAGACTATTTAGTTTTTGTCCCAGACTCCACTCTTCCCCAACAGCCGCGTAGCAACCTTTCCTCCTCTTTTTATTAAAAAAAAATACAAAATACTAATCCATGACATTAAATCGAAGTTTAGAGCTGACCTGAAACTTTAATCTTTGTAGTTGACCGTTGTACACTGTAACAATGCTGTAATTATCTCTGTCTTATTAAACACTGCATCAAAGCATTGCCAACATTAATCCATGTTTAACTTTTTGAGCTGTTTTGTTGTAAAATAAGGCATATTTTGTAACAGAATAACCCATTTCCTGGTATTTCCTTGGTCCTTCATTGTTGAGATCAGTTTCGACCAATGGGAGAGCCACTTTTAACCAGAAACGAGTTACTGTGGGCTGATCATTCTCATCTCTTAAATCCTTAATTATAAAGCCTAGTTGATGTCTTAAGGTCTCATTTTTTCACAGATGATTCCTGTTACAATAAGCTGTTAGTAATTAAACTGTCAAACTAAAAAAAAAAAAAAAAAGGTAATTGCCTTTTAAGTGAAGCATTATATACAAATACTTTTGGGGATATATTGCACATTTGTTTACGTACATGCAATACTGATGCATAGAGTCACTGCAATGGAGTCGGCCTTTTTGTCCACCAGCTTTCAATGGTTAATGCAACATGTTAGCATCATACATCACTCCTACATGCTGTATCCAGTAGTAGTAAAACCATCATGACTGTCTCCAGATATAAACTGCCTGAGATAATTCTTGAGATACTGTTTTTATGAAGGAGGCTCTATTGTATCACTTTCTGAAATGAAACAAAATCAACGGGCAGATTGTAAAACCAAAATATACTCCATGGCATACTGCACATATTAAACTTGACGTAACACCTTTTGTTTTTTATTTACTACTCGTCCTGGACCAGCCACTTCATTAACCGCTCTGTTCTGAACATTTAGCTCGTGATCACAAACGCAGCCGTCGCCCGAGGTGTTCCGCTAAGTGCTCCGCATCCGGCCGATCCTCTCTGTGAGCATTTGTATTCAAAACGCTCCGCTGCTGTTCACTTCCCGCTCCTTTGTCGGACCACTTCATACATATTACATGCTCCGGCGTCAGGGCCTTTTTCTGCGAGGGGGCTCTCCTTCTCCCGACAACAAAAGAACCACGAGTACGGTCCACAGAACGACATCCCTGTACAGTTACATCAAACCAAAGAGCGTACAATGCCCCGACGCAGCGCGGGCCACGCTTATTGGTTTCAACATGTTTCTGTGGCGAGCAGAAAATATCGCCATCAAAGTCTTCAAAAGTGGAAAGATGGAGGGTGTGTGTTTGAAGGGCTAACCTGGGAATAAAAGTGAGATTAAAGGACTGTGGGAAAAGGGTATGAAAGAAATAAGATGGTTTTGCATATGTATGAGAGCTTTCCTTTCAATCCGCATCAAAGTGAACATGCAGCGGCCATTTTGTTAATATCTGTCCAGGTCAAGCATCGAGGGATCATAGAATGCAACAGGTCAAGAATTGGACATTTGTGGGGCGTAGATTTGAAGGTATTTTGGCAACATCTTGTGGCAAAAATGATGTGAACGAATACTCTGTTGCTGTCTATGAACAAACCCATAAAAAAAGGTTTGATGGTGATTGTTACGTGCATGATTTCACTTTAAAAAATGTGTTTACAGCAGGTGGGTTGGTAGGTGCTTCTCATACAGTCCCTCTTTGTTGTTAGTTGTTAAAGTCCAGATTTTACTTGGACTTTAACAACTAAATTTTGCTCAAAGACTGAGGGTGACCGCCTTAGGTTTGTTGCCAATGACTGATTTAACAGGACATACTTTCATTTCATTACTGGTTTGATCATAATAATAATGGATTTGATCTATATAGAGCTTTTCAAGGCACTCAGTTACGTAGAAATAGAAGACCACAACACATATTGGTTGAGTTATTTAACATGACAAGTGTGTATATCTGTCATATGGAAGACTATATTGACACTGACAGTGCGCTTTTATTTTATAATAAAGTGCAGCCCAAAAGGATACTCATTTTGGTGTTCAACAAATGATAAAACAATCGATTAAAAATGCACATATTTAGCCTTCTTGCTCAACAACAATGCAGATTTTGCTATTATAATATCATACAGCCGTTCAGTGGACAGACATGGCCAATTCTAGTTTTAGTTGCATAGTTAATGTAACTGTGAAACTTTACACTAAATGCTCACCAATTACAGATTTTCATCATCATGCTCTCTAAGTTTTCCTGGAGGTATGGAAACCCAGATCTACAGGACTTTCCTCTTCCTGGAATAGGAACAGTCAGACCCTCGCTGACAGTCCTTTTCCATCACTAGAGCTTTTCCGAGTCTTATTTTCAAGCAGACTCTTTGGATCTTTGGTGGGAAACAGCAACAACTAAAATGCAAAAAAACAAAACATCAAAGCTACATAGATGTGGTCTGGTCCCAAAGCTGACCACAAGAGAAATGGGAGAGAAGTCACATAAAGACTCGCCAAGTGATGAAGTCAACCATTTCTGGGATGTGGGCAGGAAAACGGACAATTAGAAAAAGAGAGTAGCCGTCATCGCCGAGCTCAGCAGCGAATGACGAGCGGCAGAGAAAAGGAAGTGAGCAGCGGTGATGGGCAGGTGATGAGAGACTGGAGACGCCGCCGGTCACAGGACCAAAGTGAACTCTTGACTTCACACGCTGACAATCGCCGCAGGCTCGGAGGAAACCAAACTCTCACTGAAAAGAAGCTTCAAAAATGTACCATCTACCACTGACAAAACATTTAAACTTGGCTGACATTGCAAGGCATCAAAACAACAGGCTTTATCTTCCGGAAAAAGTACAACATTTAGCATGTTTTCAATAGAATTGTGATTATTTATCACAAAAATAAGGCATAATGTATTTGAAAAAGATTTCCGTTTAATGTTTTTCCCTTTTCTTCTTGTTTTCACTCGAGTGAGGATTATCTTTTATTTCGGAGACACTACAGACCTCTCAAGGTAAGACTCTGGATTTATCTTTAATATTTGGAGCCACTTCAAACCAGTAAAAGGAACCATATCTTTGTTTCTGTTCTGACTATTTCTGAGACTAAAACTGAGCCCAGATCAGAGTGTGTGTTATGAAATACAATAAAATGTTACCTGAAGTTTACCTCCAGAAGACTCTGTGGAGCTGACACAATTTCACCATTTTACTTTCTTCCTGATTTTCATCATTTGTAATTTAAATTACTGGAGCAAGCTGTTTTATTTTTGTTTGTTTTTCTTCTATTTTTGTACCAGCATCAGTCTACAGCGTAACTTGGGATATTTTGGGATGCCATAACTAGACTGTTGTAACTGACTTCATTTTTATACAAATACATCAGTGATTGCTATTTGTGAATGAATGAATAACCTTTAAATTGTAGAGCAATTGTCTAAAAGAACCTTTTCCAAAGAGGCACGATAAAGGCTTCTCTTAGTTCACATATAAAACTGAGTCAAGACCAAGTTTTAGTCAAGGTAAGACCAAGTCAAGACCAAATCAATACGAGAACCAGTGCACAATGCTTTGTAACAGATGCAAGGAAACAGTGAAACAATATAAACAGTCCAGTCTTAGACCAAGACCAGACACATCAAAATTAGATGCAGATTTTTAATTGAATATCAAATGATTTCATTCAATCAGTTGTGGTCTTGGTTGGTCTTGGTTTGCTTTGGTTGGTCTCGGTTTGTCTTGCCGTCTGAGACCAAGAAAAAACAGAGTAAAAATGAGACCAATAACTCATTTTTACCCGTCTCAAGACCAAGACCAGCTTTTTCAAAAGTCTACTTCCAGGTTTTGTCATTGTCTTTTTTCACTAATTTATTGTCATTGTCACCTCTAAAAAAAACTCTGTGGAGCTGACACACTTTTACCATCTTTCTTCCAGATTTTCATCATTTGTAATTTAAATTACCAGAGCAAACTGTTGCTGTTTTTTTTTTTTCTATTTTTGTAACAGCGTCAGCCTACACTAGCGTATCTCTCGGGATATTGTAGGTTGCCATAGCGACGAAGTTACAATGAGTTTGTTTTCTACTCAGGTTCTTACTTGATTTTTAAATAGGCTACTACTGCTTTTTCCAACATTCAAACTATGCACTAAATCAGTACTTGTAGAAAAGAGGCCAGTTTGTCAATTATGGGACTCGACCTACTTCACGGAGCTTAAAATACTCACATAATTGTCCATAATTTTGAGCACTCACCTGCCACACCACAATCACACCACAACAATAGTCACGTTTGTGGTTGGGTCAGTACGACATGCTTCTGTGTCTTTGGTCAACCCTCAGCTGCACTTATATAAAAAACAACAGCTATTTTGTGCATCTTATGTCTCTTGCGTGAATTAAAGTAGAAGTTGTAACATTTAATAGTCTCTGAAATTTTGGTGCAGCAGTGAATTTAACTCCCAAACACCTAAATATAGAAACATTATTATAAGCGGCCCATGATGCAGTTGGGTAAGATTATAATGTTGGGCCTGTGGGGGCAGCAGAAATTCACTGAACTCCCTGATGACAAGAAACTGAAGTGTAAATATGCCATCTTTGGCCTTAAGACTAACAATGAGAATAATAAACACCCCAGACAGACCAATATAAATGTACAAATGATGGCACATTAAAATAAAACACCATAGGAGTCTTGAAATATTATTTTGTCTCCAGTTATGACAATTTCTCCAGAAACAGTAACACAAAGTAATACAAAGTAAAGAGCAGATAATATCTAGGTACTATGCCATTAATAATAAGCATTTAAACAAACACTTTAAGTCTCATGTGATTTTTAGTTGGTTAAATCTTTCTTTTCTCAGCGTAGGGGTTATTAAAATTATTAGTAAGATAAAACATTCGAAGGCCGATAGTAGGATTTCACTTAATTTGTGAGAAAAGACTCAGATTCACCAAATAATTGCGCTAAACCTGACTTATCAAAAGGATCCTAGTGACAGATGAAACACAGGCCTCTTCTTGTGTTACTGTACCCAATAATGCCAGACTAATATCATCTATTTCTATTGAGTTTCTTTTTAGAGCACTCACGCCGACTCAGAGTGACACAAAAGAGGTGCGTGATAAATGAGCGGGTGGCGTGGGACGAGCGCAGGCTTTCCCCACGACCCACGAAGCACACAGCCACAATCACACACCGGCTCTGACAGACATATGAGGCATGATGAATGGATCTGTGCAGCAGCAGGAAGGAGGCATGTGGGCTTAAATACAGCGCCTGGGAGCATCCTGTTAGAGCGTACACGGGGGCACAGGCAACCGCTGCAGGAGCTCCGCATTATTCTGTCTGCTCCCTGAAAAACTGCAGCGCCTCAGCCTCTGGAGGACTTGTTGGAAATATCTCATTTACTCTGTTCTAGCTCAGTGTGGGATGGAGTAAAAGTAGCTGGCTCAGGAAAACTCCAGCAGTGATGTACAACCTCTGTAGCTTTTACTCTGGGTGGGTAAAGATAATATATGTTTATTCACATCATTACATTTATCAAAGGCTTGTGTTTTGTCAGGTGAAAGTACAGGTATATTGTAGATCAGATTCAATTATTTAATTGGAGACGAAATGAGATTTTACGACACTTTTTTTTAGAGCATTACTTGCTAACAATGACCTATTATTCTCACATTTAAATCTGTCTGTTGCTGCTCCTCAGTTTACTTTGTGACTTTAAACTCAGCAAATGCAGTGAAAGGTAATAGTCTCACAGTTCACTCGCTCACTCTGTTAATTATTCTCACTTTTGTCCGTCTGCTCTGGCAAACTGAAGCCAAAGGTGAAATATTTCTGTTTGTTTCTCTGTTTCTCACGTGGCTTTGTTTACTCCATGTGTTAAAGGGATGTTGGAGGTAGTTTTTCATTGAGTTTTGATTGAATTAACACTCACAGCTGATAAAATCTGGAATTCAGCCTGTAAACCCCGTTTTTCTAAGCAGTCTTGGTGGAATACCCACATATTCTCCACATTTAAGGTTTGACAGAGCTGCACTGAGCTTATATCCTCTGGCTCTGTCCTTCTTCTATCCTCTAGCTTTGTCCTTCTGTCTATTATTTCATGGTGTTTACATTTCTGTTTGGTTCATTGCTTCACGAGTCCCTCTCCGTTGTCCCACTCTGCTCTGGGAGACTGTTGTTCACTCAGCAGCTTCTTACAAGAAAAATAAATGAAGTTTTAAGTTTTATTCACACTCAATGTCCATTCCAATGACACTAGATTGTTCCATTACTATTTCAACATTGTCTTTGCGTTTACATTGTAATCCTCCACATGGGTTTCCTCTCTCACTGCAAACCTCTTGCTGAACACTGAATATTGCTGTTGTTCTATTGTTTTGCTTTGTTGTAAAGCACCTTGTTTTTAAAGTGCCTTTTAAAGGATCAGTCAGATCAGATTATTGGTCAGTCACTTGTGTCTGTGGAAAAGTGAAATGTTATGGCAATGAAAGGAAGGATTTCTAGATTAAAGTATGTCTACAGGTCTAATTCTCTCTAATTCTTCTCCAACGCACATATCCAACATGAGCTTTCTTTTTCCATTTCACCAGCAGTGGACATTTTTAGATATTTCCACTAATGACTGTGAGATTGCCAGTGAAAATTACATAAAATATTCAAGATGGCTGCAGGCTAAAGCTTAATGACGCGGCTGACTCTGGGAGGTCAAAGTTTTCAATTATCCCAGAACAGATTCCGACTGGAGCTGATGGATTGGCAGCAGATTGGACGTCGGATACAATTCATGGACAATGTTTCTCAGTGACTTTGCAGAAACTCTTCCTTGTGTCCACAATTTGGATTATTTTTGCATCAGTCTTGGCTGAAACTTTACATTCAGTGGCCATTTGAATGAAAGCTAACACATTCATTTTATGTTTTCAAATGCATTCAGTTTAGTGACCAGTTTAATCTCAACATTAAAATGTCTTCACAGTTTGATCTTGTGAACGTAAAGGCATCTGAATATCAATTTCAATTCTATTTTTCAATTGTGATGTAGGGAATAATAGATTACATAATACATATATACATAATCAGTGCATCAGTAATAAAATAATTTGACTCCCATTAGAAAACAACATGTTACTGTATTACTGAGCACTTTGAGACACAACAGCTAAGGCCTATTCTGCAGCAGACACATGGGTCTCCAGTGCTGTCCATGTGTTTATGGAGCATAAAAGAGCTAAACTAAAAGAAGGACGGTAATAATGTTGACAATCCAATATTTGTTTTAAACTTTTTACTACAAAATACAATAAAATAATGACCCTTGAAGTCATTTTGATAACTCTCTGGCATAAAAAGGAAGAATATTACCAGACACTGCCCTCTCTGGTCCTTTGTGATTTAACTGCAGTGTAATTACAGATATTGTTTTAAAAATATATATATACAATTGCTTCAATCACTGAGTGATGTTAAATAAAGAAACAACAGCTAAGGGGGAATAAGCCAAAATAAAAGCCTGTTTATTTCTCATTTTGTCTAATGTTTCTATGCATGCACTGTTTGTTACATGTTAATCTGCTCTACCTTACACATGTAAATAAATAAAAAATAAATAAAATAAATAAGGTTAATACATTTTGTCTGCAATACCATTGTTTTGAGAAGGTATTCAACAGTCCTGCATGCTGCTCAGAAGTCAAAGGACGTTTTGTTAATGTTCAAAGTTATAATTGAGCAATTTTTTTTTTTTCACATGTAATCCTTCAAGTTATTAGTGGACCGAACCTAGTCGTCCAAATGACTAATTTGTTTGGCTGTATACAAACTGCTTTAAATGGAGATCAGAAAAATGAAATGAAAAATGCCTATTTCCAGCCTGGAGTTGATCCATGTGTTTGGACTGGTCCCAGAGAAGTGACACCTCCAGCGGGAGCACGTTCAGAGGAGCTGCAGTCCCACTGGACTCTGGTACAGATTGGACCATGTACAGTGTTTGAACCACTCAGCTGCTCCTGACGTTACTTTGGCAGTGCTTTTATTACTAGTGCTTTTACTCCAATTAGAGACATATGTTCAGAATATTCCTGAGATATGTTGATTAAGGCATCCTCATTCCTGATAAAGGGGAGTTATGTACCGAGACACCTTGGCCCTGCTTCTGTGAAGTCAGTCTGTTTATTAAGGTTTATTTAGTACCCTATATTGAGGGCAGTATGCATAGTTTTGTTACACACCTGTCAGCCAATCAGAAAAAAGTATTTAGGGAGACCAAGGTACACATATTCATCCATTTAGGTCTTGTTGGCATAGGACCATGGTATAAATGGTTTAATCAACTCTGGCTAGTGCTGCACTTCACCTCAGCTGGTTCTTCACCTTCTGTTCTTCCATTACATAATTATAAATAGCCACAGGCCAATAAAATAAAAGTTATCAGTCCCTGAAGCGTTTTGTTCCATGTGAGAAGTCAAAACAGACCCACACTGTGAAGTAAATTTGCCGTGTTGACATTTGCTACTTTTGTGCTGATCCAGTTTCAGCTGCGAGTCGTCTCTGTCCTCGTTGTTTGCTGTTGTTGCTGTAAATCTCAGTGGAGCAGTGAATAAATAAAGGTTAATGAAAGAGTGCGCACGGCCCGAGCCCCATCTGAACCTGAACGGCTGCAGGTAGGCCACGGCTGCGCACAAACACACAATAATCACCTGCAGCGACGGGGAAATCACTGTTGCTATGGAAACACCATTTAGGAAAGCCATGATCCCGAGCGCACAGGCTGCCTTTAGCCTAATTTGGCCAAAATCACTGCCCATCCGCCTGTACAGTCGTGTGGAAGAGCATTAGCACCTCAGTGTGATCCCATTACTGTTAAGAGGCTTATTTTGCTGAAGACACACCAGTAATTGTCAAAACCTCTACTGGATCTAGTTGTGATTGTGTGTGTTTTTAGGTGAACTATTTACAAGCACAGTAGAACGAAAGGATGCAGAAGAATACAGAATGCAGAAAGTTTATCTCTTGTTGTTTTATTAAAAGATTAGTATCGTCGGCGTTATTGTTATTTATACATTCTATGTGTTAGACTTTGAATATTTGGTCCAATCCAAACAAAGGTACGAAGAAAGCATCTGGACACGAGTTTTAGATAAAAGACTTTCATCCATCATCCAGGGACACTCTATCCTAAGGTAAACTAGTGAGAGGTTATGTCCCTTATGGTTTTTTTAATATCTTGTATATGAATAAAGACATGGTTTTTTTTCTATCCAATCAATCAAAAAGTAACTAGAGAATAAAATAGATGAGATTCTGATAAATGTAAACAAACCTGACTGTAATCTCATCCTTTCTTCTAGTTCTCGCTGTTACAGTAAATTCAGGTTTCCTTTGGCTTTTGAATGAACTCTGGCCACTTTTAGTCTAGTTGTGCTCTATTTTCCTACACCCCCAAAACTTCCCACCAATATAAACATGGAACTTGTTTGTAAAATACAGGGAGCTCTACATTTTACCGCTCTGTCGAATGTTCTAGACAAAGCAGAGCGACACAGAACTGAAATCCTCTTGTTTTTAACTCTGATAAAAGCTCTATTCTAAATGTCTTTTTTCAGCCTCTGTTATGATATTGGACCTCAGGATCAGAGTTTTCAGGACAGTTTGGGTCAGACTGAGGTGAATACATGCAGGAGTCATTCAAACAGAAAAATATTAGCCAGTTTTGAGAAATTTGATATGTGCAATTTCACTTAAACTAAAACATGCCTTCAATCTGTGTGTCAGCCCTAACACGGATCCATTTTCAAAACCATTTAAGTGAACTTTGTGGGTCATTTTGTTGATGAAGGCAAAACTTCACTTTGTTTTTTCAAATTTCCATTGTTACAAAAAGCCCAAACAAAAACCCTGACATGTTGTAGTTATTAATGCATCATTTGTCATTTCAGTCCGACCACATGAACTCTCTGCCTCGCTCTGGGGTCACATGAGGTCCTGGCTTCTTCATGAAAAAGACTTTACCCTCTTCGTGATGATCTGGCTCTGTGGTAGCGCTGCTCTATTGTCGGTCGTCCTGCAGTATGTAAACAATTATGTGCCTCTGCAATTACCCATCAGCGCCGGCGGTGACATGGCAACGTGGATTAAACAGAGCAGAGGAAAGAGGAAAGCACAAAGGCGCAGTTAATGAGTGAGTGGAAGTGTTGCGTTGTGAGGGGTTAAACAATTAGCTAATTAGTTGAATGGATAAACAATGTGGAGTGATGTTTGTATTCATGATCACGCTTCTCTCAGGCCTCTCAAAGCCGATCCAGAGCTGAGTCGCTGCCGCTAAAACAAGTGCAGTGGCTCGAAAACAACACCGATGAAAGTGTCATAACAGCTTGTTTTAAGAAATTGGACATAGACGCTCACGCTCTAAGCTCGTGTCTTCGGGGGAACGCTGGCTGCACAGAAAAATGGAGTTACGCAATGAACAGCGGCTCGTCTTTCAGCGCAGTGACAATTCCCCTCAGTCTGCAGCAGAGAAAATCCCATTGACTAAGCAGCGTGTCATGACTGAGTGAAAAGATGAGGCCTGTGTGCCTGAGAGGAACAAGAGATAGAAGTGAGCTCAAGGAGAGGAGCTGGTTTGTTTACAGAACAGAAAGTAGGAGTATAGTAATCCATCAGTGTTATGGCCTTAGTCTGGGTAAAAGTGGAAGTTTAAAATGCATGTAAACAGCTTAGTCTGACTGGAAACTCACTAAATTTAAGTTTGATGCAAGCTATACAACACACCTAGGTAGAACAGGTTAATGCTACGCTGGACTAGATGCCTTACACCTGCTCCAAAATGTCTAGAAGCGTAGCTCGATGTAGCTGTGGATGTAAACCTACTGAGCAAATTGAAAGCAAGTCATTTCGATGAGATTTCAAGTCCACGTAGCAGTGCTTTATTACATGCCGTCCACTATCTGCTTCTTCACATCTTACACTGCAGTAGAAGAAGAAGCTCTGCCAGTGTTTACCAGATCATTCAGCTGAGCATCACTTCTCTGTCGGTAAAGGAGAAGCAAAAGAAGAGACAGCACTGGTTTTCTCTGGAGTTGAAGCATTTAATACAATGTCTGCAAAAATATCAAGTTGAATAAACACTAAAAGGTCTTAACTTTTTCCGCTGGCACTGTGCAGATATGATTCTCTAAATGTTATGAGATTATAGATTATATTCTGCTGTTTCCTTGTAACTTCTGGGGAAAGGATGTGTATCATATGGCAGGAGCTACTTTCAGTGCAGCCTTTGTGTTGCTCTGCTCTCTTTGATTGTCTTGTAAGTGCTATCAATGTTGGACCATAAACGTCCATAACTAAATAGGTTAAGGTTTATAAGAACTGTGCATTTGAGGCAAGACGAGAGATGTGTGAGAAAGAAGATCATTACAGTTACAAAACAATTGTAACAAAAGCTACAATAAAAGACTGCAAAAGTGAAGGCTGGGTCTGACTGATGTGGGGACAAAGCTGGACAGTGCACTGAACAGTCTGATTATTCAACACCAGGGGCACTTTCTATTTTAAAGCAGCTGGTTATTGTGTCCGAGCTGCTCTCATAGAGTTTTTAACTACAACTACTCACATACAGGGCGCCATATTCTTCCCCAAACTGTCTTTTTTTCCACCCATTGCTCCTCGTCATTGCGCTGTGACGGCGACAGCTCACCACAGTCAAAGTCAAGACGTGTTTATCTGGATATTTCTTGTCCCTCTGTTGCTGTAAATAATAAATAATCCATCTCTGTGAGCTGTTGCACTATGCAATCACTGTGGTTTGTGTCTGACTGAGTAAGAATGAATCTATTCTATAATTGGTGCATGTAAACAAACCCAATGTTAACCTATTTCAACAGCAAGTTACTTAATGTATGCTCAAGCTACAGCTAACTTGAAAGCTCACCTGTTTTTAAATATTGCAATCACTTCTGGCTTCATACACTTGGTAAACCCCAGTCCCACAATACATTACTCTTTTACTATCTGCTCTCATACTCATGGCTTATGTCTTCAGGGCACAAGAAAAATAGATTACACTATGAAGCCCTCTTTCAGCTCAGTGACAATTCCTGAAGGGCCGCTGGAGGGAAAAATCCCACAGACCGAGCCGTGTAAATAGATGAGCCCTGTGCATTTGGGAAACAGAGGAAGAAGCAGAAGAACGAAGTGAGCGCGCAGGGTCTATCAAATTTGTTTACATCCGAACTCATGCAATATGGAGGAGGTACTCATCAAAGTGGGCGCATTTGGAGAGGAGCGCATTAGCTGTTCATTATCCAGCGGGCAGGGAGCCACGGGCGCATTGATCGGGTCTGGGTCCAGCGCCAGGACGTATGTCTGCGGCTCGTGGACATTACACGACTGCAGCCTCTGCCCGTAGTTAATGTTCCACCTGATTTATCACAGAGGAGTCTTATAGAAACAGTAATACAGCAGTGAGAAGATGACTGTAGCAGAGTGTGGTACAGAGCCATTAATGTGTGTGATACGCAGCGCTGTTTTATCCACTCTTCTCGCTTCTTTCATTTGCACATGCAGTAATGTCGTCCCAGAAGCCTCAGCTCAACTTATTTTCTGTTTTGCATCAACTCGGCCTGGATTCAAGTCATTTTACAGTTTTGTGAACAAGAAAAGTTCTGCAATTTGGTTTAGAATGATGAAATATAGCATGGCCAAAGCGTTTTATAAAGGTGTGGGATAAAGATAAATGGTTTAGGGTATATTCAGACTGTTTTATCATTCTGAATACAGCGATTTACAATAAAAACAATATTTCTATGTTAACAGAAGCATTTTGTAAAGCATCACAGTACAGTCTTTGCAGCAGTGTTTGTTAAAGTCTCTATTTGATCGCAAATGTTTTAAGTCTGGAAAATTTGGTACTAATCTGTTGTTTTTCATGTATTTAAACAAAACAGGAAAATTATTATTGGAGGCTAACTACATGCTTCTTTTTAGGAGTCCTGGAAATTTTCAGAAATAAACTCATTTGAAGACAATCATCTGGCCTTGTATTTCCACAGGGTCTGTTCATTAACATGTCCCTGTAGGGCTACCATAGTTAACAGTCAACAGATTGAAGGAGTGTACAATGTGGAAATCCATTATGTAATTTTACCACTAGATGCCAACATAAACAACACACTGGAACATTAACAGACTTTGCAAATTGGTCTTGTCGGTTGTTGAAAATGTGATTTATGAGTCTGAAAACATTTGAACCAAAATGCAGCTTTGGAAAACAAAACATTTTGAATTCGGCCGAAGAGGTGCTTTTGTTTTGTTGTGGTCTGAGCTGAAAACTATGACTGGCTACACATATATCTAGTGTTCTTTTTTTGTGTCCTGATAATATATTGCCAGTATTAGATGTATTATTCTATACACCGTCCAGAGTTTGCATCTTGGTATCATTTAAATTTAGACAAACAAGAATGAAATTTACTAGAAAACCTAAATACCACTCACTGACCACAGCCGAGTTTATTCAGCAAACCATTAGTGACTACAGCTGAATACCTGACGGCTAATGTGAACATCTATGTCACTGAAAACACTCTGCTCTATGTTTCCACTCCATACATTATTGATTGACTGTTGTTGCCCTGAGAGATCACAGTCTAGGGCAAAACAACAGGAGGCCATAACACTGAAAACCCTTGGGGATGTTGCTCAAGGACACTCCAGCAGGTCAGATACTCACTTATGTCCTATCTTAATCTGCCTCCACGAGACGCCCCATGTTTCTACCTGATAACAGTCTTAGTGATGCCTCTCCACAGGGGGCAAGTCTCCCCACTCCAGCGCAAATAATCGCTCCATCCTCTGACATCCACCCCCCGTGCGGCGCTAAGTGTCAGGTTGTGGGTTTTTCCAGACCGGTTTTGCTGACGGAGGCTGGGATGGAGCGCGGTTATCGTCTCTGTAAAGATGTATCCTCACAACACTGATGCCCCGACTGTGCTGCTGCTGCTGCTGCTGCTGCTGCTGGAGGGTTACATGGTACACCTCGGGAGGCAGAAGTCACACTGTGGAGGCGAGACATGTCACTGCAAAGAAATGTTGGTCAATCACCTCCAGTTGCACTTGACCTCAGAAGTGTATCCTCTGTTCACAAGGTTGAGCTCTCACAAGGCTCCAATAAGAGTCTTTACACCTGAGTTTGTCATATTTCTATCGCCGTGTCACCGTCAAAGTCAAGCAAGGTCTCGAACTCGGCTGATTGTTGAAGTTGAATCAATTTGCAAACCTGATCTGAAAATACCTCTAGTTTGGGACATAAAGAGAAACTACGTCATTAGGTGTAGATAATCTGCACTTTACATCGTCCTGCACTCGCTGACATCCCACAGTTTATTCCTGTAATGCCTTCAGTTGTATATTGTTTTTATTTTATCGTTTATGTATTTATGTATTCACTCTTTTATTATTGTCTTGCTGTGCTTTTTAATCTTTTTGTTATATCCACTGTTTTGTCCCGTCTGCAGTGTTGAATGTTTCTTTTTTAAGCTCTTGGTGCAAGACAAATTCCCCTCGGGGCAATAAAGGTTTCATTCAAACTCACGGCCAAAGTCATATGATAGCAGTGCTGTATGTTATAGCTGCATTATATTGGTTTCACCTACAGCATAAGAAAGACCCAGATACATAAAAGAATAAGTTAAAGCCACACTTTGCTTTAACTGATATAGTGTTACTACACATAGAAATGATTACCTATTCATTATATTGTTTACTGAAGAAGTTAATCACTAAGAGCTGGATTTAAGGACTAAGCAGCGCACTTTTAGGACGCTAGTATGTGATTGTGAGGCAAGGAGTGGGATAATTACAGAAACTGTGAGGGGTTTGGGGAGCTGAGAGCAGCTAATTTCAATATAAGAGCAAGTATTTGTTTGTGTAAAGTCACACATCATTCATGCTCATTCAGAATCTCAAGGGAGATCCAGGAGGAGGAAATCTATCAATCTTTTAACAGTAAAGAAATATCAGATGTAATAGTAACAAAGCTTTACAGATGTGGTGTTGTGAAGAGATGGAAGAAATGAGATTTTTGGACAGTAGGGTGTCCCTTTCTCTTTTTTTTTTTTTTGTTTGTTTTTTTTGTTTCTGCAACAAACTTAAGCATCAGTATCAAATAACTTTTGTTGTGTTTTGTTTTTTTGTAAATCCAGCCCTAAACACTCTCTTTTGCATCATTTACCTACTGTTGACATTTATATCTCTTTTTATAAGTACATTTTAAGTTTGGTGCAGTTTTATTTTATTCTAGTTTGAGCCAATTCAACAAACTTCCATTCCTCTTCATTTTATTATTTTTTTTCTTCGAGCAGCTAAACGATTATACTCCTTACACTCATTCACAGCAGCTCTTCCCTGATTCCCTCTGGACTCTGATGTTGTTATCAGAGCTGAACCTCCATCTCTTTTTCTCTTTTCGCTCTTGCTCTACTGTGTTGATGTGCAAAGGGCGGTGTGTGGATTATATGACCCTCCAGGCTGCTGTAAAAGCTGACTTATGTCACGGTGCAGCTCCGGATGCTGCAGTAGCTTCCTCGATTGTGTAAATCTTGGTGTTAGGACGGGCCGCTGAATCGATCTGCTGTGAACTGCAGGGGACGGACAAACCAAAGGCGTCATAGCGGCTTTGTTTCATGTACTGCTGAGAAGATTAGACTCTAAGCTCTCGCTGGTCCCAGAGAAACAAGAAAACATCTTATTGGGCTGAGAAGAGGCTTGAGAGGGAGGAGAAAAGGAGTCGAACAAGGCCACTACATGAAGCCCCTCTCTCTGATGCTGGCTTTTATTCCCCGGTGTGACGATATGACAATCCAATTAGCTCTTGAGTCCTGATGAAACGCAGCTGCTCACTGTGTTAAACCTGATCCAGGACAGAGGAGGGGCATAACCTGACATTTCACTTAAAAAGGATGGCATCAGCTCAGGATTGGCATTTAAAAGACAGGCTATGACCTTTGAACCTGCTCTTTAAGACAGGTAAGAGGTGCAATACATAACATTAGGCATTTAAAGAATTTCAAAAAAACAAGAAAGCAGGCCATTTTATCACATTTGCAAATGTACTGCAAAAACTGTACACTGAGGTCATATTATTTTATAACATTTACATGGATTTCTGAGGTGCTGGTCCAGTTAAATGGCCTAATCGAGCCGTTAGGACCTTTATACACATTCAAGGATATTTTTATTAACTCATATTTACTCCTCTGTCAATAAACGTATCTCTGTCTGCACAAGAGTTACTCCAGACCACAAGATGGTGCCAAATGCTCTGGCAGAAACCAGAGAGGAACATTTAGGACATGTTTGGTGAGTTAGCCACAGAGAGTCAGAAAGTAAAAAGTCATCTTTCGTGTGGACACATATTTCAAACTGAGTTGACAGCTGCTGTGGTTGTGGTCTCTGTTCATATGGATTTACACATGCTCATTAGATACATCAACAGCTGTGACAATGTTTATAATGTTTATAAAACGTATGAATGTAAGTCAGCGGTTTCAAATGCCATGACAACTGCTAAATAAAAAAAACACGCAAATACCATGTCAGACCATGTATGTAAAATGAGTTGGAGAAATTTACAATTATAACAACCAAAAAACTGACTATGTCCAATTTACCAGGAAATTGAAAGTATTTTAAGTTATGTCCTTTATACCATGATATTTTTCCTCAAGGTTATCCGTCAGAATCTCATATTGTACTAAACACTGACAGTAACAGTGCATTTTCACATCTTTGTTGTTTAAGTAGCTCTTTCCGTTCCTCGATCCTGGAGGAGGTTGAGGTTTAGCTAAACTCGAGGTTGTCTTAATCAGACCAAGTTTCCTGTTTCAGAAACTAGTCTGAAGTGAGTCCAGTCAATTCTGAGCCAGTTCACCAATGTCTTAAACATCCATATTTCAACTTAACGTATAACTATATGGCAGTTAAATCTTATAACACACTTTCTGAATCTTGTAAAAAACTGTTATTAGATTATGAAATATGTTTTTTTGAACCTGTTATTTATGTATTATTTATTTTCATCTCCATATTGTAGCAGCTGTGAAAGTAAACTAATAAAGTATTCAGCCCAGACACAACAGGATCAACAGGATCGTATCTTGGCCGGATCACAAAAGGAGACTTGTACAAAAACATTGTGCAGGATTAGACCAGACCTCGACAGCATAATTAGGAGACACGAGCCAAGAAAGGACTTAACTGGAGTATTCTTCTGCCAGACTCTGTTTAATCACAAGAAAATCGAGGAGTTTTGTCACACGGCCAACAGTTGATTTTTGCATAAAAGCAGTTTCCTGAGAGAAAATCACTTCCAATCAGCAACAAACAAAGAGTATTTCATGTGCCGGATACAGAAAAGTCTGTCATTCACGTTTTTGGAGTCTACATGTGTTGACATTAAGCTGCTCCCCTTGAAATATCTTCAGTGTTTAGAGTAAAATACACCCCTCAGATCACAATATGTATTTTAATGGACTAAAGGGCCTCCAATTTCTGCATAAATGAGACAGTGAGTGTCAGTGAGTGGGTAGAGAACATTAAAACTTCATAATTCTTCCTCACATCATTTCATCACAACCTTCATGGTGTAAGTTTTAGATCCAAATTTAACGTATCACCTTTAAAGTTTGCTGTTGCTGTGAATTTGCTGCAGAAGGAATAAGTCTTGCCTAATAAAGCTGAACATTTTAATTCGATTTTCCATGTACATATTTATTTAGCCACTGACGTCATTGAGAACTTTTATTGTTGTTAATTCTGGACAGAGACTACAAAACTAAAAGCAGTTTACAGCTGTCTTTTGACCTTCATCTACTATTTTCATAATTACAGCTGCTGTTATCTGCTACCTAATAAGTATCCATTCTTTCCTCTCAAAATGCATATTAAGTTTTTGTTATAAACTCGACTGCCCTGACTCAACTGTTGTTTTTTGTACCTCATTTTTTCCTAAACAGTTTCAAACTAGCAACCACAGCTGCCAGTTTTTTTAATCTAATTTAACAGATTTGTTTTACACTGCATTATCATCATCATTTAATTCCAATAGTCCATCTGTGTGCAGGGCAGCGCCTCGTCTGTCTCTGAGCTGTTTGTTTGGGGTTGAATCATCTGGGATTGAGCAGCAGGACACGGTCTGGACTCAGCACCCGGCCCATCAGAGCAGAGGGAGGCTCACAGCACATCAAATCCTCCTCAAACATCAACAAACCACCAGAAAAAATCCTCCTTCTGGCTTTTCAAATCCTGCTGTTCGAATGAGTCCTACTGTCACTTCAGTTGTGTTGTGAGGGTCTATAAAAGTCTGGACTAAGGTTTAAATTATAGAGAAAGATTATAGAGAACAGAATCATTGGAAAAAGGAGACGAGGAGGACAGCTAGGCAATTTAATTTTGTCACTCATTAATTCACTTTCATTTTATGTGATTCCAAAACCATTAAAACCGTTGGGCAAGTGTTTTTACTACACATTTAGCAAAATAAAACTGAGATAGAGTGATCTGTCTGTGTCAACATTCACTCTGAGTCATATTTGTTAACATTGCAACAGTAAAACACACAATAGACTAGGATGCTCATTTAGGGCTAGTTTACACAAGATCATTGATTGGGAAACGTATGAGAGTAGAGCGGCAGCTGCAACAAAACAAAAACACCTCCTCGACTTGAATCAAAAGTTAGCATTATTGTGGCGTGAGAACTCCAGCTTCATGTAAACAAGTCCATTTGCAACAGAATCATTGTGTAAATGGCTTCTTGGATTAAATTTTGCAGACACCAACATTAGGAGTAACATAAACTTTCAACTGCCACTTTTCTAAATAGAAACAGCCCAATGACTATAACAAACATCTGTTTTGACTCATGTTGAAATAAATATAAGTTAATCAATAATGCGTTTGAGGAAGAAGAATTGCATGACACATGAAGATATGATATATTTAAAACATTTCTAAAGTCACAGCGAATCTTGTTTGTGTTTGAACACAGAAACTTTCTCTCTAATTTAGATTATTTAAAAATATATTACAATCTTTAGGATCAGAGCAATGGGCAGATGCCACAAAACAAACCTGAAGGTTCCAACTCATGGCTCAGCTGACCTCTGACACAAAATGGCCTCCTCGTGCAGTCACCGCAGGAACATCTGCTCTAAACAGGAGCAGTGTTTTCAGGGGGCAGAGGTCATGACAGGAGCCTTGGAGCTAAGCTGCCTGCTGTGTTTTTAACCTGGAAGCATCTTGGATAAAAGGTGAGGTCGCTGGTGAAGTTTATATTTTCATTTCAGCAGAGGTCCAACATAAAGACACTACCGACCAATTAATATTGTCCTAAAGAAGACTGGATGGTGCATTTTTTATGATCTTCTTGTAATAAACCATCAAATGCCACAAAAACTTCTCAAAACCATTTTGTGTCACTTTCCCCTTGGATTAAAGATGGAGAAAGTCTCATTTCTGCACAGAGTCATCAGCAGAGTTGGAGAAGAACGGCAATTTTCAGCTGAGCTTATTTGCATTCGAGTTATTCAGTTTAATGACCTTCCTCGGATAAACACAAATGACAAATTAGCATAACGCTGTGATCCGCGCCGGTTGCCTGTTTCTAATTCAGTTTGTGAATATTTTGGCTGTGATTTAATTCATCAAATTTAAATTGGCAATTTAGTGGCTGTGGCTCTGGCGCTACTCTGCACCAAACCCCGAGAGGACAGCTCTAATTGGATCGCTCCGGTGTAGATTACAGGTGATAAAATACAAATAATCGAGCAGCAGATGAATTATTGGACACACATTTGTCTTGAGGCTGTCCTTGAGGTGAGTGAAAAGAGGCGAGGGGTGTTTGTGGTGATGTAAACCTTTTTGTCGAGAAATGGCTGACAACCACAAGCAGAGCAGGTTATTTTAACTTGCTTCATCAACAAAAACAACCTGCTCCAGTGGGACGCCTCCCACTGTTTTTAAATTAGATCACGTTAAAACCACAAAACAAAGCTGAACCAGGAAGAGTGGATGGTTATATGAACAGTTAAACAGAGGGTGTACAGTTTTTTCATTGTATTTGAGGAAAATTGCATATTTGAACAGGAGTCATCTGTGAAAAATAAGACTTAAGATACCATCTGGGTTTTATTATCAGGGATTTTATGTTCAACACATCGGGACTTTTGGCCAATCACATGCTCACATAGAAGGGGTCTAGAGTTACACATGCTCCAGTTGGCTGACGGTCTATACAGTTTGTCGACAATGAATCAATGGCGGTAAAATAACAAGTAATTCAGCACTGGCTACGACTGTAACATAAAGCAGATAAATAATCAAAACAGGATAACTTCAGGACAGTATGGTCTAACTCTGACCTTTAGTTTAATGTATTGTATCATTATATGTTGGCGGGGAATTGGTCCAGTTTAATAAAATAAAAAGGGAGGCGTCCAGGAGGCAAAATGCTGGGGTCTTCTCTTGAAATTGGGAGGTCACACCCATCCAGGTGCTTTCAACATGACAGAAAATCTCCAGCTACAGTATGATCAGTCCTCACTGTAATAAATAAATGTTTTAATTCGAATGAAGACATTTAAATGTATTTTCAAAGACCAATTTTTAGTCGGACCAACACAACAAATCAAACGTATTGTGTCAAAGAAGGCTTCAACCCAACAAGGATCCTCCAGCCGCTCAAAGCCCCTCACATCCTATCTGCCCTCTCTCAAAGTAAATGCCCCACCCCAGCCCAGCCCTGTCCGTTAACAGCCCATGTCCTGCCTGACAGTAATGCAGCCATCCGTCAGAGGCAGCGCGTCGCAGCGTAAATCACTGGTGAGGCTCAATGAGACACCGATCACAGTGGGACAGTCCCAGACGGAGCAAGAGGGGAAGGGCAGGAGGAGGAGGAGGGGGTCATTGTTAACTGTTTGTATCTAAATAAAAAAGTAAGTTACACAGGGTCACATTTTTGTCTTAACCTCTGTTTTCTTATGTTATTGAAGCAGAGAGCATTTACCTTAAGCAATCATGTCCAAATTCACTGTTTACATCCCATTATGATGTTTGGGACGTCGCGAGCTGCTTTAGGTACAAAGGAAGGACAGCTTGTTTATTAACCTGAGTAAATCTGGCTTTTACCTGCTTCAAGCTCTAAAGGTGATGAGAATCGTTTTCTTTTTAGGGTGTATGGACTACCTCTTTCCATCTTTAGAGAGTGAATAAATGCAGCAAATTCAGATAAGTGCATTAGGACAGATTCTTGAGAACAACTTCGTCATGTTTACTACCAAATCCTACATATTGCTTCTTTTATTTCCCCAGAAGAAAGCACCACTCTCCTAATCTTTGATGATCTCAGAGTTATCCTGTATTTCACCTAATTACAGCCGATTTCATTGCTCATATGTGATATTTCAGACCTGACCTTTTCCTTATGTCCCATATCATACAGCGCAGTAGCTCTACCCAATTGCGTACTTTGGCATTTTATCAACAAAGGCTAGAGCTTTACTGATCCTGCATAATAAAGGGCAGAACCGTATCGAAGATGCCTTTTATTCATCCAGAAATCAGTAAATCTTTCCAGTGCGGTAACTGAGCTCACATCATTTTCCAGAGAGATGAGAGCAGTAGGAAACGGCCCGTCATATTTTTGCGTCTCATCTTCTATTCACTGTCCACGCTTGACTGCTTTGTTTTAATGGCTTTCTTCAATAACTGCACTGACTTTTCAGTTTAAAAACTACTCCAAACTCCAAATTGAATCACTTAGAGAGCAAAAATCAGAGGAAGTGTAGAGGGAAAACAACAGCTCCTGAGGCAACGGAGCAATTATCTTATTTGCATCTAACTTCGAAGGACTCCGGCGGCGGCTGAGACAATGTCTGGCCTAATTCTTGAGTCGATGGGGCTCGTGTTGAGCGGATAAATGTGGGACTCTGAGGCGACGTGTCAGCTCGTACAAAGCGGCAGATGCAGCGTCTTGCTCCTCATCAGCTCAGCCCCGTCACTCGCTCCGTCTGTCCAATGTAATATGCCATGTTTTTATGATGAATGAGCGCTCGGCGGCAAGGGAGGCGCCCTTGTTCAAAGTCACAGCCTTGAGCCAGTTATCACTCTGCAGAGACCTGTCCTGTTGTCACTGTTGGTTTAGGCCTATGTGCTTTTACACAGAGTCTGAAAACGGCAGACTATGTGTGTTTACAGAGGCCGTTTGCTTCTAATATCAGGGTAACTAACTCTCAATTTCTGTCTGTCACTGTCTATTTAAATGTGTAGTACCTAGAGGATATTTCCACAACATAAGCCACAAGGAATTGGCCCAGATTTTGGTTCAGACACAGGCCTCATTGATACAGAGCAATGGAAGAGTAAAGGAGGAACATAATAAAAAGCATATGACGAGAAATGCCTGTAAACACTTGCACTAGTTAGTGGTTCTTTGTAATAAAAGGATGTTTCACTGGTCCCGTTAGCAGCCGTAAGTAACACGAAGCCTGTGTGATTGCTCCTGTCTGCTTCTCCGAACTGGAATTGTGATGAAAAATTACCACTGGCTTTAAAGTTATAGTTCAGGGCAGTACCAACATATGCAAAAACACATATAAGAAGCAGAGCATCATATGAAACCCAACACATTTTCAGATAAACAGATTTGTCGGATGGGATTAAGTTCAATGGAAGTCAGGCTCACTGGGAGGAGTTCCAGACCCCCTTTATTTCGTTAGGAAAATGAATGGGTTTAGCTGTCTAGACTATTCTAAATGTCCAAATATCCTTGAAATCATTATGCTGTTTATAAAAAATTGAATAAGAAGCATTTCAGGGGCCGAAGACTGTGACAAATCCTGAAAAACCTATTCAAATCCAACTAAAACCAGCTCAAGTCCAACTAAAACCTGTTTAAGTCCATATAAAACCTGCTCAAATCCAACTAAAACCTGTTTAAGTCCATGTAAAACCAGCTCAAGTCCAACTAAAACCTGTTTGAGTCCATATAAAACCTGCTCAAATCCAACTAAAACCTAAAACCCAAAATATTACCTACAAACAGTATTGAAGGGCCACATAAAACATTGCGAAGGGCCGCATTTGGCCCTTGGGCCTTTAGTTTGACATGTGTGTCATAGAAAATCTACTATTAAACATAAGAGATACATGAAGGACAATCAATAATAGGAAAGTATCTCATGTATGGTTCTTGGAAATCTAAGACTCAGCCACACACACAGGTCACAGTTAAAACGATGTCCTCCGGTGAATATAAGGAAATGTCTCTTTGATCAGTGGATTTGATTACAGCTTCCCTGATTCTTTGTGCTGCATTACCGTCGACACACACACACACACACACACCTCAAATCTGAGCAAAGGCGCGCCGAGAAATCCATTAAAAGCTCTTCTGTGGCCGTGGACGTAAGTCACATGTTCAGCTAAAAGCCCACAGAGGACTGCAGACGTCCTTGGGCAACACACTGTGAGTAAATGAAATGCAGCGAGTCTTGATAGCTGCCTACGATCGCACGTATTTGTAAAATGAATTAAACAGAGGCTCGAACGCTGAAAGGTGCGCCGTGGTTTGACTTGATAAGTGCAGCGGCAGCGAAGAGAATTGGTGCTGATGGGTCCACACGAGACGAATTTGGGAATAAAAAGGCTTTCAGTCGAGGCATGTCATTATGTTGAAGTGTGACTGGTAATGAGGGACGCTTTTTTAAAATACAGAGTCGACAAATTCCTGAGAACGGATGTGTGTCAGTCAAATTGTAAATAAAAGGTACCACAGCTCGTCTCTTGCGACAACAATCCTTGAGTCATGGGGCAGAGTTTTACATGACATCCCATTCAGACCATTCTTGGCATATGAGGTAAAGAAATAAGACCAAAAAGACCAAAAAGTCAAAATATTGTATCAAATGCACAGCAGTAATGGGCAGTTAGAACATGATCTGTGTCAGCCAAGGCTTTTTTGGGAAACCAGAAAATGGCAAAGCAATGCAAAAGGCCTGACTTCAAGAGCATCACCTCTTTGAAGGTCAAGAGTGGGTGAAAATTAGGAGAAAACTGGATGAGATGCTGAGTGTGTTTTTGGCTACAATTCAACAACAGGCTGCTTCAGTGATTGTCAACTTCAGTGGCAACATGTGATCAGAAAAAAGGGACAACAAAGGGAGTCGAGTTTGTTTGGAAGAAGAACAAAAGGATTGCAATAGAGACTGAAGGAAGTCATTAGCATATATTTGTTTAAACAGTGACCAAGTGAACAGACAGATCAATAGCAGACAGATAAAGGGATATAAAGACATATATTTATTATTGGCAGGAGTCTCTATATCTTTGTTACACTGATAGCGAGTGTGGCTACTGTACTGTGGATTTGAAGTGTCCTTTTATATAATTTGCTGATGTGGCCTCATAAACAGGCCAACGACACCTGTGTAACCAGAGGAAAAGTAAGATTAAGGGACTGCATTCATTGATCTTAAAAAAAAGCATATTATTATCATGACTCAATCCAAAGATCTATTTTAAAAAGTAGATTATGAGTCAAATGAATGTTAATGTTGACATAAGATTGTAGATATACTTCTGTTGTGCTGTTGTCAAAATTCAAGCAGCACATTGTTAAAGTATTTCTCTCTGATGTACTTTTTAACATAGCTATGTTTGGTTAATAAAAGAGTGACTACATCAAACATATAAGTGTATTTTTCATTAAAAGGGAACAATAATAAACCACTGACCCTGTAGCCTGACCAGCAGTACTAATACTTTTTCGATTTCACACAAAGAACTGGTTCCTGTGGTTTTCAAAAGGAACCCAACTGAACCCCATTTTATATTTATTACATTATATTTACATTTTACTATGTGGAAATGATGGTGATCTGAATGAATATAACTGGCCATGCCTCAGACTAAAAACTATACTTTGTACATTTATCATCAGATACAAGGTCCAGGGGTATTTTCTTCATCAAACATTGTAAGTGGTCTTTAAATAATAACCCTTACTGTAATGAATGCTAGCCATACACCTGCAGGTATAAATGAAGCACTACTGAGCTGATTGATTAAAAGAATTATGTAAATACAGCTGACAATAGTAACGCCTGTGCAGCGACATAAACACATCAAAATGAAAAGCATTCATTTATGAATCAAGACATTTCCTTTTCAGAAACGACTCATTTTCCTTTTCATGCAAATAGCTCTTAATTCTATTAGAGGGAATTAATTCTTTCTGCTGAAACCGTGATTCCCTTTTCTCATAATCCCCTGAAACGTGTGGAGCATGAGGCAGAGGAGACCCGCTGTGGAGTCGTGGTCTGCTCCAGGCTCCAGCGCTGCAGATCACACCCAAGCCTGTCCTCCATCAGATAACAGCCGTATCGTGGCTCCACTGTGAACTTATTAATTACACTCATGAGTCGGAATGATTTAGGAAAGACATTAGGAACAAAACAGCTGGACTTTTTTTTTTACTTGAGCAATAACTTCACTGCTGTCCATATGCTATCATTTAAACGCTACAAATGGGAAAGTCAATTTATAATGTGCAGAATTATCACAGTCTTTGTTTGAAGTGACTAGAACAAATGAGACCATCTGCAAGAAATATGGTTTTACATAAGGATGTGTCACTCAACTCAACCTTTGACCTTTTTACTGTAATCATAGCATCAATGTATTCACACAGTGTTGTACATTAATCATAGATAACTATAATAATTGTGTAAGGCCATCTATAACCAACACCTGATGCCTGTCCCACTGCAAAAACTAAAAGAGTGGGTCATGGGCTACAGTTCAAGAACAGACAGCTTCAACAAGGCTCAACATGAGAGAAAACTAAAGAGGAAGAGGTTTGTGGTTTTAAAAAGAGGACATGTCTCAATGGGCCCTGGGGTCGGGAGCTTTTGGAGGGCCACACAGAGTCAGAGTAAAAATATTTAAAACTACTTAACTTAAAATGCAAATGGCACTTGTTTCTGTCAAAAAAGACAACAGTGACTTGTCTGACTCTAAGACAGAAAGCAGCTGTACATGAATCTTAACAGATGAGCACATCACTAAAGTCTTTATCACAAACACTAAACTACATCTCATCAGTTAATTAAACTGTGTTCAATTAAAAAACCTGCTAAACAGCAAAAACAAGCCTCTTCTCTGTTCTACAGCTCAGTAAGTTCACTATCAAGGGTTAATGTGATTTTTTTTTTTTGGCTGAATGTTACTGATATGCTATGTTCCTTTTTCAATATACACTGCCTGACCAAAAAAAAGGTTTCCACCTAGATTTAACTGAGCAAATAGGCAAGAGCCTCCCATTGAATAATTACTGCGTGGATGAACATGCTTCAGCTGGAAACAAACTTGATGCCAGCTGAAGCAGAGAGTAGTTTCTCATTTCTTTAAAAACCATGTCGGAAGACTCATCCTGTGGTCGTTGAAAAGATGTTAATCTGTCTCATTGGGCTCAAATTGTGAAAGAGTGGTTCAGGAGCATGACACATCATTTTTACACATGGATTGGCCACAAAGTCCAGACCTTAACCCCATTGAGAATCTTTGGGATGTGCAGGAGAAGACTTTGCTCAGCGGTTGACTCTCACATCATCAATACAAGATCTTGGCAAAAAATTAATTCAACTCT
Organism: Rhyacichthys aspro; assembly: GCA_036850595.1. NCBI lineage: Eukaryota > Metazoa > Chordata > Actinopteri > Gobiiformes > Rhyacichthyidae > Rhyacichthys > Rhyacichthys aspro. The sequence goes on along the minus strand of CM072159.1, from coordinate 26,449,177 downwards.
GGACAGGAATAAATGTTGTGACATGCAATGTTAATCCTCTCCAGAAGCATAATCATCCACGCAGCAATTATTCAATGGGAGGCTCTTGCCTATTTGCTCAGTTAAATCTAGGTGGCGACTTTTTTTTTGGTCGGGCAGTGTGCTTTTTGCAGATTAAAGAACATTTATCAGTCACTTTTAATGATAATAAGTAAAGGTGGCATTTTCAGTTGCACAATACAAACAGAAGACAGCTCCCACAGCTGAAGGGTAACAATGGTTGTGTGGTTAGAAACAGCCACCAAATAAGGATTTCAGCAACACCTTTAGACACACATTTAGAGCCTTTCAATATTAATAAGGAAGAAGGGTGGGTTTGTACAGACAGATAAACCATCAGAAAATATAACTGACTCAATACATCTTTATCACGAAGGCTATTCTTACTTGAAGCTCTGCAAACAAAACCCAACGTTTTTTAACTTTCAACATCAGCAAAGCTTAATACCAGCTCATGAATGTCCTGTGTGTGTAATGTATACATTTTCAGTCGCACATTAGCAACAGAAAAGTCACAGATGCTCTGTAGTGAGAGGCTAATGTCACTTACTTCAGTGGTGCATTCAGGTGCATATCAAAATTGGGAATGCAAACACTGAACTACTGTAAAAGGGTAAAAGTGTGTTTTATTCAAGGACGGCTGGCTCATGATGGGCCCCTGATCCTCGTAGGCCTTCAGCCCAGACCTAGTCTAAAGCTTAGACTTAAGATAGAACCAGTCTGGATTGACTTTTGTACATTAAAGCCTTTTCATTCACTGAGTTTACATTTGTTTTAAATAAACAGCTTAGTGCCAGTCTTGAAGTAATCAGTATATAGCAGTTTGCATAGCCCTCTATTTAACAACAGATGTTTTAATATTAGTGGTAGCAGAGTTTTCTAAAATTGTATTAAAGTTCTGACGGAGATGGCTGTCTTCGACCCTCTTCCACTGTGTGACATACAACATTAGTTTAAAGAGACACAAAGCACAACAGAATTATTGGCAATAAGTTGCTGATAATTGAATGTTTTTATAATGAGGCCCATTTAATGTTGCTTATGAAATAATAATAATGCTCTCCTTCGGGCTTTTTCCTAAACAATAAAGATGAAACACTGACGAAAGTGACAAAACAGCCTCTTGGTGCTGTGTGAAACAAACAATAAGTTCAATTGTTTCCAGACAGTTTCAGATATCAAGTGTCAAAATGCCCTTATATTAAAAGGGAAGGAAATTATCCCTTAGTCTGTGGAGAAAATTAACATTATCTACTTGTCCTAAAGCTATTGTTTTCTGAGCTCTGTCGTCTGATTATTAAAGCCATTTTTTACAAAGCAATCCAATAACATTCAGATGAAGTCACTGCGTTTCCTCAGTAACTGCCTCAGCTCAGAGTGCCTCAGAGAAACCCTCACACGTTCACGCACCATTTACTTTTCCTATTATTTTTCATGGCTCTCCGCACACCTTCCACCTGGACACATCTGGAAATGTACTCAACTCAAACCTGTTGCATTCAAGTGAAATCCAAGGTCAGGCTTTGGAAACAAAAGAAAGAACCTGCATTTACCAGCAAGATGCAGATGATGGTGTTTGTGATAAAGCTTTGGATTTGTTGATCTGATTTTCCTGATTGTATTGAGCTGTGATAATGTGCCCCATAAAGAGAGCTGATCAGAGACCGGCCCCGTACAGTTCCTCTGCTCCATGTTGCTTTTAAACTCAGCTCCATAATGTCTGCTCTTCTTTTATCAGAGGTGTGTAAATGTTCTCCTCCTGTCAAATGGCCATCTGTGGTTTAAACACTGCGTATGCAAAACACATATAAAAATATAACTACTGCTGTGAATGTGAATTATCACGTCATGGAAAATGTGAGCACGTTGTCAGCACTCTCTATTAAAAGAGGAAATGAGTACTCTCCATATTTAGAAATATAGCACACTACTATATTGCTAGGGCTGCCTTTTAGAGAAAGTGTGTTTTTATATGAGCTGTATATTATTATTATTTATTTGAAGCCTTCTTTCAAATGCATCTCAATAAAAAGGATAAGTAAAAGATAAGAAAACCTTGATTAGTCCCACAGAGGGGAAATTACATGCGTATTAAAACAAAGAGAAGAGTAAATCCTGTCAAACTGCTCCTAATAGCTTTTCAAGACACATCTACGTCACATGTAGTTTTTGTTATTAACAGGTTTACAGCTGAAAAGACCCACAGAACCACTTCTATAAAACCAACTCTTTGTGTTGGTATTTTTATGGCCAGGCCTCATGCAAAAATGACCGCAAACCTGCTCTGGTGTGAAGCAGGTGTTTCCCTCGCTGTAAAAAGGGTCAAAGTTCAGCCCAATAAACATTCTCCCGAGCCCCAGCGGCGTGTATCTGACAGGTGATAATGTCGTCATTACAGAGACTCGGTGGAAAAACCGGCTCACGTTAAACGAATGTTTCCTACAGCCTCCGCACAGCTCAGTCAAGAGAGCACATATTGAACCAGTCACTTTTAATTCACTTGAGAGCGCACTTTAGATTCAATTACATACATTTCTCTCAGGCATGAAAAAGAGCTCCGTAAAATCTCACCTAATATCTTCAAAATCCTTGTTTTTCTAATCCCTCATCATGTCACCAAGGGCACACTGGCCGTGTTTTACCGCTGCAGGTTTAAACCAAAACTCTCCTCAAACCAAGACAACTCTAAGTTTCCTGTTTCAGAAGATGAAATAAGGGTTAACAAAGCCACCAAGAAACAAGGGGACACGATGTTAGAGGTAAACAAATGGAGACGGCCATCTTGGAGGAGGGTAAGTCTTGTGACATGTCGATAACAAAAGCCTATGTTCAGCTGTAAAAATAAAAAACGAAGAAAAATGTGTTGCAAAACTACCAAAAGTGAAATGCTGCACTGCTGAATATTTATCACAAGTTTTTTAATATGTGCTGTTGAATGAGGAAATGAATGATCCAGTCAGAAGAAGTCTCTCTGGGTTTAAAGACCAGACCAGACCAGGTTAGATCCACAACAAACTCTTCTCAGGTTTAACTCTAAATTTGGACTCAACCTTCTTATTGGAACAAGGCCACATGTCTCTATAATGAAAGGACTCGTGCACAAGTCACAATACACTTAATGGCTTTTACAAAACGTTTAGAAAATTAAAGAGTTTAATTTCTTCTTCTTTCTTCATTTTAAACATTTCAACACTAGACTCAGCTGCTTGTCCACTGTTTTGATTGCACTGTGGCTCAAGAAAGAAGACATTTTGAAGCACTTTTTTCCATAGACCCTTCTCTAAAAAGGTTGAAGCCACAATGGACCGAGACGAGCGAATGGAAACAGGACAGAGCGGTTCATCTCTCCATCACTGGCGCCAACACTGGCCCAAATAACACGGCAGCCTCAGAAACAGCGTCCAGAGCTGATGGATCCCTGCAGGCTCCGTCACTAACATCCGGACACATATGGTGCACGGCCCGAGCTGCCAGAGCGCACTGGGGCCGTGTGGAGACGGGCCCGAGGTCACTACAAATTGTCTGGCTGGGTTTGTTTGCCAGATGAGAGCTGTGGCTGATCAGCAGTGCTACAGCGAAGGGGAGGATGGAGTCGACAAATGGCGGCCACCGGGAGCCTGTTGCTCTCTGTATGTTAGAAAGAAAGATGTCAAAATGTAGGATCTAAATGAAATGAAGGCCATCACATGTACATGTACACCAACAGTGGGTGCTTTATTGATGTTTGTGTAGGTGATTCATTCTGCAGTGTGTCCTGTGCCGCATGAATGAACACAAGAGTCAGGAAAAAGTCAGAGCGTTATCCTCAGGAGAACAAGAAAAGACAATACAATCACAACAACAGCAGCCTCAAAGGGCTTCACAGACTGTACCAGACAACACCCCTGTCCTTAGCCCTCCATCAGGTGAGAAAAACCTCCAAAAACTCAGCCATGAGGAAAAAAAAAAAACCTCAGAAGTAGGAATCCACTCCGAGGACGGACAGGACGTGCAATAGATGTGTCCAGGACAGTTGGAAACAGCAGACACAGTATGTAAACAAGTATAAATATAATACCAACATTTTGGCAGAGTCCTGGGACAGAGTTCAGGAAGCACAAAGTCCGGACAGTGACAGTGGATGGTGAATTACTGAATGGAGAGGTCTTATTAGCTTTCCTAGTGACTGGTCAGCACATGAGATTACAACACACTGCTCAGACTGCAATGTACAGTACGGCTGATGTATCCAATGTGAAATTTTCACTCGCTCACTCAAAAAAAATAGTAGCATATGCCACCATTACTTTGGATGTAACCTTTGTTTTTTCTTGACGACTTAAAGGCTCAGCGTAAAACTCTGAATATGTACGTTTTTAATGCACTGTGCATCTGCTTCTAGCTCTTGAACCGTGTGAACGATGAAGGGAATGTCTTGTGGTTGTTAGACTTTACTAAAATATCAGTTTGCACTCAGGTTAAACATGTCATAGCCTCCTAATGACTATGTGAGGCTGGGGTACAAAAAGTAATAGAAGAAACTGACTTTACAGTAAATGATCACACAAAAATACGCTCATGTGAACCATAGTTCCGAGAAATAATGTAAAGGCCTGTTTTTCTAATTTAGACAAATGCTATTATTTAGAGTTGTGCTATGTTTTGAAGTTTCATATGCTACATTTTCTCTTTTAATCATGTAATGTATCTCCATCTAATCTTCTGTGTTTTTAGTGAAAAGCCTCCTCAGATTCCCTTTGAGTGAGCAGGATATCAAAGCACCTTAAAGCTAAAGGTCATAGTTGTGATCACGAACAGCACTGGTTTCCATCAGGAGCTCTGCTAATTAACCGAACCCCAGACACCCATTCAATATCTCCGGATAAAAGCCCCAATTAACCACACTGATGAAATATTCAAGTCTACATGAAAGGTGGACAAGAAGGCAGCTGCTCGCCCCGACTGCCGGCGTTTATACATTATATATCACAGAGGAGTTGTTCTTTCGATCAGAGGTCAAAGAACAGTCCCTGAATCAGAGAGTCAGCGATCCCCATCAGCCCGACAGGTTTGACCACAAAGCCTCGACAATAACCACGCTCCTGGGCGAACATGGAGATCAATACTAATACGTTTGTCCATACAGTGCTGTGAGCAGAGTGGAAATGATGAAGGCTCAGATTATGATCAACACAAAATAAACAGCACCACAATCATATTTTTCATGTTTTCATACATTTACAGAAACATGGATCAGTAGAATATGAAAATAAGTGAGATACATATGATATTCACGTTAAAGGGATGTGCATATTTACAGAGAACACGCTAAAATATAGTATATAATTATACCTCTCAGTAACACATATCTATATATACCACATACAACTCCACTGACAAAATGACAGAATATCATCAACAGGCCCATGTTGTCTGATACAGTTCAGTCACACATCAAGGTACTAGATGCTCAAACAACACACCTCTGAGAAATTCTGAGAAAATTTCACTTTTGTTGAAGAATGAACCTGTATTATATAAATTGACTTTGGAGTATGCATTTTTTTCCTGTATGCAGTGCTGTCCCCGATTCATTTTAACCGCTGCTGCTGCTTTGCCAGTTTCCAGTTAACATTCATCCACCACAAAGCGTTGCATGGTGCTTTTAATTTGTAGGAGATGTGTCTGCATCATAAAAATCCATTTTAGATTTAAATTGGGACTGTGACACTGAGAGTTAACAGGGAAATCTGAAAAGTATAATAAGCATTAGAAAGTAGACACATGGGATCTCACAATGCAATTTCAAATACAAATACACCAATAATGATTATATCAGGATACAGAGACAACGTAGTGGAAATATAAGCCTAGTTTAACAAAATGTGGATTTTGTGCATTCGTTCTAATCATTGCAGTGAACCAATGTTTATCCCATGCTTTTTGCTTAGTCCCTCTCTTTTTTGCACATAACCATCACATGTTTATATCCACAAGAGACGTTTGCCAGTGGAAAACTGACTAAACCTATCATAATATCTATAACAACATCACAATAATTTATCACATCAGGAAAACAGTCAAAAGGAAATACATTTCCCCACTTGTAAAAATGAATGAATAACCAAAAATCTTAACTAATCACTTCAAATGTACTTCATGTCAGAAGTGGACTATTATTAATCAATCTGAAAATGTGCTAAGGGTGGAACACGCTGTCCCAGATACAAAATACATAAATAGTGAAAAATAGGCACATATTTACAGTGTGTAGGCTATGAGTAGGTGTATACACTCCCTGCAGTCACTGCTCAGGCACAGTAATGATCATTTTTATCCACTGGGTTTGGATGGAGCAGTAAATGATGATTCATGAAGAGGAGCGATGCCCAGGCTCATGTCGGGTTGAATACTCCACACCTTTTCCAAACCTTGCATTAGGACACTGTATAAACACTGCAATTACATGCTTAGTGCAAAAGTACTTTTCCAGGCTGATTATCCAGCCTCCAATTGAAAATGAGGGGTTTCCCTGAAGATGATCCACACACAGCCTGTTATTTCCAACATTCAGAGCTTCCAAAGAGAATCAGGAACCAAACAAGTACTTTCCAAAGATGATGCAGTAAATTAAGACTAGCACATGCTGTAGGCACCGATTACGTATGGGTTTTTGAAGCTATTACGTAATTATTGGAAACATTTAAGTAACCATTATTTCAACCAAACTAGACATTTGGCTTTGAGACCTGTTTTTATGTTCTTTGCAGAAAACAACTGGACTTTCAGAAGCTCGGCTTGACCTGGGGTTACAGTGGGTTTACAAAAAATATAAAGTGGATTAAACGCACTGTTTTAAAATATTTTGACAGTGTGTGAAATACAAACTTCAGATTTCAAATGGATTGTGCAAAAACCTGAGGAAAAATATTTTTACAGGGTTTTTGTGTTTGATACTTTATTGTGGCTTGTGTCTTTTCTTTTTAAACCAAAACATTTGGTTCGAACAAGTCATATAACACTTTTAAACAAATGTTTTATATTTAATGGGATAATAGATTTGACCTTTTGTCAACACAAAGTCCTTTAATCAGAAACAAAGCTGTGACTCTGATGTTCATTTTACTCCGTATACTGTATATCTAATAAAAGCAAAAGGCCCAAAATGTTCAAAAAGTTTGTTTTTGTTTTTTTAACAGAGGTTTTCACTGGTTTGGATGGTGCTTTAAATGTCAATTTTTCCAAAATTGACAAATGCTAATGTTATTTTTGATGTAATTAAACTCACAGTGAATGAAATGCTCACCTTTTTTCAGCTGTTTACTATTTTTCACTCTGCACCTTTAACTGCAGTGACACAATAATGCTTCAATAATCTATCCAGCCTCAACAAAAATAAACACGAGCCCACTCTGACAAAACTGACAAAGCCTCAGAGACACGAGCTGCGTTACATAAACCACAAACTCCTGAACACGCTCCAGTTACATGTTTACATTTGTTTACATTTGAGAGAGTGAGTCACAACTCGAGATGAATGAGTAGTCGCCTGATTGTCACTCACTTTCCTCTCAGCTCTGCACAAATATTATCAGTGTCCAATATTTGGTTTGTGGCACCGTGACTAACCACGGCTCGCTGTTGAGATGGATTGATCTGTGCATTCAACAACTTCAGCCGAGCGAGAAAATGCTTACTGTCAGACACCAAAAAAAACACGTACAAAAACACAGGAGCATCAACTGTTACTAACACTTTACAGAAAGAAATGTTTTAGGGTTTAGGTTAGTTTTATTCCACTGTACTACACAGCTTTCTTTTTTTCTTCTCTGCTTTGGTTTAAACTCCAGTCAGAAACTACAGCATCAGAGTTTCAAAAATCAAACCACTGCATTTACTGAAAGGCAACACATAATGAGATTTAAAGCCAGTTCAGTTTCAAATTAAAAACACCATAGAATTTACAAAGCAGTCTTGAACAGCACATGGGCATTGCAGTCATTTTCAGGGCAATAATATGTCTGGAAAACGACTTCCTAAAGTTTTCAAGAAGGCATGGTGACCCATTTAACTCACTAGTCAAATGTGTCTCATCTGAGCTCTCACTGATCGTTCACAAATCCAAACTCTTGATGGATTTGTCAACATCCAATATTCAATACATGGCTTCACCCCATGTTTAGCGCTTCCCTGCTGCTGTCGACAGGTAGCTCCGCCTCTGTGTGACCCTGGGCTCTGTCTAATTGGATATTTACTCACAAAGTACTCACAAAGTACTCAAAAGTGGCAGATCCTTTGATACTGACAAGGAATTTTCCAGCAGCTGTTGTCACACAGACTTAAACATAGACTTAAATACAAAAATTACAATGAATTATACAAAAATAAAAATATGCTATGTACAATTAAACAGTATTGCAAAAAATATATATTATATAAATGCAGCCATTAACAAGTACTTTACTCACTGGAATATGTTTTTTATCTTTAAAGGAAAAGCAAACAAAATGTTCTTTTAAAGTCAAGTTGCACGAACAGCACGAAAGTATCTGAAAAATATCTGATATCTGTGTGTGCTTCATAAATAGTAAGTGTTCCCATCTGTACGCAGCATCAGTCAGTATGAAACAAGTGAAAAAATTGATACGAGGATGTCCCTATTTACCACAAACTCAAACTTGTCAAACTGTGTTGGCGCATTTTCACATCTCCTCAACTGATCCAGACCAAAATAAATCAATGGGTGTTAAAAAGTTGCTAATATCTGGTGAAAATGATGTGTTGCTCATTTCACAAACAGGAATCTGAGTCCGCCATAAACAATATCACCGATTGAGAGCCAAATAAAACAAGCCCTGTCAGATAGGCCAGTAATTAAACAGTCTGATTTAGGTCTACTCTTCACGGATCAACAGCGCTGCAGTTTATGAGGCCACAAACACATGACCGGTCTGTATCAACAGCCAGCGTGTCGCTCCAAAAACTGAGAGCACAGAAGCCAAACTGCAAACGGATGCTGAATCATTCATCGGGCGGGACGCTGTGTGATGTGGGCCCAGGGGACAGAGGCACCAACGACACTGAAAAATGAGGGAGAGGAGCGATAAACAAACTGGAGATGATTCTGGATGTGAGAGTCAGTGCTGTTCGGGATCACGCTGAGTCGGTGCCTTTAATGTCTCTGAGGTGAAAGATATAAAAGAACCGGGCCACTCGTTTGGACATTGGAAAATGAATAAAAACCTGACATAAAGAAAAAGTCCAAGTTATACAAAGATTTAAAACAAGTCACACAGACAGTTTAAGCTTTTATTATTTGTAACATTTGAGTTTGGGAACAATGTGAGCTCCCGTAGTAAAATATAAACTGTGAGGTCACTTTTATAAAGAAAATTACACTTTTTAATATAAAATTAATATGTGTCATTTAGGGCTGCACATTAGGAGGAAGATCAGCAATAACCATGACAACTATCCATGTGTGATACACTATGTCAAAGTATATTATTGCAATACAAGCAGTTCTTTGTGAAATGGATATTCCAGTTGTTGATACTGCATTATTAAAATTGCTATATATTGTGCAGGAACAGCCCTAGTCTCGTGTCATTTATGGGGTACATGATGGAAGAGGGGTTAGAAGTCTGGCCTCAATAGTATTATAGAGACAAAGGTAACAATATTTGCAGTATGTCTCGAAACATACTCAAACGACAAGACATTTAATACTCACTCAAAGCTAATAATTCACGTTTTTTTTTATACAAAACCTAAAATATCAAACAGCTTAGGCTTGGTGAGGTTTATTATGTTAGCGTTATTTTACATGGATTCAGGTAAAGGAGTTTAACATTGGGAGCCAAGGGGTTAGTAAGAGATTACCTATGTTAATGTTACATGTAGAGGGCCTTTTCCTAATCTCTGTCCTTATTAAGGTGCTGTGAGCAGGAGCTGATACTGATACTGAATGGCAATTAGGTAGAGGCTCCCAAACCTTTAAAAAGAGACAATGAAAGGCAATAAGACCAATAAATACACAACATGTATCTGTCTGTGCACCCTGTACATGTAATTATGTTTATTGGTTGTTTCCACCCTTTTTAATCAGTCACTTTTTAGATAAGTTAGACTAGGCCTTTTGTTTTCTCTTTGTGTTAGTTTCTTTATTTGAATTGGAACTGTTCTCTCCTTCTCTGTTTGTGTTTTGGCATCAATAAAGCCAAATACCAGTGCATTTAACATAGACTCGTTGTCTCATTTAATTAGGCTTGATAAGTAGGCTTTATTTTCTTTTAAGTAATAGCTAGGTAATAATTGGTGGTATTAGTAACATTGGCCCTGAAATCTCAACATGGGAACAAACCAAAAGCACTTATTTAGCTTCTTTATTTGTTTTCTTTTGCTTTTCAAGAAATGCTTTGTGTTTTCTAGTCACTGAAACATGTGCTAATCACAGTCAATACAGACCGATGTGGAGACCAGAGTGAAATAAAGGAAAGAAAATGAAGACAGAAAGAAGAGATGACTGAAATGTTCCCAAATAAACAAAACTCACACTTCCACTCTTTGGCAGCTCTTGGTCAGAATAATTAGTTAAAGAAAACAGAGTTAAAACAAGAGAAAGCCAAACTGGTCCATTTCTCTTTTTAGTCAAGGCCACTTCACATTTTCAACCTATGTTTCTGCCACAACTTGATAAAACCTCACTCTCCTACAGCTATAAGTCAGGACTCTATAGAGACACTTGATAAAAGCAGCTCTGTGATTTTTCTGTGTTGCCTGCAGCTCTGTTAACGCTCATTGGCAGGTCTGCATCTTCTGCTATTTCACCACGCCAGTCATTCAGTGAAATGTACTTCTGATCCAAACATGTGGCACGGCTAACCTAAAGTGAACTCTGGGAAAATAACCTCAGAGACCTCTTGTTGCATGTGAGAGGGGTTCAGTTTCCCGCAGCTAGCCCCGAGCGCTAACCCACTGCTGCTTTGATGCTACAATTGATGCCACGCCGATTGTGTAGCAGCAGCAAAAGTGGTCGGCCTCTCTTTGTGTCAGCAACATTCCCTGGCTGTGTCTGCGGCCGATGCACAATAATAAACACACACTCACACACAACAGCTCTGGAGTACACCAGAAACATCACACAGAATTATTACTTATTTCATGTCCATGTGCACTTTGTATTAAAGTTGGGATATAAGTTTGGGTCTCCAACAAAAGTTACAATTTACTTTTACAGTATTCCAAATAAACAGAGTGTGTACTGGAATATGATCATTTTTTTCAGACCTGCATGAAAACTTGTTTTGGGTGGTGCATAAATAAAACCTGGGTTAGGAGCTCTGGTAAATAATACACAATGACGTGCATGTGAAAAGTCAGCCATATGTTTATGTTTATGATGCCATGACGTCTTAGACTGGAAACAGGTCAACTCTACTGTGGCTAAAATGCAAAATCAGTCACTAATGCCACAACACGGACTGAAACGGAGCACAATCCGTCAATGATTAGTGAAAGCATTCAGTCTAAATGTACCCGCAGACTCGCGCTGGCCCCGCGCACAGACGCACACAAACCTTCTCACTCACACGCGCTGATTCACCGTTTACCCCGTTGTTTCATTAATACGCACCCGACCCACGACCAACGCCTTTTTCCCGTTTTCCTGCCTCTTTTATGCTCCCAAGGGTGCACTCTAGAGAGCGTTAGCTTTGTCCATTCATACACGCTAGCACTTACCTGTTTCTCTGTGTTTCCTGACGCTGCGCGTCTCATCCAAACCGAGCCATAACTTCCTGGTGGTTTAAATGGGCGCTGTTCGCGCGCTGGTGCTGATCATGTGATGCGCATTAGGTCACCTGATCATAAAACGCTATAATTCCCTTTTCAGTCATACTTTATTTATTATATGTGTTGTTGTATACGAGAATACTCCACATGTTTATGTTGCAACAGATTGTTTGTTTGGTGATTTATATTTTGAGTAATGAAGCCCAGTGGGAGGGGCCAGAGGGGTATTTAGGGAAGCCATTTCAGGCCTGTAGATAGTCTAGTCATGAGCAGTTACAGGTCAGTGCAGGTAACGTTGGCTGGGAGCACTCTGAGCTCTGTGAGTTTTGGGGTTTTTTTGTTTTGTTTTTTTTGGTTTTTGGTTTTTGGTTTTGTTTTGTTTGGGGGGGGGGGGGGGGGGGTGCAGAACTCTTTACTAGACTTGTCTTTCGTTTTGTACATTTGTAAATACATTACATTTTGATGACCTTTATTCACTGTGTATATTTTGCACTTTTTGGCTAATTCTGCACTTTGGACACTGGCACAATAAATACCATCTGAACACTTATATCTGACCTTGCCTGGGTTTGACTAGAGCCTCGCCACACGGACCCCTGAAGTTACTGCTGCTCTAATATGCTTATGTTGTTTTACATACATTCAGAGAAAAGACAGTCAAGCCAAAGGGTCACATTCAAGAAAAGTTTTCCAGATTCCTTCTTTGAAACCTTTTCTTAAATGGAAACATGGTGATGCTCTGATTGGATAAAACTGTGTTACAGACACATTTTTATCCAATCACAGACCAGGTTTTTATCTGAAGTACCTGCTCTTTGCCAACACTTAAAAAACACATCTACCTTTATAAACTGAAAAAATATAGTCAAGAGACAAGCGATAACTAGGTTAAAACCAGATAAAGATCCAAATAGAGATGTATTTCTAATTGGGGCTGATGTCTGTCATGTGATGAGTGCATACGATGTGGAGATGTGCCTGGAGAAAACAGCACAGCCTTATGTTGAAGACGCGACTCCCGGAAACAAAAGAACAAATGGAAATGAGGTCTTTTTCATTTTCCTGGAAGAGGATGGATGTGTGTTGTTAGTAGTGACAAATCCCGAGAGACCGACAACAAACGGAAACTCTGCTCCTGGCGCATGCTCAAGAGGAAAGACACAGATGTAGGCTGAGAGTTGTTGTGTGGGCGTCGATCTCATTAAAACACGCTAAAATATGTCTGTAGTAACAATGATGTCATACATTTAGTTTGTGGAGTAACATTTTGAAGCTTTACTACAGGAGCTGACAATAACACTCTCTGACTGAACTGAGGGCTGTCTTTAAAAAGCCTGGCTCCCATTGACATAAAAACATGAGATATACTTAAAGAAACATAATCTGCAGTGATTCATTTATACAGCTTGCCTCTTGTGGCTCATACAGTCCAACAAATTTTTGATTTCTAAGGTATATATATGAACAATAAACTATTTTGTGCTTTGTGAATTTCTTTGCTCTTCTGGTGCACTCGTTTTTTTTATAAACAGTGCCAATGAGTGATCCCACGCCTACATCTGAGATTTTTGGAGAAATCCTACATGTTTTTTTATGTGCTGAAAGAATGAATTTGCAGAGACATCTTTTGTTTTTTTTCTTTTATGTGAGTCAAGGTTTTTGGACGAGGCAGATACTATTGCTATGCGTCTCCATCATTTAGTAAACCAAAGTAATTCAAGTGTTTACCTGCTGTTTGTCCCCATGTTATGCATAGAGACGTTGCTATTTGTATTTTGTATTTGTTTTTATAAAGAAATGTAAAAATTTCAGTGTATTAATTCTTTGGTTCCTGGACTGTCATAATGGTCCATCAATAAAGACTGGTTCTGGCTTTAGTCCAGGATTAACCATTGTCTTAGTCCTGCTTTTGGACCATTTTAATACAGTACAGTTCCTGATACATTCACTTGTATATGACCAGTGATAACCTGTAGTAATAACGTGGAAGAGTAGGTGGTACTTGGACAGTCAAATATTTAAGAAAAGAAAAGAAAAATCACTGCTCAAATGGGTATTTTTGTAGTTTTGTGGTGACTGAGATTAGAGCAACTTCCATCATTTCTTCAACCATGTCTCAACTTTTTGTTTTGGCCGTTTTGAGCTCCATCATGACACTGTTAAATTTACCAATACTCCAGCTTGGTATGCGTACAATACAACTTCTTAATTTTCTTACAGACTATTTGGAGTGTTCTTTGTTTTTACCTCGACATTTTCGAGTTTCGATTGCTTCCTGCCTCTTGTCAGCTGATGTATACAGGTTTTTGTCGTCCTACCTGAAGCGGCTGTAGTCTGACTTGCTTAAGACCGCGTCCCAGATGTGAGACAGTATATACGCCCCTTGTCCCAAGTAAGTAAGACTACAGGGGGCGTCGTCCTAAAAACAAAAAACACTCCAAATGGTCTGTCTATAAGAAAATTAAGAAGTTAACTTTTGATGAACATTTTTGAATGCCTCCAATACAAGTTTTGCTGCAAGATGACATTTGAGTTAAAATGGATTATTGAAGCCCCCACCTAGAGGCCATCAGTGATATTACATGTACAATATTTGACCTCAGCCATAGTCTGCTGCAGCCTCTTGCTCCAACATGAGCCCACTTTATGGCACACATCATTGCAGTAATGGAGGCTCAGTGTTTCCGTGAGACTGCGGCAGGCTTCGGGCGACTCCATCTCTCTGCAGTTAGCATGTAATGTGCCTGCTTCAGCACTCGCCTTCCTGCTACAAGATCATTAAACCGCCACGCCATTCATCATTCCTGGATTACTGCTACGAGGAAGCAAAGAAAAAATATAGTAAGCTACACACATACAGCCCCCGTTTGACTCTGTGTGTCTTTAACAAGCAGCCATTTCAATGTCAAACTGAGCTCGATGAGTGGGGAGATGAATGAGCCGCGTGTAAATAAGAAGCCGAGCGGATATTTCCACTTTACCTCGCTCTGAGTCTGTCATTTTCAAAGTGATGGCTTATCAGTCTTTCAGTAAATGACGTAAAAATGCAGATTCATGCTATTTCTGTACTACGCAGCGTTGATGTTTCATATTAACACATTACCGGCTGCAGAAGGACCATTTGCCCAACACAGTCACTATACATCAGCCACTTTAATGCAGCTAGGCACTTTCCATTTGTCTGAATTGCTTGAATATAGCCTCTTCTTTGAGGTTTCTATTGTAAAGTGTGTATTTGTGTCATTTATTAACACTGTACAAGTCTGGCATTTAGTCAGTACTCTGCATAGTTGCATTTTAATTCTCTAAAGTGGTACAAAAGGATCCTAAAAAAGTGCACCGTATGTCAGAGCTGTTTGTAGTTTGCATCCATTCAACTGTTTTGTGAATATGGGTGTCGTTAGGCCTGTTTTATGGCAGCTCAAGCCCCCTGAAAATCCTCTTAAGCAGTCCAAAAGTCTGTTCATCTCTTCGCAGTAAATCCCAGATCGATAAAATGCTCTAACAATGCTTCATTACTAAATTCATTCATCTTACTCACGGAGAAAAAGCATCCATTCCATGTTTTCTACTTTGTCTGGTTTACATAATGGTGTAAAGAAACATTCTGACCCATGTTTAGAGGCACACCGAGTTTACACTGATGGAGAGAGGACAAGTGATTGACCTGAGGGACTGACACAGTACAGATATATCTCTGTTAGAGTCCTGTTTCCTTGTGTAGTAGGCTATATGTATCATGTTCAAAATCTTGTTGCGCAAATAGCTCAGTTTGCTTGTAGCAAAAAAGGGGAAATGTATTTGTCAAAGTTAAACATCGACCTCAGTCTGTTGTAAAAAACAAGACGTAAAATACACTCTGTTGTCTCTGTACTCTGCATTAGCCTCGAGATAAACACTAAATTACCCACAAAGCATATTATTATTATTATCATGACACGAATAGAATCAGTAGCTACTATTATTACCAGACATCACACTGCTGCCTGTACTGTCTGTAAAAACACTACAACATACATTTAAGATAAATCAAACAGATACAGTTAGTCCTGTTTATTTCTACCTAGAGTTTGGGGTTTTAGCTTGTTTCACAAATATATTTTTCAGATGTGTCCAGGCTGACTCTAGAAGAATAAAGAACAATACTGCATTTGTGTTGTTGCATTGATTAAAGTGTGAGTATTGCAGTATCTGATGGTATTTCTTTTGTTTCTTACATTGTTCATTGTTCAGTTGCTCATGTGTTTGTGGAAAATGTATGTTAAGTTAGCGATACAATTTGTGCAATGTCCGTACTTTATAATCTTTCATTTTCTTTCACTTGTTCCCATCAGGGGGTCACTGGAGCCTATCCCAGCAGCTTTGGGCCCTAGGCAGGTTACAAGGGCCTGTTAACTTGTTAAAAATATCCCTTCACTTGTCAAGTCTTAGTTCGGTTCAGGCCCATTTGTTTTCTTGAATGTAAAAGACACTCAACAGGAACCAGAGAGGGTCAGGTCACACTGCAGAATGAAAATATTAAGGTCTCAAGAGAGTCATTGTATAAACTGATCTAATAAGTGCACACGGTATCTTCTATAGACACAGATTTGATGAATAAAGGCTGAGAGGCTGGTTGTTTAAGTTCCTGTTCAGGCTGAAAAATGTGGGTCTGAAAAGAAATGAGCAGCTACTTGACTGTTTCAGAGCTGACTCTCACTTTGACGAATATGTTTGAACTCAACAGCTTCACATTAAGAGACTGTGTGTGGGTTGGAGAACATCTTGGCAAATAAAAACACTCAGTTTAGGAGATGGTTTAAAATACAACAGCACAACAATAAACACTGAGTTAGGACGAATAAAAAAACAGGCACTACAGGTCACAACAGGGGCTTCAGTCATGTATATCTATATTAAATATCAAACTTTTTAATGTAACACCAGGATCATCAGCTAATCCACTAATCTCCCATATTCAACAGCCTTCTGCTTTATTTTTAGGCAAGCTACTGTCCCCGTTATGCTGCAGTATATGCTATGAGACAGTAATAACGTTGAATTTGAAACTTCCTCAAACATAAATACTCATCTATTGCAGTTTTAATTAAGTGTTTCTTGCTGGATTTGGCGATCTGCAACAAGAAACTATGTGTTCTCTCAAATATTCACTCTTGATAACGTCGATAAAAGCCCACTGTGCTCGAGCTGCATTGTTCACATTATACTCTGATCCTGAAAAGTCCTCCTTCTCTCTGAGTCTGATCAACCTGGAGCGCATCAAATATTGTATGACACCTCAAATACATCAGCACAGGTTGCATTGCATGAAGGGCAGTTGCATCAGCTGCTTACAGTGTTTTTAATAATGGTCTGCTTTACACTGACTTTGAATTATCCTTTGAGCTTTGTTGACAAAATATTTCCCATTTTTTCAAATCCTGACCTGGAGGGCAACATATATTTGCATAAATACAGATGCACTCTACACCACAGTCAAAGCATATGTTTTAAAGTGAAATGTGTTGTTTTTGGATAAATCTGGTGGTGAAATTTTAGTTAACGAGATCCCACCTCAGACTAGACCTTTCTACAGACTGTGAGCACCAGTGTAGGGTTTATTGTTTATGAAGCTGTCCAGGAACCAGGCATTTGTATTAAGCATTGTTGGAGCTAGTTCTTGTTTTGCCTTTTGTCTTTTTTCTATTTAATTTTGTTGAAATTGCCTTAATTAGTAGCATTTATATTTGAGTTTATGTTATATATCGCCTTAAAGTTATGTTTTTAAGTTGCAGACACCTTGGATCTTTGAATGTTTCATCTAAAATAAAAGCCAGTTTGGAGATCGACTGTTCCCTGGATAAAGGAGGATCCATTGGTACCTCAGTGGCCCTTTGAATTTAAGGTTGTCCTAGTTTGTTCCCTTGGTCTGTGGTTGTCTGTTGACTTTCAGCACTCCAGGAACAAATACTAGAACAAGTAATGGACATTTCAGATAATAGAGACAAATGATTCACAGCCTGTTGATCATCAGAGCTGTTTCACATTTGTCAGAGCTCAGGCAAAAGTCAAGAGTCAAGAGACAGTCATTAAAGCAGTGCAGCCAATGATAGATACAAAAATGAGCCTATTCAGAGCTGGAGCTGTGGTGCATTCACTCAAATAAGCCATTTGTAATCCAAAAGTAACACATGAAAAATGATTCTACTTAAATTGAAGTCAAATGAGTCAACCAGATACTGTCCAAAGCCTCAGTACAAGAGTGTGTTGAACTAATAGCTCATTCTAATGGGTTTTATTTAGCCTCAAATGTATTTTTTTTTCTAAGACAGACAAATTATACACTTCTAAAAAACATACTTATATGGTCCATTTTGTTCAACTTTATAACATAAACTTTTTACCCCATTCAAAGTGCCCCATCAAAATGCCAAAATTGGACCCAATAATAACATTTATACTAAATAGAAATAGTTTTTTAAATGACCAAGTTTAATTTTAATTTTTTTGTCTTTTACCAGTTTGTCCTTCTTTGGTGGAGGTCTGAATAATACTACAGTCTCCTGCAGATGCTCAGAGATGTAGTGTGCACCATCCGTCATGACAAGTTCATTGAGGCCCTTCTAAAGCAGCTCCAGAGGCCATCAGTGTCATCAGCCGCTCTGGCCTTAACACTCACTGGTGACAAACAGCCCGTCTCTGCCCGGTCTTTGTGTTCACCGTGATTCCCTATTCTCTCAGAGCACAGACACAGACGACAAAACCAAAGGAGGAGCCGTTTGTTTCCCGCTCTCTTATCTCTGTGGTTTGATTACACACAGCTTTTGTCTAATATTCCCTTTTCGTAACAGCTTTTCATTTCTGAGCCTAAGCTTCACAGCCAGAGCTTTAAAGCAGGCACAAGCCGTCTGCGAGCCGAGCGCACTGAGCCTGGGACAGTGTTGAAATTTTAAACAATTTCATTTCTCTACAATGCTGTATTTTTTTCCATATATGTTTCTGGAGACAAAGATGTATTTTGTTGACCTTAGCTCTGTGCTGCTGACCATGAACCCACCCTGATTCAAGTCACTCAGTTGGATCAGCTGTTACTGTTCGTTTTATATAGACTATATTCATCATTTTTTGTGTTTCAGATGGATTATATGTGAAATGTTCAGTATGAATGTGTCCTGGACACATCTCTGTCCATCCTGATGTTTTTATGCAAGTGAAAAAAAGAACTGTTTGTGAAAAAAACAAGAGCTCAAGATGTCATCTAGACATTATTATCAAGGACTTTAATAGATGATCTTTTTTTTCTTTTATTAAGTGTTAAAAAGGAGAGCTTTGGCCAATCACAGTTCGATTCAGGAAAAACAAGCGCTCCCATTGGTCGACACAAAGTATAAATTCAAGACACACATAAACAGGTCAAAAAAGAAAAACAAAAGAAATCAACAGAGAAAAGGAAAGCAATGTGAAACGGATAAATATTGCCAAAGCAATCACACAACGAGGCAGACCCTGAAGTCAGAGCTAAAAGTTAACAGTAAGCTCTAAACTTCAGTTTGATGTATATATCATTATTTTATAGGGAAAAAATGGTCTGGTTTTATTATTTTAATAAAAGAAAAGCAGGAAATATCCTTAGGCTGCTGTTAGGGGTGAGTGGTGTCTGAGACTGGGACAAAAAGTGAAAATCCACAAAACAAAATTGAATTTGATTTTTTTCACATTCATTGTGAATTATTATTTTAAAAAGTTTGGTTAACTTAAATCCACCACATATAATAACAGATCACAAAGACAGATAGTTAAACACAAAAATAGAAGCATGTTTCACATTTGCTTTTTTAATAAACTGTTCTGGACACAGAGGGTGTTCAGCGATTTGAGACTTCAGACTCATACTTGTGCAGAAAAGACTCAAGACTTGACTTAACTCACAGTTTGAGAGCTCTAGTAACATCCAAACAAGCAAAGTAGACCTTCTTTTTGAGTCCACACCATTAAACATTAATCAAAAGGCTGCCTTAACTGTCTAAAGCTGCCTAAACAGTATTTCCAGTGATATTTTCTCAGGATAGACAGATAGCTGTAAACTAAAGCAGAAACAAAACAATAAAAAAGTACCAAAATGTAAATATTATTAATAATAATAGAAGAAAAATCACATCAAATGTATGTGATAGACAGTACACAACCGATAAAAGGCAGCGTTATCTGGAATAATAAAAGTGCACAGCCAGCTTTAGCCCTAATTCTCTTCAAGTCAGGGAGCACGGCATGAGTTCGCTAATTACAAAGAGGATAATTATTAATCCATGAAAGCATCAGATGGTGACCCTGCAGGTTCGACTAAAGCTCAGATTAATCAAACCACTCTCTCCTTAAAATGACAACGGGGCTAATCGATGCTGAAAGGAGAGCCCGCTGCTGCTCTCTATCACCGCCGTTAAACCGTCGTCTGCGAAGGCTCGTGCTAATTTAATCTGACGCCTCGAATGAAATATCTTCAGCCGTCGTTGATCTCACTAAATTCATGATCCGCCGACAAGACCCAAGGGCAAAGCCAGAAGTTGAGGCGAGATTTTGAGACTTAAATGGTAGAGTATAGTCGAAGAAAATGTAACGTAAAATCCAGGATGTCCGTTTGAAAAGAGGAATATCAGGAAGAATAGATAATGAAACGTGGATTTTGCAGAGACGGGGGAAGATTAAATTTCTGTAGGATCAAAGACGGACGGAAAGTGGGAAGATGACGGGGCGATGGTTGTAATGGAGGCTGAAGATGGGGGTTAAGTCCCACAGCTCCCAGTCGTGCTCTAAAGGCAAGTGCAGCTTATCAACCTCAGGGAAGTGGACAGGGACCTGCCTCACAGCTCATCGCCTCCAATCATGAACAAAGACCCCAGCTACAACCTTTACCACCTCCAAACAAACCTCCAGGAATCACCTTTTCACATTTGGAGGAGAGAGGATGTAGTTGTTTCAGCCAAGACATATAACAAACTCAATAGGCAGTCTCTTGTGTTATATTCTCAGGCAAATGTTCTCTTTCTCAAGTTTGGTTCATGCACAGATGGAGTGAAGATGACTGTGGTTGTACCTCACTGTACGTTGGTCAATTATAGACTAACCATGCGAAAGAATACAAAGTCTGCAGGTGGCTTTTAATGATCCTACATAGATCAGTGCTGAGAAATCTTTGTGACTGGATAAATAAACACTTTACAGTCTGTATTACGGGAGTTTGTGTATAAAGGTATCTTATTCAAACTTAAAATGTAATCAATTTATGTTTCAGAAAAAGAGATCGCAGGTGCCTTAAAACCCTTAAAGAGGGGGGCTTCAGCTGTGGTTATTGGCTTGGAGCCTCTTGTTGAAGCAGTGGAGCAAGAGACACACAGCAGGATGGATGCTATAATGAACAACATGGATCATCCCCTGCTTTTGGTTTTTGAACAACAGAGAGCAGCCATTGGACATCTGAGAAGAACAAAACAACACAAGAACTCCTTCTTCCAAACCAGTGTTGGGTAGTGTTGCTTTTGAAGGTAACTAGTTTACCTCGTTACTGCTCTCACAAACTTAAAGAGTTACATTACTGCGTTACCCTCTGATTAAACTAATGTATTAGAGAACCCATGCGTTACTAAAATCTCTTTGTGTCTAATGCAGCTGTTGTCACTTGTGAAGGGCATTTTCCAAGCTGTGAATAAAGCTGAGCACTAAAGATTATCTAATGCTTTAAATAATGCCTTATTTCTTCATTTAAAACAACACTATAAGAAGTAACAAGTCAGAACGCCAGACTTCTTCTTTCCGACAGCAGTAAGACTGTACAATCAGTGAGTCTATGGAAGGTGAAGCCTGAATCAAGTCATTTAAAGAGACCTAACAACTGCATTTCCCTTTTATTTATTTTTTTTATTTTATTGAGTAATAAAGTTATATGAACTGAATTGAATTTTGAGTTTGACACATACTGGGTTCAGTGCAATCTGCTACGAGTTAAGTTACAGCTGCATTTTTAAAATCTCTATTTAACTACAGTGTTGTCACAGTTTTGTCTGATTTCATCTTTATGATTAACCATTAGTCCATAATATAGTTGAAATAGATGACTTAAAGCTGTTTATGTATGAACATACACAGTATATGCCTGCAGCAGCTAAACCCAACAAGCTTCGTGTCACTGGAGGCTTAGGACTATGTTTTGTTGAACCTGAGATCCACCTGAAGACATTATAAAACACAGTGCTATAGACTGACACTGCACAAATGTCCCTATGTATAATAAGTATTAAGTAACACATAGAGCAGAAGGGCAGTAGAAATATGTGAAGGCTTTAGCTGCTGAACAGTCTTGCTCCTTTTGCTGATGGGTCTATTATACCTCTTTAAAGCACCTTTCCACCAGTGTTACATAATTATAACTTATATAAAGGAAGAAAATTGACCGTCCAAATACCTTGAAATCAGTCTGCATTAATCTTTACAAACAGAAGGCATAAAACTGACAAGCCATGGCACTGGAGCAGGCACAAATACAGAGAAAATCAAAGAGAAGTGGCACTGCTGATTAATGCAGGAGCGTGTCCAGAAAGGGCTGAGTCAAAGCAACAACCAACACTAATCAGTTTTACACGGATCCAATATAAAAATGGGCAAAGGAAAAAGAGAGGTGCCATGAAACAGAACACACACAACAGAGATAAAGCAGTGAATGAGACGTATGCTGGATCTGTAATGTGTCAGTAATGAGTCAGGTAGCTACACTCTGCACAGAGACACAGAGAAGTTAAGTTGTGTTGAACCATTAAAGGAGGTACATGTCCATCCAAGTACCCCTTTAGTTTAAATACACAAAACACTGCTACAAATTGGGAGCATCTCCTGAGGAAAAGATGCCCCACTGCTCTTACAGCAGAGGTGTCAAACTCAAAATGGTGATGGGTCAGGATAGTTAATAAGAATCATTTCAGGGGCAGAAGATGGTGACATTTGGAAGCTTTTATAAAATTTTGAATGTGATATATCACCTTCATTTGAGTCTTACAAAAGTTGTCTTTAGCATTTATTTCCTTCTTTTTATGTGAACTGGTTTTAGTTGGATTTGAACAGGGTTTAGATGCATTTGAACAGGTTTTAGATGGATTAAAACAGGTTTTAGATTGATTGAAACAGATTTTAGTCCAATTTCAACAGCCTTTAGTTAGATTTGAACAGGTTTTAGTTGGATTTGAACAGGTTTTAGTTAGATTTGAACAGGTTTTGGTTGGATTTGAACAGGTTTTAGTTGGATTTGAACAGGCTTTGGATGGATTTGAACACACTTTATCGTAGCAAAAATCAAATCCATCTAAAACCTGTTCAAATCCAACCAAAACCTGTTCAAATCTAACTAAAACCTGTTGAAATCGGAATAAAACCTGTTCAAATCCATCTAAAACCTGTTCAAATCCAATTCAAACCTAAATATCCACAAATACCACCTACTAAATGTATTGGAGGGCCACATAAAACATTGCAAAGGGCCACATTTGACCTCTTTAACTCCTCTGTGAGTTGAAAGAATGTGAGGAGAGGAGGAACATGGACGCCAAATATTTTCCAATGCATAAAGATGGTACTCAAAAAATATAAAAATAAACTATGTTCTGAGGTGGTACTTAGTGTGACAGTTTTGATTAAGGGACAGGTGACATATCCACAATAATAACTCTATACTGGACAGAAAACAAGTATAAAATTGTCTTTCACGCGTCAGGATATAGTTCCAGATTCAAGGCCACAGCAAGAACCACCAAACCATCACAGCCACAGATATCACATTGTGTTAAAGGCACTGTATAAACGGACTAAACTTGGCACATCACATCCTCTGGTCCTCCAAGCCACATTCCCTCTTAATGACTTCTCTTTGGCTAATCTAAGCTCCAAGTAAAGCAGCCTGAGTCAACCCACCAGCCTGAATCTGCCACCAACCCCGCTGTAGACACTTGGCCCTGCTGCCCGCTGAGCAAACGGGGAGCGAGGCTTACACAAATCTCCGCTAAGGTCATTAACATCTCCCCGGGGGTGAAATCCTGAGCCCTCTCATTATAGCTTTAGGGTAAATGAACGAATGAGGGGTTAACACTGTCAGCGGGCGCTCGGCCAGCTCCGCGCAGCCCTTCGAGGTCCCGCGGGACGAGACGCCACGTGCCATAACATCTCAACTGTTACACAATCAGGGCTTAATTGGAAAACAGATCTGACCATGTAATTCAATTAGTGTAATAAAGAAGCAATTAGACAGCCTCATTAAGTTTAGCAGGAAAATATAGAAAAATATAATAGAAACTAAAAGGGGTCTAATACTTGCCAAAGAGGAAAAGCCTAATAGGTGACCTTTAACGATTTGCTTTTGTCGAGGCAAAACTCTGAATGAAACTCTCTAGCACTTTTCAGGGGATTTTATTTCTAATCCATTTTAGACTTTACTGTATGATTACTATGGATTTTTTTGGTAAAAGAGAATATGCTGTTACAGTTGGCTTATCAGACCGCTCTTTACAGCAGACAAAAATCAATGCCCAGCCGCTGAAAATATCGAGCTCTTATTAAAACCATAGCAGGGATTCACGAGAGCCAGCCGCCGGTGATTGTATCCAGATTAGGACGAGCGATAATCCACGTTTCCATCTCATAAAAACAGCAGGCCCAGGTTTCCCAGAGGTAATAGTGGAGTGATATGAATGGTAAAACGTAGACGCATCACAAGCCCAGAGGAGGGTGATGAGGTAGAGTTTGTCACCGACACAGAAGCAGCAGGAAAATGAAGGGACAATCACAACTGAATGAGTCTGATCTTTAGATTGTAATGCTATGTACGTATCTGTGGAGGTTCTCAGTCATCCAGGCCATAATCCAATAAAAAGAGGGAAAGAAGAAAGCCTCTGCATAAATGGTAAAAAGTAGACACATCACACCGCTGCTCTTTGGTCCGGCAAAAAGAGGTGGTCCGGTTCATTTGTGAATGTTTGTTTGCAAATAGTTTGGACTCACGGACCAAATACAGGAAGTCACAGACAATTAAACACATGTGAAGTTGACCATTTCCAAATGACCGCTACAACAACTTAAATCACGTCTTAAACAGTGCATCTGAAGTTTCATCTGTTTGTATTAATTCTATATTAATACATGTCTCTATTGGACCTACTCCAGTCTGATTTTTGTAGTTCTCCAGTTTAATGCTGTCTACAGGAGCCACGCCCCCTGTTGTCATGACGACAGTAAACCCAGCATCAAGAAAAGTCAGATAGTCTGCTTTTAAAAACTGTAGAGTGAAACCAAATGTTTTGGAACGAAACAAATACTGCGTGAAAATGTGTGAGTTATTAGAGCAGACTTTGATGCAAACGTTTAGGTGAAAAAACGCTCTAACAAAGGCTGAGAAAGTTCACCACTCTACAGATTAATAAACGCAGCTGTTTTAAAATCATCTCCATAACATCAACACAGTCAATGACAATATCATGACTGCTTTTGAAAACTGCAGTATAGACAATATCCCTAGAGGATAAACTAACAAAGAACAACAATCTCTTTTAAGTGAGGACAAATAATGATGTTTAACTGTAGCATTACTCAAACTACAAATGGATGAAAATATATGCTGCAAACTTGTAATTTGTCCAACAACCTGGTGCTGGCTCCATTATTGTTTACGCCATTACTTTTTAAAGAGTAAAGAGTTTAGAGATTCTCTGTGGTAGGAGAAAATCTCAGTGAGTCTGGGACAGAAAGATCTGAGGTTGACAGCTCTGGAAGATGGTTGAACTTTTTCTATCAACCATTTTGAAGAATAAGACAGAGGTCTCTTTGAGGAAAACTGTCACTGAAACAAAGCTTCATTTTTACCCTGAAGACAAGTCAATGACAACATAGTGACACTATTGGTATTGTAATACTGTGGTACTGACAGTATCTCCTGTGGATAAACATGAGGTTTAACAGTCTGTAGCATTACTCCAGATATATGCTGCAAACTCAAAATCTGTTTAAAAAAAAACATTATTGCCACCATTATGGTTTTTGTCATTACTCTAGATATGTGCAGAACAACTAGAGTGTACAAATGGAGATGAGACATTTGTGTTTATTTTGCCACTACACCTCCTCAGCCTTTTCTGTGACCTATATATCTATGAATACTAGTTCATGAACAAGAGCCAAATACATACAAACTGGGCAAAAAATTATAGAGAATTTCAGCCATGTTTCCTGAATGTTTACCCTAAAGGCAGTGATTGTTATGACACCAATTATTGTAATAATTCTCAATCAGAGAAACCTGAATGTGGTTGAGTCAGCGTTAATGAACGTGTGGTTGAATAAATGAGTGACACAGAGATGAAGACATGTAGATCAATCAAAGTCAGACACAGCTCTAGTGTTTAATAGAGTGTAAACAGAGGAAATCATCAGGGGTTCACCACTGTTCAGCTGGCACGGATAATATCTTGTTTACTAAAGCTGTGATTGGGATCTACTTTTTTTTTTTTTACTTTTGGTGCTGCTTTTTGATAAAAGGAAAAGCTCTGTTGGCATTAAATCACTCAGCCTTGAGGTCTCAAGAAAGATCTCTGGACCAAAACCTGTCTCAAGTCTTACATTGCTTCTTTTTACAGCATCAGACGACTGGTGCAACAGACTTTTACTGGACGTTGAACTGTGGATATGCTTTTCAGAAGACTTCACCACAGCTGCTGTCAAGAAGACACCCAGCATGCACTTTCTGCTGAAGAAAAGAACGCTCTCAACAAAAGCCCATTAAAGTTGCCTTCTAGATCCACTATAGAAAATACAACAAGGACAATAGCAGTAACTGTTCTTAACCAAACAATCAAGAACCAACACATTAGACCTATGTGCTTTATGCTTGATACTTTCAGACGATGCATCATTATTGTTTTTATTGTGTGAATGTGTTTTAAAGCAACACTTGGTAACTTTTCACATTCAGACTAAAGGAATAAAGAAGATAATTGACACATCAAACTCACATTTTAGTTTGTGTTGATACGAGAGCTTCTGGATACAATCTGTTGAACCAGACAAACTTTATCTTTAAGAGGGTTTGTCTCCTTGTTTTATGTGAAGAAACCACTAAAAGGAATTTATGAACAAATATTTTAATGATTTTTAGGAGCCATATTTAGAGGTAAAATGTTACAAAGGGTTGCTTTAATCCAAGTCCTTGAAGCAGTCTATGAGAGAAATACATTCATTTTGCTTTATTTTTTCAGTACAATGACAGAGACTTACTACTCTATTCTATTTTACCATTGCAGCTCCTTTTTATGGCACTACATTGCAACACTCCACTTAAACAGCAACAAAATTGACTGACTTAAAGCAGAATTATCTTGACATGACATGTAGAGCAACCTCTCACACAAACTGACGCTACTAATGATGCCAAGGATTCAAAAACAGAGCTATTTTCCATCTTTAACTATTGATAAAGCCTATCTAGCGTTCCCTTTGCTGTCAAAACAATTCAATATCACTGCAGCTTTGTTGTACAAGATTAAATAAGTTTGCTAAATTGACTCAATTACGCTCAGGTGTTGATACCAGACTGATAAAAGTTGCATCATGATCTGTTTCTGAATGATACTCGAGTCTGCCATAACCACAGCCGCTCCAAGCCCCTATAACTTACACTTTATGCCGCTGTATCATAATTATATCCCATTATCTGATCATCACTAAACAGCGTTGTTCATTTGCTGTAGCTCTCTTTGTGTCCACAAACCCAAACAAGCAGACAGTCATCAGAAGCAGGTGCAGTCTGTCTCAAAACAAGCCGACGCTATCTTTGGCACAAATCTCACCAAAACGCGAAGCAATCAGCAACAAATCAGCTCCTGTCCACACAGCAGCACGCGTTTGAGCCGCAGATTGATGAGGGATTGTCCTACCTGTGCGTCTGAGCAGCGGTGGGGTAAAGGGGGGCGTCTCAGAGTCCAGACTAATCCAAAAGCAAAGCGATGAGAGAGCCGGGCAGTGCGCGGGACTAAAGCTCCGTACAGATCCTTCCGAGGTGTTTCCTGGAGAGAGCCGCGGGAGTGAGGCTCAGACAGCGGCAGCAGCGCGGAGCAGGAGCCGAGCCGCGCCACGCTCAGCCACAGCCGCTCACACACACCACCAGAGGGCGCTGCTGCTCATGGAAACGAGGCTGAGGAGGAAGGTTCAGGGTAAAAGTCTGCCATAAACACCCAGGAGCCAGCCAATGTGCTCTGACAGAGAAGTAGATTGATCAGTTTAAAGGCTTTTGATTTAGGCTGACTCTGTATATGGTGCCTTTTGACAAATTGCAATAAAATTATATAATTGAACTGTAAATAAACGCTTCACTAACCTTCTTATCTAGAGCATAATTGTAATTTTGAATCAAGAATTTTCTCAAAAGTGAGTGAATTCACACCTTTAGCTATTGTTTTATGAGACATATGTTTCATCCGCTGTCAAGTATAACCTCAAAATCCTGACAAACGTAGGCAGAATGTGGTTACATTGACTGTGCTGCCAACAAATTCTGCAGAGAAAATATTTATGAAGGTGCTTTTGAGGCCAGCTATCACTATGAGCTTTAAAACAGCAATGATTGATTAACACTATTTTAAACTGCACTGCTGCAAACACAACATTAAGAGTGCATCAGTCAAAAGTATGTTATCAATAACACATAATTACATTTGTCTTGGAAAAGTAGACACCTACAGTTCTGGAGAACCCATCCTTAGTTGAGTTTGTTCCTACAGCTGCTCCATAAGGACAAACTGAACACAGCCGGGGAAGAAGCACAGTCATGTGTCTTTTGAGCACATTCTTGCATGAAGGTTAATATTTAAATTAATTTTGTTGTCAATTTTCCAAAATCGTCTCCTACCTAACTTACTCCATCTGTGAACAGGTTTTCATTAGTGCATCACTGTTTATGCAGAGATCACCACTGAATCATTTTTCTGGTGAAAAGAACGAAGAGAGTTACCAACACTCAAGCTATTATGAATAAAACATGTCAAAATACAAAGTCTAAATTGCTTTATAATACAATGTTTCCTCTGTTTCTCTAGAAATTGAAGAGAGGATGTTTTGTAGTAACATGAAATCCAGGCTGCTTTTCATTCACAAACAAACAAAGAGCTGGTGTCGCCTGCTCAGATAAACAGATTTCCTTCTATTTACAACGACAAGTTTGATCAGGCTTTTTTCATTGGTTTTGTTTGAGCGAGTGCGTTTCCACGGAAACCACCTTGATACATCCACAGACGATGAACAGTTTTTCTCTGAATCTTTCCATCTCTCCTCCGTGACCTGTGCTGTTGGCCCTGACACGATCAGAGGAAACATGGACGAGGCTCTTATTCCTCGTCTTCAGGGAACGATAAGTGAGCGATTGTTTGTTCGAGGAAGGGGCTGTTTTCTGCAAAAACACCACGGGCATTAAGTGGAGCTTCCAATTAGAAACAGGACTGATTGCCTGGTAACTGCGTCTGTCATCTCCTCCGGTCGGAGCCAATCAGCACTGTCATTGTGCTTTTGAGTCGGCCAATCAAAGTAATTAAACTGGGATTGTTGATGTATACATTGTTTGCAATCAAAGACGGCTTTTAATTTCAAGAAGATGTCATTTTCAGAGGTTTCTTCCAAAACAGAAAACTTCCCGAGAAAACATTTGCAGAAGTTTGTGAAGAACAAAAAACTGTACTTTGCAGTTGCCGTTCTACTCGTGTGTTACCAGCAACCAATAACGGTCAGCTGGGATGTAACTGTTTCCAGTAAGAGCCTCATTATTGGGAGTTCAGACATGAATGCAGCAAGTGGCCCAACACTGAATCTAATGTGAACAAATGGCTAAAATGCAACAGTATTTTAACATTTTGTGTAAAAATCTTAATGCCCTTATTTTGTTTCCCCCGAGTTGCAGCCTCTCCTCCACACTCCTCCACTAAATGTTTCACTTTCACGTAGGAAGTTCTTCACACAATAGTGTCCTTAGTCTTTGGAGCTGCATGTAGTGATGTGGACAGTGGTAAAGATGGTGCAAGGAGAAAAACTTCTGATTCAACCGAGGTGCAACAATTCATGGAAAAATAAGCCCTTTGAGACTAACTGGACTGTTTTTGGGGATGGTTTTGAAATCAGAGACTTAGATACTGAAAACACAGGGCCATGGTAAATACGTGAGCGTTGTTTAGTTTTACAAGTGTTGCCTCTGTTAGATTAACACCAGAAGCAATAAAAATGCATGTTTCCACTCAAGTTATTCACAAGTTTTTATTGGGTCTTGTCCTTTCTGGTGTCTATTAAATCTTGTTCTGTCATTTTGCCGTTACTTCAGTGATGTTGCTCTTTATTTGCGTAAAGTTGACACACTGATAATAAAGGCCTGCCGTTCGCTTTAGTCGCTCATGCATTCTGCAGACATACAGTGTTTATGATGCACATAAACAATAGATTTCTAACTAGAGCTAAGATCTATGTCCCAGAGAGTCACTGTGAAGACGAAGCAGCGAGGCACGAAACAAAGCCATTGTTCAGACTTGAATTGGGTCAGGTTTGTACCGCATCACACTCTATTCAATGTAAATAAACAGGCTCCGATCACATGACCACTGAAGGTAAAGGAGGCAATGGACAATAACTTTTTTTCCAGGTGAGCCACTGTTATGGTCTCGTCCAGGGTTTGTATCATTCAGGTCTGTTCTCTTAGAAACTGAAAAATGAAAATCAACAGATACTTACATTAGATACTCACATTAATCAATATGAAGCAATCTGGATCAATCAGGACACATTCAGTTCCCTCTGAATATAATTTCATTTGTATTTTTCTTTACCCTTTTTCTCAAAATAATAGTTGAAAAAAGAACAAGGGCAGTCCCTAGTATTTTAAAAAGTTAAAACAAATGTGGCCTTTTCTGAAACCTGCAGTACTTTTGTTTTCTGGAAAAGACTTTTGAGAGCCATTATTTGAAGTGAGGTCTTCTGTTCATGTAACGCCCACAGCTCTAAATCTTTGTTGTCTATATTTTATTGTACTTTAAAATGTATCCACTCTGAAACTGATTGTCCATCCCTGTGAAATATACCTGACTCTCCCTTTCTTTTGTATTATACTTGACAGTCCGCTTTCCTCATCAAACCAAACAGTTTCATTATGGATCTGTGCAGTGAAGAGAGTCGACATCACGCAGGCAGAGGTCACATCCACACTTTAAAATAAAATGATGTGTTGTAGCTGAACTGTTGCACCATCTGCCGACCATTAACCAACGGTAATGAAGGTCGGGCTAATGACTGGAACAAATCCCCTCCAATTACATACTTACATGAAAAAATGGGTACGTCCGAGTGACTGACTCAGATGTGTGTTCAAATAAGCTGATGCACATTTGGGATGATCAAAAACCCACTGATAATGACTAATGTGTGTGTCGTCAGGTGGAGTATTCTTTCTCTAGAAAAGTCATGCATATTGTGGATTTAATGTAACATAGAGTGATCGTAATTAGAGCTAAATAAAAAATATAGATTCTCCCATTTTAATCATGTTATAATGTTTATAAATACAGTGGTCCCATGGGGGTTACGTTCCAAAAATAACCCGCAATAGGCAAAATCCGCGAAGTAGTCAGCTTAATTTTTTACAATTATTCTATATGTTTTAAGGCTGTAAGCACACACTTTATACACTTTTCTCAGACAGGCATTAACATTTTCTCACATTTCTCTCTTGTTTAAACACTCTCAAAGTTCAAACCTTAGCATCTTCCTCTGCCTTTTGGGTGCGACCGCAGGTGCCTTTGTCGGTGCAGAAAGTTTCGTCGACATTGTGGGTTTTGTCGGAGAGAAATCTTGCAAACATACAGCACTTCAGAGTCACACTGCTAGCGATCGAACATTTATGTAAATTTGGCCGAACGCATTCTGTACTGTACAGGAGACACGGCACGGAGGAGATTGACAATGGTCTACAGTCCCTTAGCCAATCAGGACGCAGAACACAATGCACGAGTTCTCCCTTAGCCAATCAGGACGCAGAACACAATGCACGAGTTCTCCTTTAGCCAATCAGGACGCAGAACACAATGCACGAGTTCTCCCTTAGCCAATCAGGACGCAGAACACAATGCACGAGTTCTCCTTTAGCCAATCAGGACGCAGAACACAATGCACGAGTTCTCCTTTAGCCAATCAGGACACAGAACACAATGCACAAGTTCTCCCTTAGCCAATCAGGACGCAGAACACAATGCACGAGTCTCCCTTACCAACAGGACACAAACAATGCAAGTTCTCCCTTACCAAAGCAAACACAATGACGAGTCTCTTAGCCAATCAGGACGCAGAACACAATGCACGAGTTCTCCCTTAGCCAATCAGGACGCAGAACACAATGCACGAGTTCTCTCTTAGCCAATCAGGACGCAGAACACAATGCACGAGTTCTCTCTTAGCCAATCAGGACGCAGAACACAATGCGCGTTCATACGCTGTAAAAAAAAAAAAAAGCATGCAAAATTGCACTAAAAAAATATGCGAAACAGCGAGGCCGCTAAAGGTGAAACGTGTTATAGCAAGGGACCACTGTATAGCAAAGTAAAAGTCAAAAGTAGTTAACCAATTGTGTGAGCATGTTGTTAATTTAAATGTGTATTTCAGCAATAGTGTTTTGGTTACCAGCACATTTAAATATGGTTTCTGTCTGCATGTCTGCAAAACTAACATTTTTAATGAAATACTGACAGTTAATCGATACTGAATCAAAATCAAATTGAATCAAAACCATATAAATAAAAATCTAATCAAATCACCAAATTGATCTCAATACCCAGTCCTAACCGTAATAATAATAAAGTATTATGAACATTGATACAGTAACCCACAGTAAAAATATTAAAATAATACAGGCTCTAACTATTGGAAATAATTAGACTCTTCTGTAAACACAACATATAAAGACAACCAGAACTCAGCTTCTGTATGTGTTTTAAAAGAAATCTTCTTCATATAAAGTGAGAGGGATATTTATTACATATTTAAAGAATTAAGTTAAAAGACTTTGGTTTGTTGTTAGTTCTATGAGTATCTTGGGCTGTGTTTTTAATCCGTCCATTACACCTTTTGTTCCGCCTCATGCTGTTTGAGTTTCCATCTGCAGCTGTTGCATTAAAAACACTCAGAGATGGGTTATTCTTCCTCAAACTTTGATTCTCTAGTCAATCACACGAGAGCGTTGCAGAGATAAGTTAACTGTATTGCTTCTGTGGGAGTCTGTAAGTAACATGTTTGGTTAGATGCACGTGTCCATTTTGCTTTACACTTCCTCAAACCTACCACAGACCTTTGACGTCTTTTCACTAAACACTGTCACAATTCACTTTTGCCTCAACTTGGGCCTATTTTTCTTAACTCTAGCAGTATTTTTGCTTGTATTTGAGTCCTTCACCTTTCCCTCCTCTCTCCACATCACACTGCCGAGGGATTACAGGCTCGTCTCTATTTGTCAACAAGATTTAGTGCTCCATTCAGGGCCAGGTGTGTTTTCGTTGTCTTCCTTTAAGGGTCAAACGTCGGCGTAGAGGTGAAGCGATGTTAGCACGTCTTCGCTCTAAAACCCGCTGTCACTTTCCATCTATCTGCCCTCGTTTACGATTTACTCCCTGGTTCTGGCGGCTCCTCGTTGCCTTGACCCTAAACTGTGGCAGGCCGAGGAACACCCAGTTTATTGGTGAGCGGCTCCAGTTGTTTTCCACTCGGCTGAGCAGGTACGAGGAGGAATCAGGTGTAAACTCATAAATCCTTTGGGACGCCACACTGCATTTTAACGCCGTCACAGAGCACTGTAAGTCAGCTTCTGCAGGTGATTGCTTTTCCAACTTTTCTTAGAAGCAAAAATAGAGGAATCAGTATTTTTAACATGAGAAAAACGTGTCTTTTCTGTTGCCAAAGCCAGACATTCTGCACGTAAAGCCACATTTATATCGAAAAGTAAAACAGGGTAGCTCAAGATGTGACAAAATTTGCATTAAAACACTGCCCTGTCATTTATAGCAGTGTTTCCCAAACTTATTTTCATGGCCCTCACATTTCTAAAGACCATAAAAATCATGACCTAGCCTCATGGTCTGGTTTAGTGTCATTTGGTCTGAATAGGTCTGGCTTTATTTATTATTCTAGCCCAATTTATTATAATTTTATCATCATTCAAGGCTATTTTATTCATTTACATCATGGTATTGTTCACTTTTCTTGCTCTTGCATACTGTTCCTTTTCCTGCATTTTCACTTAATTCTTATGGACTACAACAAACATTGATTGACTCAAGATTGGGTCCCGTCCCAGTGTTTGGCAACCACTGATATTGCACAATTTGTGAACCTAAAATAGAAAAAAACTCACCATAATCAAACAAAAGCATGAAGATTTTGCTCAGTCACTTTATACACATGACTATCATGTAAAAAAGTCATGCCTCTTGAAGAAAAATATGAATTAGGAGCATGTCCATAAACTGACATGTGAATAAATGTTCAAGAAGTGAATAAACCAGTGTTGTTCTTGGTTTAAGGTGGATTTTGCAGACTTCTATGGGCAACTCGTAGGTTAGCTCCTCTTTCTTTAGTGCCCCTGAGCAGCACAGACGGTGGGATATGTGTTGGTTTTAATTCAGAGTGTGTGCCAGCTGCTGTGGGCCTGAGGTGGCTCACAATCAGAACAATCAACAGGTAATCGCACAGCTAACACTTAGAGACACACTCACATTTATTCACTATGAGCTATAAGTTTAAGTAAAATAAGCCTGAGTGGCAGGAGAAAAGCCCTGGCAGCACAGAGCAAATATCCCTCTCTATATTATCATAACAGAACATAATACAATATCATACAGCTGTGGTACAGTAGTAGGTTATGTTTTACGCATTTTTCAAATATAGCTTGTTCTCTTATGATAAACCTTCTCCTTTATGATGTTTATACAGTGCAACATTTATCTTCGTCTTCGATATAGAAGGATCCTGTTTCAATCTGTGATAATGCACTGATCTGTTTTGTTCCACTTGGATTAAACTACTTTTTCCCATTGCTGCTTTAAGACTGATGTCGCCAGGTGTCTTGGTTAAAGTTAGCAGCCTCTAAACAAGGTCGGCACCCTTTGGGACAGAGGCTGAAGCAGATGGAGCAGCTCAGTAACGTCCTGAGAGACCTACAGAAACCCAGTATCCTCCATGAACATCTACACAATCTAAAACTGATGATGCCCTGAAGTCAGAGGCATGGATCACAGACACGTGGCTCTAATTGTGCTCACTATCTTTGGTATCTATGCCACACACAGACAGAATATTCACTTAAAAGAAGTATTCACACACCTGTATTCAAAATGTGCATTTGAAGAAATAAAACTGTTTGTAAGCCATGTCGAAAAGTTCTTAAATTGTGTCATCACCTCAAAGTCTACGGGCTCTCACTTTTTCATTCAATCATTGTATTCTTCTGTTCATCTAAAAATATATATTTAGCTTAAACTGAAAAATGACATATAAATTATGGCTCACCTTAATAATCTTTAATCGATTGGTTGATTGACAATGTAATTTAAATATTTAATGATTTAGTCCTGTGTCATTTGTCTTTTACGTGTTTTTTTGATTCACTTATTTTTAACACAGTGTTACTGTTTTTCCCAAAATTATTTAATTGACAACAAAATGAGATTCAAGACACTTTTCTCAGAGCATTCCTTAAAAATAGCATATACTTATCTGTATTGGTTGGTCTTTTGCCTCTTTGTGACTAATGCAGCAGCAGTAAGTGTCTCACAGTTTAATTCTTCTCCCTTTTCTCCTTCAGCTCTGTCAAACTGAGCTGAAAGATGCTGTGTTTCTGTTTGAGTTTCTCCTCAACCTTCATTTACTTCCAGAGTTAAAGTGATGCTGGAGCAAGCTGCAGTTTTTCATTGAGGCTTGATTGAATCAATGCTCAACTTCAATGCTCTGCCGACACACAGCGTTATCTCAGTTCATCAAGTCTGACTGGTGTTAGCCTGATTGTGAGAGTCCAAACTAGTCTTCATGGAGCCAATTTAGCTCCAGCTCCGGAGTTGGCGCTAATACCATCTGGAATTGAGCTGTTGGCCAAGCTGTTTTTAAGTGTCCCTCATGAAATACCACTTGAATCCTCTTGCTATTATTTTGTCTCATAACAGGGCAATGTAATGAGACGAAGTGAGTATTGGACAGTGTTTGTGTTTTTAAATTGCGACTGTGTTCTTAATCCGCTATTTTATATTATTGCATTTTAATTTTGCATATTTCTTTTTAAATTAATTTGTTTTAATGTGTATTTTATATCGACATGTGCTGTGGAAGTGCTTGTAAATATCGATAAAACTATATGCTATAAAGCAGGTGTGTAAGCCCCTGAAGGTTAAATCAAGGCCACAAAATGATATAAACATATTGTAGTGAATCTAAAAACAGTGTCACGAGGAACACAAAGCAGGATGCGTCTGAGAAAACCCACCGTGACAAATCTATCTCACATCAGAGCAGTAACAGTCAGCGTCCACCAGCGCCACGCCAAATTGCATCAAATTGTTTCCTTGTTTTGTTGCTGAAATGAAATGGCGTCCTGCTGCAGGAGAGCAGCATTAGATACATTCTCACTGATATAAACTGCTTTGTACGCTGCCTCCACACCATTATGTTCAATGACTCATCTCTTTTTACTCTTTCTGCAGCAACAAACAGATCTGAAAACGTGTCTATATCACAAAATACCATTAAAGTGATGTTTGTTTGAGTTTATCTTTTCTGAGAACAGTCTGTTGTTTTCATGAGGATGATGTGATGTTTAAGCGGCGAGGCAGAGAGGAACTTATTGTGGTGCATTTGAGGCTATACTTTTTACTTCCAACTGACAACAACAGCAAACTGCTTTTATTTTATCTTAAAAAAGTCAAACTGAGCCAATTACCTTCAACTAAATACTAAGTTTGGTGTTAGACTGATGTGATCCTGCAATTATCACTGCGTCGTTAAACCCAGTTTTCTTTTTTTGTCCCTGTCTCAGACTCCACTTGGCCCCAAACGCAGCCGAGGGACATTTCCTGCTTTTCTTTTATTAAAAAAGCAAAACTGCAACATTTTTTCCTCCGCAAAACTCTCATACATTAGACCAAACAAGAGTCCTCAACATCCACTGCCTCTGGCTCTCAATGTTTCAGAGCTGAAAGTACAGCGGATGCAAAAATACTGACAGCAGGTAGAGGAATCAAATACCTGGACGAAGAGTATCAGCATAAATGAATGTCTGACGTGCAACAGCTTGCTCCAGCTACATTCCCCTAAAGCCACAGCTCACAGAAGTCAGACTTTCTCTCAGTTCCTCACATCAAGCATCTCTAGACACAGTCAGTGTCATTTTCTGATTGATTGTTAAGAGATAGTACAGTGTGAATGATTCACAGCCCTACGTAAAGGTATGATTTGGTTATTAAGACTGACGTGTACAGTCAGACATGTAGCGATAAGAGCTACATCCTTAATATTTAGTCAATATAGTGTCTATGTGACGAAAATAAACAACTATGCGTTATTATGCCTAACCAACCTGAAATAACACTAAAATAATTGTTAATCATGATTTAATGATTAAAAATAGAAAAATGAATTCTGACAAAATCTTGCAAAATTGAACTTAATGATAGAAAAGTCTAGTTCTGAGACTTCCTAACCATGAGCCTTAGTAATAGCCCTAGGAGAGTAGGACTTAGTATAGTTCACAATAGAATTGAAAAGTCAGGCAAATACTCTACAAATTCTCCAGTAATGAAGCTGGTGTGTAATTTCACATGACAAAATGTACCATAACAAAATACACCACACTTTATTTCACTCAGGTCATCACTTTAATATTTGTCAAAGATACAAAATCTGTCTTTATTTTGTCTTTTTGTTTCTGAGCATCAAAAACAGAAGAAAACATACTTTTTCATCATGTAAACAGAAAAAGAGAAAAAATAAACCCATTGTTATAAGACACCAAAGAATGTAAAAGAAAAGTATAATAAAAGTTTACACCAGGCATAATTTTAGCAAAACATAAAAATCTGTAAAAGTGACCCACAATCTATGGAGAAAATACAAATGTTGTCAGTAAAGGTCAGCCTTGACTGACTCCTGCCCTAATTCATATAATCTATTTATTTTTATTTTATTTATTTAGAAGGACAGAGCATATTAATGAACAGAAAAACCGTCAACATGCCAGAATTAGCCAGAAGCCTGTTGTCTGTTGCCAGATGTACATAGGCACCTTAAAGAACAAAATAAAACATATAAACAATGGATAACAACAAAATGACAACTATGAGCAGCAGAAGAAGAAAGACAATCAAGGCAACAACAGATATTAGAAAAAAGTGTTAAAACTAAGCCTGTGACCAACTTGTCAAATAGCAAGCAGCACATGTAGTCATGTGGGAAAAAATCATGGAGCGCATATACATCTTGGCTGCTTGAATGGTTTCTGATTAATCTGAAATCATCCAGATTAAATATTAACATGTGATTTGAAGTTGAGGGTGGAGTCTAAAATAATGCCAAGGTACTTAAATTCTTTAACGTCCTGTAACTTTTCTCCTGATTCTAAAATATCTGCATCTTCTGATGTTTTTGTGAAAAACCTACCTACAGTTTTAGACACATTAAGGTGAAGGCTTCAAGTGGTCGGTGCTATAGAGCAGAGATCCATTTTTGTATTTATATGTCCCGGAGCCTGTGTATAGGTAATTGTACTGGATTGCTATGAATAAAGTATCTGATCGCTCAGGGTTGTGAAACTTTTCCGCCCTTTGTCTCATCTTGGTCACAACTTTGTTATCAAGGTACCATTTATAATCTGACACTTGATTCCACGCCTCATAAGCCTTTCCCGACTTCTCTGAATCCAGATACTGCTCCATCTCTTTAAGGAACGGGTCTTCGTTTTTCAACGAGGTAAAAATGTAGCCCCAGCGTGAGTCGTCACCTGGAGACAGGATTAAACTGTCCAGCTCATTCTGAGTGGACAGGACTTGAATTCCCTTCATTATTTCTAAACAGGATTCAATGACATTGATTTCTCTCTCTTTGTTTTCCAGCCACTTGCTTAATTTTTCGTGGCTAAACGCTGATATGTCTCTTTTGTCAAAGAGACTTCTCAATGTGCTCTCATCTTCTTCATCCCGACGGATGGCAGGACAAATGTCTGACATTCTTCTTCGGAGCTCTGAAGTATAGTATTGGCAGAGTTTAAGGAAAGTTTTCAGCTGATGTTGAAGTTGTGGAAACTTGCCCACTGTCTCACTGGTCAGAGAATCATTGCATCTCATTTTAAGGTTTGCCAGGTCGTCCATAGTATTCTCTGCTTTTATCACTAACCCTACACTGATGGATTTACTCAACTGAGCTGCGTTAGGGTCAAAGATCGTCAGAGGCATCATCCAGACCTTCACTGGAACAGCGTTCTCTCCTTTGTCTCCCAGCAGCTTTGGCAGATCTATATAGGTTTGCACTGCTGAAACAAATGTTGCAGGGTTGCTCTCAAGAATAAAATCTCCATGAAATTTACAGGAGAATGTCTCGATCAGTTGTTTTTCTTTGTCACTGAGCTCTAATTCAACGTCTCCTTCAACTTCAAACTGAGGAATCTTCTTGATCACCGCCTCCATTCTCCCACCAATATCTTGAACCTGACTAGACTCTAACTTCTTACTGTCAAACACAAAGAAAGCTTGTGCCCCGTACTTGATGCCTGTGACCACATGTGTGGCCAAGCCCTTGTCAATTATCTCTTGATTTTGAATCTTCTTATAGTCTTCAGACGTCAGAGATAGCTGCTTAAAGTGGGTAGTGGCCTTGTACTGAAGTGTCACTCGGCTCTGGTTCTTGAATTGCTTTTGATCATTCAGATACTTGGCTGATCCTGAGACTTCGACCAGGCCACTCATGAAACTGAGCTTCAGAGAGGCTTCAACGTTCAGGAGAAAGCTCTTCTCTTCAGTGGAATCTGACGCAGTGATGTTGAACTCACTGCTGTGCTGAGAGCTGGTCCGAGTGATCTTTTCAAGAGTTTCTGAATCCCACATTGAAAGTCCTGAAAATTGACAAATGACAAATCAACATGTATCAGAAAGTGAAAGTTATTTATTTATTATTTTTTTGTTTATTTATTAATTCTTTGAAGTCCACAAGAAAAATTATGGAAAAATGGCCAAGTGGCAGCTACTTGACTCTCAAAATACACTGGGCATGTCATTTTTTCCAACATAGACAAATAAAACATAGGCCATGTCAAGGCAAACGGCCCCGCCCCACACCCAGCAGGAAGTCAGCCATTTTGGTTGAAACATGTGTCCCCATAAATGGCACCCCTCATAAAAATATCTCTCCAAGGGTTTTCATCCAGAGGCTCTTGTTCAGAGTCATTCAGATCCATGTCCCAACAGAAGTATGCAATTAGGTTGGGATTGTGTTTTTGGGTGTGGCCGTAACAAGTCAGCCATTTTGGAGTAAATTGCTGTAATTCTCACAGTCTGATTGATTTTGCTCCCTACAAAATTTGAATGGGACCCAGAAAAAATACTTTGTCAAAGAGAAGTGAAATTTGGTACACACATCCCTTATGAGATGAGAAACAAAAAAGCCAATGGGTACCATGGTCTAGCTACAACCGTGTCGCCATGGCAATGCACAAAATATGAAAATAGTAAAATGGAAGCAAAACATTTCGTTTTGTCACGTCCAAATGAAATTGACTGTATTTTTATGTGTTATGTCCTCTTGAGTTTTGAGCTGGACTGGGCTACTGTATATATGTTTTAGCTCCAAAAAAAAGGCGTTGTAACTGATTCATAAAGACTGGGCCAAAAATCCTGCTAAACTCAAATTATAAACAACTTGTGCATAACTGACCTGGGACCAGTTCATCCTTCCTTGCATCATAAAACATCCCAACGGTGAACGGCTGCCCGAGAGCAGCAACTATCAGCTGATCTGGATCCATTTCTACAAATTCAAAGCATAAAATAAACAATGAATTACAAGCACACACAAATAAGAGGTAAATGTGAGGGTTTTGTGTTCACCTGTTGGAGGTTGGAGGTGTGTAGATCGTCTGAGAGCCTGAAGTCTTGTGGGCTCTGGACAACTCAACAAACCTTTATATTGAGTCCCACCCACACACTTCACACATGAAACCAGGGGCATTTTTTTTTTCTTCTTTAAAATAGGAATGAGTCATGTTCTTGGGAAATCGCTTAGTGTTGGTTTTTTAGAGCTGCAACATCATTGGTCAAAAGAGTCCGGTGAGTCCACGGTTTGCGACTCAAGCGGTTTGGTTGGTGCGATACAAGATGGATTTACAAGAGTTTTGGAAACTCCCAAATCTCGCGAAAATCCAGCTGCAGCGCAAGGTTATGTTGATTGAGCTTTTTCTGCAATTTATTTATAGTGACACATACTCACTTTATAAGGAGGTTGTAAGGGTTTTTTTTTATTTATTTTTTTATTGAGCAGTACAATTCTACCTCGCACCAGACTCAACATCAAAGTGTGGACAGTGGTCTGCAGTGTGCACTTCAGCCGCTAAAAAATCAAGGCTTTTCCACTGCTTCAACATCATCTAATGTATTTCACAAGCTTCCTACTTCTTCATCTGGGCGTCTCAGAAGCAAAAATACAACCTCCACTCACTCCAC
The DNA here is from genome assembly GCA_036850595.1 of Rhyacichthys aspro. NCBI lineage: Eukaryota > Metazoa > Chordata > Actinopteri > Gobiiformes > Rhyacichthyidae > Rhyacichthys > Rhyacichthys aspro. The sequence goes on along the minus strand of CM072159.1, from coordinate 26,407,598 downwards.
AGCCACAGCGTCTATAGCACTCTTCAATTTAGACCTAAGATCCAGTTGCACATCTATGTCACTCCCATGTTTCCACTCAACTAAAAGACTTCCAATCCAAACCTGTCAATCATGTTTGCCACTTCCAATCTCCTCACTCTCTGCGTTCTTATTCTCCATTTAGGCTTCTTTTGACCCCAAATGTATGTTCCTCCTCTGCTCTTTTGGTTTTCTACTCACTGTTGATACTTGAAATAAATAATATAAATAAAGATTTTAAAAGCAACTTGAATTTAAAGCATTTCCTAAAACTTCCAGACAGTACTGTATGGACCATAAATGCGTCACTCAACTGAAAGTGTCATCAGATCCCTCGGAAGTTTTTCTGATTTCTTATTCAATGTGGTGTGATTGCACAATAGGAACGTCTCTCATTGCCTTAAGCTGAGTTTTAGAAGCACATTTTCAGAAATAAAATGAATAATGTTGGAAATGTTTGGCAATCACTAATGAACCCAGAGTTTGTTCTTCCAACTCTAAATGTGAGTCACAGATAATTGTGTGTAGATTTAGTATAATTCCTAATTCAAAATGAACCATTCATTATTTTTACTATCCCTAGATTTGTTGAGCCAAAGTGGATATAATTTTTACACTGTGTAAAAAGCTGAAGTGTAAATGTAATCCTAATATAATCATGAAAGTAGGTTAAATAGTCTGGCATCCACATTATGTCAGGTTCTCAACTGAATAAATGAAATGTTATTTATGTAGCCCAATGATACAAAAAAAACATCACGCCTAAACTTAATACAGTTAATTGTGCACAAATAGTTTCAAATCTCGAGTTACATATAAAAAAAAATATCTTCCAAACCTAGCTTAAAATAACACTTTTTGCCACAAAACATGAAGCCTGAAAATGATTAGATGAACAGTATAATAGCCTCAAATTGATTTTTAGTTTGTTAAAAAAAAAAAAAAAACAGAAAGTAAAGCCTCTTTTTAAGATAAACTGCACCGGATTTGACAGTTTGAGTACTGTTATGTAAATGTTGTGTAACTGTGAGCTTTAGGGCACACTAGCATCTTGTGAAACCCCAAATCTAGTCAGAACTTGATTCTCTTCTATGGAACATACATGTGTTGCTTCATGAAAAGTTACATAATGTCCCATGGGGCCACAGATCAAGAGATGCACACATTCATTTTTTATTTTTTTTACCTCAGTTTGAATAAAGTAGCAAAATATATAAACTCACTTTTCCACTCATTACACTGGTGTGACTGGTCTATTCATTTGGACATATGTCAAAAGATGATGTAAGAAAAACTTTGAGCCAGTTTTATAGAATATTTTGATAGAAGTAATAATTGAAGATGTTACTGAGGCTCTTCAGTTAATGTGTCTTTATTGCACTGGATGCATCGAGACAAGTCCCAATATTGACAAAAAAGCTGGATCAGATTCCAGTCATAGGAGGAAATACATGGGTCTTATCTATAGTGTGTAGCTCTATGTCCGTGAGTCAAAGTCAGCAGTGTGGAAATGTACTTTTATTTTATTAATTTGGCTCCATATTACACGTCGTTCAGCACAGGCTCACATGACCCAGTGCTTGGTATTCCCTCCTTGTGATGCTGTGTCCTAAATCATTTATATTCCCCGAGTGTGCGACCAGTTGTGGAGGTCCACCTGGAGAATACAAAGAACCAGACTGTGTTTACTTTGAAGGATGGCCGCACGTGAAAAAGTGGAATCAGAGTTCAGGCTTTTAAAAGATTTTAAAAACAACTTGAATTTAAAGCATTTCCTAAAACTTTCGGACAGTACTGTATGGACCATAAATGCGTCACTCAACTGAAAGTGTCATCAGATCCCTCGGAAGTTTTTCTGATTTCTTATTCAATGTGGTGTGATTGCACAATTAATGTCTCTCATTGCCTTAAGCTGAGTTTTAGAAGCACATTTTCAGAAATAAAATGAATAATGTTGGAAATGTTTGGCAATCACTAATGAACCCAGAGTTTGTTCTTCCAACTCTAGATGTGAGTCACAGATAATTGTTTGTAGATTTAGTATAATTCCTAATTCAAAATGAACCATTCATTATTTTTACTATCCCTAGATTTGTTGAGCCAAAGTGGATATAATTTTTACACTGTGTAAAAAGCTGCAGTGTAAATGTAATCCTAATATAATCATGAAAGTAGGTTAAATAGTCTGGCATCCACATTATGTCAGGTTCTCAACTGAATAAATGAAATGTTATTTATGTAGCCCAATAATACAAAAAACCATCACGCCTAAACTTAATACAGTTAATTGTGCACAAATAGTTTCAAATCTCCAGTTACATATGAAAAAAATATCTTCCAAACCTAGCTTAAAATAACACTTTTTGCCACAAAACATGAAGCCTGAAAATGATTAGATGAACAGTATAATAGCCTCAAATTATATATATATATATATATATATATATATATATATATATATATATATATATATATATATATATATATAATTTGAGGCTATTATACTCCCAAATCTAGTCAGAACTTGTTTCTCTTCTATGGAACATACATGTGTTGCTTCATGGAAAGTTACATAATGTCCCATGGGGCCACAGATCAAGAGATGCACACATTCATTTTTATTTTTTTTTTTTTTTTACCTCAGTTTGAATAAAGTAGCAAAATATAGTATAGTGTGTAGCTCTATGTCCATGAGTCAAAGTCAGCAGTGTGGAAATGTACTTTTATTTTATTAATTTGGCTCCATATTACACGTCGTGTAACACAGGCTCACATGACCCAGTGCTTGGTATTCCCTCCTTGTGATGCTGTGTCCTAAATCATTTATATTCCCCGAGTGTGCGGCCAGTTGTGGAGGTCCACCTGGAGAATACAAAGAACCAGACTGTGTTTACTTTGAAGGATGGCCGCACGTGAAAAAGTGGAGTCAGAGTTCAGGCTTAACGAGCAAAACAATTAACACGACGTGGCTTTAATTAGAGTCAATGGGCTGCGTGTTAATGCAGACATAGTGGCTCTTTATGTCTCAGTGCACAGTTCATTCTCTGTGTGCAGTCAATTCAAATGGGTTTAATTTAGTGACAAGGCAGGGTTTGATTCACTGTGACCTCTGGCGCTACTAACTGTGTATTTTACATTAAAACAATGGTTTTGTCATATTTGTTGTTCTTTAGACGATACCTATAAAAGTAAAGGTGTTAAATGAGAGTTGTATATGTTAATCTGTCTTAAACTTTATCATCTGTGAAAAAAACTAGACCTTATGATGTCATTTAAGCTTTATTATCCAGGATTTTAATAGATTTAATAGATGAGGATTTTAAGTCCTGAACAGGAGCTTGGGCCAATCACAGCTCGCTTCCAGAATAAGGAGCTCTCTGACTGATCGACACAGCTCGTCAATAAGGAAGTAATGGCTGCAGATAAAACAGAGAAAGTGTATGTTAATAGAGTCCTGACACACTCAAACACAACGTTCCTGTTTACTTTAAACCTGGCAATACTCTCCGTCAGAAACTGCTCCAACCTAAAGACAAGATCCTCACAAACAGAGCAATGTGTCCAGGACAGTGACAGGTATAAAGGAGAAACACGCACAGAAAGACCAATCCTGATGGACTTGAGTCTGCAGTACACCACTGTCTCAAAGAGAAAGGGCGTTGCTTTAAGGACAGTGATGTCTGAATCTTGGCCAGGGAGGACGGGAGGTTTGAAAGAGGAGAAAAGGAAGCCGTTTGTGTTCAAATTGAACAGCCCTCTCTGGACAGAGGTGGACTGAGACACAATCTTTCCTCCATTTACAACAGTGGATTGAAACTAAAAGATGTCTTCTTTGATATCTTTTTGTGAATGTGTCCTGGATGACTGAGAACCTCCACAGATAAAGTGTATCTTCTGAATACGTCTTTTTACAGCGAAACAGCACAAAAAAGAAAAAATAGCGAAAAGGGAGGCAATGAGAAACAATTTGGGACACTCCACATTGAATCAATGACAGCAGTAAAGTCTTTTTGACACATTCCTTTTAAGAGCACACATAACATCTTTATATTGTCATAACATTTTGCTTTACTGCCTGTATGCAGTTATTACAGTAATATGGAGACTATAATTGAGTTCAATACACACACATCTGCAAATAGGCACAGTGTCTCTGTTGTGACTCTAAAAATGTCAGTGTTTCACCCAGAGCAGTGTTTCCCTTTTTTTTTTTACTCAGGAGACCTATATTTTAAAAGACCAAGGGGGTTTGTCATCCAGTTTCCATTTTGGCATCTTGGCAGGTCTTTTTTTTTGCATAGACCCAATAGTTGTATATGTCTTTTGGGTAATTTTCTTATGTTCCTTCTGATATATCTACTCTGTCTTTTCATCAAATAAACACACAAATATATCTTTATATTCAGTTACTATCTTTATATTCATATACAATGACAGCCTTGACTTTCAACAGACAGGGGTCATATTTATACATTTAAAGTGAAATGACAACAAAATAAAATGATGTGTTATGGCAGAGCTGCCGCACCATCTGCCAACGCTCACAGAGAGGTGCTGAAGGTCGAGGTAATGGACTGATTCAAATCTGAACAACAAACCAGAGACGAGCCACAGATCACTGCCACAGCCTCAGTGTCATGTTTATCTGAGGGATTTACAGTAAACATTGGGAATGGAGCTGTAGCCTTGTTCATCTGTGGCTCTATTTGTGTCGGTGTCGCGGGTACATTCTCTTGTTTTCTGTTTTAAATAAGGACTCACTATGAAAACAGATGTCACATGATCAGATTCATTACAGCTACAGTAAAGCATTAGTTTGCAGCATTGGCTAAATCTGTGAAACATGTCTATCTGTTGTTGACATGTGCAAACCAACATAAGGTCAAAGGTTATCTCGATCTCTGAATGAGGAAAAGCTGAAGATGTGCTGAGACATACTGTATGGCTTCAGAAAACCAGCTGAAACTTCAATCAGAGGCACTGATCACACAACAGTGACATTTCCAAACACATTTTCTTCTTTTATTCCAATACAAAGCCATGATAAATAATTTTCTGTGGAGTCTATAAGTTGTTATTTATTACTGTGACCACAGTGTGGCACTAAAGATAAAGATGTTCAAGCCTCCTTCTGCTATTCACCATCACCTTCACTATGCACCTCGTGAATCACAGCTGCAGTATTGTACATATATTCTAAATAGTAAAAACCTCTTTATAATATATTTTATACTTATTTTTTTATATATTGTGACAGAATTGTAGATGGTGTTAGTAGGATGTGCCTCATTCACATAAAAAACACATTTCAAATGAGCAGAAGCTACAAACATGACAGCTTTTACCAGCTTCACAACAGAGGCATTTTCAATCCCATTTCTCCGTCTAAATGAAAATACCCCGGGTCAGAAGCGGAGAGATGGTTTTCCATAATAAGAATCAGCGACGGACTGATTGTGTGGATGCCAAATAAATATGTTTATATAGAAGTCTGTGTAATGCACCATTGAGTATAAACAGGACTGATGGTGCTTCATATTCTCTGATGCAGCTGAATGGGATTTCATTTCACAAACAGGAGCAAAACAATTTGGGGATATTTCTCTGGCGAGCAGCTTGTTAGTAGTAAAATAGATGTGATGTATGGGGTTATAGAGGGCATGTTTGTCTTATATTAAAGCAGAGACTGGCTCACATTTACCCCATGGTGAATCTATGTTTATATTCTACATTTCATCAGATTAGTACAATCAAATTAATAACAATTGGCTCTACCTCTGCTCTGAACAATGAAAATTGATCATAAAAGAGCAAATCTACAGTGTCAGGCCCCTCAAGTATCATTATAGATAGATTGACTTTAGATGATCAGGATTAAGGCTCAAGATCAATGAGGTTGATGTGGTCTATTTTACTAAAAAAAAAAAAAAAGGTTCCAAAAACAAAAACAACAAGGACTGATGATGAACTGGTTTTAAACCTGCAACATATGACGTTCAAGGTTTTAAATTGTGGATTTTTAAACTTGAAAATGAGATGCTTTTCAAGGGTTATGTGTTGGTCAGTCATAGTGTACTGTCTCTTGTAAACAGGGCTTCATTTGAGAGAGAATATGGTCCATCTCTCAAAATGATGGTTGTGTGTTCTCTTTAAATCTTTACATTTTAATGCCACTGACAAATGTTAACAAAATGAATTACAATGTAAAATATATATAGGAAGCTGTTTTTTCTTTTTGTTTTGTCTGATTTTACAAACTATTGCCACGTGAGTACTGTACTATATTACCTTTGTTTCACCTCAAACAACTTTATGGTTTCCATTTTTTTAAATCTTATGCAATAGGGTAATTCAAAATGCACATGAAACTCATTTATTTATATTGTTGTAGTATGCTTTTATGTGCTTTCATGCTTTTAGGTGTTTGGTTTTATTTTATTATCCAATACACAGACCTTATTGCATTATGACGAATCTATCATGTGAACTTACAGACTCATCAGGTGACCTATTTATTACTAATTATAATAAATAGTACTCGCTCAATAGGCAAGCTCGTGATCTGTTGCAATATGTTATTTCATTTCTGACTATTATTGGCTCCTTACCCATTGACCCTATGACCCTTACCTATGTGTGCACTAAAGTTACTGTGATGGCAATATAACATTCAATACTTCCATCGAAAGGGACTTTTTGTTAATCCACTTCTGAGGCTTTACTCTTAATTACTAAACTCCCATGAATGACCCCCTCTTGGTTACAATTAATACTCCAAAAGGGCTGTTGTGTCAGTTCACTCGCTACACAATCAGCGAGTCAATAAAGACCAAAGCCGTGCACAAGCTGTATCTCAGGACTCTCTGACGTTGAAGTGTCAGGGGCCGGTGTAAGTGCGAGGCCAAGAGTCACGTTTAGCTGTGAACACAAAGGGCCTCCGCTGATTCCCTGACGACCCACTGACAGGGGCGAGTCTGGGCCTGTCCCACACAAACAATCAGGACTCCAGGACCCCAGCGCGAGGAGCGGCGACACTCTAAACCCACAGCACAACACCACATAAAGAACATACAACAAGCCCGGGCTGTAGCTTCTATAGCGGAAAAGCTGTTCATAGGATTTACTTGAGCGAACTACTCCAGGACATTTAACACTATCAGTAAATAATGTCATCTTGCATGCAGCGTATTCATGTCCACTTTCCAAATCATTATCAATTATAGTATACTATTTCAGTTCCTTTTTGACCCAATGTTCTTCTCTTTCTTTTCTCTAACCTGTGTTCACTAAAATGACTGTGATTGAAATACAGTGTTAAATGCCTACAATGTTTCTGTTTCTTCATGTGAATGGACCTGATGTTTTTCCTAATACAGCTTCACTTTAAATTAGAGATGATTGAGTGCTCCAGGAACCAGTCTTTTAGTCAAAAAATGTAAAACAGTGATTTGATTTGATTTGATGAGCTACTTGTGGTTTTTAGACACAGACTCATTGAGGAACAGTGAACAACTATAACACTGCTCTGGTGCAGGCTGTGAAATAAACATAAGAAAGACAACCTGTTTGCACAACCTGACTATAGTCTATCATGTCTTTCTTCAAATGGAACATAGAATTTCTAAATACATTAATCTGGTAAAAGGCTACTTTTACAATGCTAGTGTGTGCTTGGACGCAGCACAGACCACAGCCTAAATATTTAAGGTTTCATAAATGTGTCTTCACTGTTAAACCTGTTACATGATGATAAATGGAAACCTTAAGTATCGGTCTGTTGGTGAAGAAGGAAGAGTCACAAGGCAAGGTTCTCACTCCACTGCCCAATTTCACTTTCTGACTTGAGATATGGTCATTGGCTGTGGGTCTTGAGCGAAACAACAAGATCTCAGATACAGGGACCTTCTTAGAGGTGAGGAGCTTGGATTGATCCGCTGCTCCTTCACATTGAGAGGAGGAAGCTGAGGCTCTGGATCTGTTCCGGATCTGGATCTGTACCTCGCTGGGGAGGAGCTCTGGGTACGTCCCAATGACCTAGTCTGCTTGTTTTAGTCTGGACCAAAACAGAAAATGATGCCTCTAGTTCACTTTGCTCCTTGTTCTTATTGTTCATAGTGTCATTTGGAGCTTTACAGAGACACACTAGATGGCGCTGCCAGAGGACAGTGTGATTGGACTGATATTAACATTGAAAAACAACCAAAACATAGCACAGTAGCACTGAATGCACTCCTTTTATTAGTTTTTCCTGTAAACTCCACATGAGCTGCAATAAAAACGAATACGATATTGTACCTCATCATTGATCCCAATTGGTCTCTGCTCATTTCCTGTTTTTTATCTGTGGTCTTTGTGGGGTTCATATTTCAATCCAACTGTTCCAGAGTTCAGTCTTAAGCGCTCCAAGACCCACCTTATTTAGGGGTCCAGTGGTTAATAGCATTCACATTTATCTAAGTGAGCCACTAAAACAGAGCAACCACACAAGAATTTGTTTTAAACCACATTAAACACGGCAAGTGTGAACACATCCTGGGAACATTTCAGAATAAGTGGAAGAGCTGACGGAAGTGTCTGGGGAGAGGGACATCTGGGCTTCTCTGCTTACACTGCTGCAATAGAGAATAACCTGTATATAAGGAAGAAAATGGGTAGTTGGAGGATGGCAAATAGTAAATAGTTTCTCTTATAATTAGCATAATAAGATCATAAAAAATAGACTAGAATACATACATCTTAATAACGCCAATTGTTACATTATGCACTAAAGCTGACTTATGACCCAAAAGGCACTGGCATCTTTTTCTGTTATATTTAATGAGTAAGTGACTGAAGCGATGTGTCCACAGACTTACTCTAAATGTCAGTTATCTGCCATTTCAGTCCTCACCTCCGTTTACAACGTGCCACATTTTTCAGGAAAGCTATTTAGGAAAAGGTCAGACTCCCACACCACAGCTCAGAGACTTAAGTTAGAGAAGTGCTGCTGTGGAGGCACTGTCCAAACACAAATACAGACGGAGGGAAGGTAGGATGAAACACAAGGAAAGATCACAGGCTCCATGTTCAATCAGAGGTAGACTTAAAAACAAGGGACTCTTGGGGTTAGGTGAGAAAAACATGGCTTTCTATAGTATTCCTTAATGTTCAAATGAAGTGGTGCAAAGTGATTACAATGGCCCCAATGGAAGCTTTGGCACAGATAACATACTGTATATTGACTGTATTCCTAAGCCCCTCTTTACAGGCCTTTTAATGCCTTAATAGAGTCATAATTACATTCAGTCTTACAAACTCCAATATATTTTCTAATGAACTCGTGCTGAGTTTCTATTTTAACTGTAGCCTCCCGACTCAGTAAATACACAGAGGCCTATTTAACTGCATTGATAAACATTTACAAAGCAGATCACTTTATTCCAGTAAAAATATTCTGACTCAAGAATCAAGTGTCTTTTTTTTCCTTCAGATCAGATACTTACCTTTTGAAGTCACATTTGGAGCATATATTGCCCCTGCTGCTCTTTTTAAGGGCCCACAGTGTTCAGCTAATACCTAATTACATACATACTTACATTCTCCATAGTTTATAGTCTATTGCCACTCAGAAAATCTTGCAGACTCTCATGCACCCCTCAAGATGGCACCCTAACTTCCCTGCCTATTTACCCCTCTTCTCAAATGCATCCACCTCTGCAAAGTAGGCATCTCCTAATGTGGTCATTTTGGGCTTTTAAGACTCAACACAAATCAATCTAAGTCAAAATATAACTCATGCATCTTGCAGTAGCACAGTTTCCTGTCGATTCAAACTTAACGTGCTGCAAATGCATTACCCATCCTGTTTCTTTTTTTAGCTCCGATTTGAACGCGTTTGGCGGCAGATTTTGTGTATTCAGAGTCTTATGCAATCCTCTGCGGGGTCAGTCCCCCCTGTGCCCTGTTTGCTCTGAGGGCGGGACTGTGTCTGTGTCAGCTCAAAGCAGTGCGCACTCCCTCCACAACTTTTCGCGCTGCGTCGCAGGTAAAATTAGCGCCACTCGGCCTCCCTCCTCCCTCCTTTCCTCCCTCCTTTCCTTCATCCCATCTGTCTGTTTCAGCCGCAGAGCTCATTACAGCGGCCGCAGGGACAAAATCCTGGATTATGACGCTAAAGGCACTAAACTTTGCGGTATTAATATCTGCTTTATTATGAATCAGGGGCGTATTTGCAGCGGGGAGTTGGACTTTGAAGCAGAGGGAAACTCTCAGCTGGAAGGCAAAGATCGTTTGAGAGACACGGGTTCACTCGTGTTCACTGCAACACATTCGTCAAACACTGCAGTAACTTCATGAAAAAGTTTATTGCCTCACACTTGAACTCCATTTGGCCATATAAATGTTAAAGTATGTGCATTTTAACATGTTTTGAACACAATTTTCCGAATAGTGGGACACTGTAATTAAAAAACTCATCTTTTCTTATTGGCTGTACATGCTGTTCATGAGGTAACAGCCTTACACTAAAATTATAGCCAAAAAAAATGACCAAGAATATAGTTCCAATGCTTTTAGGCAGCAGTGATTCCAAAAAGTCAAGGTAAGGTTACTGTTTGACCTATTTAGTTTAAGGGGAGGGGTGTGGAGGGGTCAGTCAGGAGCAGCAGAGCGAATGAGTATGAAAAAGTACTGCTGCTGTAGCCATGGCCTCAGAGTACAACACAGGCCTCTCCCCAGAATGATTTATCTTAGCAGTCACAGAACTTGTAGATACATCCTCAACTCATGCAATAACCATATTTGGAGTGAGTTGTGTTGTAATTGAAATGAATTGAAGCTCCACACTTCAGTGTTTTATCCATTGTAGATTATTGCAACCGACAAATGTTATTGTCCTTTTGTGCAAACAATGGGAATTTAAAAGGTAAGTTATGTTTTTGCTGTCTAACATCCAAATATGCACATATGTAGTTGTTACAAGGATATTATCTTGAAAGCAGCCATTCCCTCTTGTTATAGTCTTCTAGGCAGGACAGTATTTGGATCAGTATATCAATAATTCTGCATACCACTATGTACATAATTGCATTTTTGATTTTCAGAAACCTTAGTCTAACAGCTTGTCCATGGGTTACAAAATTGTAAAAGTTTTTGCTTGTATTTTGCCAAGAAACAGCAGCAGAGTAAGACCTCCTCTGTGTGTGTTGTAACTTCCCTTGGAGACAGCGCGCTGGTTGCCCCGCCAACACAACCGAGGGGGCGTGGTTTGTGGTTAACGCCCATTGGTGGGGGCTGAGGCGCGCTCCCGGGCTTCACAACGCCCATTGGCTGAGAGTAGGTGACGTACGCATTCGCTCGTCTCTGATTGGTCAGAGCGGAGCCGATGCCTGAGAGCGCCAGAAAACAAGCTTGAGCGGGTGATGCTTGGGTCTCCACGGGACAGAGCTGAGCGTCCACTAACGGGAAAGGACTGGGACAGAAACGGAGGGAGAAGTCGAGAGGCGCTTATTTTGAAGAGGGAAGCTAGATGAGATGTTTATCTGAGGACTGAATGAGTTTTGAAAAGCGGACAGGAGTCGTACTGACGTGTTTGAATCATAGAAGGAGAAGAGGTGAAAGGTGAGTAGCATTTCTCTAATGATTTCTGAACTAATGATTATTTGCTGATCAGCTGAGCTAGTGATATTAGCTCAGTAGCAGCTAATTAAAGCTAACTAACATCTTATAAACCATTAAGAACAGCCAGGTAATACGCATTAAACAACCTTATCTGCTGTTAACTGCAGAAAAAGTACACGCTATGTTTAAAACATTGCTATGAATAAGTGATAAAGGTAAGAGTTTGGACAGTTACGTACTATACTTAACATTTACCATCGTATTATTAATAATTCATAGTCGTACGCAACGAACTCAGTCTTCTAAATGTCCCTGCCTTGTTTTTTAAGTAGAAAATACTGTCTGAGGTCATTTTATCCACTTTGATGAGAAGTTAGCCTGCTAGCGGCTAATTAGCAATATTGCGCCAATTCCATTTGACCTTTCGCCAAAGTTTTCTGATCGTCTCTCACTTTCTCATTTTAGCCTGTCTAAAGTTCAGCGAGGACGGATTAGTCTAGATTTCTCTTATATTTTCATATGGTTTGTGCCAGGTTGCTAAAATGGAGGTTGAATGTCTGGCACTGAAAGATCTCACGAGTCCCAGGAAAAGTTTTGGAGTTGGACCTGGAGTAAAAGAGGAGGAGGATGGGAGCCACATTGAGCAAAAGGTGGGTTGAATTAATGATCCAGGTCTGGGCTCTGTAATGTACCAGGTAAGATTTGATGTAGCCACACATAATGGATGCCAAAGATACAGTACTGTACTGGGACATGATTGAGAAGTGACAGGATTTAATAATAACATAATAATACTTAATGCCTGAAGTGAATGGGATTTTAGATGGTACATAGGTATTGTAAATAGATAGCAGCAGTGTCACAGTATTTACAAAGAGACTAATAGCATGCATTGTAGTAAAATGCATATGCACGTTTACAGTAAAGTTTCAGTGAATATAAAACTGTAAAAGTAACTGTTTATCAGTAGCAAAGAATAACAATACATAGATGTATGGAAGGTATATATTGTAAATGTGTGTATATCTATGTAATAACAATAACTAACATAAATAGCTATAACAAATAAAATGCCATGACAAGGCAGAGAGTGTGTTAATTACCTTTAGGGCAGTAAAAGTGGAGTCATGTGTAAATATAAAGATATTCCAGGTCTATTTTTATCACTGCTCAATAAAAAGAGAACCAGTACTTACAATAATAATTAGTAGTAAGGTTTTCTGCTGGATGATGATGATTTTAGATAAGAATAAGTCTGGTGAGGATAAATATACCCCTGGTCCGTCAGAAGAACACATATTTATGTTAATAAGTAGTAATACATAGGATTCATGCAAGTGCATAGTTTTTATTCATTCATCCATTTTCTTCCATTTCTATCTTTTATAAGTTTAGAGGCAGGGCAATCACCAATTACTCTCAGAGCTAGGACTTATGCTTATATTTATTACACAGGTATTATGATTTAATGTATCCATTGTGAATTAAAACAGGAACAAATACTTCATTACATATTTTGACTTTATAGAAAAGATCTCACATATCAAATGTAATAACAAAGCAGGGCATCATGATATAAGGGAAACATGCAACGTCTTATATTAGATTCACATTTGACTTCCAATATTTAATTTTCCATTTGGGCATAAAAATATAAAGAAATATAGGGTGTCTTTTTTATTAACTTGATTTGGTCACACCACAATATTATATAAAGCTCCCTCTTAGTGTCCTATTCATTTGACTTTCTTTGCAAATGACTAACACATGGAGTACCCTTAAATTATTGAAGTTTAGTTGAAGTTTGTGTATTACATATGTTAATATTGATAATAGTAGACTTTTAATATGTTGTGCAGCCCTACAAGAAAGTACGTTCATGCTTGAGTAGATAAGAGTGATTAGATGTAGAGTCTTTTATCCTTAAGCAGTACTGACAGTGGCTTGGATATTATTAAGTTATAACAAGGAACGTCTTAAGACTAACATAACTAATTACCCAACTGTCTTTATCCCAGGAAAATGTGTGTCTTGAAAGGAGAAGATCCACGCCGCTCAAATCCACCGAGACCTCTTCATCTTTGCTCATGAACAGGAAAAGTGCCACTCCGGACCTGGCGCACATCACTCCCATCAAACACACGTCTCTGACCGAGCCCTGGACGCCCACAGCCAACCTGAAGATGCTGATCAGCGCCGCGAGTCCGGACATCAGGGACCGGGAGATGAAGAAAGTGCTGTTTCGACCCATAGAGAACGAGAAGGAGAAGCCGAAAAGCCCAGAGCCTGCGGTCGAGGAAACAGAGGCAGAGGAGTATTCACAGGTTTGTGGAGTAGTAATAGTAGTAGTAGCTGTACAAGAAATATAAAATCAGTTGATATTAATTACAAAATTAGCACTAAATATAAGCGTAAACATCACTATTTTACAGGATTTTAAAAGACTGAGAATTTCTAACATGAACTAGAGATAAAGGAAAGTGCTGTCAATGAACCACAGTATATACATTTATATACAAATATTGTCATAAATAATCATATTGTCCAAAACCCTATGATTTTGTAATATTTCTATAAATGTATTTTGGCAACTAAATACTTAAATAAATCACCCTTACACTCCATCAGCTGATATCACCAGACAGCTTTTCACCTTGACCAGAAATCTTCTTTTTTCGATCTTGAAAGTTCTTTTGGCATTAGATCTTATCAAACCACTAGGCATTACCGAAACTTGCCATACAAAGTGTTTCCAAATTTTAAAATCAAAGCATTAGCCTATAACGTTTGAGAATATTTCACAGTAAAACCTGGTCGAATATCCAGGTACAACCGAAGTTCAAACAATTACCATATCTAGATTGAGATTGTCACATTTCCCTGCTGTTTTCTTAATAAATAACTTTAACATTAAGAGTAAATGCCAGAGAAAATTCTGTTTAATCCTAGATTTCACATTCACATACAGCAAAGAATAATTCTAACTCTTGTCTTTATCTATCTATTGTTGTTCAGTTTGAAGCAGCAGAAGAAGAAGATGAGATGGAGAAAAAGCCGAGCAGGAAGCAGAAGAGTCTGGGTCTGCTGTGCCAAAAGTTCCTGGCCCTTTACCCTGATTATCCCCCTTTGAACAGTCCCATCTGGATCTCACTGGACAAAGTGGCCACCAATCTGGGTAAGAGCTCATCTAAACCGGAGAAAAACAGGGACGGGCTGTGATTCATGCTTGTGTAGTAACAGTAAACGTCTCACGCCAAGCAGTGATAATCAGAGCAACCAGCAGCGTTTGCTTTGTAAACGTTTCGTGTTATGGGTTTGACAACAGTTGCTAGGAAGCTTTAGCCGAGGTTTGTTGTTATTTGTAACATCCTCTCTCTTCTCCCCCACTGACCTCCATTCATTTTTTCCAAGCTGGCAATCCACAGAGTCTACTGTAAACTTGACATGTCTTGTGTGTGAATCTTTAGGAGTGGAGCGGCGTCGTATCTATGACATTGTGAACGTGCTGGAGTCCCTGATGATCGTGGGGAGGATGGCCAAGAACAGCTACACCTGGTACGGCCGGCGGCGGCTGGAGGCCATGTTGAAGGAGCTGCAGTGTAGAGGCCGGCAACAGGGATACCACCTCCAAATGGAGCTGGGCACCGAGGCCAGGGACGGTGGGACGAGCCGGGACGAGGACAAGGATGGAGACGGCGGTAACGGTAATGACTGACAGAACAGGGACAATACACTGTTCTCCATTAATGTCTACTGTAGTTGTAGTTGAGTGGAGAAATCAGTGCATTTGTGACAATTTACTACTAATACTTTTATTAGAATTTCACTCTGTGTAAGCCACTGGTTCTATTACAAACTATTTTCTGTGCTGCCCAAATTAGATCCACTTTATCTGGATTTTAATACCAGGTCTGAAGGAAGGTGTAGAAGACATACTTAGAATCAATACACAGACATTTATAAACCACTCTGACCACCACTGACACTTACGTTTTGAATTCCCATCTTTTTTCCTAATAGACTTATATACTAACATCTAAAAAAAAGACCTAAACCTGTCCTTACATCATAATAAGCAAAAATAAACTATATGATGCTGTGAATCAAAAGGTGTGGCTAGATATTTGTCGCTGAAAGATAAAACTTTCTTTCATTTTCTGTTTGCAGCTGCAGGCAACAGGAAAGACAAGTCTCTACGCATCATGAGTCAGAAGTTTGTGATGCTGTTCCTAGTCTCTAAAACTCAGACTGTGACTCTGGACGCAGCGGCAAAAATCCTCATTGAAGACTGTCAGGATTCATCAAGTCACAGCAAATACAAAAGTGAGAAACCTCCTGCTTCTCTCAACCACAGTAACAGTTTTATCAATGCTTAATAAACTGTGTTACCTTTGTGTTCAGCTAAAGTGCGTCGTCTCTATGACATCGCTAACGTCCTGACCAGTCTGGGGCTCATAAAGAAGGTCCACGTCCGCGAAGAGAGAGGCAGGAAACCGGCTTTTAAGTGGCTCGGTCCGGTCGACTTCCCCAACTCGGGATGTTCACCTGCGTCTGAGGCCGAGGCCACACGAGTGAAACTGTCCCGTCACGCCTCGTTCAACATCACCCCGACCTCTGTGGCTGTTCAACGGCAGGTCAACTCTGCTCCCAACAGTCCACGCAGAGAAACAGCAGGTACACTTTTACTATATTTACAGAGTTCAGATGGTCCTGGAAAACACTTGTTTGGTCCAAGATTTGAAAAGGTTATGGAAATTTGAAATATACAATATTCACCGAGCAGACATGTTGCATCAGTGTTAATAGTAATTTTAATAAGATTCATGTAGAATGGTCAATTGAACATTAAAAAGCTGCTTAATTTTTTATAGTCATGGCCTATTGTAAAAAAAAAACAAAAACAATGGAAGCAGTGCACTTTTTGATTTCTGTAAAGAAGCGCAACTTTTTTTCCAAAGTATGAAAGGGATTGAACATGTAGTAACAATATAAAATTGATTTTTATGGTTTCCTGACATGAAACAAGAAAATTACCCCCCTTTTTAAGGTAAAACACATCTGTTTTGATAGATAATCTACCATGTGACTTTGTTAAGAGTCAAAGTTAACAGTCCCATTTGAGTATTGCCACAGATTTTGTCTGCTTTAGTCTTTTAGAGTTTACAACCTGAAAAATTTCACAGTGTTGGTTGAAAGTCATTCTGTATTTTTAATAAATGTTGTTTGTTGAGTCAAGTTTTGTATTAGTCAAGACTGTTCTTGGTCTTATCTCAGACCCATGAGTTTAGACCGGACTTGGACTGATTGTAGAACTGTTCCCTGGGATCTCTTACACATTGGTCTTTGTTCAGCCTTGATCGCTTAAAATCTGGGTCTTGTTTTTGATTATGTTTTTTTTTTCTTTTCTCCAAAGCTCTACAGAACCAGCCTGTGGATTACTCCAGAAAAACCACTGTGTGTCGACAGTCAGAAACTATCGAAAACACCTCAGAGTAAGTTCACACACATTTTCAGACACAAACCCAGACTCATCCTGTTTTATAATCCTCTCAGTTTCCTCTTGCTTTAGATTTATCTGTATTCGCCCACACACGCAAAGTCACAGCCATAATTTAGCGCTAACCTTTCCCAGAGCAGTCCGTCAGTGTTATTAAGTGACTCCACATCGAGGGAGTACATCCACTGGAGCAAAAGTTATATATCACGCTATGATAAGTGGTAGATTCAAGTCAGAAGCAGCAACTGTGAGCTGTGGACTGTTTCCTGACTCCTCTGTTTTAGTAAGCACAGTTTGTTTTTTTGATATTTGTGGTATTTTTAGTGCTGCGGATTTTAAAAAGCATTATTCCAACACTAGAGGGCAGTATTGTACAATGTAATTTATGGCCTCAAACGGTTCAAACTTCATCTGGTGATTGTTGCATGAGTTATAAGTCATGTATAAAATCAGAGGATGTTTCTAGTAGTGAAACTGTGGGGGTAGATTATGGAAAAATATACATGATTGCTTTGAAAACAGCTTTAGTGAAAATTAGACTTAATTACAGTGGTTTAAACAACACAAAACTAAAGAGGGGCACCACTGACTTGAAGCCATTGTCTTTTGAAAAGCTTGATGATGAAGATTTGGTTTGATTGGTTTTATTTGCTAACTTAAGATACATTTGAGCTGAACAGAACAGAAAAAACTTGATCAAAATGGTGTTTTGTTTTTTGTTTATGAAGTTTTCAAGCCTTTTGTGTGATTTTAGGTCAAAAGGACTTATTAAACATTTGTAACAGAAAGAGATTGCTTCCCTCTTACTAAGTGCACATAGATACTGTAAGTTCTCCAGGTTTTCCACCCCTCATTTGTTACAAGTTTTGAGACAGATGTGTTGCAAGAAATGTCTCAAAAGTTGAGGCAGCAGTTCAGTCAGATTTGTAGCATTGTAGCGGTTGATTTGTAATCACAGAGTTGACGTTGTGATGCAAAAGTAAAGACACGTACAACAAAATGAATGTGTAAATGGTAGCTTACAAACTTGTTTATTCCTATAAGTAGAAATTTGGGATACAGGTGTGTCAGTATTTTTTACAACTTCAAATTTGTTTGGTACAAGTTCTCAAATATTATTCTGCAAGTCCTCATAATAACACAGCCAACACAAGACCTAATAGACTGTGTTGATTAAATAAAGGTAAAGAAAAGCTTGAAATTTGGCCTTCGATTGTAATAAATGCACAAACAAATGGTGCAGCTGTTGGACCCATGAGGCTGAAATACCCAACACACAGGCATATAGTGTTTTTATTTCATCATGCATATTTGTATTGCCCATTTTCTTGATTTATTATGGTATAATTTGTTAGGTTTGATTGCCCAACTCTAGTATTAGAAGGGAATCAACACAATAAAGTAAGTAAAAACTTTTGTGGTGTTTCTGTGCAGTAACCGTCCCGCTCCACGGACCCTCAGCAGCAGTCCTCTCTCTGCGTCCTGCCCACATCCCACTCACCTCTTCGCCTCGCTCCAGTCCTCCTCGTCCCACTGCCTGGCCTACCTGCCCAGCCTGTCCCAGCCCTCTGTGGTGATGCTCTACAGGGCTCCGGACAGCACCGAGCAGGCGTCAGACGGACAAATATCACCCGGGATGGACTCTGAGGAGAGGAGGAAGAGGAAGAGGGAAGGAGAGGAGGAAGGGGCGGCGGCGAAGAAGGGAACGACTGGGTTAGAGAAAAACAGTGAGGTAAAGATGACGGTTAAAAAACAAAATGATTTTAGTTTGACACTGTTTTGTATTCTCTGTTTATTCAGCTTTTGGTTTTGTTTCAGGTCAAAGCAGAAAGTCAAAAGGAGTGTTCAGAAACCAACAAGAGCCTCATGAACGAGTCGTCCCAACCATCGCACTACCTCTATGTACCCAACAGCGCAGGTGCGTACAATTGTAGAGACTGTTCAGTTTAAACCTGGTAGAAATTATTAAGGACCAGTTATGACAGTTTATCTAAAATGGGACAGACTCAGTGCAATCCTGCATTTCTCTGTTACAGCTTTATGTTTAATCAATTCAGTCCAGAGGCAGGTTTTTGAGTGACCTTTGGGGCTGAAGAGTAGCTCAAGGAGAGACATGAGTCCAAAGAGTGTTTTTCTTTAAGATATAAAGAGACACAGGATCCAAGTTTGGTATGTTTTTATGTCTGAAGCCCGATAAAAACAAAGGCTTTTTACTTTTTCAGCCAATTGAGTTCCTGAATCCTGTGTTTCTTTACAATTACCTTTATTTGACTCAAAAACACAAAGACCGATCAAAATCTTTGTATAGAATAGAAAAGGAATTAAAAGAGCTGACCAGAATACAAAATAAGGGCTCAAATAGCAGAAGTTGATGCTACATTTTAAAGACATGTCATGAAAGTAACACAGAGAAAGTTAGTTCTCTGTCTTAAAATAAATTGTTCAGTCAGTCAAGATGGAAATAGAGCTGTTAAAATCATCAGTATAAGTATTGGATTTTAATAAAGTGACTAACATAATTTCTTGGTGTTGTTTCCAGGTTTGAACAGCCTGAACTTCTTCCTCTCAGCGGGACAGTCCCCCTCAGGTCTCACCCTTCCTTCCAGCAGCCACCCCACCCTGGCCCTGCCGTACGTCCTGGTACCCTCCTCCTCTCTGTCCCATTACCCGCTCGTAGCCAGCCCCCTCCAGCAGCAGCAGCAGCAGCAGCAGCAGCAGGGCTCTGACTCTCAAACCAAAATGAGCTTCAGCGTGCCCGCCGTGGTGTCTCCGGCTCACTTCATGGTCGGGGCAGGAGCTTACAGCCTCGGGACAGAGATGGGACGGACGACGATACCGACCCCGTCCACTCCTGAACAAACGAGGCTGTACGGGTCTGCTGCAGGAACGGCACATTCACTCTGCGTCACTACAGAGCCACTGGTGAGTCTGGGTCTACACACGGCTAGTTTTTTCCTTTTGATCGACTGATATAACTGCTCTTCATCTGTGATGGTTCGCATTGAAAGTTTGCAAAAGAGCAGGTACTTTGAATGAATAACTGGTCTGTGATTGGATTTACAGCCGCAGTTTTATCCAATCAGAGCAGCCCCATGATGTTCTTTAAAATCTTCATCTTCAAACCTAAAACACGTCCCATTCTTGGATGTCGGTACTTTGCTTGGACCAGTTGAAGATTAATTTTTGTGAATGTAAACTCAAATTTTGCGAGAATCCATCTTCAGCTCAACGTTGCTATTACTAAACCCCTTCATTAACTCGGACAAATGTTTGATTCACTACTAAACACATCACAATGGGATCTGTCACTGTCAAAACTATATTTAAGACTGAAATTTAAGGAATACAATCTCATTTTTTAATTCATTGGCATCAGAATTATCTACACTGCCTTAATATCACTTTCGAATAAGCCCAAACAATATAAATGTTAAGGAAAGTACCATTAGGTATTTTAATAAGTTGTGTTTTATAGCATACAGAAAGTAATCATTTGTTCAAAGAATCATTTTTCAAAGAAATTCAATGAAACTGCTTTGCCATGATGCACCATGATGTGGAAACATTTTATTGTTCAGTTAACAGTTTTTGGTTTGGTTTAATGCCTGAATGAACACATCAAATACTTCAATTGGCAAAGCAAGGGTCGGAGCACAGCTGTGGATATTGAATTAGAAATGATTATTTATCTTAGAGGTAAAGTTAAACATTTCAACAGCAACATTGGGTCTTACATCTGTTGCAGCAGATCTTAGCCACGTCTCAACAGCAGCAACTACACTCACACTGTAAATATACAATAAACTCATCCATCTACCACTCATTAATTAATAAATAATTAAAAAATTGACCAGAAAAACTAGATCATCATCACAAACTCTCTGCAATATCCTGTCTGAGTCAGTCACATTTATGGTGCTTTTATTCTGTATCCTGGCTTCGACCCAAAAGGCACATGGCCAATTTGCATAAACAAACACAAAGGCCACACATAAAGCATAAAACACCTGTCTTTACTTCAGTATAATTTACCTTCATTATGAAATATGAGCTCTCTGTTATCTGCTTTTGCCAAATGTCACCTGGCAGCGTGACTCCGGAGCTAATGTATGGTCTGTTTGGTGAAGGCCCTGCCCTCATTTACTCAGGGAGCCATTTTGTGCCACGGTGGTTTGCTTTGATTAATCTTCACGTCTTTAAATTGCGATTAATGCTCTCGTCCACAAACAGCTCTGAACGGTTTTCACAACCTGCCGCTGTAGGTGACAAATAAATGCACAGCCGTTGACCGCTCTGCAGCAAGGAATTAATCAAAGCTGTCGTCTTTAATCAGCCTTTTTTTTCTTGTCCCAATTGAGGGCTTCATAAAGACACAGTAAAACTAGACTAATAGAGTAATGTGGCCTTTATTGTTTAATGTGTTCTGTCGTAAAATGGCAGCTTGGACAGCGTAAGAATACTAATCTAGTCCGATGAGCCTCAGTTATACAGCACAGTTTACAGACAATACAATGATAGGATTGGATTAACATGAATAAATCAGTATTCTGAACTAAAAAGCAGAAATACAATCAGATTGGGCCTGTAAAGCAGCAAAAACTGGCGTGAAGTGGAGTTATTACTAAGTTCAGGAGAAAAGTGGTAAGGTTACTAAAGAGTGGGGTTTATAAATTAGGAATTACAAGCAAACAAACAGTAACTTAAAAAACAACAACAAAGCAGGCATAATTCACGAACAATGTTGGATTGAACTCTTGAACTTTTGAAATAAACATAAACAAAGCATTAGCAACTTTTTCCTAAATCATTGTGTTGGAGTAAAGAGCAGAACTTTTATTTTGACTAGAAATCAAAGAAACGTCTTCTACTACTGTTTATTCTGGAAAGACCTGCATTGTATTTTCATTTTTTGATTCATTTTGGTCGAGTCAGATGCCTTGAAGCCTTTAATGCATGTTTCCACTGTAGTGCTCTGGTGTAGAGTCAGTGTGGCTGCTTTCAGGGGTATTTACATTGTCTAAAGGGTTATGAAGCAATAGTAGCTGAAACATGTGTTTGCTGTATTGATTTATTCTAATTAGCCATGTGCTTTAAGATTTCTTGTTGTTTGCCTTCACTGCTGTCTTTATGTGGTCTATTATACATAAGCAGCAGAAATAAGTCTCTGTTAATGTTTACAATACATAAACATAGTTATTCCTTATGTTGGTTGGTGGATAAAAGATCACATCAGTGCCTTTTTTATCTGTTTTTATGGGGCACAGGCTACTGGTGGGACACATTTCCATTAATCCACTTTGGAAGCTGTAGAAACAGGCTTATATTGTTGGTACAGATCATTTTCAGGAGCAAAAATTGTTGAATTCAGTTTTGTTTATTGCACTGCTCAGAGAAAACATCTTTAGTTTACCGTCTATGAGTAGTATGTATATGTGTAGTAATATTTCTCCTGTTTCTCGTCACAGACTCCTCATACTCCAAAGGAAAACGGTGCGTCTGCTTCGAAGGCTTTCTTCCAGACTCCAGCGACGCCTGCGAACGTGGTCAGCGCCGCCCCGAGCGTCCGGAAACGTGGCTCCGCTCAGAGGAGGCTGGACGTGGGCCATCCTCCGACCAATTAAAGAAAAACGGTGTCACAGCTGCTCAGACACATGCCTCTTTTATGTGTTTTACTCAAAAACCAATGGTGCTTTGTTAGTTTCTTACAAGAATAACTATTTTAACCGTTTCCTAAAACATGAACAAAAGATGAAATTGTACATGTAGCTCTTTAATTTGTTTGAATGTGCCTCGTGGTTAAATAATGGGTTTGAACAGGACGAGTGACTGAAGCAGTATTGTGTAACAGTGTCCTCCGGTGGTTGGAGGTGTTTACTGCAGTTTTATTGTAATTCAGCCTTAATTTCCCCCTTTTTTTAAAAATGTGATCAAGCCACATAACTCTTCCCTTGTTTGTTTGTATTATATCCCAATTGCTATTTATATTTTAGGTAATATATGTTGATTACAGGGACTTTTAGCACTAAATTTAAGGCCAACACTTGAAATGTTCAGCTCAGCCCCTTTTATAGTTACATTAAAGGGATAATACTGATTTTTTTTTTTAACCAGGGTTTACTTCAGGAAAGAATATTGCCACTTAATTTACAGTTTTCCTCAATGGATTAGGCTAAGTGCTGCATCAAAACCAAAAAGTATTTTCTTTGTTTGAGACACAATGGGCAAAACGTAAAGCCTATTTTTTACTGTTACTGTGAAAAAGCCTTATTATATCAGTCTAACTGCTGACATTAGGCAACATGGGCACATGAGCGCTCATACAAAGCTTATCTTTTTACATCGGTCAAATTTTAATAACTGAATGAAGTCTTTTGTCTGGTCAGGCTTGAACTGTGAAACAACATTTCTGGGGGCAACTATTTTATGCATTATTGATCTTAAACCTAAAGACCTAAGCACTGATCAACTGTGAAGCTGATACTCCTATTTTTCTCTAGTTGTGCACATTTTTTACAGCTGATTTTTACAGGAATTCCACTCCTTCACTAAAATTAGCCGCCTAATGAGTCTCAAAAGTACGATTCCCAGTTCCCTTAAAGTGTCAGTGATTGATTTGGACAATTAAGGCAAACAATAGCTTAAGAACAACAGATATAAGGAAGAATATAACTAAAAAACAAGTACAGGCTTTTCGGGTCCTCTTTATATTTGTGTGTCTTGCAATCTTAACTTTAGCAGCAAAAGGGGAAGCATTGTTCGACAGCTTTATCAAAACTAAAAATAAAGCAGCCATGTTTACATATATTTCTGGTATTGGAGTGAAAATGAAATGTTATTTATCATCCATTTTGTGCTGAACTGTAAAAATGTAGGCAGGTTATTGTTTTCTACCGTAATTCACTAAAGAGAGTCGTTAAGCTACTCAACTCTTTCTTATATGACGTTGTCATATAAGACATTGTCTGAATCGTTCATGTGACCAGAAAGTAACCCACTTAACCCTACTTAAAAAAAAACACAGTATCCCTTTAGTCGCTTGTAGCTGCTGATCTATTTTCACCAAACATCCCTTCACTCTTCCTTTTCTCAAATCACTAAAGCCCTGAATGTTTACATGAAGCTGTTCTCACTAAGTGCAGTTTTTTTATCTGCCGCCTGAACTCTAAAGGACGATACTCTCAGGTACTTGAATAATACTCGTGGCTTTACTCGAGGCGGGGTTTGGGAGAATATCGACGTACTGTAAAGATCTTTTTATCGCATATTTAAATAGAGTCGACTGTACAAACACCGGTCCTAGTCCTATTAACCTAACAACATTTCAAAGATGGCTGCAGTGAATGGTTGGTTTTCTGTATTTTTCTCTCATTGTGCCATTTCTTTCGTACCCAGAATGTTTGAATGCTGCTTTCCAGGTTTTTTCCCAATAATGATAAACACACTCTCTGCTGGTCATCTGATATAATCTGTTTTCTGTACAAACCCAGAGCTGTTCGTTCACTGTAGCTCTCTTCTCGCTGTAGTTTAACACCAAAACTGGTTCTCTGCTGTTTACCTTGAATAACATTTGTATTAAAAATGAAAAAAGTCTTTGTTTTGTGTCTTTTTGTAAAGGTTATGCATTGATATATGGACTTTGTTGGACTAAAATAGCTGATATAACTGAATACAGATCAAATACATGACTAAACAAGCTCTAAACCACAAAGAAAATCATACTAGGATAGGAGATATAAGAAAAGATGAACAAGGAGTTGAATAAAGGACTGAAATAGTGCTAAACATGGGACAAATCCAAGACTATGTAACTTTTCAGGCTTTATACCCATCCATTATATAATTTGTAGTAATTGAATGTGTTCATCTTCAAATTCAATTAAATACTATTTTAGATTTAAAGGCTCAGTATTCTGGGGTAAAAGGTTACGTAGTGTTGCTTTAAACATAATGTAATAAAATAGGACAAAACATTAAACTAGGATTTAACCAGGGTTTACACCATGAAACCAAGACTTAGGTGAGACTAGGCTGAACAAGCCAAGAACGAACCAGGGACCAACAGGCTTTAGGATGTCCTGCCTTAGTTCCTCACTCTGTTACTCTGATGTTATATTCAGTGACCAACAGAGGGCAGTGTTGTTCAACATGTGAGATTTAGGAAAATACAGAATGAGATGTTTGAAGACTGTTTTGTAAAAGTCTGGGTCTTTTCTTGGTCTCAAACTGTGTTATACTCGGTCTTGTCTCGGTCTAGGACATCAAGACCACAACTGGGATATAAATGAAAACCTCAGTTATTTTATATTCAGTTAAAAATCTGCCTTCTTCACCAAACACTAACTTCCTTTAATCTGGACTTGATCCAAGAGTGTATTTGGACTGATTTTTTTTTTTTTTTTTTACTGTTCCCTTGTATCTAAAGCTACAGCATCTTTAAACCTCTATGTTTCTACCTGAGTTGAACCTTTCCAAAAAGAAAACACTGTACTTTCTGGTCTCATTGTCATAATTTCTCTAAATAAAATCATAAATAAACAAATGTTTGACCCTGTCTGTGTCTGAACTTTTTACTCTTTACATAATGAAGAGTCTGTCACAACAGGTCTATTTACAAACCTGATAAGTCCCAAAAAGGAATCGAAGGGTAAATTCCCGTCAGTCCCTGAAGGTAGCAGTAAGTGATGAGTTCAGGGTCCCCGCCTTGACTCCGCCTCCTTTTGAGCAGCAGTGAAAAGCAGAGGAATGTGTCAGCTCTGCATCAGTTCAGTCAAACCCACAGAAGAGTTTACTACCATCAGCTGGAGCTAACTCTGCTCACTCTGGACTTTACCTGCTTTTATCTACAACTTTAAGGTCAGTTACACTGTTTTTTTCTATTTTATGTTGAGTTAAAATAGAGTTTTTCTTTCTCTATTTCAAAAGTGAGACAGACAGGTTTTCCACATTCACTTTGGCTCAGTTCTCGGATGAGTAAAGTCAGTGTGGAAATGGTCAAATTATATTGTTTTGTGACACATTTGCAAAAAAGTAAGTACGTTTTTTTGAAGACTCACTAGTGTCTCATTGATTAAACCTGAACATTTGAAAACTTATCGATTAAGGCCATTAAAATTCCCATTGTGTTTGTGTTTATGCAGCTTAATGTTACGTATGTAGGCCATAATTCCCACTGTGGCTCATATAAGGACTTCAAAACTTTACATTTTGCAGCTCAACACCAAAACATCAACGAAATGTTTTGGTGAAGGACTGAACTGATCTGACAAATGCACTCATACTTTAGAGAAATATTCAACTGTTTCAACCATAGTGACTGAGAAAACTGTAAATAAAGTGACAGTAACAAACATAATGGAGCCATTATAAGATTTAAACTGTATAATGTCGGAGTATTTACTGTTGTTTGTTTCATAGGCTTTTCTTGGAGAAGCTTTAACCTGATTGTGTTACATCTTGAAGAGAAAATGATCGTACTGCTTATTGGCTTTCATCTTCCAGTTTATGCTCTTAAATTTAAAAATGCATTGAAAGTGTCATACATTCAGGCAGGACCGGCTCGTTCAGTGTTATACCCGAGTGTGACTCCTCAGTTATTGACAGGTTTGATAAAGGTTTGAAGGTAATCCCAGCCACTGTAGAAAAAACGTGTTTATCTCACTCTCTGTAGCTCCGTGTGTCAGGTTCATTGATGGTTTTTCAGCCTTTTCTGACTTCTTCAAGATGACTTTATAGTTCACAAATTCATTTCCTCCTATAGTCCCTCTCAAACAAGCTTAGTGACATAATCATGACCCTTTAAGTCAGGCGTTAGAGAGGCTTTTTCAAAATGATTTGAATGAACCATTTTTATACAGTCGTCCTACAATAAAACTAAACTGTTGCGTTTCAAATTTTCACTCAAACTGAATCATTAAATGAAAACACATGATATTTGAGGTTTAGCAGCTTCAGTCAAAACACACAGAGGTTTCAGTTCGTTTATATCTGCAGCCAGTTTATGACCAAACGTTTCTGTTCGTCACTTCAGTCACACTCTTTCCTCGAGGGTGAGTTTGATGTCAGGCTTTGATCCGGTTTCTGCTCGAGGCCTGTTTCCAAGTCTTTAATCTGCGTTTGGGTGGAGACAAGATTAATGCCCTGTTTTTGTTCTGCTTCTCATTTGCCCGCGATGAAGACGAATAATTACAGTCTCCTTTTTGACACTTGTGCAGATGTGAGGCAGGTTTTTGTGTGCACTCTTCTTGTTTGTGTTTCACAGCTTGGGTTCCAGACGATAAACCCCTGGTGAATGCATTCCTCTGGGACTTAGTTTGTCCTGTGGCTTGATCATTGTTTCTTTTGTGCAGAGGCAGAAAAGACCGAGCCTTCTTGATCTGTTTGTGACCTGTTTATTGTCAAGTTTCAACAAGTGACTAACTCTGAACGGTCTTGTGTCTCGTGTGTAGATAAAAACACACAAGATGCCGAACTGGGGCGGAGGAAACAAATGTGCCGCGTGCCGTGGGACGGTGTACCACGCCGAGGAGGTGCAGTGTGACGGAAAGAGCTTCCACAAATGCTGCTTCCTTTGTAGTAAGTAATAATACATCCTTCCTACGTAATAAGGACACACAGCCGTGAGTTACACACAGTTTTCTCATTTGCTTTGGCTCAGTTCTTGAGTAAAAAGCACAAATATCTGAACTTTTCACAATGGTTTAGTGTTTTATGTTTTAGACAAATGTCATTGTTTTGGAGAAGTTTTCAAAAGAGTGGCCACAGTTTTTGAAAAGTAAGTACAGCAAATCAGTACAAAAATCACTTCTTTAAGGTCAAAATAATCTTTAAAAAAAACTACTAAACTGTTTGAGCCTCAGATTTTTATATTTACTTATATCCTCTGGAGGTAAAAAGAATAGAAACATCAGACATGGGATCCTATATTACAATGACTTAATTTGGAACTTCCACAATTTACAGCTTGAAAACCAAAAGCTGTAATGACGTAAAAAAGCTTTTCCCCATAAATGTGGTTTGTGTGGCCATTTTAACCATAACATAACTTGTTTTGTTGCTCAAACTGACAAAACAACTTTATATTTCATTGGCTCTGACAACAAAACTTAAACTCTTAACCCAATTGTTTTGCCACAAACACAGTCAACATGGATCTGACCACACACACATCTGACTTCATGTTTCTGGTCGGTCCGTGGCCTGTTGTGTGTCAGCAAAGCACCTCAACGTAACACCTTTTAGAGCTGTGCACCACATCAAAAAAGTGTGCAACAAACAAGGAATGAAGTACAGTCGATTACATCTGTGCACACAAAATAACCCCAAAAATGAATCCAAAGTGCTTGAGCTAAATTGAACTTAAGTCACTCAGGAGACACTCTGTTTGTGCACAGCCTCGAACGAGCAGGTGTTAAATCCAGAGAGGGTCAGGTGAACTTGTGACCTCCTCAAAACTCTCTGTGATAGACTGTTGTTGTTGGTGAATCATGGACAAAGTCAGATACTTTAACTCTCAGACGTCTAATCCTGCTAGAAATCAGGAGAAAACAGATGGCTTCGTTTAGCTCAGACATGTCCACGACTTTAATATACAGGTTAAACTAAAACATGTTCAAAACCATCTAAAACCTGTTCAAACCCATCTAAAACCTGTTCAAACCCAACCAAAACCTGTTCAAAACCATCTAAAACATGTTCAAACCCAACTAAAAACTGTTCAAAGCCAACCAAAACATGTTCAAAACCATCTAAAACCTGTTCAAATCCAACCAAAACATGTTCAAAACCATCTAAAACCTGTTAAAATCCAACTAAAACATGTTCAAAACCATCTAAAACCTGTTAAAATCCAACTAAAACCTGTTCAAATCCAACTAAAACCTGTTCAAATCCAACTATAACCTGTTCAAATCCATCTGAAAACTGTTCAAAGCCAACTTAAACCTGTTTAATCCATCTAAAACCCGTTCAAAACTATCTAAAACCTGTTAAAATCCAACTAATTCTGTTAAATTTAACCAAAACCTGGTCAAATCCAAGTAAAAACTCCGGAATTCCAAATAAAACCTGTTCAAATCCAACTAAAACCTGTATTTGTGGAAGAAGACTAAAATCAGAAAAGACAGTCGGCCATTGGAGAATTTCCTCTCATCACATGTGGCCCTCTTTGCTAACAATTTGGACAGCCCTGATTTAAAGTTCAGTGCGTTTCTTCTGTCACTCACACTCTTAATCCTTTCACTGACGCCCCATTTTGTCAGTCTGACCTTCTCCCATTTGTTTATTTCTAAAACCCAACCCAAAGCTCTTCTCAACCCAATGAAATACGAACTCGTAGATCTGTATTTAACGGCGTACACAGGAGTCCAATAAGCTCCTAAACTTCGTAAATGTTTGCTTTGAGATTAGACCCGGTCGAGTGCAGACAGTTTCTAGTCCGTCCTGTGAAATCCGAGGAGGTCACACGGTGCACGGCTGAGTGTGAAAAACGCTGCTAATCCTCCGAGTCTACAGTCAGTGTGTGTGGAAGTGGACAAGCCTCCTTTTCTTTCAGCTTTTTTAACAACACATGCTTTATTCACAGTTGAAATGAACGTATGCCTCGTTAAATTTGTACAAAATGTGTTCGTGGAGAAGTTATCCTGTGACCCTAACCCTCTGACAGCTTTGTTGCACTTTTATTGGTGGCTTAAGTTTGTTAAATTAAGTGTTCTGGTGTTATTTTTCAAGTTCAAGCCTCTTTTTGTTATATTTAGGCCCATCATTTTGCAGGTGAGGCAGGAGTAAGCTGCTCCAGTCCTTGGCTGCTTTATAATTCACCATCTTTTGATTTGACTTAAGAAACATAAAGCATTATGAGTTCAGCAGAGCAGGTATTGTAGGTAGACTGTAAAAGGTGATAGAGGTTTGGCTGGAGACAGACCCAGAAGACATTTATAGAAGTTTTGTCAGGTTTGCAGTGATGACCAGTTCACAGAGGAGTGTAGACCACAGGGATGTGTGGAAAATGGGGCATTTGTTATGATGTGGTTTCAGAGGCTGATTTATATAATGTCTCTATAATAAAACATGCAGCAGTTTGTCAAGCAGATGGAGTGATTACATACATACGATTTGACCTTAGACTGTGACTTGTGGATGTGTTGTGAAAACAAGAGACGGCTGCTGAGCCAGAACTAAATATTTATATTCAGTAACTCGCTCAATAACAGTGTCATTTAAAGTAGCATCGAGTACAAGAGAGAAAACTCCAATGTAACTTTCCTGATCCCACTCACAGTGAATAATAAAGGAAATAGGGCAATACACTGGACCCTAGCAGAGTCGTATTTGTACAAAATACACTAAAATGACCCCATTGTTTCAGAAGACATGTTCTGTCTTCCAAACTTGCCGTCTTAAATGTCTCTACTGATAAACAAACATGTCAGTCTGAGACATTGTGGTTGTGTGAGGGATCTGTGCCGTCTCTTAGACAAAAGTCACAGGGTTGCTTTAAGTAATAACGCTTCAAACTCATAAACTGAGAAGATAAGTCGAAGCTAAAACATATCTGTCAGTCTTTGCAAATAAGAGGCTTATATCTCACTGCTCATATGAAAATTACACACTTCATTATCACACATTTGACATAGCTTCACTTTTAACTCGAAATTCTTTCTTTTCTTTTTGATTTTCATTTTAACTGCAGTGTTTTGCTCCAGCTTTTAGTGCCATACCTCACCAAAACCAAACAGCAAAGTGTCCATTTATTTGGTATATTCTTCTTACCCCTTCTGATAATAGAAACTGTCCCATACTGACACAAATTCTGCCAAACTTGAGACTAACTAAAGACTAAATAAAGACTTGTTGTATTAACCTCATATTGATCTCTCCATTTGCATCTACAGTGGTTTGCAGAAAAGGCCTCGACAGCACCACGTTGGCGATCCACGACCAGGAAATCTACTGCAAATCCTGCTACGGCAAGAAGTACGGGCCAAAAGGCTACGGCTACGGTCAGGGCGCCGGGACGCTCAACATGGACCGAGGAGAGCGGCTGGGAATCAAACACCAAGAGTAAGAACTTTACTACTACACAGTCTCAGATGTAGCTGTCAGATCATTTCTGTGTGTTTCATCGTTATATAGATGGATCGTGAGAATAAAGCTTTGATTAAATCTGCAGCGAGTTTATCACCAATTACAGACACTAAACTGTTTAAAAGGATATATTGTATAAGAGTCACTATATCAAGAGCTGGCTCAATCCAGATCTGCTTTAGTGCACGCTCACATTCAAATCCTCAGCTTTTAATAATAAACACTTGGAGAAAATAGAGAGCTCCTGACCTCAGCCATGGCTTTGTGGTTTCATAATTACACAGATACATCGTAGTAAGAGTGAGTTGAGTCGTACATTTGGTGTAATAGTAATGAATGATTCTGACGCAAGGCTTTTTGCAGCCTATAATAAAAGCTTGAGCATGTTTACCACCAGTTGTAATCGTTTTTCCAACACATTTATCTCCGTCTGCATCGAAAACAACTAACAATACTCATCTCATATAATCAAGTGTATAATGGGCAATAACTGTATATGCAATGTGCAATTTTCAAAAACAAATTTAAAAAGCCAAAAAATATAAGACAACACAAAGAGAGAAAGAAGTGTATTTTACCAGATATTCAATGATGAAAGATGTTTGTATTAATGTATGACTAAAATACCTTCTCCAGTCTGTTTCCTATGTCCTGGCCTGATCTGAGCCACAGTCACGTCCCATAAACCCCAGTGTTTACCCTCTCTCAGACGTCAGGTGATTATTGTTATGAAAGACTTCATTATGTAACGTTTCAGGCTCTGTGTCCTTTTGCCACAAAGGGCCTCATTCAGGGGCCACCGGGGCCGGCCGTCACCCTTCGATTAGCACTGCCCCGGGCCCCAGGGTTCACCGCTCACTTTCCCACCAAAATATACTGACGGAAAACAAGAGACGAGGCAGAGGTCGGGTCTGATGTGTCCATTTGTCACCTTTAATGTACAGCCATAATATTGTCTGTAAAGAAGAAATGACTGTGGGATTGATTTTGGTCACAACAATTTGAGAGTTTAAAACAGACTTCTCTTTTGATCTTTTTCCATTGAATATTTTGAACAAATCTTAGAACAGTTGTAGTGTTTTTTGTAGCACTAAGGTCCTCTAGTGTTGTTGCGTTCCTCGTGATCGGGTCTCATCAGTGCACCCAAAGAGCGATGATATCATAAAACACTTGTAGGTGTCCTGGCTCTGATATTTATAGTAAGTTAATACCGTAATGTCACCAAATTGCTTCAAATGTAAAGTGGGAGCCAGATTTCACTGCTTGTGGGATTGTGACATTATTCAGTCGTTTTGGAAGGATGTCTGTGCCAATATCACTACAGCTATCAATCAACAGGTTCCAGAAAACCCATTGATGTGTTTACTGGGACATATTCCTGATTCTCTTGTACAATATGAGCATGTGGTTCAGTCACTTTTTATGGTAAACGTGGGGCATAAACCTCCCTCCTAATCTTTATACATTATCTGTAGTTTCTTTTATATCTAAATCTATATATTTACATATCTTGATGTGTCTGTAGTGAGTGCTGTTATGATGTGAATAGGGACAAGTCTTGTTTTGTCTTTTGTTGATTTATTATATGTGTGATAAACTAAACTAAACTAAAATAAAATTTGCCATATACAGATCTTACACATTCATGCCTTTTGTATTGGGTCTAAATGTAAAAGAAATGAACCTATTCTGCTTTTACAATTTGACTTGTGATTCTGAATTAAATCTAAATACTGTACTCTTTTTTTCTTCTCCAGGACACAGTCTCACAGGCCGACCACGAACCCAAACCCGTCCAAATACGCTCAGAAGTTCGGAGGCTCGGACAAATGTGCTCGATGTGGAGACTGTGTGTACGCCGCCGAGAAGATCATGGGAGCGGGGAAGGTGGGTCTTAACAAATCTCACGTTTCTCTGTCACTTCACAAAGTACTGAACTAAAGCGGTTGGTAGAAAAGAGTTTTTAGCCTCATAATACATTGACCTATTTGTTCCGTCCCGTCACAAAAGAAGAGTTGCAGGAGCGCATTCCTTCAGTCTTTGGTGGCGGCTCATGTTTCGGGACAAAACCCTCGATCCTTCACCTGAGCCAAGTCTTTTCATCTTTTCATCTTCCACAAAGACCATCACATGCTTTCATTTAACTGCAGCCTGACAATTACCAAATAACTGTATCATGTTACAGTTAATGCTGGAGAAGATGAAGACTTTGAGCCTTTTCAGCTTTTTACTTTAGAGACAGTGTTAGAGATTGTAAAAAGTGTTACTATTGCTGATAAGAAAGAAGTTAATGCCGGGGTATTGTACAGGAAGGCTACCCCTTGATAGTTTGCTTGAGAATCTGAAAAAAACGTTGAAGTAGTAACACAGAAAATCAATTATATCTTATAAATATTCACCTGTAGTAAGTGTAAATCTGAGTGTCTTCTAGTAGTTATGATGGGTGCAGCGGATTAACTGGTTTAAAGGGGAGTCTGTAAAGATTGAACAAGAGGGGCCCAAGGATAGACCCCTGTGGAACACCACGTCATGTCCATTTGGTGTGACCCACAATTACCAAGTGAAAACAAGTACTTCCTGTTTTCAAGATAGGACTTAAACCATTTAAGGGCAGTACATGAGACACCTATACACTCCTCTGATCTCTGTAACAGGTTTGCATGCATCAAGATCTTACAAAGGCTCAGTAATAACTGGCCATTGTCCAGGGTGGACCCCGCCTCAGGCCCAAAGCTGCTGGGATAGGCTCCAGTCACCCGTGACCCCTAATGAGACCAAGCAGTAAAAGATGACTGAATGAATGAAGATCTTACAAAGACATATGTTGTGACAAAAGAATGCACAATATATCGGACGTACCATATCAACAGTTGTTGATATGGTACGTCTGGCATAAAAGAGTAAACAACAGTACACTCATGCAGCTCTCTGAAGAAAAAAGAGCAGCATCTATTGGAAATGATAAAAACATTATGGACGGTGTAACTAGTTTGACCAAAGCACACTTACTGAACCACACAGATGTGGTTTGGCTTGAGCTCCTAAAGTTTGAATAAAAGCTGTGTGTTCTCATAAAGTTGACTCACACTTCCTCTCAGCTGCTGCTGAAGGAGGACACGCTGATTTACTGCAGATGAGGTCATGAGACTCGAGAGATGCAGCAGCAGCAAGATTTTCTCACAAAGAGAGGAGCTAATGCTAAAATCTATGCATGTTCTTCTAATTTCATAAACCCAATCTCCTTGTTTCGCATCACGATCACATCAAAACTGAGAGCTGTCACATAGTTTCTCCATTTGGTGCTAATTTGCATTTATTTAATTTTCTGGTCTATAAAGTTTGGGTGACGTCTGCTTCCTGTTGTGGGATAAAACACGAGCAGAGGGTGAGGTCATGCTGTTGGAGATACAGTGATGGTAAATCAATGAAGGCTTTCACTGGATTCAGCACTCGTGAACTGGTGGCTCGACTAAAACACTGACTTGAGGATGTTGTTTTTTGGCTTGTACTCGACTGGTTATTGATTAGATTGTATTACTTTGATTTTATTTTTAGCTTTAGATGCCTATAAAGTGCCAAAATAATACTTAAAACTTATTGTGTGTGTTTTTTCCAGCCATGGCACAAGAACTGTTTCCGATGTGCGAAATGTGGCAAGAGCCTGGAGTCGACCACGCAGACGGAGAAAGACGGAGAAATTTACTGCAAAGGTGAGTGAAAGCAGCTCAGGTGTGATGTCTCTGATGGATTACAGTCGTTATTAAAGACTGTTGGTGTTAATAGAGCGGAAAAGACTGACTCCAGTAGATCCTGAATGTGAGCAGAAAACACCAGTAGCAGTAGTGCACTGCATTAAACCAGCAGCAAACACTGGCTTTTCTGAGACAAAAGGCAAAATCTATGGAGTATTGATGCATTCATATTCTGCCAGAAGTCATTTTACACAACTTCACATAAACACCTGCTGAAGTCAGAATTTTGAACTGGACCCTTAAAAAGACGCAATTGTTAAACAGCCAAGAGAAGTTGAGCAAAACCAGCTGCAGAGTGACCTTCAGAGATTGCTCTCCTCATAAGCTCACAATAAAACAATGATAAACACATACGACAGATAATGAAAACTTGTACTGATGAAGAATAACATACAACTGGTATTAATCAGCAGTGTCTTATTGACACAGTGGAAAAGAGAGCAGATGTTTCTTTTTCAGGAGGCTTTCAATTCCTGAACATTTACATTCCTATTCCTATTTTTCATTAGCCTACAATTATATCATTGCGATCATAAGTCATACATTTTTTGGTAAATCACTGTAAATTTAGTATAACTCAGTTGAGTTTTTAATAAGCTGACATTAATCAAAGATTAACATACAGGTGTAAAAGAACTATATTTTTAAGTGATTATCTACAAATGCATGCAAAATGTAAAAAAATATAAACATAAACAATAAATATAAATAAGTAATAACGGTGAAATCATTCGCTGTTGAATTGATATCAGTGTGTTAAAAGAAGATTTTGCTGTGAATGTGGAATTCACTTCATTTATTTGTATTGGTTCTTTGGTCCTGGTTGTATTCAGTTCTTAATAAAAATAACTAATCCTCCCTCTCTTTGTCTTTCACAGCGTGTTATGCCAAGAACTTCGGGCCTAAAGGCTTTGGTTACGGCCAAGGAGCTGGTGCTTTGGTTCATGCTCAGTGATGCTCCTCCGACTCCAACAGAAAAAACTCCCTTACTTCAAACCCAAGTGCTTTTTGATGTACTTCTATGCAGTTGTGTAATAAATCATAGTTGAGTATATGTATATGCAGTGTTGTAATAAGAATAAACCAGTCTGAATATTTCACATTTGACTGTATTTTATTATTAAAGCCATTAAAACGGAACCATGCCCATATGTTTACATCTGAAGCGGAGTTACAGTGATGTCTGAAGGTGGCAGAGGCACTGGAGATGATTATGTGCTTTATTTTTTTCTTGTATTATCCTATATTTATGGTGTAGGGAGGGGCCATTGAAGCTGCTGAGTGAGTGAGTTGATGTCCTAAATTTGCACTGTATTACAATGGACAAAGTCTGGCATTGGTCAAAATGACACAATGATTTAATAGAAGTTACTGCTTGAATTTTATTGATATGAAATCAGCCACTTTCTACTTTTGAAGTGTTCATTTGGGATTTTTGAAATAGGGCTATATGAACAAGTTGTGGCTAGTTAGCATATTAGCTCCAATGTTAAAACCACGGATGTATTATAAGATGCAGCGTTAATCAGTAACTTAGATAAAGGATGTACTGCAGCTGACGTTTATATTTAAAGCTTGTTTCGTGAAAATAAGTCTTAACCGAACCAATACATATAAAATTCATTATCAGGTGAATATTATTTTGGTAATTAGCAGTTGCTTCAGCAACAACAGGACTTGGCGGAGGAATACACAAGGATATAGTCCCGTCCGCTCAGAGGATGTACTACAATTCCTCACGTCAAAAGATATGATATATGATGGTCAGCATTATACAAGTATACTATAAAATTTACTTTGCAAAAATTATAAACGTAAATTGGACTGACGATTAATAGCTGTAGTAGGCATGTTTAATTAGCTAACCGCTATCAGCTGCGCTATTTACAGTTGCCATGGTTACAAGTAAACGGAATGTGGCATATTCGATTTCACAATAAAAAAAAATTATTTAGAAAAACGATTACCAAGCTTAAAACTCATATTTAACGAATCTCTTAAGATTTATTTGTTTGTTCAAGTAAAACTAATAAGCGTTATTTTACTAACTACATAATCAGGCACTAACTACTGTTAACGTGAATCGCGGAGCGTAAATGACCCTCCAACTGAGCATTGTACCTCAATGTAGCATTTTATTTGTCAATGTAATTAATAAGATGTACTAGCAATTATTTTTAACACCCAGCAAAATGAGGTTTTATTTAATCTGACAAAATTTATGATTCACATTGGGCTTATTTAAAATATGCTAGAATGTATTTAGGTTGCCCTGTTGTTGACACAAGTTCATAAATTTGCTTTGAGAGCATAAATACATTAAATAATATTGTTGTAGTAAATATAGATTAATATTGAGATGAGTTATGCTATGGGAACAACTCATTATTAATCAATGGCACATATTACACTATAATTTAACATCACATGTTAATTATGTCAATAAGGGTTTTTGCAGTTTGTATTTGCGTAAAGCAACATTTGTGGTGCATATTACGTCCCCCTGATGTATTATGAGTCAACTGATGTTGAGCTACGGAACCAGTACTAATGTTAACTGTTAAAAACAACTACACAGACCTATAGCCATATTTTAAAAATCCCAAATTAACACTTCAAGCAAGGTTTCTGAAGTGGCTCGTCTTTGTAGCGCAGCAGTGGAAAGCCAGATGTGAATAATGAAAGATGAACGACATAACCGTCCCCCTTCTGATGATGCAAACACGAGGCCCAAAAGTTAAAGGAGGCCCTAATTATAATATAATATAACCTCCGTTTATCCTTAAAACTATTGCATGATCACATTTCAGCTTTTAGAAAAAAAAAGAAAAACGGCATCTGCCATTAGTTCTCTAGTGTCTTTGCTTTACACTTTGTACATCCAGTGGTATAACAAACCCAGCAATATATGACATAGAAAAAAAAAGGATGAATACAGAGTCCACAAGCATGAAACATTCAAATATATTACACACTTGCACAGGAGAGCCCCCGACCAAGGACAACTTCTACTAAAAGATACACACTGGATTTGAGGGAAATGAACTTAAAAAACCAGACAAATGTTGAAAAAAGTACTTGCAAATACTTAACATTCACTATTTACAGACACGTGGCGTTGCTGGGCTGTTACCATTGGGAGAGTAATGTATTGAAGTAAGTGGCAAAAGCCCAGCTGTCCCAAGCATCACACATGCAGTGGTCGATAAGAGAGGGGTCGGATGCTTATAGACAGCAGTGTTGGACATCACTAAAAGCTACAGTCATACACTTGGGAGTTAGAGCTGGGCGATATTTGAGGTGTAACATATATCAATAGATTTCAGATGAAGAGACTATATTGTTAATATCAGTATCATTTATGTTAATTGTAGAGCAATGGTCTGTTTCTTTTCTCGTGTCTGTCCCTTTAAGGCTTTTTCCACTGGAGCACTATGGTATGGATCAGGTTCATCACCAAAAGGGGTCCCAAAAAGCGTACCTTACTGTCTTGGGAACTCTTTGGATTTTTGAAGTGGTCCATTTTAAAAAAAAAGTGAAGCTAAATACGTCTATTGTTGTCACTTGAGAAAATGCAAAGCAAAGGAAAAAAAAAGTTTTCTTAAATGAACATATGTCTTGTTCTTGTGATAAACGTTCAAAATTTTAGGTGAAAAAAGATAAATGCTACAGTTATTTTCCCAAATACAAAGCTAGCATTTATTAGCAACATCTGTTTCTAATTTTTGAGTCGGTTATGGCTCTCGCTTCATAAATTAAAACAATGTATAGTGTCTTCATTGCATTAAACACAGGCAGAACTTGTGACACTAAATAGTGAGTCCCTAAAATGTAGGAAACTCCTCCAGCCCTATAAATGTAATCATAAAGCTGTGAATTAACCAGGATTTACTCTGCACTCTAGACTCATTATTGACCCACATTTAAAAAGGCCACTTCTTTTGTGACATCTCTCTCTGGACACAGCTAAGTGCAAACTCAAGCCTCTTCAGGAGAAACTCAACCATACAAAAACAAACCGACCCGACCTGTACCAGTAGAAAAACAAAGCCTCTGAGCAGTGAATGCAGAACACCTGCAGCAGGACTCAGCACAGTGCTTCCTTGCTTCATCTATAAACTACATACTCATCTGAAACACTCAGTTACAAGTAACTATATCGACATATATTGATTCATATCGCCCAGCCCTACTCGGAATATAGTCAATTATCTTCGTGTCGTTGGAAGATATCCCTGATTTTCCAAAAAGCACAAAATCAGGGGCACCTTCGGCTAACACTGACCGACAAAACCAAACCCAAAAACGTGAAAGAGAGTCACTTAGATAAGATTTTTCTAGATTGTTCTATGTACAGATGCACATTCGTAACACTTCAGACTTCAGTCCATCCTGTTTCTGCTGCACAGGGGTCCACGCGGAAAAGACAGAGTCTGATACAAGCCCCGCCTCTTCCTGTTTGGAAACAAAGCAATGTCCTTTTATGAGGCGACACAGCTGGGGCCCCCTTTCTGCTCGGTAATAGGCGGGGAAAAAAATAACGAAAAATACAAATCAGTGCAAGGTTGGAGGCAGTCGATACACAAAAGTGAAAAAAAATCTGAAAAACACGTGGAATGAACCGTCCTTGTAAACCATTTCTGCGTCTGTTAATAAATACACCTCTACTTCTCAGGTTTCCTACTGCTTTTCCTTAAAAATTGTCTAAAATGATGTAAAAATGAATGTCCTAGAGTTACATAATTACTATGTATAAATAGTTTTTAAAATAAATAAACCTTTGTCACATTGTCTGTAGGAGATTTTCTGTCACATCTACCATTGCTTCTGAACAAGTCCACGTTAAATCCTCACGTTAATACTGCATTAAATGGAAAACTACTCATTAAAATGCAAAAGCAGGAGGTGCGACTTGTCCAGGAGCTGACATTTTTTATCTGATAAGTACATTTGTCCACTCCATTTGTTCCTCACGGTGCAAAATCAAAACCATTAAACGACATTCCCTTATATAAATACACTTAAACCCATCGTAAAAAAACAGAAAACTTCAGCTTTTATGGCCGACACAGTCACAAAAGGAAGCTCCTCGCCAATCTGACGCTCAAAACACAGCGGGCACAAACAACAGGGACACCATAAATAAGGGAAAAAGTCGAAAGGGGGAAGAGTCACTGCTGTCCGATAGCGCTGCCTCCTGTTCAGTTCAAAGAGCTTTTATTGTAATCCTCTCGTCCTTTCTCCTCAAAAAACATGGCAGAAGTCACCGTCCAATGAGCTCGGGAGAAGAGACGAGGGCAGTGAGAACGGTAAAGGAGTATTATTCATCAAGTGGTAGTGAGGGCAGCGGGATGAATCGGGAGAAGAAGTGTGGTGTTGCCCCGTAAACAGCATGCGACTCCAGGCTTTTCCTCGTTTGATCGGTGAGAAAGAGATGGTCCGAAAAAAAGCGAAAGTGCTCCCCCTCTTCAGCTGCTGCGTTTCTTTCTCCCATTTATAATCCGCAAGGCTGTGTCTGTTATTTTTTAGGGTGATCCCGTTCTGCTCTACACCAGCTGGTATCCCGAGCCTGACGTCTGGTCGTACTCTATTGTGTACTGCGTGGTCCAGTCCACATTGACGGGCCGGATCAGACCACAGCAGCGGATCTCGAAGAAGTCGATGAGGTTTCTCATGCAGCCGTGACTGGGAGGAAATAAGAAGAATCATGAAAAGGATTATTAGGTAGGACACGAGCTACTTAGGAAAAAAAAAAGAAGAAGCAAATCCTGACTATTTAAAGCACAACTATGTAATTTTTAAGGATGTAAACCCACTAAAAGACTAAAGGGGACAAATGCTAGTGCAAACTCACTTAGTACTGTTCACTTTCAAAAGATATTTCACAGATTTAAGTTGAGATGTAAATTTGTGTTGATGTGGTGGACTTTGACAAGATAAAAGTGCTCACAGGTAGGACTGACAACATCTGGTTGACTAATTAATCAGTGAGATCACAGTTGACAAAAATCTGATTGGACTAGTCATAGTTTTTACAATTGGATCTATTGTCAGTGAATGCACCACAGCAACAGCACTGAATGGACTCCTCACTGACTGCACTGCTTTACTGCCTCTCACTTCCAACAAGAGACTGTTCAAC
Source organism: Rhyacichthys aspro (assembly GCA_036850595.1). Taxonomy (NCBI): domain Eukaryota; kingdom Metazoa; phylum Chordata; class Actinopteri; order Gobiiformes; family Rhyacichthyidae; genus Rhyacichthys; species Rhyacichthys aspro. The sequence goes on along the minus strand of CM072159.1, from coordinate 26,366,509 downwards.
ATGTGAACTTTTAGGAGGCATCTGAAACAGTGGATTCAATAAAACCAAATCTGTGACCACCAGTTTTATATCTCATGTTGTTTTTTTTGTTGTTGTTTGTCTATTAACTGCTGATAGAAATTAGCAATTCTGCTACTATCAGGCATGACACGATATAGATGTACATCAATGTGCTTTATCCATATTAATAAAATAAATAAATAAAACAAACCACTCCATTTGAGCTGTGGTATGAGCTTATTCTTCTTACATTTCTAGGTTTCTCTGATAGAATTTGTCATTTTATTAGTGGAGTTCAGTCTCTGCATTTAAATAATCAATTAGTCCGCAGCCATTAAGTTGTTGAAGCGAATCCTGATCAGACATTAATACAGGCAGGATTTTGATAAAAAAGCCCAAGCTACACTCACTTGAACGGACTTTCAATGGACGTGGCTGTGACTTTAAAGTGCTTGTATCTCCGAGCGTTCATTCTTTCGTTGGTCGTGATTCCTAGAGCTGCGATCTGAAAAAAAACAAAACCAAAACAGACATAGATAAACATTTCAGGTAGGAACACTGGATTTAAGTTGTTTTCTCCTCTGATCGTACCTGATAGAGCTGACACATGATGAGCACAGCCACCCACATGAAGTGGAAGATGCTGTTGAGAAACATCCAGAACATCCAGGGGGAACAGGAGGCGATCTGCGTCAGGTAGAGCCAGAAGCCGTCCTTTGAGTAATTGGTGCCACAGTGCACCCTCCAGTCTATGGGACAACAGCAAATAAATGGTCGGGACAGAGACAAATATGGGAGGAAATGTGACGTTGGTGGTGTTGAACTCACAGGAGATGCAGCCGTAGATCATCCAGCAGATCATACAGAGCAGGAAGAAGAGGTAACCCATGAAGTAGCGATGGTTCCCACTTCCTGTAGAGAAGAATAGACAGGTAATTGTCAATCTAAGAAAATAAAGAACAGTGTCAAGACAGGTTAAAAAACTAGGTCTGTTTTACTGTGTGTGTAACAGTCTAACCAACAGATTTTATTCTTATATAATTATAATGTCTTGAGTATTGTTAATCTTCTGAAGAGTTTAAAGGCTTTTCCACGGAGTCTGCTTGATTTATCTAAACTTACACTTCAAATTATGATGAATAAAAACTTAGGAATCTTATTGTTTTTCTATTTGGATATAAACCATGAGCTTGTGTAAATTTATAGCAGACTGTTTTCTCACCAACACAGTTGCCGACCCAAGGACAGTGGTGGTCGAACTTGGCGATGCAGCGGTTGCAGACAGCGCAGTGTTTGGACCTGATGGGCTTCCGTATCTGGAGGAACACACAAACACACACATTATCCATTATATACATGTCTTTTATTGTGTAAATATAATAAGTATCGGTGTATTTTGTATGTTTTACCAAGCAGGTGCTGCAGAATATGCTCAGGTCCAGGCTGCCTGTCTCTGCCAATTCTACAATGGTCTAAAAGAGAAATGGAAAAGAAGAAGTAATAAAGAATTGTTCACTGTGTCTGTGTTTCTGTGGTCTTTTTTATATTACCAAGTTTTCTTCCTTTGTATTGCTATATGATTTTTTTTTCAAGCAATTTTGGTCATTTATCATATTTGTGTCCCTTTTTTGGAGTTCTATTGATTATTCTTGGCATAGTGTCATACTTTTTTACTGTTTAAGGTTCCAAACAACTTGTCCAGCCTAAAAGTCTATAAAGTTTCCGCGCTTTTAAACTCACATTGACAAAGAACAACACCACACAGTAAATAAACTGAGGCTTAGACGCAAACAAAAGGTGGAAGAATATCCTGTGCAGTAAAAGGAAAAGCTCTGTTTGATGTGAGGCCTCACTGTGGTCGGTTTGAGCGAACAATGAAGAGTATATTTAGCTCCTCATCAATCACTGCAGAAAAACTGGGCTCCTGTTGTCCTCCATTAGAGTGTGATAATGAGGCTCGGACACTGACCAACTGTGGGCAATGGGCCAAGGATTCAGCTGCAGAGTCTATGAAGAACTCAAGTTTTGTTCTGTCAATAGGACATGTCACATGACTTTACATGTGATGTAAGAAGCTCAAGTGGGACAAGAGGCAGCTATGAGGCAACCAAAGATTTGTAAATGTATGCTTAATATGACACTGTTCTTTGTTTGTTTAAAGCAATTTTTAGATACATTAGTAGATTTTATTTTGCCAAGTATTCTGTTTGCTCTTGGGAATTCCTATACATTTATTTAGAGGGTTTCTCTTTAGATTTCTATTTTTGCCTGAGTAATTTTTGCTCCATGCTTGTCAAACCACTGCTGGGGTGTTGGCAAAGTGGTACAGAACAATTATTTGGGATGCTTCTAAGTCCTTTTGACAATGGAAACCATTTTCGTACTCAATACTGTACTGTCTCAACCTGTCCCATACATCTACAGAGGAAACATGACACAAAACACGTTAACTAAACATGTTTACCTTTTTCTTCTGCTCCTCAGAGGCTTTAATGATGCCTGGGTCAGACTTCCACGATTTGCCAAAGTTGTAAAATAGTGCCACAGTTGTTATGAGAAACGGCACATGGACAGTGGCGAAAGGCAGGAGTGCAGAGAGGGTTAAGGAAGACGATAGTAAAAACAAATAATACTGAGAGTAACAGAGATATTTACATCAGCAAAGTAGGGCTGCAGAATACATCTACATACACACATCATATTGTTTAAGCGTTCAATGTATTTCTATTTCAGTACAAATCATATTTTTGTCCATATCATTTCATCACTACAATTGTTTTATTGCTAAAGACGGCAAAAATAACAGTCACTACAAGAAAGAAAAAAAAAAAAGAGAAAGAGGCACCAGGCTTGGTTTATAATTTATGTAAAGCTTCTATGATGACTTTTCAGATGCTATCACGCTAATGCTCTGTGGGAATAAATGCTAAATGCTAAAACAATTATGCTAATGCGAACTGGAAAAAAACCCCAGACTGTTCCTGTCACTTCTCCTCCACACTCTTTTTTAAAAATACAAGTTCTGTGTGTCTCTGGATGTCAACCAAAGCCTTGGGGCAGGATAAGTCCCAACAGTTTGTAATTAGCAAAACTTTTGGAACTAAGGAAGCTTTTAAGAGTCTTAGGAGTTAGATTTACCAGACACAAAACATTACAGCTTCCAAAATAAAGCATCACCCCCAACATCAGCTCCACCTCCACAATAAAATACGTTTTCGTCTAGTCTCTCCTGAAGTGTTCTCCCTTAAACCAAGACATGTTCAGCCAATGATTCTCTGAAACTCTTCCAGAAATGACATCACTGTATAACTTTTCAACTATGAGACAAATGAACGAGTGAGCTCTGAGCAGTTTTTATGATTCAGAAATGACGTCAGCTCTGCCCCTGTCTTCACTGAGTCATGGTTCAGTCTGACGTCTCATCAACATGACTTAAGTTTTGGCTGTCGCTTAATACCAGCTGTGCCTTTAAAGAGCGAGAAGGAAGATTTTTGGACAAATACCAAAGTTTTATATAAACACCAAGCTTTTTGTTTTATACCAGCTGCAAACATTGATACTAGGGAGATAAGTTCAAATCTTTAAATACATCTCACAGGAACATTATCTAAATAAAATAGATGGTTGATAAAAAATGCATATTGTGACGGTACTTAAAGCAGTTGGATCAAGACCTGGATCTGAGCAGAAAAAGCTGGATCAGACCCTGCTTAAACTACAGGATAGAGTATACCAGAACTACTCTTAGACATCGCTATATACTCTCTATTATACTGCTGATGGTATATGACCTGTACTATAATACAGAAGGCACTTGGTACTTGAAGAACCAAATATTTGAAGAGGTAGTCATTTTGAACGGTTTGAGGATCACTTTCAAAGGACAAAAAGCTGAGGTGAGGCAACACACGTCTAAACAAGACCTGTGTGACATTACATAGAGACTGATATGAAAATATTCCGAGGTGTGGTGTGTGAATTTGACTCGAGGCTGAGGGAAAGTCTTGTTAATGTTTATATGACGACAGTAATCCATTATCAAACGGGACAGACAAATTGAAGCATTACGTGGGTCTATGATAATTTAGTGAAGAATGAGGTGATGAGGAAACAGATGAGTCAGCTCAGACGGACAGCCGAAGAATCACCCCATGAAACATTTACACAAACTGAAGAGTCTGGGTTATAATTCAACCCTCAGTTAAGCCCTTAAAAGCTCAAACAGTGAAAATATCACAGTGTAAAATGTCTTCATGGAAAAGACAACTGTTATTTGGTTGTGGAAAGAAAAGCTCTGAGAAAAGAACTTGGAAAGTGGTAAAAAAAATAAAAAATAGCAGCTGATCTTTACTGGCAGAACAAATGTGTGCGTCTGCTCAGTATTACATTAAATTAATGAATAAGAGCATAAACTGTGTAAAATTGCTTTGCCTTCATAGCTGTGGACAGGACTCAAAAACAACCCGTTCCAGAAGCAATGCAAAAAGGCAGAAAATTAAATGCCCTCCATACAAGAGAACTCCCTTTTCACCTCCTGTAATCACCTAATCCATAACTCTGTGACCACTCTTTGAGAAACTAAGACTGGCCACACTGTTCCACTCTTTTTGCTTGATGTAATGTTTTCACTTTCCATTTCCTTCAGTGCTGTTAAACTCACACCTGGACACTAGTGCAAATGGGTCTCAATGAGTTTTCTGTCCAAAGACCCTCAAGTCCACACCTACAGCCGTACTGACACCCCTTAAGACATGTTTACTTCGACCCAGAGGATGTAAAATGTATTTGGTTTTGTCAGGGCTTATCATTAGAAAGACAAGACAAATGAAATACAGCAGTAAAGGTAAAGGATATCATTCCAGAGCCAGTAAAACCAGGTGCAGTACATCCAGAACTTCGTGGCCAGGTAGATCCCCAGAGGCAGAGCGCTGTGCATGGAGTGATCAAAGAAGGCCCTGAGGAGGAAAATCATAAAAAAAACTGTAGTTCAGCTTTAGGCTTGTGTAAACATTTAATAAAAGTGGAGGAGATCTGAGTGCTTGCTGCTTGTGTGTGTGCTCTTGTATATTGACGTACTTGGAGAGAAACTGCACAGAGACCCAGACGCCTGCGTACATGAGGCCCTTGATTAGCCACGAGTCGATGTCCAGGTCTGCGATGAAGCCCACGAGCCAAATGACCACAAACGGTGTCCCCAGCATCACCTTCTGTCTGATGTCCTGCGAGAGAGCAACACGGATAAGTTAAACAATAACAAACAAGGATAAAAACAAAGGAAACTAGATTGTGGAAAAGCATTTAAAGCTGAAGGATGCAGCTAAACTGTCACAGGGCAGCTACAGCATTGGACTAATACTAAAAAATAAAAAGCTTTCAGTCTAGAGTTAAGTAGCTGCAGAATAACTGAACTTGAGCTTTACCTTTAAGATCTGACACAGCAGTGAAGTGAAAAGACAAGATAAGAAGTTGATTTATTAAAGATTACAAGTAAAGGGAGGTAAGAAGGACAAAACATAACAAAAAGTAAGCCTTAAAATTAGCCTACCAGTAATAGGTTTGTGGCTCAAAACCAGTTACAGTCCAAGTTAAACCACACACAAAATCCAAAATCCATCTACAATCAGCCTAAAGCCACTTAAAACCACTTGATAGCCTAAACCTGTCAAAATCCAGTTTTACGCTGGATAAACCCATCTTTAACTGTTTAAAATCTAAACTAAACCTCACAAATCCCCACCAATTCTGGTTTTTAACCATTCAAAACTACTTAAGGTCCACGTTAAACTACTTTAAGCCCATGCAAATCAGGTTATAACCAGGCTTAATGCATCTGTAACTGGTTAAAGTCTGCACCCATCAAAAACCACAATAAAATCACTTAAACGTTACAGTCCAAGTTAAACCACATAAAACCTTTTCTACGTAAATGCCACAAAGCCCTGCAGTTACTTTTTATCTGTTTCCGAGAAAATGGGGACGAGAGTTCAGGCTGTATTGTGAAGTTCCTGTGAGAGTAAATCTATGTATTTCCTCTGCTTTGTGTGTAGTTTTAACAAAGATGACGGCATTGTAGCATAATATTACCAAAAGGCAAGGACCAGACTTGTATGTTCTCGCTGCTGTATCATTAACTCAACACATCATAACAGAGGCAGACTGTGTGAGTGATGCCTTTAAAAACAGGTGACGACAAAGTGACAGAGAAAAGCACCGGCTCAGACGAGTTTGAACAGAGCAGAGCGGGCCTCTACGTACTTTATCGCTCTTCAGCCTCTTCAGGTAGGACGGGCTGTCGTAGCCTTTGGCCTGACGGGCTTCCTGTAAGTGATTGATCATCCACACATTCTTCCTTTGTTTGGCCAGGTCCAGCGGAGTTTCACCCTTTCACAAACAAATAAATAAATAATAAAATAATACATGACCAAATTAATATATTTACATACACATGTAGTAAGCTATGGTATTTTGATGTTAAACTTGCAGCTGCTAAATCAATGAGTAGTGTTGTTTTTATTTTTGTGGTCACAAAGTGCTGTTTTAATGCCCCTGTATTTTTAGCATAAAAGGGATAATAGACCAGTTTAAATACACCAAAATACTTGAAGAGGCCAAAGAGGAAATGCCCTTGAAATGGGTGTTTCAACAAGACAACGACCCCAAACACACCAGTAAGAAAGCAGCATCTTAGTTCCACACCAATAAGACTGACGTTATGGAGAGTCCAGCTCAACCCCTGGACCATAATCCAATAGAAAACTTGTGTGATGACATCAAAAATGCTGTTTCTGAGGCAAAACCAAGAAATGCAGGAGAAATGTGGAATATAGTCCAATAGTCTGACGCCATGTAACACAGATGTGAAGCAGTTCTTAAAAGCAGTGGTTAAACAACTTAATATTAGTTCAGTGATTCACAGTAAATCTTCAATGTTTCACTTATACAAAAAAAGTTGTAAAGAAAAATGCATACACTGCCATTTTTTAAACAACCTAATGTTCCCTTTTTCTTCACTTTCTGTAAAGGAATAAGAAACTTGATAAGTTTTTGTTCATGTTTGGTTATTTAGGCTCTTTTTTCAGATATAAAACTTACCATTTATGGGACAGAAACACACCTCGAGCAAAAGGTGCAAAATTTGAGGTTTTCACAAATGTCAAGGTTTTTAACTTAACATTAAAATAGTAAAATGTTTGTGGCAGCCTAAATAAAACTGAGCCCTGGTTAGTTAACTGTACTTGAGCAGAGTTACCTTTATGTTTTGAGCGTCTACGTTGGCATTAGCATCGAGCAGGAGGCTGATGACGGTGGTGTTTCCGGCGAGAACAGCCCAATGCAGCGCCGTGTTCTTGTGATATTTGTCGCCGAGGTTCACAGAGACGTTAAAGGTCAGCAGCAGCCGCGTGGGGTCCACACTGGGACACAGACAGACGCAAGCAATTTGTTTTTTTTGCATCCAGATAAAAACACACACTACTCCAACTGTAAATATTAATAGATATATTATACGTGTACAAACCTGTGTGTCCTGTAGGCCGCCCACATCAGAGGAGTCATGCCGTTCTGGTCCATCATGTCCACATCCTGCGCAAGAGGAAACATGTCATTTAAAATAGTAAAAGAGCTCCCTCTGGTGGTGAACAGTGACAGATACAGGACAGACCAAATCCCAGTGAAGTGTTCATGTTACGGACCTGTCCTTTGGCGATGAGGTAGGCCACGATGGAGGTGTGTCCGAACTGAGCGGCCAGGTGAACGCAGCTGCAGCCCTCTCCGTCGATCAGTGAGGGGTCTGCTCCGTACTTCATCAGCTGCACCACCATGGATAGATGGCCCTGTCTGAGACGAGGGACAAACGAAGCAGACGTGATGCTACCGTTTTTGACATGCTCTAGAAAGGAGCAGTGTGAGGTCTGGAATTAGAAACTGCCCTTTTGCCATCAGATGTAGCCAAAAAGACTAAACCACATGCCCCAAGAAAAATAGGGGTGTGTCTGCGTGTAAATATAGAAAGAGAGATAACTGAGGTCTGCTAAATGTCACATTCAGGTGAGACAGAGGAGGTCTGAGTCTGAGTCATGGGGTGGAGGCCAGCTCAGATTCATCAATAATTCACAGCAACAGAGCTCTGTGTCCCCCTCTGAGCTCAGAGGGGAGCTTATGTGACCTGTCCTGTCCCATTAGGACACAGTAGATATTTCAACACTATTGGGCAATGTACATACCCTCCAAAAAATACATAAGGTGACAAATGTATGATTGTTGTTGGGAGATTCTCTGGAGGAAAGACCGATCATAATGTTAAAAGGTATTGCTGGTTCTGCTGTCTCTAAAAATGCTTTCTACTCTTGGCACAAGTTAAAATTCACCAAATATGGCCATCATAAACACCAAAAACAGACGCGGACGGAAGTAAATTTTCCCTGAGCATTTCCCATAATATTTACAAGAAAAACAGTGGAGGGGGGCCTTGGAGGGTCAGCTGGTAAAGTGGCGCATACCACATAAACTGAGAGACCCGGGTTCGATTCCCGGCCTTGGTCTGTTTCCTCTATTTCAGTACCCCTGTCTCTCTGACGCAGTCTCCTGTCTAGCAATTGTCCAATAAAGGCAAAAAACCACAAAACCACCCTCCTTCTATGTAGTGCTGCATGTATGAACACAAAAATCATAAAAGAGACATGTATGAAAGAAGCTACACTGGATTTAGTATTTTAAATAATGAAACAGGAAAATCTATACAGCCTCCTCAATAATGTATATGTACAGTATGTAGTGACTGTCTGTTACCTGGTGGCCCAGTGCAGAGGTGTGGAGTTTAGGTCTCCTCCGAGTTGGTCCACTATGGCTCCCTTTGATATGTAGTACCTGCACAGACATTGACGATCATTAGATTAGGGATTAGCCACTGAGATCAGATCTTGAACAGTCTTTAGTCTGTATAGCATCAACTAAACAGCATCCCAGACTTACTTGACCAGGTCTATCCTGTTGTTGATGGCGGCCCAGTGGAGGAGGGTAACGTTTTCTTTGTCTGGCTGCCGAACATCGAAGCCCGCCTCCACCAGGTCTCTGCAGCGCTCGAAGATACCATACCTGAAGAAAAGAGCCGGGAGAGTTCTCAGACAAACTCAGAAAAGAAGATACCTGCTCACATAACAACACTGTGAGTGGGCATAAATACATCTGCTCCTGCCTCACAGCTTTTTAACTTTAAATTTCCTGGTATATTCATGACTTCTGGGCATTTTTTCTTTTTCTAAACCAGACAAGAGGTTTACATTTAGGTCACAATGTCCTTTACATCAGTCTGCGCAACATCTTCCACAAGTGGCAGAGCTACTTAAGGAGAAAACACAGCGGTCCCAAGCTGGAGAGCGTTGAAACCTATGCCAGACTAAATGTGAGGGACCCCTCAAGGGAGCAGCCGAAAGAACTAGTTTTCTGATTCATATTGGACATGGAGAGTGAAGTACAAGTTGAGTTGCTGCTGGGAACACACATAAACACATATTTTTATAAAGTACTATTTTCTCCCTCTGTTTACAAAACTCTCCGTGTCTACACAGCTCTATACTATAAACGCCACAGAAGAACAGTGAAAAGCTGGAGGATACTCAGTGAGTTTGTTTTCAGCAGCAGAGACTTAGAAACAAAAAGCAATTCATTCACTGGATCAGACAATGAGAAGGTGAAAGTTTAGTGTCAACATGTCATTAGTCCTGATAGAACTTAACAAACATAAAACCCAGTTCTCACATGCTCAACACACACATTAACGGTCGTGAGTACAGCGCAGTTAATAAAAGCTCAGTTTTGTCTGTCCACATATCTCTGCTGCATCTGGAGTTTTTAAAAATCTCCACTTTGCCTGAAAACTCACTTTACACAGTGTAAACTAAAGCTATACAGTTGAAATGCACTGACTGTGTGGCTTTGACGATGTCCCAGGTGCTGTAGTCGTCCACATGGTTCTTGCGGCTGACGTTTTCACTGTAGCCGTGGTTATAGTGAGTCTGGGGTTTGATCTCCTGAAAGAAAAAAGGAGGAAGAGGTAATGATTTTATTGACTGATCACCATCTGAAGCCATCCAAGAGCGTTGAAACATCTAAAAGCAAAGCGAAATCTGAGCCAAATAAAAAAAAGAGGTAAAAGTTAAAACAAATTCATTTACAAAGCACAAAAACTACACTGAGCTTAAAATCACTTTATACTGTCAGGAAACAGACACAGACTTGTTGACTTCTGCAGCTAAAGATCTAATCTATCACACGTGGCTGCTGTGCTGTCTCATATATTCAATTAGCCTCCATAGTAACACCATAGAAAACACAATTAGGCTCCACTAAAAACAGAATCTGCATCCAATAAAACAGAGCCTCGTGATACTATTGTGCTTTCACCAGCTTACTCTCTGTACAGGAAGTGAAAGGGACAATTCACACAGTTTTATTCACTTTACTCCAATTGTTTAGAGCTACAATAGAGACTGGAGATACCAAAACAGCTCATTGTAGTGGTTTACAGTGAGAGATATTCAGCTGCTTTATTCATGTGAGAAGAACAAAGCAGCTCCCAGAGACAGAGACGTGCTTCAGAGCAGAGCTGAGTGACACAGACCAGAGACATGTCTTTAGAGTCGCACAGAAAACGGGGTGCGTTACATTCAAAAAAATAAAAAATACTTCTTGCTATTAAAGCACACTGCTTCTGGTCTTGACCTGGCCTCTCTCTGACAGTATTAGTCTTGACTTGGTCTCAATAGCTAAAAGTCTGATCTTGGTCTCTTGACTACTGTGTCCAGGTGTGTACAGTTTATTGCTTGTATTTATGTGTTTGCATTGAAAAAGCATGAGGACTACTGTTGCACAAAAGTCTATTTCAGGCTCAGATTTTGTGCGAACAGTTACCGACTGTCTGGTTTTCACACTGAACTCTGAGCCGCCCACTGTTTTTATATTTACTGCTGTATTTGAGGTGTCTGAGCTGCAGGAGTTTGTATATTCCTCTGCCAAGATTGACTCTTTAAAGCCTGCTTTAACAACAATATCAAACTCCATTTTATTTGGAGACCACTGCCCTAAACCGACATGGGACAAAAGGGAGCCATTAGAGACCCCAGATCACTGTCTACATCTACCACAGTCATAACCTTTAACCTTTTGTGTCATCATGAGCTCCCTATTCTCACCTGTCATCAGAATACCCCAACATTGTCATTATAACTGTAGTGACACTTGTACATATCCCAGCCTCTTCATCATCTAACGTCCTGTTTGTGATACAGTCAACAAGAGACGGTGATACTGAGACTGATCTCGAGGGAAAACAGAGCCATTGATTTGAGGCTGGACGTCATCTGTCAGGCATCAGGTCTGGTCTGTGTCAGTGGGACAGATGGCTACTGCTCCTCAGGGACTTCAGGGGTTAAAATTAGCTTAAAAACAGTGAAATAGATGTTTCTAGACACTGTCAAGCATGTCTATATAGAGCTATGTCTATATAAACACTGGGTCACAGCCCAAAAGTGGATCATTTTTTAAATTTTGGCTGCTAAAAATATACATGCACAATAATTTCAAATATCAAAAAAATGTTTGCCAATGGACACTTAATGCATAAAACTGCAACGGTAACGAGCATTAAACAGTAAAAAGAATAGCACAAAGCAAAGAAAAATAAAAAGGGCACAAGGAAAAGGGGCCCGAGCCCCTCAGCAATGTTGAGTATGTCGGAAATACATTTAGTTGCATTTGTTTTTGAAAAACTTATAAAATTTGGCGCATTCAGTATTATAATATTCAATATATTCAATAAGGCACATATTATGTGGACCCATACCAAAAACCATATGAACTCTATACAATTGGCCCAATCAAAGCACAAATACTGCTTATGTGACACTGAGATAAAAGTCTATTGGATCCATGAGCTATCCACACTGGTTTTCATGGCGACGCTCCAAAATATGAAAAGAATGGCCTCACACTAGGGCTGTTGGAAAATGCTTTCACTAACTACTGTTTCTAATTTTCTAATTTTTTCCTAATTTAGTCATGACACAATGTGATTTAAAGCTCTGACTGGTCAATTGTTTTGGGAACAAATGTCCATCAAATGGAATAACATTATGTTTTTGCCATAAAAGCAGTATTTTGTGATGGATATTGCAGTTGTTGATACTGCGATGACAGTAAATTCATAATATAATGGCAGCATAATTCTTTTTCAATTGAGAAGTGCTGGATAAAGTGCACGCTTTGGTATGTATGTATGGCACAATAAACACTAATGCAATTCTCAAGGCTCTGTGTACAGTATAAACAAGAGTAGAGTAAAGCATTATTCTGTGTAGAGCTGCATAATATTAAGAAGACAAGCAATATGTAATATTGTTTTTTGAATTTAATTGCAATATAGGAGACAATTACGTTCCCTTTGGGAGATATTAGGCCAAATATATGTGCAAATGCCTAGAAAGGAAATAAGCAAAAAGGATATCACTGTTTTGCAATCTAATAATATGTTTCCTGTAGCTTTAATTGTGTGTAACTATACATGACCACTTGCAGTAGCTTTCAAATTACATTTTGTCAACGGTGGGATTTTGCACCTGAGAATTATTTGCATATTTCATTTGTGATTCAAATGGCAGCCGTTTATTCTGTAAGAGTTTTTTGACATTAGCTTTGGAGTCATTATAAGAAACAGACGCACAGCAGCACTAAATGTCTGACTGAACTTCAGCTGCTCTAATTTAAGAGGCTCGTACATTCAGTGACTGTAGAATGTGAGGTGACCCAGTTTCATAGTTTACCCTGGTGAAAAGAGAAACAAGTTAGGGCCAGGTTTGTGTTGGCCCATTAGGAAAACATACGCACACACAGTATTCACACTTTTTACTTAAACTACTGCAGCTTCAGATAGTCAAAACTCAAACTACAGCAGCTTAAGAGGGTCAAAACTCAAACTACAGCAGCTTAAGAGGGTCAAAACTCAAACTACAGCAGCTTCAGAGGGTCAAAACTCAAACTACACATTCATTTATTTTCTACTTTCTACTTCTTCTAAGTGTTAAACAGCAGAACTAAAACTAAAACTAGCCTGTTTCTTCTTTTTCTGCCTACTTCTGATTTTCAAACCACACCATCCTTCACTATTTAAATATTTCTGGGCTGGGACATTCACTCACACAAAGGCAGGGCTCACCAGAGGGGGCACACAACAGATGGCCATTTCCAATAATTACCACAGAGCACTTCCTCTTTTCCCAGGTGTTCAAAGATAAACTCCTTTGTAATCTGAATGTAACATGATGACTGTGCCTTTACAAAAATGATTTACAAGTTACAATCTCAAACCTGATTATGTTAATGAATTTCTGGATCTGGATTTGTCATGTCAACACAAAACATGATGAAGAGACGCAAAAAAATCTAACTTCAAACATAATTTAGCAAGAACCACTTTATAACAAATGTGTATTTCGGCAGCTACTTTCAACATTTTTCCATTTAAAACAGGGTTTGTAAAATTTTAAAATACTTGGTAGCCTCTGCAGATTTTAGTAGCCTGAAATTAACTGAACAAGCCCAAATAAAAGTATCTAAATAGAAAAGAGCTCTGATGCTGTTTACATAAAGGTTTGTAAAAATTTTTCAGGTGAAGATGTGAAACTGAATGTTGCTTTATGAATTGAGAAAGGGAAGTATATTTTTTTGTTTTACTCTTGTTCGCACATGGAAATGAAAAGTTTTTATTGTTTAAATGTTCCTTTTTGTATACTATGAACAGAATTAATGACATAAAAACAACAAAAAGTGAATGAGTAACATAATAAAGTGCACTTTCATGAAGTACAACTGTACCCTGTGTAACTTTCAGCCCAAAAATATATATTCTCAAAATATATTATGATCTACTTGAAAACAAACATCTGTAAAATGACGCAGCTTTTGTAACAACACAGAGAGAAACTGTGTCTTTGTATGTAACAATTTTCAATTCTATTTTTACATGCAATACAATATTATAACTATATATTAAATAAAAACTACGTCCCTTTGAGTGCAGAACATCTGATGGTAGCTTATATAAATCTGAGAATGCTAGTTTCACTAACACAAAACATTCATATCCCACCAGTATCAGCAGGAAATAAACAGGAAATAAGCTGAAAAAAAGGAGGAATAACATGGGGTAAACAGACCCAGGCAAGAATCACATCTTGATTATTCCTTTTATGTGGTACGTGCTGTCCGCTTATTGTTATCATCAGAAACACATGGCTACATATGTACAGAGAAAAGGGAAATAGGGTTGCTTCATACCTAAAGCCACTAGAACGATACGACAGACTACAGATGCATTGGCAGACTGCATTATACCAGAGGTCAGCAACCTATGAGTCATAGGCTGGACTCAACTCCGCTCTTATTGCTCACCAAGTCGACACATATTAAATTACAATCAGAATTATCACTTCCCTGTTTTGTTCGAAATAGGCAACAAATAAATCAGCGGTTTTCCATAGTAGTTACACTGTGTTAATTCACTTATTTGGTGATCACTTAGGGTGTACTGATACATATCACATCAGTCAATTCATTTCAATGGCAAATCAATCAAACAATGTGCATTCATACGACTACATACTGTATCTACACTTGTTTACATCCTGGTACACTCTAAACATTAGTTACTTTACTAAAATAATGTTAATATTGCTGACCATTTCACTAAATATCTGGCTAAATCAACATATAACATCAATATATGGGTCACGGGAACCTAATATTTTATTTTATTGTGACAGGATTGTGACGCTGCAAAACATAGCAGGGTCTGTCCACTGAATCGATTAACATCAAAGAATAAACCTGAGAAATGCTCCTGGGTTGCGATATTGACTGGTTATCATAGTAGGAAATGTACCAAAGCTATGTATTACATTGGAGTGTCAAATAACTTAATTCCCTGCTGCCCTAATATAGAGTATCTTATTATTGCAGGCAGTTCGTAAGGCATGGTATACTTTTGGGCACTGGCATTGATGACACACAACAATCAACATAAAATAACAGGAACATAGACCATAAGACGTCTATTTAAGCCCAATGAATATATATAGTGGGCTTTTTGAAAATGTGGAAAATTAAGTGTTCTCACTTGGATTTCCATCATGTTGTATTGGATCAAGTCTTAGCATTATGTATGGCCTTGGAGATAATAACATATATACTTACATATATACATATATATATACTGGATACCCGTTAAGCATTTAATTAAAAAGGCTTATATTGGACACCTTTTACATCAGTTGTAGGCCAAAATATAGGTATATTTATTTTGAAACTTTGTATGATGATTATTAGTTTTTTTATTTTTATATTATTAATATTATTATGATTATTACTATTTGTATTACAGTATCTCTTTACTAACTTTTTAATTTTTACTTTATCTTTTTATTTCCCATAGCTATGCAAGAGATTGATTTGTATTTATTATATCGATAATCAGCTACTGTCAACAAACTATGCTGTGTTTGTGTAATAAGATGTACAAAAACTGATACAAATGTCAATGTCTTTGCATTAAACCAGTGATCCTCTCTCTTCCCACAATGAGTACCACACCATTCCTCTCTCCAAGTTGTAGTATATCTATATTACCTATAAATTATATGGTCTAACCAGGACTGGGACTGAAGATTATGGTTCAAGAAAATAAATATGGATTTTCTGATATTTTTACTGATTGTTAACCGGAAAACAAAACATCTGAGGTTCTGAAGTACCCCCAATCCTTGCCCCACAATTTGAGAAACACTGCAATAGCCACTTACTGTTGATGATGTTGATAAAAAAGGCAAACACTGAACTGAAAGCTAATTCAATAGACTTATGTGCAATGTAAACGAAGAAACGTGGGGTTTCTTGGACACAAAATGTAACTTTTATTTACATCGAAGCTTCTTAATGCATCGCTGTCAATTCGTGAGCCTTTTACACTTGACACCAACATCTCATCAGCAGCAGCTAACCCCATAGCACTTTAGCCCCCAAAGCTAATGTCGCATCACTATTAGGATTAACCACTTCCCCATTACGGACACCAGAGCGTGGGCGTGCAATTTAAAAGCATGTTTACGGATTAAATGCAGAATAAAACACGTGATAGATTAAGGTTACACAGATTTCAGCTCAACCGTTTTCAAGATTCAGCATCCAGGAGAAGCTGCTAGCGTTTGCAGCTTTAGCATCGTTAGCTAACTGCCACCCCCCGCCGCTGGTTTTGCAGGGGGCATCGGAGTTTGAGCAAAAAAAAACGGGGAAATGACACGGCTACATACAGATATTTTGGGATTTAACGTTTCGTTTATGTTCAACTGCGTGTTCAAATGCACAAAACCGCACGAACGTACCTCAGGATGGAGAATAGGGACGCAACCAGCTTCTTTCTCATATTCCTCCATAGCGTCGGCCATCTTGGTGGTGGAGTGCGCTAAGCATTGTGGGAAACAACAAGCAGTAGGGGGAAACAAACAAGAGGGGAAAGGAGGAGAGGAGAGAGAAGAGAGATGTCAACATAAGAGATGGAGACGAGTCATATCATTCACTGCAGCAGTAATTATCTTAATCATCATCAGTGCAGTACACGCCCAGGAGAAAGCTGCGCCTATTTTATTATTATAGGATGTTTAAACTGTTGTTGCAATGTGGATAATGATTTTACTGGTATATTGTGATGTTTTATAGATTGTAAATGCAGAAGACCAAATAAAGACAAGAGCTAAAAAAAATCGAAATAGTTAAGTCTTTGTGCAGCACCATCAGTTGTAGTCTTTGTATTTGAAAGGTGAACAAAGACTAAGGAACTGGTGGTGGACCTGAGGAGGACAAAGACAAAGACTACAGTGACCCCTACCAACATCAGAGGAGTCAGTGTGGAGGTGGTGGAGGAGTACAAGTACTTAGGGGTGTACTTGCACCACAAACTGGACTGGTGCAAGAACGTGGACTCTGTTTACAGAAAGGGCCAGAGCCGTCTCTATTTTCTGAGGCGACTAAGGTCCTTTAACATCTGCAGGACGATGCTGAGGATGTTCTATGAGTCTGTGGTGGCCGGTGCCCTCATGTATGCTGTTGCCTGCTGGGGCAGCAGCCTGAGGGGGAGGGACACTAACAGACTCAACAGGATCATCAGGAAGGCCAGCCATGTTGTGGGAGAGGAACTGGACTCTCTGACAGTGGTGTCTGAGAGGAGAGGAGGTCGAAAATAAGGACTATTCTGGACTTTCCCTGTCACCCTCTCCACAATGTGCTGATCGGCTCCAGAAGCTTGTTCAGTAACAGACACTTGCTGCCACGCTGCACCACAGAGCGACACAGGAAATCATTCCTGCCTGTCGCTATCAAACTACTGAACTCTGCACTGTAAACACTGCATTTAGTTATACAGTTTAAACCATGTATAACACTGTACATACATATGTAAATATTTTTTGAGAGTTTGCCTGATATTTTTATTTTTACCTGATATTTTACTTTTTATTTATTAGATGTTTAAATTCTTCATATTTGTCTGTAACAAATAAGAATTTCCCTTTGGGGATAAATAAAGGAATTCTGATTCTGATTCTGAAGATTTGCTTAATGCATTGTCCTATAAATAAAAAGCCATAATATTCTTTTAATGACACCTTTTCCATTATTGCTCAGGCAGTCAACCTTTGTGCATATGAGAAAACAACAGTTAAAAGACGGTTACATAATTATTACCTTATGTATTTTATTTATCAATTTTTGCATTGTGACACATCATGACAGCAGAGAGGGGTAACTGTATGTTGACTGTCTATATAAGAAAGTTGATTGATATTGATCTTATTTATTAATTTTACTGTATGTAATTTCAGATTTTATCATATGAAAGCAAAAGCCAAAAAGAGTTGAAAATTAGCAACAGGGTTTATGTATTTTTGTTTTAAAATCGTATTTATGGAAACCTTTAAAGTTTATGGACAACAATCGTAAGCATACATTAGAATAAACTTGGGCTATATAGATAAAAACAGAAGCCTGCAGTAAGCCCTTAATAAGCAATTTATTTCATGTTTTTAAATAGCATAAGCAACAAAATGCATTTTTTTAAATATACCCAAAAGAAGTTTCTAACTATTGGATGGTTTTTCTGATGATATGAAAAAGGAAGTATAAGTATGTGTAACTCTGAGAGCTCACTTCCCTCCTGAGAGAACACATAACACACATTTAAATGCATTTTATAGCCATAAAAGTACTTTTAGATACAGTATTTAGGAGTCTGTGCAGATTCCAACCATGCAGATGTTCCAAGTGTCCTAAAATACTGAAAGACTACACAGTGCTGTTTTAAATATTTAAGGCAGACCTAATACAAAAGTTTGGCAGAAGGAAGTTACATTATGTGCCTCAGGATATTCTCTACCTATTTCATTACAATTTAAGAAAGCACAGCAATCACTAACCACTAGATGTCACTGTTTATCTTTGACTGTATGCAGACTGTTGCACAAGTCTGTCTATTTTAAAATGAGTTTGTGTTGAAGTGAAAAGTAACGTAAAGTCTAAATTTGAAAGTGGCTGTGGGAGTGGTGTTGTATAATTATAGCAAAAGCAGCTTTATTGCAACTGGCCTGAATGATGCACGTTCACAGTCATTTTACTTCAATGCTTCCGTAGTGCCGCCAAGTTCGCTCTTTCAAGACAGGAAATTGGATTTGTGTCCTTCAAAATAACCAACAACCCAGCGTTACCTTCTCCCAGGGGATGTTCTAGGGGTGGGGCCACAGCCTGCCCCCAGACCCACACTTTGTGCTTTTTTGATTAATTATTTTTCTTCAATTCTATACGAAGAATTAGGGCTCTGTGAATTCAATTTTGTGGAGCTGTAAAAGATGCAGAATAAACTATCTCTAGATGCAATTAAATAGACAAATAACCAATCAGAGGAATGAAGTATTGCAAAAAGCCCATTGTGACTGGTCCAGCAGGATTTCAAGTGGGAAATTGCCGTGAAGGGAAAGGGTTACTAATGTATTATACATGAATTAATACGTGAATTAAACATGACTAAAACATTTTCCAAATAATCAATGACTTATCAATTTTAGTGTAATTAATGCACAGCTCTCATTTTTTTTAATTTTTAATTTTTAGTTTCATTACACTATACATGACCCATGGTGAATCTGACATGGCACTAGTGGATTAGAGATCTTCAATCCAGCACACATCATCCTTGAGGAGACAACATGGGTTTCTCACATAATTTAGCAAATTTTATCAGGATCTTATCAGAGATTATAAGAAAAGCCTATAAATTTATCCACTATGTCTAAGAAATCCTATAGGTAAAAAACACTTTGGACATATAGCTTTAGAACATATAGGATGGTATTAGATAATGGTATAATCCTGTAGAATTTAGACTAAGGGAATTACACTGAATTTTTCTTTAACTTTTTATCTGGTCATATTGTATGCTTATGCAACAAATTATGTTGTGTCAATAAAATAAAATGTTAGTTATATATAATAAAGAAAAATGCCATCGTCGACAATAGTAGGCTTTAATAATAGGCTTTTAGTTTGAAATATGTAACCGGAACTGTTATATTTTCATAATTTCCTCTTTGCCCAGTCAACCCAGTGTCAGAGCCATGCAGGCGGGTCAGTGGCTAACCATTTATTCCCCTGCATTTCGCTGTTGCATATAAGCAGCACCAGCAGAGCAATAATCTTGGTTTTAGCGCGACTTTTAAACAGCACTTTTTAACCACAGTATTTCATTAGGATTAGGATAAAGAGGAGCACGCCGCTGTTAGCCGCTAACGCTAAAAATAAACGTTGATTGCTAACAGTTAGCAGCCAACCTTCTCTAGTTATTCACTGCCTGCTTGTTCTTCCTGGGTTTAGTCCGACAACCAT
Organism: Rhyacichthys aspro; assembly: GCA_036850595.1. Lineage (NCBI taxonomy): Eukaryota > Metazoa > Chordata > Actinopteri > Gobiiformes > Rhyacichthyidae > Rhyacichthys > Rhyacichthys aspro. The sequence continues at coordinate 26,346,535 of CM072159.1, read as the reverse complement.
CCGGCAGACTGCAAACAGAGAGAGGTAAGAGCAAACAAACGACATTGAGTGAACAAAATACTGAAAATGTTTTAATGAAAGCTAACATTAGTATTTTATAGCAGTGACTTGAAGAAACCGTTGGTGTTCTTATGTAATAACTGACAGGAGCTGCGACATCTCCGCACTTTTCTCATCCGCCTCCGCATCTGTCCTAAACATATGCTTGTATTTCTTGTGGTTTTATCAACACTTAGTCACTTTAATGCTCTGGTGCTGTTAGTAGTTATGAAGGGAGTGTTCATTACACCAAAAGCAGGGTCAGATTGACAGCTATACAGTCATGAAGCGGTAATGGGAAAAGGCAGGGTCTGTTCAAGCGAGGTTTTCTGTGGTATAACGTTGACATAATTAACAGTATTTGGCGTTGCATTGCATTTTTCCATTATGGATAAAAGATGTTACTCCTGAGCCCTTGACAAGTCATGTGTTCATTTGTTCTGGAAAACTAGAGAAATTTTCTTTGTCAGAATCACAAGTAATGGACCTGTTCATATCCTCCTCACACACTGTTTTGAGTCTTCTGTAGGACTCCATTTTCACACCCAGATACTGATTTTCCAAACCAATATCGGACTAATATAATTTTCCATCAGTAACGTACATTGCTGAGAAACTAGCTTGCTTAAATTGTACTGCTTTGTTGCCACAAAGCACAAATAACCACATTATGGTTGTGTTGGATGAATTTGAAATAATTGTGCTTAGGCTGCAATTGTTTATGGCAAGGTCTTGAGATAAAGACAGTCGGTTGCAAGAACTGGTTGAACTTGAGCTCAGTCTCAGTCTGAATTTCTTCCTGTAGATCCCTTGTGTTGGTCAGCTTATTGACTGATTGCTGTGTCTGCTGCTGGAGCATGTTGTTTCAGGCATAAAGTAGATCAGTAACTTAACAAGCCACATTAAGAAATACCAGATCTTGCTGTTGTTTCTATCTTGTTAGTGTTTATTGGTAAATGTTGTTGTTGAGAAGTCACTGAAAAGTCATCAAAACCATCAGTGAAAAAGTAGAAACCCTGATTTCTCATTCATGTTGCGTACATGCAGTCCATGATGCGTCACACATACAGACCCCATGACCCTACTGCAGTGTTGCTTATCTGCATCCTCCTCAGCTCTGCTGCTTCTCTGTTACCACTTTCACCTGCAGCCAGTCGTCAAGACTAGAAACAGTACACTCTACCAAGAGGAACAACTCTTCCTAATTGTGTCCGACAACCGAGGCATCCGGAGCGTCCCTGTGTGTGTGTGTGTTATCTGATACTGTCATGTTGGTCAGTGCCACCTTCAATGTTAATGAGTGTGTCCTCACACCATAATATGGGGTGGAACACCACACTTTTAGAGGCGTTAACCTCGTTAAAAAGGTATGACGTTTTCCTAATATACCAACCCTATGACTTAAGACTGGTAACCCCTTGGCTTTTGTTTCCATTGGTGAGCTGTCTGTTGAATAGGGAATTACCCAGTTAAAATGAGAAGTGAAAGGAAAAAGACACAAATCAATGTTTTAAGCTTGTTTTGTTTATATTCCATTTATTCCAATGAGAAAGAATGATAAATGTTGGGACTTCTATTGAAAAAAACAAAACAAAAAATAAAACGAGCTGTCAAAATGTAGGAAATAAACCATGAATTATCTTGTTCTACTGTCAGGTGCTTTAACTTCTGTCAACCTGTATTTTATGGCCTTAAGACAAAAGGGAGTAACCACCTGAAATACTTGTCACTCCAAGAGCCTTTAAAAATAACTAATCTGATTCTCTTATCCTTACACTGATATGACTGGAAACTGGATGTTGTCCTTCTCCAACACACATGACCAAAAAAGGAAATACAATGGAGGAGATGGTCGCTTTTTTATTAGGCCTGGAACATGGCTGTGTTTTATGACAGTGTTTAAAATAAGAGCAAACATGGGCTTTAAGTGGTAACATATGGACGTCTTTAGAATGGCACATTGTCTCATATCATTAGTGTTTTTTCCATAAAACATAAAGGAATCATTAAGCAAAGTTGTGCAACATTGCATAAAATGATTGATGTGTGCTTTCCCTGAACTACTGACAGATATTAAACAGCACAGTGTCATTTGTTCTTATATGAATACACAATGTGCTTTTGAACATCATTGCATCATCACAGTCATTTGGGGAAAAAAATTATCTTCATCATCTAGGCTCAATTATCAATGATTTTAAAACGATTTTAAATGAGAATGTTTAGCACATACTGGAAGCTCTGGCCAATCAGATGCTAGCTCTCAAATAAGGGACACTCCTATTGATCTATACTGACATCAACAAAAAAGTAATGGCTATGGTTAAATAAGAAAAAGCGTCTTGCTTAAATTTTAATGCAAAGCTTACTCTGCTTTTGCTCACACCACAAGGATGTGTGACCTGTAGTGTTTGTATTAATTAATAGTGCCACTTTAGCTCAGTGCAACAGGATTACTGTAGAAATAGATGTCCGCTAATAAATGAGGCTAGTGTCATTAAACAGCGGGTTCAATGTTTTGTTAATCCTTCAGCATCTCTCCTCTGTCTCTGTTTGTATCCACTGATGGTTGTTCTTGTCACTACAGAGAAACAAAAGATGAGACAGCACAGAGTTTCTGGACAATTGTAGTATTGGCTACAGATATTGCCAACGTATCTCTACTTTCTCTGGAGAATAACCGCTAAAGTTTCACTCGGTTGGCATCAAGACAAGCTGTCTCCTCTCATTCATAACTATCGCTGCACTAGCTTTCACTCTCACCTTTCTTTCTGTTTCCATGTTATTTATTATGTGTATTCTCAGTTGTTGACTGTACTGATCTCTGTCCCATTGAGAAGAGCTGTATTTCATTGACGTGGTCTTTCAGACATCCTGCCAGTCACATACATATTTCCATATTTTCCATCCTATGCGTATTTGCATGTGGAAAAAAGGTAATCCCAAAGTTTCCATGCCATACATCTGTCGGTCAAGGTGGGGCCTGCTGTCGACTGAAGAAGTAAGAATAGCCAGGTCATTTTCCATTCAAATGAATTTTCCGTCCAACCTTAGAAGTCCAACATAGCTCAGGATTTGAATGAGGCAAAGAGATTGGGACAGCCGCCATTCGTCTAATAATAGCATACACAATAAAAATAGACTGCGTAACAACATGACAAAACAGCATTGGGATTACAAAAAATGAATACTCTAATGGCAATGTGGTTTTAAAACAGTAGAGTGTTTGTTTGGGCTACTTACGTTTGTACGGCGTGACAAATTATAATATAATAATAATAATTCTAATATTACTATTATGTAATAGATGTAAATTGAGGTTAGCATGATTTCTTTTTCCATTTGCTAAACACTGAAAATCTTTTGTCAGCTCTTTTATGTTTGGATGCTAACACAGAGTTGTTCCCTACCGCTGTGTAAAATAGCATCTGAATTAAAGTCAATATAATGGACTAATAGTGTAATACATCACCATATACATTAAACAGAGTTTATTTTTAGGTCTTTTGTTGAGTTTGCTTGATAATAGTTCAGATAACAACGTAAACAAAGTCATTGTTTGGGACACATGAAGCAGTAAGTGGTTGTAGAGTTTTTTTGTGTGCTAACAGTGGTTAAAGCATACTTGAACACATTCTATTAGTCCTCTCAAACTACAGAGACTCATTTGTATTGGATAACTTTGCTGGCCCAATGTTTGTCTTTATATCTTTTGAAAGTGAGCAATAATCAACAACTTTTTTGTTATTTTGGTTGGAAATTTGCTCACAATCCCATTTTGAATTAATATGAAATTAATAAATTTCATAGCCAATTTGCATAAATAACCACAAAGACGCAGTGTATTATATTGTTTTTGTTTTTGTGCATTCACGGCTGCTCAACACCTGATGTAATGGAGAGTTCCCTTATTTATGCTCGAGCCGTCTCACCTCTGCCATGCCTCGGTTACTACTTTTTTGATGTTGGACAAAAACATGATAACTTTAGATTATTTGTGCCAACACCCCATCTTTTTGGACGAGGTGAGATGCAGGAAAGGTGAGAATATTCAAAAATGAAGAGAGAGGGTAGAGGGAGCTAATGTGGGAGCTTTTGGGGGCCAACCACTGCTTTAACAGGAACAACTATTCCATACCTTACTCCATGTTTTTCTATACTGTTTCAAAAATCTCTCCTGAACCAAACTAATGCCTTCCTCCAGACCTAGAGTCAGAAAAGTACAGGACCTATAGCATTGAGTGAAACCATCAGGACACTATAGCAAATGATGATACTGAAATGCATCGGTGGAGCGCCATGATCGCAGCTGGGGTGCTCCGACCACTCACTGTGCTCGGGCTCTTGATGGGACGCATCAGCTCTGACACATGCCAGATGTGTCTTAACCGAGATGGCCGCCCACCTCTCGCTCGCTGCCAGTCTAAGTGCATCCAGCAGCGGCACAAATCAGATTATCGGTTTGAGCCTGCTTTACTTTATTGTACAGCTTTTATTGCCACCTACAAGAGGCTTAGCTGCAATAAAAACAGCTGTTTGTTTTCCATTGAACTTGATTGTTATGTGCCCCTTTCATTTTATTTGTGGCCTTTATTAGCTGCTGCTGCTGCTGGCTCCTTTACTTCAAACAGCACTGAACAAACAGGGTTTTAATTGACTCAGGTCTGTGGTTAGAGTAGAAAGAGGGATATTGGTGTTGTTTCTTTTGCTTTGGCTTATACCAGATCTGTGCTGAGCAGGATTTGTTGTTTGATGAAGCAGCGTGGGCGCGTCAGGTCTTGAAGTGTGTCCCAGTCCATTAACTTCAGTGTCCACTCTTGTTTCCTCCCCATGGCTTTGCTTTGATGTTAGTGGGGATCTTGAATTTGGCGTCCCACCTGAGCTGCAGGATTTTCTGGTTTATAAATTCCTCTTTTTTATCTCACTTCAATTTCATTATTGTAATAAACAGTGTTTCCTGTAGGCCAAGACCGGAGTTTGTTCGTTTGGGGCAACACAGTAACACTCAGAGAGAGGGGCTTGTGAATTTAGTTAGCATTCATTTAGCTCACTGTTAACAAGAAGAAGAAGAAACTGTAAAGAGCAACAGTGAATATATCGCACTAATACGTTAGCAGTCTCCTCCTTTTTAGAGCATGTGAACAGCTATGGGTGGGCATGCTGTTTATGATGGTAATTTTATTGTAAAAATGTGGATCACTAACAGTTTTGTTCTTAAGTGTTCTAAACTGAAGTAACCAAACGAATACCTTCTTCCTTTTTTTGCTGCGATGCACAAAAAGACATTTACAAAACAAAACCTACAAAAGAGACCTTACAGCCAGACTCTCAAGAATCTAGCAGACATTAGCAGACAGTAGATGTTCATAAATAAACAGTCAAACTTCAGCCACACCACAGTCTGAAGAGTGATCTCATACCACCATAATTAATTCTGTTAGATGCAGGGTGTGAGACTAAAGCCACACCTAACTTCACTAAAACACTTATGTCATCTTAGATCCATATTCACACATGCTACTATTTGCTGCGGTATCATCACTATCTTGTTGCGTCTAGTTGACACTAGTGAGTCACCTGTTGTGACTCTTTCTGTTTTGTTTCTGGGGACTGGGCCAGAATAGTTTGCAATTGGTTAAACCTTGGTTAAACCTTAGTATTTTTCATACACAATAGTAGCCATACCACTTTTGTTGGGGCTTTTTCGTTCTTTTGTGTTCTTATAGACCCTTCCAAAAGTGATGTCAACAGGCCTGATTGTGACAAAAGTACTGGACTGTTCATTCATTTTAATGAGGGAGAGAATTAAAAAAGTTTTGAGACAACAAACAGACTCCTTGTCTTCCATATAGTTTTTGAGAATGGTGTACGATGCAACAGTTAAAAAAACACAAAAAACAAAAACAGACTAATTTGCATAGAAGGTATAATTTAAATTGAATGCTATAACCTAAGCTAATTGAATTACTTTGTTAGTTACTATGGTTACCCCACCATGCAGGTATAATTAAAGTCAATTGCCAAGGTTTAAAAAAGCATCTTACAAACACAAAAAAGAGTCTGTAGTTTTTTAAAACTCTAGTTACAGCCTCTTTACAGTTATTTGATTTGTAAAGTAATTTTCCCACATTGTTGACATTTTTGCACTATTTACATTATAACCATACAATATCATATAAAAGAAATATAAATGTATAATTATAAACATTCACAAAGTCTTTGCTTTTACATAAATTAGCATGCAACTTACCATCGTAGTTTTGCGCTACCTTCCCTCTTTCGATAGCTGGGTTGAAACATATTTGGGGGCTTTGCTGGAATTTAAAACTAGGAGATCACAAGAATCATACCCCTAGACCACTATTTATTTCTCATTTCTGGGCAAAAGAGGTGTTTGAGAAAGGGATGGTAGGTTTTTGTAATCTCAAAGACAAGTTGGAGTAGAAATTTTGAACCATCTCTTCCAGACTTGTCCTCAATGTACTGTTATAAAGTGTTGACTTTTCAACAAGTTTTCTTTTTCTCTTTTATTTCTAATGATTTGGGTTCATGTTCTCTTTTGTAACGCTGCACTCCTCAAATGAACACTTAATGATTAAATAATGCTACTTTATAAAATGCTGGATAGCCTCTAGTGCTCAACAAGTACTTATTTTTACAAAAAAACACAGCTTATTCTCTGCAGTTTTTCACAAAGGAGTGCAAGATTATCAGCAGTTTAGTTTGTCAAGGGCATGGTCTTTTTGGTAGAACAGTGTTTACATGGCTTTTGTTGGCTGCTCATGACTCACAGTTATGGCGGTGTTTTTGGGTGTAGTACCTTGATGATATGCCTGCACGTAGCATATAATTTAAAATGGTATTTCTAACAGGCTAATACTTTTTATTAGTCCTTTTCTTTATTAGCAAGTCGTGAGATGGTGTTTGGACTTAACTCGTATGTGACCCAGTCTTTAAGTAAAATACCAAAAATTCTATTAGTATTGTTAGTTTCTTTTCAGGGCTGATTTAGATTATGCTCTTCCAGAGATTTTCCTCACCCTGACCTCTATTTATTTGAATGTGATACCACTGCCCTTGTGTTCAGCCCAGTCTGATGTGTTGCATTATCGTTGCTGTATGGCGTTATTGCTCTCGGTGGACAGACTTCAGAGTGGTCTCTCTCTCTCTCACACAGAGGGAGTCTGAGTGCTGCTCCGCTGTTAGCCCTGCAGCGCTAGCCTACATTTTAGTCTGAATCTGGTGATGTCACATCTTTCTCTCCTCGTCTTTAGTCTCTGAGAGCTGCTGTATGATGCGTCCTGGGCACTGTCTGCTCCGTGTGAGGTAGGTCCATTACTCAGACTCTGTTGTATCTACTGTATCTGTCGTACACGTGCTCAACATCGCGTCGCCTCCTGCTCGGCTGTTTACGCCTTATATCGACTTGTTACTTTGGAAGTGAGCAGTAAAGCATGATCTAATCTTGCTCTTGTCATGTGGCAGATGCTCATACATTGAGGTCACATCACATGCTCATCCAACGAGCTGCTGTCAATGTGTCCACTGTTAAAAAGGACGCATCTGAAGATCGTCTAAGTGCTGTCAGGGTTTATCCATTTCCCTTTACGCTAAAGGTCATTCTGGGGTCACTGGAACTTGCTCTCAAATGTGACCTTTGTTCTATTGGCTGTGTCCTACATTTGATTCACACATGAAGCTCTATATTATCAAGCTATGTTCGGACAAGAAATATACTCGTAACTGACTAAACAAATATAGCCTTCATGTGATTACACATCCCTAATGCAGAATGTGTGCTACTTATTAATTTGTGTAATGTCTGTGACTGTGATTGTGGAGTGCATTTTACCTGAATGTGGGTTTAGCTGCTTTAGCGATGTGTATGCTAATTTCATCATCACAGTTTAACCGTCTTTGATGGGAAAACACCGGTCCTGGGACAATATGGTGTCTAAACATAGACCTAAACACCCAGTAACTTGTAGCCTGTAGCTGCTTAAGCCTAAATGCTCGTATCAATCCAGCACCCAAATATCTAGCCACTCACTAATGTGGTCTACCCACTCACTGACAGTACACATGTTGTCGGTCAGTCTTGCAGTCCTTTTTTGCCAAAAGGAAAGTAAAGGGTGTATAGATCTAAAATATATCAATTGTCATAGCATTATCAACATAGACAATATGCAAATATAAAAAAATATATAAAGATACTCATGTTTAATACCTAATATTGTTTAGCTCTTATTGCTCTTAACAAATGTAATAATATTTTTAAAAATGTTTGGCTCTGGCTCTCATAGCTCCAGCCAATAATTATTTTCAGTTGTCAATGTATGTTTACATTTACAATGTCAATAATAGTGCACTAGTTTTATAACGAAAAGAAAAAATATTTGACAGGTGAGCATATTTACTGTTCAAGTCATATCATTGTTTTTTTATTCAACAGCCATATTATATACTTTATACTATTCATTTAAGGTCTCACAGCCAACCCATAGCGCTAACAGATGTCATATTTTCTCCCTACATTGTTATGCAACAGCTGTAGCTCACTCAGACTGGTATTATTCTACTCTGGCTGTGTGAGTCACACACATTTTTCTCTGTAGTGGAGCCGGAGCAGTAATGTGGCTCATATTCTCACTCATCTCCGCACCAGTCGTAGATTTGTTGTCCGTTCTCTCACTCAGGCCTGCAGTCCATCAGCCTCAGGTCTTCTCTTATGAGAGGCCAAGGTCTGCGCGGTCCCCTTGACTCCGCGGGACTTCAAAGCGTCTCATCAGCATTCATCAGCATTCCCGTCCACACGTCGCTCTCCAGCATCACGTCAGAGGAGTTCAGGGAGGGCTGAGTCACCTTGTTGCTTCCTGTAATGCACATTTCATCTGCACAAGGTGACACCTGCTTCTCACACTGTCTCTATTCTGACAAGTGTATTAGACCTATGTCTGGACTCAGGCTACACAATGTATTGCAAATTCATAGCTATATCAACAACTGCACTAACTGTATGCCACCTGTAGATGGCTTTTACCTGTGTGAATGTGAATGGTGTGAATCAGACTGGAGTAGGGCCCAGAGAGACGTGTTATTATTAATGTATTATTAACTTAAATGCTCATTAGGAAACGGTCGACTTCACAGGAGGCGTCTGCTGTAAAGTAGAGATAAAAATAGTGACAGAAAAATGTGGAACAACTGTGTATTTTATGTATTTTTTAACTCGACTGATATCCTTTTTCCATGTTTCCTTCCTTCGTTTGCTCTTTAACATGTCTTTATTTGGCACTGACTTATGTGTTTGGTCTGGAAGTCCAAACTATATCTCGTAGACAGATAAACTGGACCTTGGTTCAGTTTGGTCTGGACCGAGACCAAAAATTAGCTGCTTGGTCCAAATGGGAAAGTCCATACAAGTATTTTTTACTTGCTAGAAGTCAAGCTCATGTTTAACATTGCATTGGGTGCATTCACATATCAGGGCAGATTTATAAAAGCAAGTAAGAGTAAAAATGTATTGATAAAGTCAGAAAGTGTAAACATCCACAGATTTTTCTCCTAATTGAGTGGATGCTTTTATTGACTATACTCACTATGAAGACGTATTGGGCTATTAATCCCACCAGGCTTATATCATAACCGTAGAAGTGACTTAATCTAAAGCTGATGCATATAAAGGTCCTGCTCACTTTCCCAGGTTGCATCCCGATTTGTCCTTGTACCGTACTGTGTTGAGGGTGGGATACAGACCTCTCAGAGTTTGTCCACCCCAATCCTCCCTCTCTTCTTTCACACTTGATTAATATTCCTCAGCGCCTGACCTACATGGATTAATGCTGTTTAAAGATGGCTGCCCCTCAAGCTCAAACTGGGGCATGCAGAAGATTACTAGTTGATACTTTACGCTCTGAATCCCCCCCTTTTCCCCTTTATTGTGTTTGTGATGAACACTTTACATTTTGTGTATGTGAGTGTGAATAAAATTGCAGTTTTGGACTTTCAACTTGGTTTTGACGTATGGTGTGGTTACATGAAGGTAAAGTGAATAGAATTTTTGCCTGAGTCTGATTATAATTGGGGTTTTAAAATGCATAGCCATAGTCCAGTCAATCACACTTGGATTATGTGATTCATTCATGGACTACTGGTGCATGTTTACAGCTTAGTTGAGCTAAGGTTGGATAAAGTGCTTTTACTGGACAACTTTGGTCTCAAAAAACAAGCCAAAGCTAGTCTACTGTAGCCTGTTAAACATTACAACTAATAACCTACTTTCCCTGAGCTTAGACAGTTTATCACCGTATTATTAATGTTGATACATGACTCTGTTTATCAGCTTTCCGTTCCATCCTGGTCCTGCTGTACAAATGATGCTTTTGATTCATCAGTGTATTGTTTGTGAGTTAGATTGTGGGCCTCTGTATTTGTGTAGCCTCAACATTTGTTGTGTACATCTGCTATCATCTCATCTGAGTGTTACTTTTGGGTTCACCGGCACCATGGCTGCGAAAAACGTGCATAAATGTCACTATTTTGGCAATAATAAACATCCCGTTTTATGTTCAGCACACGCACAAATTATATTGTAGTACAGTAAATAGAAATGCAAATAGAAATAAAAGAAGTAAAATAAAAACTACCTTTAATCTCAAAATGAACTGCTTGTTAATAAATACTGATGTAGTGTTTTGCAATTATTAGATTCTGACGATGTCTTAACCTTGAGATAAAAATAACATACCTATGTTTTTTAAAAAAAAGGAATGTTAGGGGGAAAAAATATTTGACTGTTTAAAACTGGTCTTGTCCTTATAAAATTCTGTGCTGACTTATCTTAACCTGTTATTCTTGAACATTGATTGAGTTTAAAACCAGGTCTTTAAAGCTGGGAACTATTGAGCTTTTGACCTTGTGGCTGTATTGAAATTGCGTTGGATCTTGTTTCTCCTGTTTCTTTTTGCCTTGAGCTGTTCACTCACTGTAGACACTTCAAACCCACTTGAAAGCCATTAAAACCCACACAGTCTGCATTTCATTAGCGAACACTGGTGATATTTCTTTGGCTTTGAAATGCCCTCGCAAAACCAGCTCCAGTCTGTCCTTGAAGTGACCTCCACCCACTACACCTCCATGACTCTAAAGGAGCGTCTGATGTTCAAACAGCGTCTGAACCGGTCTCCACCTATTGCTGTAGGACGAACCCTGTCTCTTTTATGAAAAGGCTACTGTACAAGAGCGTTTTTAGTACATTGTGTATTATCCAGTCGCTGTAATGCAGCTGTTTGAATTACCACTTAGAAACCACTTTGATGCAGATGAGTTAGAAAAGCTTGCATTTATCGAGGAGTATGTAAAAGCAAAAACAAACTGTGCCTGGTTTGACAGATACTTAACTGTCTAACTGTGAGTTTAATGCCTATCATCTTTTGAAAACACATATCTTGCCAGAACCTTGCCAGCATTGTCTCTTTGAGATTGAGATTTAGTGGGGACAGCAAGAAAAGACAGATAGAGGCAAGTACCACCCTTTTGTAAGTTAGGAAAAGACACCAGGGCCTTGTGTAAGATTGAAAAGGTCTAACTATCATTTAAACCAGTATTTACGTATAAGGAATAGGGAATACTGAAAATGTAATTTACGGCAGTATGCATCCAAAAACATATTTTAGAAATAGGATCTTTTTAAACAGTCCCTTTAATTGGAGACGCCTGGAGGCAACAGCTTCAGTTCAGTGCTGTCAGACTGGTTACTTTAGTGAGTAATGATGAGACAGAATCCTTTGTCAAAGAGACAAGAAGATGCATCAAATAAGTGAGATCTTGATCTATCTGCAACATGACTGCTACATTAGCCTGCTGCTAATAAACGTCCAGAACAAACAGAAAGGACAGGTCTAAATAGATGGACCGAGACTGTACGCAGCCACAATCAGCTTAACAATCCTAAAATGATTGCTGTCCTTGGCAGCCCTTGACCTGAGGCCCTCTGTTAATCTGGAAACAAAGGCTTTACACTGTTTTGTCCATTAGTGATGAATCAGCCTCTGCTCTCCTCTGCCACTTTTCTCTGAGTACATCTTTCAAATGAATCTCTGTCATCCTGGAAGAGTCTCTTGGACTTGTCTCCATCAAGTGTTACAGTTTAGGACAGTTTGATATGGCACAGTTTGGAAAGTAAACTACAGTTTGGTGTAGTGTATTAGTATTTTCTGGAGGAAAAATTGGTCCAGGTTTATTTTTTTTAATGAAAGAAAAGCAGGAGAGGGCCTTAATCTACAACCTTGTATTTCTTCATAAATTTCATTTTAAGTCAGCTTTTACTATGGCAAAACGGGTACCCAGATATCACATAGTATCTCATACTCAACATACTTATTGAATATTGCTTGTTTTCAAGCAGCCTACAAACAAATATTTCATTTTCCTTCTTTTTTAGCTTTTTATCACAACAACAACAACAACACACGCATTGAGGAATTGTTGCTGTTTTGTCATTTCTCTTGTTTAAGTCAGGATTATTTCTTGGTCAATCGACAGACTTCAGTAAATTTTTTTAGTATTCTGGTCCCAAGGAAGGTTTGCTGAACTCTTTGTACCACTTTTGACAAGAGAGACACATCTCAAAGCCTACTGTAAGTGACCTGGACCCAACCTGGGTCATACAGCTTGGGGGAAAAAGAGCTCATGTACACCTTCCAAATAATAATCAGGTTTCTGTCCCATGGCCTGGTCCAACCTCTGGCTGATGATGCTGGACATGTTTTGGGGCATCTGCCAAACCACACGTTTAGGATTCCCTTAGCGTTTGCCCTCTGTGTTTGGCTGTGATTCAGGGCTTTTCGTTGGCAGACGTCTGTGCTGTGACCGGGCTGAGTGTGAAGCACTGAGTGAGTAGCTCAGACTTATTTGAAATTTAAGTAAGGTTAGCTGTCTAATGATTTTTCAATAAGTAAGAGAATTACGATATAAAGTTGGTTTAGAAACGTCTACTGAGTCTCAACGAGAAAATACCAGTAGTGACTCATCCAAATAGTGGCTATTGTTCATATTAATTTTGCCATGTGACTTGTGTACACACATGCAGGCCCGCAAATGTCAGCATGAAGTCTCGAGGATAGTTCTGGTGAAGGTATGATCAAGTTAACTGTGTGTTGCAGCAGATTCAAGAAAGAAAATGTGAAAAACTGGTTGCCTTGCTTCACATTGATCAAAACATCTCTAAGAAAGTCTCTAGATGTGTCAGATGTTTTGATTTCTGTGTTGTTTTGCTGTGGCCGCAGTGACTTTGATACTCTGAGCTGAGTCACAGGCCAAGAGCTAAAGCTGCTTTTGAGAAACAGTAGAAAACATCTGTCTCAGTGTGAAAGGTCCTTGAAAGTTAAGACCAGATAAAGTGCAAGGATCTCAGATGAAGAGCCAGTGCTTTTGAGGCACTGGAACATTTCATTACGAGACTGACCTGACAGGAATGTACTGAGGGCTATTTCGTCTGATAATAGACTGCCCTTACACTGCAGAGCGCAAAACTGAATGAATGACGTGATGTACTTTTATTTGACATTTACTAACTTAACTCTTTTCATTTCTATGTAGGGTTAATAGTGGATAGATTTAAGGCTGTTGGCTGTAGTGCTAAATTAATGTCTTTGTCTCTGTCTTCAGTGGTTAGTTATGGTTGATAAAAAACTTTAACTCATAGTAAACTAATAGTTTTATTTGAATTAAAAAGATTAAAAAGAAGTATTTATTAATAGGTTTTTGCTTTGAGGCACTTCTGACCAAACAAGCATGAATGAATCAACAAGTGTTTTCTGATTTGTATATTCCACATGTTGCAATAAAGCTGACATTTTTTCTATATATTTGGCAGCCTTTTTTTTTAATAACTGATAGTGTTTTATTTTACAGTTGGGCTTTCTTGGGATCGAGAAGAAATCTGCATTTTTATCAGAAATAATACACCAGAAAATCACTTTATTATGGTTAAATATGTTGAAAATTGTTATGACCTGGCTCTAACTGTGACAAAAAGTGAGAGACGGTTGATACGGTTTACAGGCTTTTCATTAGTTTTATTGTCATCAGTAATGTAACTGTATGAATTAGTGTGTATCCAGTTGTTTGGTGTTGTGCAGTGTTGAAGGAGGGAAAAACAAAAGAGAATAGTTGCAGCAAGCAGACAAGGCATCTGGAGCAGCAAGGGCGAGCGAGTTGAGAGACACATAGGCAGACAGAAACTAGAGCTTTGAAAGCAGTGGGATCATTGGGCCCTGGGAAATCCCAATGAGCCTCTGGGCAACTCCACTTCTAGACATGGGACAAGCACAGAGATGTTTAAGGGGATCGTCACAAGTCACTGTACCATTTTGTATAGTACACGGTGAATTCAATTTAAACATAGAGAGATTTATTATAGATTAGTACTACATTTGTTGCACCACAGTTTACAGATGTTAATGATTACCACATAACATTATTGCAGCTGAAGCAGGTCAGAGATTTGTGATATATTGAGTATACAACCTATTGGTCCAAAGGTCCAAATTACAAAAGCTCCAAACTCAAAATCTTCCATGTGGCTTGACCTGTTTACACTTACAAGAACAAATCTAATCAGACCTAATCTAATCTGGTCCATTTACATTACGCTGTTGACGTCCTCCTTCCTTCACTTTAACCTCATCATATTTTGAACTATCCTAACACACCACAGTTTTTCCTGCTGAGATAATCTGTAATGCATCTTCGACTCACGCTTTCTCATCCCCTTCAGCTCATTTTCTTTTATCACTTTTCTCCAGATTCAGTGATTTCAGCTTGAAAGAGGCTTGCCACGTTTCCAACAAGGCACTTTTGGCCTGAGTTCAGAGCTCTGATTGGTTTTGGATGAGATTGGCCTCTCTCCTGATCAAATTACTAGTCTCTCAGCTTACTGGGAATGGCTGCAGAAGTAAACCCAGTAATAATGGCATTTTAACCCTTGTTCATCCACAAAACAACAAACATTTATGGTTATTTTTGCCAATGAGAGCTCTTTAAGGAGGATGAATTAATGTAGCCCTTAACCGATGCTCAATAATAAGTGAGCAGTGTTTGGTCTTTATTTGTTTTTGTGAAAGATGACTGGATTAAAATTGCAGTTGAATTAAATAGTACTTATTATATCAGCCATTGTTGTTATAGCAAATAATTGTTGTAATTTCGCTATACTCTGGATAGTAACAATAAAGAATTTTGAATCTAGAATCCTATGCAGCTGACCTTATTACATTTTCACTGGACGAGTTAGCATTAGCTCCAAAAATCACAAACTGTGCATAAAAATGATGGTTTTGGCAAATGACAAGCATCAGACTCCATAAGTTTAATGTCAGTGCCTCGGGAGAGAACATCAGAGACTGGCTCAATCTTGATCTGTTTTTAAATCAGCCGCAATTAGCCGCTAATTGTACCGGCATGGTGGGGTAACTAACAAAGTAATTAGGTTAGATTATAGCTATCATACTAAATCACACTTTTTTATGCTAATGTACCCTTTAGTTTTTGTACTGTTTAAAATGTTTTATGTACTGGTTTGAGTGCATTATTGGCTGTATGAAAAGACATCACTTCTGCTGGAATAGAATGCTAGAATTTTTTTTTGGCTGCCACTGATTAAATGTTAACAAGCCGAGTAG
This sequence comes from Rhyacichthys aspro, assembly GCA_036850595.1. Classification (NCBI taxonomy): domain Eukaryota; kingdom Metazoa; phylum Chordata; class Actinopteri; order Gobiiformes; family Rhyacichthyidae; genus Rhyacichthys; species Rhyacichthys aspro. Next base: position 26,330,813 of record CM072159.1, on the reverse strand, counting down.
ACCAACAGTCAACTCTTACTTGGAGGCAGACAAGCAGACCCAAATGGATGTGAACATGTGACTGGCCAAAGCTTACACACTAAACATACTCGTTGATTGAGGAGGGCACAGTGGCTCAGTGGGTAGAGTAGGGCGTCCAATTACCAGAAGGTTGGTGGTTCAATTCCCATTCCATTCTGTTCATACTGTTGTTGTGTGCTTGGGCAAGACATTTATTTACTGAACCTGCGGAATCAATGGAACATAACCATCAAAACCTCATCAGTAAGTTTGGACATTCATTCTGTTACTCACCTTTGGAAACATAAGTCAAGCTGATGCTAAAGCCCTGGCGGCTATAATTGCTTATAAATGGATTTGAAACTGCCACTACATATCCTAAAAACAAATATCAGCATTGAATAAACAACGAGTATGTGATGCTCTAATCACACTTTTACCTACTACAGCTGCACGATTACTGTCGGTAATCTTTTTTTATTGATTGCCTCAGGTCAGGTCCTCTCATAACCACGGCAGTTGGGGTCATACGGTTTATTACACAACACAAATCTGCAGAGGCCAGTTGCTCCGCCCAAAATAATCTTTTTGAAAGCATCAGGTGTAATCAGCAGATCTATGCTCCCCTGTGTTCATTGGTTAAATCATGTTAAAGAGTGACCCGACAGAGGTGTTTCTGTTTGAGATGGATTAAGTTTATTGTGTTTCATGCAGGTATAATAAATGCATGCAGTTACCAAAGCAACACATATTTACTCTTCATCTCATCCACATAGCACACATTCATTTTCATTTATTCTTATTCCCAATGGGGGGATCTTAGCCTACTTCTTTTCCATTATTTTTAACAAGTCTAAATTTTCAACAAGTAAAATCAAGTGACTGCCCAACATTTGTACAACTTGCCTCTTAATCCAATGCCCTCTTCACTCTCTTTAGTCTGAGCTAGATCCCTTAATCCTCCCTTGAGAACAGTGCCCAGTCTGGAGTAGAAAGTCGTGTCAGAGAAGCCACCAACTGTTATGAGCTGCTTTTGATTAAATAAACTGTCCATCTGTCTTTGAAGAAGCTCATTTGTTTTTTGCCCTTGTGTCCTAAATTTCTGCTGGAGTTAAAAGTTTTCATCTTGAGTGAATTCGAATTCATTCGTGCCACTCCCCTTTGCATTCATTGCATTGCATTATTTATATGTCTTCATCTACTTTACATGTACGTAATTTACTCACACAAATGTACTTAAATGTTCATCAGTGTGAATAGCCCATAAGTATTAGCCCTGCAATTGACTGTTGTCGCCTCTATAAAGAAAATATTTTTTCACCTGAACTTGAACCTGAAAAACTATATCTGTGTAGCTCAGCCCTTTACTATTGTTTGCTTGTTGACATCATACTATGTATGGGACTACATTAAATTAACATTTTAGCATATTTTTTCACTTTTTTGAGCCTATGATGCAAAAATGTAATTGTAATTTTAGCTTAATATCTAAACAAAACATGTTATCTTGCTGTACATTCAAGTGGATTTTAAAATGAAATGAAATGGAATTACATAACTTTATTCTTCATAACACTCTTTTTGGAATATTTTGTATTGTACATTTATGTTACTTTACTTCTCTATAATAAGCTCAAATGAGTGTTTTAGCCTTTTTATTTTCACCACAGTTTACTTGCATCTACTTTGGTGAATTTCCCTCCCTCCAAGACCAGGTTTCTTGACTGACAGGCCTTTCACTAACTTCCTGTCTGCTTCAGTGGAGCAGCTAAGTGACAGGCTGCACAAGCTTTCCCGGGATGGATTTCAAAACAGATCTATGCTCTAACGCCTCTGTGGGAGAAAAAACAAGCTCAGGCCAAGCGAAAAACACACAACTAAAGTATCTAATTTCACCCATCTCGCCAGGGAAAAGTGTGGACTGCTCCTCCATCCTGCCCAGAGACAACGGTTTATTGAAGGCCTATAGCACCTTTATGTCGATGGAAAAATGTAGCGGGGAGAAGCAAACACGTTGAGCCAAATCATTCAAAATGCATAAATCCTAGTGATAGATTTCTGAGTAGGCACGATGCGGCATAAATCCAATCCTGCAGTTTATCCGTCCCACATCAGGTGAAAGGCCAGTTTGGGAAATTGTGCAAATGCAACTCCAAGCCAAAGTAAAGCTGATTCTGAAGGACCAGAAAACAGCACATCGGCATGTACTTGACATGGCAAATGGATGCCACCAATGCTCTGGTGATACATCAGGGTTCCAAAGTATTTAGCAAATCTAGCATCATGTGGTTAGGGTTATAGCAACATGGAAAATCACCATATTAGGACCTATTGAAGTGGACTAATGGTATATACTTTTGTTTTTGACAGGTATTTTGAATGTTAAAACAAAGACTCATTTTCACTTGATTGGTGAAGTGGGGTGGGTCAGTATTGGTCAAAAGGGGTATGAATTTCCTCAAATACCCTTACTAAATACAGTTGAGATAAACACTGAAGTCTGTTGATTGGACGATGAATTTGGTATTGAAAATAAATAAATGTTGCTAATATTATTTGGTCATATCTTTTTTTTTCTACAGATATGCATTTGTCAGAGCTGCCCTGAAACATCTGACTCTGGTTTGATGAGACCATGGAGTCGTCTTCTGAGTCGCAGCAGGAGGCTGACAAAACTTCAGTGAGTCTAATGTCTGACATCGACACACACAGACCAAGACATTTGATATTATTAAGGATGTTCTCAAATAACTATAATTTAACTTTTTGTAAAGCACTGAAATTGATCTGCCACAGACTTGCTGATTATGTTAATTTCCTGTAGTGAGTGTGCCGTCTGGTGTTGCAGCACTTCCTGTTCTTATTTTTAAACACACTTATAATAGTCTATAATAGGCAAATGTGTTTCAGTTTAATATAGTAATACAGGTTGCTGCTGTTGCTTTGTGTTGGCTTTGAGCATAAAATCAGAGGAAGCATTGGAATTTAAAAAACAAGGTGAGAGAAAAAATAATTCAATAATAATAATACAATAAAATATGGCAGCTTAAAACCCAGACATCTACTTTGGAAAAAATAGGTGTTGTGGAACTGCTGACTTATTCAAAACAAAAAGTGCCTTTATCAAAATTAGTGATAGCTTCTCAATTGCTCTTTTTTGGTCCAATAAACATGGAAAAATGGGCTAAAGCTACAAAAGAGAGTCCGCTGATAACGCTGGGTCATAACTCTTTGTATTTTGTAAAATTGGTCCCAGAAAAAAGGGTTTGGGAAATGCTAGTGTAAATGTTAGCGGGGCCAGCATCTAGCCTTGTGGAACACCTAAAAACACATGAAAGGCTACAGGTCCATATTTTGAAATAGAGATGAATAAAAATGCCAATACTTTCTGCAAATAATAGACTTCAGATATTACTATGTGCAAAATAAATGCAGATTTTTCATTTTGTCCCATAATAAGCCATTTACTTTTGCTTTATCTTCCAATATTCTGATAAACCGTTCAATTTCTTCCTAATCCTCTTCAGAAATTCTAGCTCTGAGCTGGAGGCCAATTATGATTTCAGATAATTTGAGTGATAATAGCTCTATCCATCACTTGACTGCAGCTCCACATGAAGACACAGCGGGGTTACTTAAAGTGCTTTCTTACCTCTCCAAGTCTAGTGGGGGAGTGAGTTTTAATAACATTCAATCTCCCTCATTATTACAAGCTAATTTCTCAGCCCACCTTCTCCTGAGCCCATTTTAGCAGTTTCATAATTAAACTATGAAGGCATAACTTAGACTCAAAGCCACATTGATGTGTTTACTTCTATTTTCCTTTGGATTTAATTGAGTTTAATGAATGTTTACCTCTGTGTCAATTAGTGAAAAAGCCCCATTGTGGTGGCGAGATTGGCTTGAAACATGGCCGTATTGTGTCGCTGACACTTCTTGCGGTTTTCTGAAGGAGGCTGTTGATGAAGTGGATGGCTCCCAGCTCAAGATGAAAGGCTCTGGGATGCTCGCCAGGGGTTGGCCGCCTCTCTCTTTTTCCTCTTCTTTTGACATTGACAGTCAGGAGATGCTTCAGGAAAGGCTTACGGCAGACGACCCCCTGCCATTTCCATCACTTTGGTCTTATTTACATCATACGACTATAATAAAGGAACTGCTGAGACGAAAGGCTGAAAGGCACAAAGAGGAGCTTTAGCACTTGGATAATGACTTTGAGATGAATGTAAAGAAGTGGATTGATGACTCAGATATGTGACAGACTGTTGGCTAAAGCTAAGAGTGAAATACGTTTTGCATTAAATCTTTATTTTTTTTTCTGATTAGCTGCAACAAATTAATTCAGTAAATGGAGTTGTTGTAATCTCATGTATGAAAAAAATTGCACTTTAAAGCAAGTGTCATGTAGTGATGGAAGTAGGCTGAAGACACTCTTTATTTCACTGTTCAACACTAGTTACACGGTACAGCATGGGTCTTAGCACTGCTTTTATTGTGTGTTTATTGTATTCTTTTAGATTTTGTTATGTGGTTAATGCTTAATCTGATTTACATTTTCAATTTTTCCACTATTCACCATTCCACTTGTGTCTAGTGTTTGAATGGACTCTACTACAGTGCACATAAAATGAAGTGCATTTTTAAACCACACCTTTTAACATTTAGTGTAAGGTCAGTTTAGTGTTGATGGATCATACAGTAACTTTCAAGGCCTGTGACTCTGATTTATCCGCTTTTTATTAGAGCCTTTTCACCACCATTGCATCCGTCAGGGTCAAAACTCAGGTTCAGTCAGTGAGGGATGCACTGGTAGACAGCATTTGGTCTTCCTTACTTAAATTCAAACTTTTTTTTACTTTTGGCTTAAATGCAAAGACTGGTCATGTCAGCTTATACTGCCTCTTCTACTTTTGACACCAAGGCACAGAGTACTCGACCCCAAGCCTTAAGGTTATAACCCAGTACTGAGGTATACTAGAACTTATAAAATATGATGTACTTTGAGATTATTTGGCTCCATTCAGACTGACAAACCACAGCATGTGCTATAACCTTTTTTTCTTGAAGTATAGCCAGACTTGGTGAGTACTGTCACACTTCTCCTGACTAAAACTTGTGTCTCTAGTATGACATGACTAGTATGACTAGTATGACAGACTACTTTCCATTGCCAATATGGGTAGACGCAAACCATACCACTTTGGTTACCCCTTGGCTTTTGGTTCCATCCATGTGGAGCTAGATATTGCTGTCTGTTGATTGGATGAGAATGAGAAGCCAAAAGAAAAACCCAAAATGTCACTGTTTTCTCAAACGTCTTGCCCTCCTCTTGTGATAAACTGTCTTATTCCAAGAGAAAATGCTACATGTAGTAATTTTATCAAAACTAAACAAAGCTGGCATTCCGGTTTCCAAAGTCAGTAAGAGTCAGTGTCGTATGGCTCTTGCTTTTTGAACACTGGGTAAACCACTGGGTGCCTCAGTGGTTTACCTAATAGAGCATACCATATACTGTAAGTATATAATGAGTATTCAATATTTGATTCGTGAGTACTGTCACACTTCTCCTGACTAAAACTTGTGTCTCTAGTATGACATTCTATCCTCTTAGCTCTAAGGACTGTAAAAACATAACATAATCTGAACTACTGACAGTAGACCCAGCTAAAAGTAACACCTATGACTATTTGACCAGATTTTAGTCATATTTAACCTCATTGACAAAGGCTGTCAGCTCATAAAATGTTGTAACAAAAACTATGGATAGGCTCATTATTATTAGAACTTTGGAGGATATTGTTCAGTAAAAATGATACTCTGCAACATGTGTTTGAAATGTGATGTATTAACAATAGGAACAAGCACCAGCAGACGTCTTTTGAGTTAGTGACACAATTGAGACTAAAAATGGTGGCTTTGTATTTCCTCTTTTTTTCTTTGGAAGTCGCTGCCATAGTCACATCTGAATCACACTCAGCAGGAGTTTCCGTCTGCAGCCGATAAAATTAGTCTCCGGTTAAAAGCCAGAGTTTCTTTTTAAAATAAGGTTTATATTTGAGTGGGACTGAGGTGTTGTATTTGTCTTAGGTTTAGTCTACTCTCAGTTCCCACATAGGATTAAAAAGTACAGTAAGTAATTTCTCTAAGTATAAGACAATGAAAAATATTACCATACAGATACGATACAAGCACTTGATGCCTATTTGACCTCAGATACTACCATACAAGTATGAAAGTCACTGTGAGTTTCAAGTCCCCTTTTTATCTATTTGTGTAACATAAACAGTGGAAAATTTGTAGTTTGACCTATTGCAATTTGTAGTTTGACCTATTGCATTGCCCTCTCAAAGTTTCTTTAGAATTAGCTTTATGACAAATGCTCCACATAAGTACATTCCCTGAATCTAAATAAAAAGAGCATGGCAAAGCATGAAGAAGCACATACACAGGATAAATATGAACATTTACATATTTAAGTAATTTTTAATCTTAATTGTCTAATCTACAGTGACTCTAATACCTAACTGTAGCCTGCATATGTCAAGTACAGTCTGAAAATCCTTTTGAAATCTCTGTTTGGAAAGAATTTTAGACTGTAGAAGTGGCAAGTTAGCTTCCTCATTGGAATCTTTGTTTGAAGACTAAAACAGTGAATGAACCCCATGATGTGAATCATCCATCAGCCGGCTCGAATTAGGCCGCTCTGAGTCCTGCTGTGCACTGGGTAAAAATAATTGATCCTATTTACTCTGCACGAGGACACAGTCTTGTTTAGATTCACCGTTTGCACCAGAGAGTGACGGCTAATTTGTTTTTACATTGTCCTAGTTTACAGGTTTTCGTAATACAGCATGAAGGAGAATACATTTGTCTCTAAGCAAGAACTCTTATGGTTATTTATGACTAATGGTCCAAGGAGAAAAAAAGGCTGTCAAGTTTTAATGTGATCTAGGTTGCATTCAGGATAATAAACCTGGTATCTTGAATATTATTTCTTCTGTCGGCATGTCCCTGCAGGGCTACTGTAGCTGTTCACATACTCTAATAAGTATAATTGTGAGATGTGGAATTGCACTCTGCCCTTAATGCAATGTAAATTCTAGCCTGAAAACAGTGTTGTGGTGACATTTTTAAAACACGAAGAGGCGTTTTGATTGAGTTTAAAATAAAAAACTCATTAACATTGGTCAGTGGCTGACATATTTGCCGTTTACCACAGGTGTGTTTGTGCTTTCCCTTCACAGTCAACAGTAACCAGCTTCTCTGCACAAAGTAAACACAGCAGACCCCAGCCCTCACCTTGCTCCAGGAGAACAAATCTGTATTCTGCTACAACCAGCACCACAAGGCTTTTTCACATTACTCACAATGATTAAAGATGAGATAAAACAAACTGCAGCTGCCTGTGATGACGACAAACCTTTTCTCTTACGCACTTTTAAAAGGAAATGTGCTACTAAGGCCTAATTTTTACAGCAGCAATGGAACCTGCTGCAGAGTAAAGTGCATTAACATTATCTGGACATAATAAGGAGCGGGTGGCTGCTCTGGGGTGTTTTTCAATGATGGCCTGGCTCAGCCGCTTCAGTTTATTGATGCAAAATAGCCTCAGTTGACATGACCAGAGCTAGTAAGTATATGTAGCTCCTTAAGGGTTTATGCTATGGTTGAGGTTTTTCAGTTTAAACAGTTGCTTACATCCTGTTTTTTTTTGTGGTTAAGACCATGTTTGACTAAAGGGCTGTGAAACATTTGTTCTGAAGAAGACAAAGGAACCTAAAGGAGGTTTTCTGGACTACTTTCTGCACTAATGTAGTGCATATATGTCAAATGAAATAAGCCACTGATGACGAACCTAATGTTCTGAGCTACTAAACATAATAAGACTACTGTAGAATCAGATACAGCTCTGTACCTGCTGCTAGTTTTCGCCTGCTCTCTATGGTTTGAACTAGGAGTGTGTTTCATTGAGAGAAATGTCAAAATGTATACTGTTGGGAAATATTGCATTATATGAAGAGAAAATATCAGTTCTATTGCTTCTTATCGAGAAAAATATAATTTGGCTGACAGATAATTGATTTACTAAAGGGATAAATGCTGTTGTTATGTGGTTATCTGAAATCCTTTTTTTTTTTTTTTTTTTTTTTGGTCTTGATGTCATATGCACTGACATCATGGCGTAATCTAGCTGGTTTATGATTAATTTCTATATATTATATATTGACTAAATCCTTAAATATTATAAAGTGGGATTTTCATGAGCTGTCACCCCCTGTAATTGATGTAAGCTTTGAACATGTTTTAGTTAGAGAAGTTAAACTGAACCCAATACTACCTCTAAAGATATGGATTGTCGTTAATATGGAATGTTTATCTAAGCTATATTTTATAGGGTAACAATGCACTTGACTTTAAATTTGTTTGAAATGATTTTACTAACTAATAATTGAATCAGCCTTTTAGCCACAAACAATATTCATACTTTCGAGTTATGAGCACATCAACACATTGATTCAGTATTCAGTGTAGATAAACAGGAAACAGTGAGAGGTAGAGGGGAATGACATTGGGCAAATGACCAGAGCCAGAATCAAGTAGGTGGTAAGCACTTTCCCAGGTGAGCCACTGAATATGTAAAACAGCATTACTGCAGTTTAAGCAGTCTTTGCCACAAGGATAATGCACATTTTGTAAAAAGAACATGTAGTTACAACACAGACTAATGATTGAGAGCCTCTTCTCTGATTGGATAAATTATTACAGGATACCAAAAAATGTAATTCTTTGTCACACTAGGACAGACATTATTCATCCACAGCAGTGGATGTTTGAATATTCAACTCTTACTGTATCACAAATGTACCACTTCTCCTCTGGATACATTAGTCAGAGTCTGAGTGAGAAAAGTAGAAGTTGTGGTTCAGCCCCCTCCTTTACAGTTAACAGTGTGGGTGAGTGGGAGGGTTTAACTCGGCGCAGACTGGACCAGGTTTAGTCCAGGACCAAGGAGCAGTAACAGCGACAGACTCTCTTCCACTGCGCACGGTAATGCATTTACTCTGGGTTCTTGTTAAGTCTGTAAATGGGAAACAATGGGGACTAGATCAAACCTTTCTTTGTAATTTTACGTAAAAGACTCTGTTTTCTTTGCACTTGTTTAATACACTTCTGTTTTGTATTTACTTTGTGACCTGGCTCCTGTGAATGCCTACACTTGTGGTTTAAGTGCATAGCAAACACAGATCATGCTTTTACTATTAACTTTGACTTGTTTTGGTCACTCTTTGTAACGTCTAGTCTGTATTCCTGGATCTTGTTGCAGAAGTTGTTGGTGTTTGTTGGTGGGGGGCATGGATCTAATGGGTCCTAATGACAGAGGAGAAGGCTCTTGTTGCTTGTAGCCGAGAAAGAAGAGAAAGCTGCTACAAACTGAGGCTGAACATTATAGAAACATGATAGCCGTTTAACGCAGTCAACTAAAATGAGATCTTACGTACTTGATAGGCTCAAAATACTTGTTTTTACAGAAGTGAGAACACATAATAATAAGATTTGGATCAAAAGAGTTGTAAATTTGTTTTTTGTTTGTGTAGGGTAGTTTCGGTTGTCTCATCCCTGTCCCTGTATACGGGATAGTGATCACAATCAGCAGGGTCAGTGAGGGGTGGGGGTGAGCTGTGACTCAGAGCAGTGCTGAGATAAACCTCTGTGAACTCTGTCTCTGTGATCGTTTTACTAACCGGTTAATGTGAGTTATGTGAATTACGTGCACATATACATAATAGTAGCCTTCGTCTAATTCATTCTGAGAAGCTGGAGTCTGAAGGTTGAAATGTGACTTGAATCACTTGTGGATCACATGTGAAACTCAATGTTCTACTTATGGTTTTTTATGCATTTCATTAATTACCACTACATACTTCAACAACTTCAATGTGGTCATGGGTTCTTTAAGTATGGGACCACAAAAAGGTTAATTTCATGCATTTACTAACTCAACAGAATAGTATTTACCGAGGTGAGTGCATGTTATCAAAGCGACCACCTTAGCCATAGATTGCTTTGGGAATTTATAATCTGGGCCACTTGGGTAGCACCCAGTGTCCACACATCTGAATTTTAGTGATGTGTTATGTGTTATTGTTTGGTTATTTTCTCCCATACTTTTCTGTACAGGATGCGAAAGTAGGTTTAGTTTAAGTTTTGTAGCAAATCAAACCCTCCTGTGCCCAAAGTAACAAACCAAAAGAACATAAGGACGGTGTGTCACGCCTCATTTACACTGACTGCGAAAGGGATTCCGTACGGAATCCGTAAGGACTGCCATTTACACCGGGTGCAGTGTGTGTGCTGTACGTGTCCGGAAATCTGCATCCGCGAGACCACAAAACCACAGGGATTCACGCTGAAGAGTTGAGTTCACGTGATAACATCCATGTAAAGAGAGAGGTGCTGATAAAAACTCACCAGTATATCCCAGAGCTCCAGCTATTTCACTCCATGCCTTCTCTTTTCTGGTGTTGTCCTTATAAAAAGTATGTGAAATATCATATGTGTGGTTTTGGACTTCCGTGATAAATCTCTCGTCGTCCGTGGTCTCAAATAACCCCCGGGACCCCGTCACTGCACTTGTAATTTCTTCAACTTCATGAAAATCCACATGTGGCGTCCGGAAAAAATAGACTTCTTGCGGAAACCTTCCGGAGCTCCGGATCAGGAGACGTAACACACCGCAGCTGGTGTAAATGCTCGCACTGACTACAACGGTTTCTATTCCTTGTGGCGTCCGTACGGACGCCGTTCCGTATCTGTTCAGCAGTCAGTGTAAATTAGGCGTCAGACAGGCCAACCCTGTACAAGGCACAAAATTTGTTTAACTACTCCGGTGTTGACTGAGTATTTAGTGTTAGCTGTAAAAAGGAAGACTGTGAGAAATGCCAAACCACCAGCGGTTAACTTAGTTTTGGTGTCAGAGTTTGCCCTCCTACTGAGAAGGAACACTCTATAGATTTCCTGTCAGACCACACAAGGCTGGTGGTTTCTAATCTGCCCTCCTCCTCATTTATCTGCCAGATATTAGTCAAGCGCTGCATTTATTTATGTAGTACCACTCCCTTTGCCCTTTTAACTGAGAGTTGTACATGAATAAACTCAAATAACAATGTATTTGGAGTATTTTTTGGTTTGTAGCTCTGCAGCAGCTGTAAATCAGCAGCCAGTACACCTCCTCGGACTGTAACCCTCAGTTGGTTCACTCTTAGGTGCTGGCCGTGGATCTACCTCGTGTCGACAGATGTGACAGATCTGTGATGGATTGGGACTGGCACGTGTTGACTTGGAGCTGTGCTTTCTCTCTGTAGCCGTAATGCTGCAGAGGAGGTCAAGAGAAGCCTTTTATATTTATGCAAATAGCTTTTTTGATTGTGTCATATAATTTGGTGGGCCCAGGCTTATATCCACGCACAGGACTGTTCTATAGCCTCACTTTCCACTGGTACAGTACAGGACAGACTACTTTCCAATATGGGTAGACGCAAACCATACCACTTTGGTTACCCCTTGGCTTTTGGTTCCATCCATGTGGAGCTAGATATTGCTGTCTGTTGATTGAGTGAGAATGAGAAGCCAAAAGAAAAACCCAAAATGTCACTGTTTTCTCAAACGTCTTGCCCTCCTCTTGTGATAAACTGTCTTATTCCAAGAGAAAATGCTACATGTAGTAATTTTATCAAAACTAAACAAAGCTGGCATTCCGGTTTCCAGAGTCAGTAAGAGTCAGTGTCGTATGGCTCTTGTAAACCACTGGGTGCCTCAGTGGTTTACCTAATAGAGAGCATACCATATACTGTATATAATGAGTATTCAATATTTGATTCGGGCTTGGGTCCATTTGCTCAGTGTCATTCCCCTCTCTCCCATCTTGTTTCCATTAAATATGAGCATCACTTGTGACATAAAATAGTGATGTTGGAATACCTCCAGCTAGGGCTGTGGCATAGATTGCCCTCAGTAAAACCAGGACCCTATTAATTCATACACAAGCACTCAAGCAACAGCAACAAGTCATAAAGCAGTCCTGAACAGAACTGCCTCCACATCTGTCTGTCACTGCACTGAGACACAAACTTTAGTGGAGACTTCTGTGGATTAAAAAAGAGACGTGTCTTTCCTTGTGAGTTTTAGGCCTGTGTCTCAGAAACAGATTTAAACTGACTGTAAAGGCTTTGTTTCCTCTGAACCTTCTGCAGCAGAGACGGAGGCTGTCAGCAGCAGGTTGTGTCAGCAGCAGATGAACTCTATGAAATGCTGCTGTCGTCCTGTGCCCCTCTGTCTGAGTGAGGCTCGATTATTTCAACACAAATCTGACTACAACTGTAAGTTTCATCTGCTGCACAAACTAATCATGGCTCCAGCAAAAAAGTGAGCAAATAAAGGTCAACAAAATGACACACATTACCCAAGCAGAACATCCAGGCTCCATCATAACACTACAGTTAAACTGAAGTACCCTTCAGACAGAGAAAAGAGGACAGTGTGGTTGTTGCTTCTGTTCTACTCTGCTGTTGCTGCTGTTGCTAAAAGAAAGTGGGTCAGAGATGTGCTGCCAGTGATGTTTAAACATTATGTAATATGTCATGGCTTTTTTCTCCTGCGTCAGCACTACTCCCTTTTTTCAGAGACAGACTGCTGTGTTGAAAGCACTCGAGCCGCCCTGAGGCTTTATAGAAATACAATCACCGCTGTTTTCTAAACGTAAGGCATTATTGGATATGAAATAATCCAATGCATCTTGAATTTAACCTCCATTTGCGTCCCATACAAGCTCTGTAATCCTTTCTACTGCAAACCAAGAAGCTTTATTCAGCCGAGTTGTCTTCTGGAAGTGAGTCAGTGCAGTCTTGATCACACATGTAAAGACAAGTCGCTGGGTGGTGCACATTCATCATCATTTATTCATTCATTTCAATTTTATTTATATAGCCATGTATCATAACACCAATTGCCCCAAAGGGCTTTACAGAGACAAAAGGCAGCAAATAGACAAGACAGCACCCCTCGTCCTTAAAGTTATTGTAAATAATTGGTATACAACTTGTTAAATAGAAGTAGAGCACATACTTGTGGCAATTAGCCAGACCAATATTCCCCTTTCCGCTTTTGTTTTGTTTACATAGAAGGGAATACGGCCATAAAATGAATGTAAGTCTGATATAAGCGTTATGAATGACTAGCAAGAGGTCTTTACAGATTAAGGCAAAAAAGCAATGTGAAAACTTCTGTGTAAAGTCAAAACTTAACTGCACATTGTTTGTTTATCTAAAACATTTGCACAATTAAACAGAACACATCGTCCCATAGCCATGTTTTCATACCTGCCCCATTCACTTGTAATGTGCCATGGCTTTTCAGAGGTTGCAGCCTCCATTTATGGAAAACTGTTAAAGCATCCGATGTAAGAGGTATAAAGTGACAAAAAATGTTAAGATTTGGTATGATCTTGTACCTTTAATTTGCTCAGAAAATGTCATTTTATAAAGGTTATCGGCACTTTCACTTTTGCTTCTTGGCACGGCTTTAAACAGCTTCAAACATTAAAAATATGTTTCTCAGCATCTCGGCCGGTGTCCTTGAGTGTCATTCCAGCAACATAAAAGCTGCTGGCACTAATCTAAAACCCTAATCAGAGCCCCTAAATTCACACAGTCAGGTGTCACCTTGACTTAAAACCCTCCCTTTTTTGTAAGACTTTACTGGTTTAAATCACCAGTTTGCTTTGACCCCGTATGGCTTTATTTTTGGCTTAATCAATCATTGTCTTGTAGGACGGCAATATAACCCACCTTGCAGTTAAATACACGTGAATATTTGATAGCATTCCTACAAACATGGCCGCAGCTGCTGCCTTTCCCGGTCTCTGTAATCATTACTCTTTTATAAAACTCAGGTGTGAGCTTATGAGAATTCACATTGTGGTGCCACATGTGAAGCAACAAAAACTATACTGTAAAATGTGGATGTGTCAGACGATAAAGTAAAGTAAACACTTGGAGGTAATTATTCTGCCAGTCATCTCCACAGTCATTTCCATAATTAATTAGCAGTATCCTCTGTGATCTGGTTCTCATGAATAGGCCTTTGTCAGTGAGGTTTATTCAGACTCATTGGTTTAAACTGGCCTCCGTCATTACACTTGACAAATAATTGGATATAAGGTGATTAAAATGGTTGTCCATGTATTTTTAATCATGCTTTGATTTTCTATTAAAAACTTGAAAATATTTAAAAGTGTACTAAGCAGGGTTTCCAGGTGAAAGTGTTTAATGAAACCTGGCCCTATGCCCATCTTCTCTTTAAAATCCAGGTTTATTCTGGCTTTTGAATAAACTGCAGCCTCATGTGAAATAAAAGGGATTTCAATTGTGTGATGATAGTCTTAGCTTTATAAAACCATCTTTAAATGTTAAACTTCAATTGTTTTGTCTCATTAAAACATGTAGAAAGCCATTACAACAACAAATGCCATGCAACAAAGACAGGAACGTCGAGTGCTAGAAAATCTAGAAAATGAAGCTTGACTCCTTAAGTGCTTGAATCTGACCTGAGAATAACCTATAGGTGTTCAAGGAAAGCTGGCGTCCAATCATAGCCTGTTTTCCCACAATGCTTTTCCTGGTAACTGTAGATGGGAGTGTCCAAAGTGTAACAGTGACACAGCGAGACAATGAGCTGAGCCGAGATTAAAGGAGAAAACACCGTGGATACCTCTTCACAAAGCCGTATTAATCTGTCTGTGACGTTCAGCCACACTCGGCTAATCCTTGAGCCTTATTGTTGTAAATATCCTCTCAGACAAACACTCGGGCAGCTTAGACCAATCAGAACAGAGATCTTTTTTAAACACTGTCCAATCTTCAGTCAGACACTATTTATTTATTGTATTTGGTCTCTGTGTGGATTAGGCAGATGTTCCCGGTAAAGGATGTTTATGTTTGGCAGACTCCACAGTTTATTCAGTTTGAATAAAGTTATTCAGTTTTCTCAATACAAAAATGTAAGAGTAATGAGCTATTGTCTCTTGAACTATGACGAGATTTCTGTTTTTCATCACATGGTGTTTTCATTTCTCCCGTGTGTATTCCCCAACCCCATGTCCTCATTGGCCCAGTCTGTTGCAGTCATTATGTTATGTTGTCTCTGTTGACTTTTTGGTTAAACTAAACTGTTTTTTCTTTTGTTTTCTGTCTCTTGTCTCCTCTGTTATGTTTTTTTTCGTTTTGGTTTCCATCCCGTGTTGCTGCTGCCGCTGCTGATGTCTCAACCCTGCCTCACGCAAACCTGGTCAACACCACACGATGGACGCCCCTCTCCCTGCTCCACGCATCGCCTTTTTCTGAATCTCTTTATTCACCGACCGCACTTATTCCTTTTCACTCCATCTTTTCATCTTATTTTGCTTTTACCTTTCTGTTCTTTTCTGTACCCGCCCTGTAGCACCATGCAGAGGTGAGAGAGCACCGGGCCAACTCTGGTAAGCCTTTCAGAAAACTCAGGCTAGGGTAAAATTTTAGAGATCGCTCTTTGACTACTTAAATTGTTTTCTTTAATCATATTTTTCTGGCCACCATATCTTACATCTATAATAACCTAACTTGCCCAGAGCGTTTAACAAGATAAATATCATCAAAAATATGCAATAATAATAAAATGACTTCAATGACATAAAAGCTGAGACTGAGTGGTTTGGCTCCAGCCTCTTGATATATTTGTCTCTTACAGCAGTAATAAAAGAAGGCTCTGCTTTATTTATACAGAAACAGTTTGGGACAGTTTAAATATGAACATGTCTAGGAGCCAAATTCCCAATTTTTTTTTTAAATCAAATGTAAACCACAGAGACATGAGCATAGATGACTATTTAAAAAGCACATGTGAACTCTATGTTTATACATCTGTGGCAGTAGCTGATCTTTATTCTCTTTGTGTTGTTGTGTGAAAAGCCTCCGGGTGCTGTGTCAGAGTAAGGACGTTCAACTCTGTGATATTTCATATAGAGTTAAGGTTATGATACTAAGTTTAATACAATGACAAGGGGAGTCTGGTGACTTTTGTTTTGAGAGGCGTGTGTTTAAAAAAATTGACTGAAACTTGTTTCTTGTAAATTACATTGTCATGACAATAGGTTAATTTGAATCCTTAAAAGTATATCACACATCTGAAAGTAGACCAACAGTATTCTACAAAGATACTGCATATTACATGTTTTCTTAATATTGAGCTTTATTTTATACCACAAAATTATTGTCATTTCAAAATTATCGGACGTTATGGTACATCTAAATTAAAAACTCCTTGTCAGAGCGTTCAGATATTGCAGCTCATATTGTTATTGCAGTATTCAAAACAGTTATCACATACCAAATGCTTTTCTAATATCGTGCAGCCCTGCAGTTTACCTTAAACTATGTCAGGAGATTCTTAACCTGTTTTATATTTTGATGACCTGGTTGACCGTGAATCGGCATAGACTATAAAGGCTACTCTTGTCATAGGCCTTGTAGACAGGCATTTGTAAAATACATTTATTTATTTATTTATTCAGTAACTTGTTTTCATGTAAAGGTGTGTCTTTTATTGGTTTAAGGTCAGATCTCAGACTTGTCGTCTCTAACCATTGTCCCTGTTCCTTGTCATGTTCAGGTGCAGCACTGAGCGGTGATGACTTCGTCCCTCTGACACCAGGCAGGATGAGCCAGCGCCAGGTCAAAGAGCGCGACAAGGACCGAGAGAAGGAGGCGGGGCTCCAGACGCCCAGCAGGGAGCACACGGCCAGCCCCTCCGCCGTCAGCCCTGGGGTCAGCTACAGCCACGGTAGGACACAGTAACTACCTCCATACAGCCCTGACAGCAAACGAATCATGATGGTGGTCTGAGAAAGAAAGCCTTGAGAAGTCCAAACAGGTTTTAGCTGGCTCTGGTTTTTGGTAGATTTGATAAGATTTTAGACAGATTTTAGTTGAATTCTAGCAGGTTTTAGATGGATCCAAAAGGGTTCTATCTGTATTTGAGCAGGTTTTGGTGAATGTTTACAGGTTTTAGTAGGAGTTTATCAATTATTACGTGGGTTTAAACTGGTTTTAAAGGGATCTGAATATGTTTTAGTTGGTTGTTTAGTTTAGTTTGAACTAGTTAAATGTGAACTGTAATTGATTTTACATGGATTTGGATAAGTTTTAGCTGGATTTGAACAGGTTTTAGCTGGATTTTAACAAATTCTACTTGGATTTGAGAAGATTTTAGGTGGATTTGTGTTATCATGGTTTTATTCTGCATCAGCGTTTTGTACTGAAGCTGTATACACTTTGGACTTTGCATTGTATGGGAAAGAACTTTCTGGAAATCCTACCTTTGATTTTACTATTACCTTGTAAAGCTGTGGTTGTTCTTAGTAAACCTGAGATATAAAAAGCTGTTGTGAAATAATCCCAGTCTGACAGTGAGGTCCCAGACTAAAATAGCTCTTTGTGATGAAGCATAAGCTAAAGATGCCTCACACTTCATTACTCTGTGCTGACCTACTATTAAATCTAACACACAGATGCTTGAACACATCACACGCACCACTGACCTGCACCTGCAGGAGAAAACACATTTCTTTATGTTTACTGTCTGCCTTGTGTGTTTTTTTTTTTTTTAATACACTAAATGGTTTCAACATCACATTAGTATTTTCTAAACCCTTTGGCCCCACATTAAATAAAACAGAGGATGTGAAAATGTTCCAGCTCCAGAGAAGATGTGACTGTGTCTTATGTAACCTTGAGTCCTTATGTTACACTGCCCTCTGCTGGGATTTTGTTTTACTGCAGTGTCTTCCTAATGTGAAATACTGTTTGTAGGCGACTGTGTGTGTTGCTGTTGTGATCTAATGAGTTTCAATATTTTTTTTACATTTTACTGACAACCTCTCCATGCAATCGATTTAATTTGTTTGATTTAAGTCTTTATTCTGTTTGTTAATATGTCTTACTCAAAGTTGTTAGCATTATTCTACCTAAAGGCTTGAAGTCTCACGGTTATGATGTGGCAATACAAACCAAGCCTTTCTAAATCATTCAGGTACTTCTAGTTCCTATTAATACTGGTCTTCCATTTACTTCTTTAGATTTGTTTAGCAAGGGTGTAAGAACTTACTTTATACCACTAGAGGGAGCAATAACAGTAGCATTTGTATCACCTGGAGACAAGAACATATTTTTATCCAACCACTGCCTCTCAGTTACTAAATTACTAAACTAAATGTCTACTAAACTAAATGAGGCTCGAGTGGACCTTCAGCTTAGCCTTATTTTGAAACTTTTTAATAAACTGCAGAGCTTTGGCAGATTCATAAGCATTATTGTCTTTCTGTTGAACCATAGCCCCCATACACATCCAGTCTGCCACACATCATGCCCTTTTCTTTATCTTCCATCTACTTGTTTTTTGTCCTGGTCTCTAAAAGCTTTGGTCTTCACTGCAAGGAAAACCATTAAAAGCACTTTATTTTTCTCTTGACTCTCTACAACCCTAAATACATATCCAGGGGAACATCTTTTTAGGAGCTGTTGAAATTAAAGTGATGTGTTTTCAATTATTTCTTTTGGCGAGATCCAGGCATCTTCTCAAAGTGAAATGTGTTATTTGTTCCTCCTGAATTTAATGGAGAAGCTTATAGTTGAGAGCCACAAGGCGCCTGTGACTTCTGCTGTGACTCAAAGCTATTTCTGAAAAGTCAGAGGACGTCTGTGGGAGCATCACTGCTGAAGGTGTGAAGATGAATAATCTCAAGTTCACTAAGCTAACAAATCTTTTAATAGAGCAGCTGTTTCATTTGGAAAAAGAAGAAGGGATGGGCACTTAACGGAAAAATAATCTAAATCAACATAGAGAACATGTTATCTCTCTTATCTTTTGTGGAGATTGCATCACACTGTGAGACATGTTACAATCAGCTTCGTCTAGAATCAGCTTTACCCTGTGTTGTCCTCTGTTGTGTCTAATGCTGCTGTAATGATGTCCATAATAACTCTGGAGACGCTAATGTCAATAATAATTAACAGAAAAGGAGTCATATCATCCCCTGTGATGCCTTTGTTTAGTCAAGTGGCAGGAAAGACTTTAGCATTGATTTCTGCAAATTAGCCATGTCCTTTGGAGGCTTTTTGTGTTGTTTAACTTTATGTGGCCTGTAAATTATATTAAACTTGGTCTTAAACCTGATCTATAAAAAGGAAGGAAGGTCTGAAACTAAAAAGTATCCACCTTAAAACTTACTGTGCTTTTGTTTTGTAATAATTTTAATTAAAAATACATTTGAATTTCTGATTAATTTTTTGTAGCAGAACAAAAAGATTCAAATTTGAAAAAAAAAATAAATTATTTTATATTTTATATTTTTTTTGTCTTTGTTTTTCTGTATGTTTTTTATACAAGGGAATTGGTATATAGTTTATTAGTGTATGGTTTTATGGCCTAAAAAATTAAAATGGCTTAATTGATGTAGTAAGGATACTTGCTACAGAATAGTGAATAAATGATTGTAATATTTATATAAAGTCATCTTGCTCAGAGGTAGAAATAAGTGCAGTGAATAATTTTCTTTGATTGGCCCACACTTGAGAAGTGCTTCACCTTGTTCTGACAAGCAGCAGCACAAGAAGTGATTACTCTAAATTGCTAATTACATAATTGCTCCAGCACAAGTAGTATAGTCACTAATTAGATTATTCCTCCTCCAGCTTCAACGTCAGCGTGCCGTCCACTTTACTGTTTCTGCAGACGGACCATACACAGAGAACAGTGAAATAACAAGTTGAATGGTGGCAGTAGGAGTGTACTTTCTAAAGGAGGATGTGTAATGGAGACATGCTGTTCTGTTACTTATAAAGACTCATTAAATAGTAAGTATTTTGTGTCAGTGTTGGTACTGTTCAATAGAGAGGCCACTCTTTGGGCTTAATGTACCATTTTAGTTTGCTCATGCTTTTAGTCTGTTCAGTATGCTTCCAGTAGTCTTCCACAGAAAGTTTGTCAGTGAAGGTGGTAGCCAATATTTTATTTACAAAGTTGAAATACCCCAACAACTTCCATCCAGATCCATCCAAAGCATGCAGGACATGTGCAATAATCTGATTCAACAGCTCCTCTACGCTAAAGTGGCAAGTATTTACTCATCAGCATGGTCACTGCCAAAGAGAAATCAGAAAACAGTCTGAACACTCTAGATATGGCATTGAAGTTTTAGTTTAATTGTCTAGACGTTTAAAGAAGGAGAAGTCAATGCGAAAACAAGATGGGAAGGACCAGAAAACTTTGAGGCTCCATTTCTGCCACTGGTGACGGGGCACAGTGTCTCAGGAAGTACAGCAGGGCGTCCAATAACACAAAGTTCATACTGTCCTGTTCTTGGACAAGACACTTCACCCAACCTTCCTCCAGCATGTGATTGTGGTGATGTGTTTGGCGGTGGTTGGAGAGTCCCTTGGCTCCGTTGGCATGGCAACAGAGATAGCGTACCACTGCCACAGAGTGAATGTGTGAATGGAAGCTTGATGTAAAATGCTTTCAGTGCCCAAGAAGGAAAAAGCACTAGATCTTTTCCAATCAGAAATGAGGCAAGAAACTGAGTGAGTTTAAAGCCTGGTGTACAGCTGACAGGGCACCCACAACTTCCATGATAGTCAGATATTGTGTTGTTTATTGTGTAGTTTTATATATTGGTCTTTTCTTCTGTTCCTTTGGGCAGCTGAAACATAACTTAAGTGTATTAATCAGAACCTGTCACACATGTGACGGCAGGTAAAACACCAAAGTTTTATCAAATGAATATAGCACATGATGCAAAACTTCCCAGCTCTGCGTCTACTTCGCTCTTGTGTATTGACTTACACAGTGTATATCTAGTAAATGTTTTAACTCATCCAAAGGCAGCACTTTAAAATCACTTTTATACCTCTAGCATTCATGTTACTATCCTAATCAAGATTCCTTTGTTTTGGTGAAAGCTGAGATCTACCTGATTCAAGGTCTTTTTTATTTAGGCTTACTTTACAGAAATTATACTTTTAAGCTCACCCTTTTAGTGAATTGAAAATCATCATATCACGTGGTACATTGTGATTTCCACCTCTAGAGTCAGCTCATGGACCTGGTCTGTTCTCTGCAGTTCTGTTTGCTGAAGAAAGGTTCTACTCTACTCTACGTTATTTGAATGCATCCAGAAAATGCAGGAGATATGTATTCTGTCTTGAGGCTAAAGTGGCAAGTATTTTGTGTAACTTGAACATCAGCACACTAACTCTCAAAGGGAAGATACTTTAAATGTGGTATTGGAGATATTATGGTCATTAAAAGTGGCCTAAGACTAATACATAGTGCTGTATGTGTAGGTAACATGATAAAAAGATTAGGGAGGCTTTGACTTGAGTTAAGCTCTTCAGTTGTAAATTGTCCAGTTTAGTCTATTCATGGAAGAAATTACTTGCTTGACTCACACTGACACTGATTTGTTGTTGTTGGGTTGAGTTTTGTAGCGTTGTCACGTCCGCTCGGAGCAGACAGAGCTCAGCGGGCGTCTGTGGTCCGACTGTCGGATCAGCCTGACTTTTTCCTCCATGACTCACCGGGAACCAAAATAAACCAGGAGCTTGTTTGACAGCGCTTTTCCAATCGGCTTTGAAGCTGCTCTCGCTTTAACCGCCTTTCAGTCACTCAGCTACCCCCATCCCCCCTTCTCTCTTCAGGTAAACAAGAGGCAGTGGCTATGCTAGTGAAAAAATAAAAGCAGTAGAAATATAACAATGGGACATGAATGGGAAAATGTGTAGGACTGCATGGTATGAAAAAAAAAAACAACGAAACAATGTTGTTAATGTTGCTATATGGCTTGTGATGATTTGAATTTTCGCTCTAGCATTGTAAAAGTTATTAATTTTATAAATAAATATTTCAACTTGGGCCTTGTAATAGTTTTTGAATTGTCACATGACTTTTAATAAAAAAAAAAAAATTAAGGTTCTGATTGGCCCAAAACTATTAAGATAAATATCATGATATAATATGATAATTTCATTTTCACTTGGTCAAAGTGGAAGTTGTTGAATTGTTTTTAAATTGTCTTCTTTTGCAAAGTAAGTTATTGAGTTGAATTAAAATGCATGAGGTCTAGACTAACTTCAACTTCTCCAATTAGTGCCAGTAACTACTGTCATTTGACGCTGGCTGTCGGAACCACAATGTGAATCGTGATATGTCTTAAAATATTAAAATTTCCCTTTTGGCAGAGACACTAAATTGTTGTGTAAAATAAAAAGTCACCTCTAGACTAACATGTGTTCACATGAATGCCGCAGACTATTATGTCAGACATATTGTGATATAAATTGTTGTGTTGTATTGAATTTCCACTTAAGCAGAGTCAAAGTTATTTATCACATATGTATAATGGGCTTGTGACTAAATTCTGGTACCAGCGACTATCGCTAAGAGTTTAAAGCTCGAGTCTAAGTTCTACTTCACATGAGTTTTTTAAGGCTCTGATTTGTATTTACTGTGAATGTAAAAACTACGGTGATGTGGCTTGTGATATTGGAATTTCTACTTTGGCGTAGTAGACGTAGACAGTTTTAAATTAAAATACTTAGAGACTCTAGATGAACTTTCACTGATCACAAATAATTTTAAAATAAAAAGATTTTTTTTATTAACTTCAAGGCTCAGTCTTTGCAATATTAAAAGTGTGAAAAATACTGCCATATAACTTGCAATATGTAGAGTTAAAATTTATTGAATTGTATTAAAATGTATAAATTAACCGCAAGCTCTATGCAAACTTCCTTTGCGAACGATTGAATACTCTGATTCTAAAGTCTTTGCAAATGTGAAAACTATTGTGATAGGACTTGTGATATTTCAATTTCTACTTAGTTTTGTATTGTATTAAAATATATACATATAACTTATAAACTCACTTATACTGTTCACTTTTCATTAAAGCTCTGAGTAGCCAAACTGTCAGTGTGACATGGCAGCTGCTTACTGCATTAACAATGCATTTGCGACATGCTCTACAGCCTTAACGTGTAGCTCCTGGTGGAAAAGGCAAAGCAGGAGAGCAGGTGGGGTCATCGTGGATTTAAACCCAGCTTGAGAGATTAAGCCCTGTCTGACGAGGTTAACTGCACGAAGGTGGGTGGGCCTTTACTCGTCTTTATCCAATCAGAGCCAAGAACCGAAGACCTAACACTAAGAGGGACAGAAGCTGGAGGCACAGACCTGTCCTGGAGATAACATCCACCTCGTGAAGGTAAAAGGGCGGCGTTATGGGCCGTATTTCAGCCTCAGGGCCTGGGCTCTGCTCCGAAGGCCGAATGATTTTGTGGAGTGACCCTGTTTGGATATTTTTAGAATGATTCAGACGATAACACTTGGGATACTTGTTGAAAAAGCTGTAGCCTAAAGGAAAGCAAGGTACAGTATGGAGTAGTGTTAAGTGACATTTTACCCAGTAGCTTCCGTGTAGTACACCGTAGTACCCTTCTGAGGATATAGGGAAAATCACACCATTTTGACTCACAAGAACCTGTTTACCTTGTTTTTACAAAGAAGATTGTCCAGACATCAGTACACTTAAAGTCTGAAATATTTACAGCAAAATACTGCCAAATGGCAACTGTACATAGCTAATGAGAGTTTGTTAAACTGGATGTTACTTGGTGTAAACCTCGTGACCTAAACTGCTTTATGACATTTGACTGTTCTATTGTTTTTTATAGACTGTTCAAAAAGTCTAAAATATTTACAGTAAAATATTGTCAAATTACAATAGTAAAAGAAACATAAAAGCCAAAATAATGTCACTGTAGTAAATACCCAGAAATAAATAATTAAAATAATTATTTTTAGGACATAAAGACATCAAACCATTAAAATGCAACATTTTCAAAAACAAAATAGTTAACTTGAACCCTCCCCCTTCACATATCAGTAATTGCTGTAAATCATCACATTTTGATTTTATTTGAATTTAAATTTAAAATAAAAGATAAAATTAGATTGATAAGATTAACCCTAACATTATAATACGCTAGGTAATTTATTTCTTTAGGATAGCACTGTAAGTGTACAATTGCAGTGTATATACTTATATCATAATGTGTTTGATAATGTTCCCCTATTTTTACAGTATAAAACTGTCAATTGCAAGTTCCAGTTGGTACAGTTTCTAAGCTGCTTGTACTTGTTTGACCTCCTCAAATACTGCCACGACAGACATAACACTTCACTCATTCTAGTAAGCATTTCCGTTTATATATACATTTCAGTTTGTCAGATAAAATAATGAAGTAAATCTAACTGCCACAAAAAGGGTCTCCTTTAAAACAAGTCCCTAATAAATCATCTGAAAAATCAACATGGCTGTGAAATCTGGGTATGGTTCATGAATATTAAGCACTCATATAACACACATATTTACAATTACTAAATTTTAAATACTTATTCTTGGAAAAGTGGTTCCATGACATCTCTAGTTTTACCTGCCTAGAGGTTATTCCATACTTCTTTGCTGATTTTGCTGTTTGTGCAAATGGGCTCAATAGAGGATAGAATAAAAATCAATTTATATTCAGACTTCACTTGCCAAAGTTGGTTAGAAACAGGATCCACGGTCGATAAAAGTTGTGGCTTTGAGGGAAGATAAATACAGTGGAAGATGCCTGAAGGCCTCAGCTGAAAAAGCCTCTTTGTTCTGAGGCTAATCCCAGGCTTACACACAGAGTCTCCTTCTAGCTTTTACGTAAGAACAGAGATTTTTGGCTCATGTGACCTACTGTCTGCCGCACATGCTTTCAGATGGGTTACTGTGTCATTACCAGACCAGGAAGATGTTGCTGTGTTACATACTTTGATACAGTTTCCATCATTTCTTCTTTGACTCCTCAACTTAAAATACAGAGAGCAGCTAGACTCACCGCTAACTCTGGAGGAGGCTTTCAAAGGCTGTCTTCAGATGAATTCAACAATATTATTAGTTTAATAGGGTAATAAGCAGAGTCAACAAGCTATTTGCTAACTTGTTACAGGCTGCAGGAGGAGGATAGATCTTCACTGATGGCTGCTTTCTTTGACTTAGCCGTTCCCTCTCAGCAGCTCACCCGATCCACTCGGGACACAAAGCACTGTAGCAGCGAGACTCAGAGCTCTAGAAACTCCATCCGGCCACTGGCCACTGAAGTCTGATGAGGGCTGATGTTACGAACAATGCTCACGTTTGTCAGCTTCACACATGACAGCACATCTCCGGCTGATTTAATGAAGAAAGGAGAAATCTAGCTCAGTGCAAACATAAAACCATCGTCAGTCTTTTAAGTCGTTTCAATCTTTGAGGTTGTGGCAAGTATTCTGTCGGCGTAACTTAAGCAGTGCTCAGTACACTTTCTCAAGACAAAAGGGCATTAGTCAACAAAAAGGTCTGCATAAAAAAATGGTTTGTAAGCGGGTACATGTGTGCTGTCAGTGAGTGGGTAGAGAACATTAGCAAGTGGCTCAATATTTGGATGAAGTATTCAAATGAGCATTTAGGCCACATCAGCTAAAGGCTACGAGCTACAAGTCACTGCAGGATTAGGACCATGTTCACTTGGATACAGAACAACAAATAAAACCTCATGGAGGAGATCTGTGCTTCCTCATCAAAGACTGTTAAACTCTACCTGAAGAACATACAGATTGGTAAATTGCTAATAGTAAACTACACAGCAGCAACATACATGGGTAGACCTTAAGTCCATCAGTAGAACATTGACTTATATATGAGACAGTTTTTTTTATCACCAACTCTAAAGTGTCTAATTTTGTGTCTTTAACTTCTGAATGATAAATATTGCTGCTTTTGTTGCTGTGGTGGGCATCTATCTTTCTGAAGGCTCATACATCTCAATTATCAACTCACATTTATCTTTTTCCTCAAATGCCATTAAAAAGGCTCTGGAAAGTTTCAGTACAAAGTGAATCTTAGACTTTACAGCTAAACCTCATTTGATATAACCTCTCTGTGACCTATATGCCATCTATAATTGGAGCATGTTTCTCTAATGTAATTGGAGAGGCAGAAATGGAGGGCTGCAGGTTAATTAGCTGTGAGACCTGGGTTATACAGCATGTCCTTATTACCCACATTAATTAAAAACATGTTTGAGTCCGCTCTACAGTTTTCTCAGGTTTACGACCCATCACTTTGTGCTGTTGTTTTTACCGACTGCGGTTTTGTTTGTAGGATTAAATGTCTGTATTGAGTGTGAGATGGGCGTGCAGCCAGAAGATTAGGAGCTAGTCGGCTAAAGTGACCAGGACGTAAACAGAGCAGGCAAACTGAAACGTAGATGGACATCGGTGGACGTTGCGTGATTCAGGTTGGATTTCAAAGATAAGACAATGCATGTCCAAGCAGAATTGTTTTGCCAGTAACAGTGTTGTGTTTTGTTGTTGGGTCAAAGACTGGAAAGTTTCCAGCTCTAGACCTAAGTAACTGTTGCACTGTTTTGGTCACAACAGAAGTACATTCAAATAAGACTGATTGCATGGCGAATCAATTAGGGGTGTAATAATATCAAAATCTTACAAAAACAGCTATAAAGTATGATTTTATTTGCATATCTTTTGTGCTGCTCTTCTGCAGTTGACAGAGAGATAGAGGTTTGTAGCACACACAAAAACTACCACATATTTTAACAACATAACAATATAAAGAGACGTCTTCTAATAACTAATCAGAGAAGACGAGCCGAGAGCAAACACTTAAATCACAGGTTTGATAACAATACAATACAATTTAAAGGCCCACTATTGATTTGGTATGTATTAATTTAACCAAACTTCTAAGTCTAAAGTCTAGATAGAACAGCTATTTTATATATAGTCTTAAGTTCCAAGTTTTTTTGCCATTGATACAAGCACAAAATTGTACACATTTATAGGAATTGTAGTGCAATGCTTATAGAGTCAAACATAGAAAAAGAACACTGACAAAATCTTAAAACACTCTTCCCTCTGAAAAAAAAACAACCTTAATAAATATATAAATACAATAAATGAGAGACCCAGTACGTATGTTGTGAGTTTATACTGTCTGGTCTGCTATGTCTCAGGCTGGAGGTTTTGTGCTTAGGCCTGAGTTGTGAGTGGCCTGGGCTCTCTTTCTGCAGTGTTGCATGTAGAGGGTGTACATGGATGGTAGGTTCGTCCCCATGGTCCTCTCTGCAGTCTTAATGACCCTCTGGATTGACTTCCTTTCTGCCTGTGTGGCGTTTCCAAACCACACGGTGATGTCGTCAGTCAGGATGCCAGCCCAGTTCGTCCAGACGGCAGCCTACGTCGGTCAAAATTATAGTGTCTATTCAGTAGAGTTAGAGAAGATTTAGTAAGTAGATTAATGAATATAAAGTCAGACATGGTAAACATATTACTGACTTTTATTGGCCTGACCTCATCCCTCATCACTCTTTTCTGCAAGACCGTAATTTCCTGAGTCTTTTATCCTATTTTATCCTGAAGTAGCCCACAGCTCACACACACAGATAATGAATTTCCTGTGAACCATCTTCCTTCACACGGAATACTCTGAATATTTTTTCGTTAATTACACTAAAATGCACTATTTTGTTTGGAAGGAGACTGCATCGAAGTGGCGCGTGTGTTTCATTGCCTTTTTGCATCAATGCAGTTTGATCGTGAGTCATTAAATCTATGCACTGAGCTGTATTTATGCATCACTACACCGCTTGAGTGTAAATAGGGTTATGCATTTCACTTGATTTGGTACAAAACCAGGCTGCTGTGTGGATGCTTTACTTTGGTTTTGCCTCTTAGTGAAAACAAGGCTGTAATTTCTCGTTTAATGTGAAAAATCTGTGTTGCACCATGAGAAAGATTTTTCTTCTATCCTCATTAGAGCCTGTGTTTTATTCTTATGTGTCCAAATAGATAGATATTAGCTTGTTTTAGGTTAATATATACTTGCAGTAAATGTGACACATAAATCTGGTGTGTGTTTGATCTTTTATGTTCAAATGCTTCTGTGTTGAACTCCAGTCATGTGTCAGATTTAAGGAAACCTTTTTTACAGCATCTCTTTGAAAAAAAGAAAAGGAAAAACTTGTCAAAACACGACAGTTTTCTTTCTACTGTTCAACAACAAGGCTGGCTTTGAAACAGTTGGATCAAGAAGCAAGAAGTAAATGTCAACAGGAACCGATCTGTGATGACAGCTCTTACTGATGAGGCTCGATGATGCATTATTAACAGACTATTGAGTCCACTTATTTACTATAATTGAACTGTAGACAGATGGAAGACTAATGGGAGGATGGACATATAGATCAGTGGACAAATAGATGCACGGTGTATAGATATGAAAGGAAGGGGTGTCACAATCTTAAATGTAGAACGAGCAACACCGCGTTTATTACAAAACATCTAAGTAGAAATAGTTAATTAATCTCCCACCCACTTGGCCCCATCCTTCAGTCCTACCATTCAGTGACAAAACAGGAAAAACAAAACATGGCGACAGAGCTTGTAGATGTTGTGAAAAACCATGGAAACAACCCTTTAAAAGCTGCCTTAATTATCATAAGAGGCATATGATTGAATTATAACTATAACTGGAAGGATGCAAAGCTCAAACTATTTATTTAAATTGAAAGATAAATAAAGAAGCGTATAGAAAACACTCTTTGCATTTTGTCATCTTAGAATCATCAGGTTCTAATGATTCTAAGATCCTCTTAGAATCATTAGAACCTGATGCAGTTTTGAGATATTGAAGTTTTTTACATAGCAACAATGACAAGTGTGTCTTACAGTTAAAACAAGCATAAAACTTTGCAATACTCCTCATATAATGTTAATAAGAGAACAGGAAAATGTCAGTAACTCAATTTTGGTGGATAATTTGTATATAATGTCTGTATCACTACTGCCACTAATGCCCTTAAAACAAATGGTGGTGCATCCAAATATATAAATATAGCTCTCGCTTTGATAAGAGATTAGTCCAGAGCTTTGTGTTTCTTTATATTTTATAATCACTTTTTACTATATCAAATATCATAGGTCATATCATTATCACAATATTCAAAATAGTTATCACATTTAATGTTTTTCTAATATTGTGCAGCCCTTATTATGGCAACATGCAAAGTACAAGTATGCATTAAAACACTAAATAACACCAGCAATAACTACACTCTTTCTTTGCCTGTTCATACTGCTATAAAAGGCTAAGCCAACCAAGTCAAAGCCATGTTGATAATGTAAAAAGGAAAAGTTTCTTTATAGCAATAGCATAGCAATAATCTGACTGAGAATTAGGAGATTCCACGAATGGACCAATAGAAGGATGGATTATAGAGCTCGGGATGTAAACAGGGAACTTCAGCTCTGGCAGTATTTAGAAATCTGAAAAAAACTCATGTACGTCATTACTTCACAGACACCTTGATGACTAATGCCTCTGAGTGCACTTCATCTCTGTCGAAGTGCCTCTTTTTAATCTCTGATGATGAATTCCAGAGATTGGTGCTGAGGAATAGATAAGGCTCAAGTGGTGTGATTGGGAGCTCTCGGTCCTGAAGAGAGAGAAGCAGTGGGAGGGGCTCGGCTTGCGGTTATTAAGCACTTTTCCAGGCTGCTGCTTTCAGACGTGCACAGAGCAGCGAGATGAGAGGCAGGAAGAGAGCAGCCGAGCCGTGCACATAACACCCGAGCTCTGCTTTTTGTTCTCATGTGCCGGCCGTTTCACTCAGCAGCCACTTGAGTACTCCCTCACTACTCCCTCCAGACTTCTTCTTCCCGGATACCCTCCCTCATTCCCCGGTGGACTGTACCTGAGCGACTGTCCCGATGATGAAAGAAGAGGGCGTGCTGAGCCGTCGCCGCTTCTCCACGTGCGGCGGGACGGCCTCTCTGCGACCGCCGCACCCGGACGGACGCAAACTCATCCGCAACGCCTCGTTTGGGGGCTATAACGAGCTGTCACCCATCTCGCTGCCAGGTGGGTGCATGGTGTAGCCCATAGGGAGTGACCGGTTAGTGACTGTTTGTTTAGTTGTGCGTGGTGATAGACTGGTAGCGTAATACTAGACGTGATAAATGAGTAAAGGTTTCCTGTGTGGAGTGTGTGTGGCAGCACTTGTTTACACCTTTTGGAGATGTTTTGGTGGTATATTTTGAGGATTGAGTTTAGTCTTTTAGGCAGTAAGACTTGGACTTAAAATATTTTTGTTATTATCAAGTAGTGCTTATGATACATCGCAAATTTATCGTTATTGTGATATTTATGATTGCAATATTTATATCACACAAAACAACTTGTATAGCAATTATTGTATAGTATAATAAGCCAAATAGAGCCTTAAATCAAATTGTTGAACAAAATAATTATTAGTTCTGCCTGTAAAATCAATGGAAATTAGGTCATATCTTTAACACAATATTCTATATAGTTATAGCACATGGGATATTTTCCTAACAATGTACAGTCAGAGGAAACTAAGTGCTTATCAGTCAGAATTTACAAAAGAATACATAGGTCTTTGCCATAAAGGCTTTTGGAGGCGGTAAATGAGACAGCCATTGTTCTTGAGTTTCGGTGTGTCAGAGTTATCGGACAGTTGGTAGTTTGTTAAAGACTTCGGTGTGATTTCACATGTCAAGACATTTATGTTTTTGTTTTTTTGAAGATATGAAGTGTTCCTGTACAATAACAAAATAAAGAGAAATACAAGGATCCTGACTAACTTTTAAGCTGGAGATTAATCAGTATTTAAGACTAAACCAGAACTAAAAAGGTCTAAAATGGGACAATGTTAAAATAAATTGGGGCTAACTCAATAAAGACATTTATTTCTACAAAGAGTAAATGCCTTACACATGGAAGACTATAACATTTTATATATATAACAACAATAAGTCATCACGATAAATTTGCAATATATTGTGCAGCACCAATTGTGAGCTTCTCAATTTTGGTTCAGACTCAAACTTGAACTCAAGGTAACATTTTAAACATTTGGACAAGATTTACTTTTACTGTGGTGGCACTGACCTGAATTCAGAGAGATACCTATATCTAGAGACCTATAGTAGCAACACATTCACATTGCAACAGTTAGGACAGTATTAAAATGTGACGATCTATCAGTGTATAGTTGTATGTGTGGCCTTTCTGCAGCTGTTTGTGTCTGAACAGGCTTCACTTGGCTGCTGTTTGCCTATTTTAATGTTTGTTTATTCATCAAAGTAGGAGAAAACGCAGTGACTACTTTGTCTTTCATTTTTTTTATAAGAACTGTTTTTGTGTTGCATTTTGGCAGCTTCTGTTGACTGCTGTCTAGACTGGCCTAACTGATCCGGTTTTTTTGCTGTTGATGTCAAATTTACAAACAGCCGCCCTAATGGGAGTTTCCACCTCCACTTTGACCAAGGATTTGTTGGGTTTTATACATTGTGGTTTCTTGAGATAGCTTTGGTACTGTGTATATAAAGTGTTAAAATAAACCTTTTTTTTTTTTTTCAAAAATGTCATATTTTAGTGGTGGTTTTTATACCACAATGTATATGAAATTACAAACCGCATAACTATGTGAGGTTCAATTGTGGATGCAGGACAGTGATGGTGCCTCTTTCGGGGTCAGACCTCAGATCAACTGCTCAGGTTACACTGATACCTCTCTGACAGCGCCGTGATAATCCGTGTTTCTCTAAGCACCTAATCCAATGGCACATTTAGGATTAAATCAGTCGAGTGTGCATTTGTGAAATGACTTGCTCTGCTCTTGTTTGTCCTGTTGTAAAGGACACTGACAGCTGGCAGTCTCGGAGCCTGGGGCGACTGCACCACTGGAGCTGTGAGGGTGGATGTTCCTCTTTATAACCTTATTATTTAGGAAAGGCTGACTGCGCACAAAGCCGAATTACAACACCACACCTGGTCTCACTTCCCAAAGGAGCTCTGCTGTTTTCTGATGAGGGCTCAAGCGCTTCATTCAAGGGCAGTGCAGATCTTGATGAGTGTGTTCTTTGTATCATACGAAAGTTATTGAAAAGATAGAAATAGTGAAATATCCTGTGAAATGAAGGGCTGTGAGGGGAAGACTCTAATACCATGACTTTATAGTGAATATAGAGTGAATATGCAATACATGGAACAACACAATCCAATCAGAGTAGGAAAAAGGGTCCATATTTCAACATTGCATATCCCCAACCATCTACAAAGTTATATAATTTCTCGATCATTACACACATCAATAGACTCCACAGTTTTCAAAAGTTTGTGACTGAATTTTCTTTTCTTCCTTAAAATTAAATGTTGTAAGGCTCTATTTGGACAATTATTTTGACAGAAAAAAGTAAGACCAAAACATTTTTGCGATGCATGCTTATCTAACTACAATAAATACTAATTAGATGTGAACCAAAATGTAAATACTACTAACAAACAGAACACACAAACAACTCTGGAGTTGACCTCATGTTTCTCTGTTTATGGTTTGCTCTGTCATTCTCTTCTAAACACGACACCCTTGTTCCGGTCTGCGTCCTTCAGAATTACAAATCTGTGATCTGTGAGACGAGCCTGAGTCATCGTGTTTATGCCGTCTGTTCTCAGCTCCGACTCATTCATCCCGGTTTTAGATTCTCTTCCTTCAGACTGCAGTCAACAGCTGGCTCAGGCAGCCTACGCTCGCTCACTCTTCCTCTATTCTTGCCTCGTTTTCCATCTCTCGATGTTGTGTCCCACCCACATAAGCTTCACAGTGGAGTTTGCCGACGTGATTGTTGTGTACTAACATTTTCAGAAAACAGAAAAATTTTCAGTTACTCAAAGATGTGTTTTGGAAAACTGCTTTTTGGGGCCTCATCAGCTTTTGTTTGTCCTGCAAAATGAGGAGTATTGCCAATATGTTTGCATTTAGTTCGACTGCTGCTCAAACACTGCTCAATTGCCCATTAACAGTGACAATAGGACTGGATGTTCCTTTAATTAGTGGGAGTGGAGGTCACAATAATAGTAGCTCTGCTTCTAGTGGTACAAACCCTGCTAATTAAATGACCTTTAACCTGATGACATCAATAGTACATACATAAAAAAAACAATATTTTATATTAAAAACACAGAGGTTAACCATTAGAATGGTGCTTCCCTTTCTAGCATCCTGCAGTCATTTTTTAAGAATTTCTGCCAACCTCCTGCTGTCTCCATGTTGTTTGCAGTGCTTCGTTTACTGATGAAAAACTCATTTACTGATGATATGATATTATTCTTTAGTTATTATTGGCCCATACCTACTCTCTTTCAAAGCATGTGTGTATGGTGTACACTCCAGTTTTTGTTTGTTGTTGCTAATGTAAACACAACACTGTGGAATCATAACTGAACCATGAATCTTTGTTAGATAAAAAGAGGCCCAAATTGTGTCTTAACCTAATTTTAACATAATATGCTGTTACATCATGTTGATTTTTTAGGACACAGCTATTGGGACAAAACCATTAACTTCTCTATTTGTCTGTGAATCCATTAGAAACTAGAAGAAAACAATGGATTAGTCATCATTTGCTAATGTGTTGGTGTTGGTTGTATAATACGCATTAAATGTGACCCAAACTTAAGGATGTGAGAAACTGTTTTTGTCTGTACCTGCTGCTAGTTTTCACCTGCTCCACACACACAGACTATTGCCTTGACCACTGGATTGACACAAAAGTCCTAAACCTCCTTAAAGACAGTGAGGCACCAGCCGTTAGCTCTGGACTTGACCCATGGCTGTAAAAACTGTCCATGCTCATGAACTCATCCACTGTGGACTATAAATAGAGCTGCAATGCAAAACAACAGCCATGGTAATAGCAGCTCCTGAAGCCTACACTGTCATCACACACATCCACTTTAAAATACAGTCCTGCAGTTTCTCTGAACAGGCTCTGAACCCAAAAGACAGCAGGCTATTACACTTCTCTCTGACTGAATAGATGACTGAAAAGTGAGAGGTTAAAACAATGAAGGCAGTCTTTCAATGCAACCTGAAAAATCTGGAAAGTAGGAGAGTAGTTTTTAGCAATAAAGCCATTTTTTTACATCACTGTGCCTTTATGCAGGTGTGTAGTAACAAGTACAATATAAATGGGTATAAAATTTTACCCTGTGGAACTCCAACCTATGTTAAAATATTGTCTAAATCTTAAAAGATAGTCGACATCCCATGTAAAGCTTGTATTGTGCAGTTTAAATATGGGAAATATGTGAATGAATTGTATAAGGCCAAAAAAACATTAAAACAAAGCCTCTAAAGCCACTAAATGCCTCAGTAACATATAACAACCTTTTTAAACATTATACACAAAAGCACAACAAACTTATAACAATAAGGCTAATAGACTAAATATTGTTTGATTTAGCAGACCTTGAATTGCAGTCAATGTGGTGGGTGCTTGTGGGGTCAACACTTTGACTGGGTGCTTTAGAAAATACAGAGATTTTTGTGACGCCAGTGACTCAAGGTTTTTAGTCTGTCTGTTATAAAGCCATGCAGCAACTAAGTCAACATTTTTTCCATTGTTTTAATACAGATGGTGAGTGTCAAACCCAAAGCTTTGCTAAATTAAAAAACTGCAGGGTGCCTCAAGGTTTACATTATTGAGCATGAACCACCTAAATTGAAGTGAGCCGCTTTGAAATCCCAGCTCTGTGTTTTCTCTCCCTCTCTACTTATCTTACCTGTCAACATTTGTCTAATTAAACCTAAAATGTGCCCTTTGCAAATTTTTTTATTCATAATTTTGAAGTTCTGTGATTTTTATTTTTTTTTTAAGTTAGTAATTTTTTATGTAAAATTAAAAAAAATTAAATCTGTTTACTATTGTTTGAATCTGCAAGTGTCGAGCAGTCAATCTAAACGGGCAAATGGGAATAAATAGTAAAACTGCTGAACACAGTATCTGAAAGAAAAGAGGGAAAGAAATAACCTAGAAAACCGTGTCTGTTCTCTAACATCCCATTGTTTGGTTACTTTTTATCCCTGCTCTGTCTTCATTCCTCTTTACTTTCTGTCATATTGTGTATGTGTTTATTTCCATAACAGTGAGTATTTCATCAATGACACAATCCTTAATAAATCTTTGAAAAAGGTTCCACAAAAATAACTGTTCAAGGACGTGGAAAGGATTCTCTTGTTTTAGTACGTCACTTTGTTCACTTTTGTTTCTTTCCCGGGACAAGGACTAACCGACTTCAAAGCGACACTGATAAAAAGGTGAGAATGAGCCTGTGACACTAATAGAAGCAATGGCTTGTGGTGAATAATTAGATGTGATTCTGGTGGAGGTCACCGTGACTCAACAAAAACACTCTGTGAAGAATATAACCTTGGATAAAATAGTGTTGGATTACAAAGACAGAGGGATCAGGGATTTCATGATGCCTAAAGGCAGAGGCTCGGGGGTTTCATGAAGCCTGAAAACTGGAAATTTAAATAGTAGTTTGATTAAAATGTCCAAATGACATGGAAACCATAAAAATAACACATAGATTTTTTTTAAAACTGGTGTATTATTGAGCAGCACTGAAACCCTGGGTCCCAGATTAGATCGATACATGTAACACAAAAAAATATTGTCAGAACATTTTTTGAGCAGAGTTTTACCCTTAATCCCATTGTTTTCACTGAGGATGTTATCAAAAACACCACCTTGGC
Source organism: Rhyacichthys aspro (assembly GCA_036850595.1). Lineage (NCBI taxonomy): Eukaryota > Metazoa > Chordata > Actinopteri > Gobiiformes > Rhyacichthyidae > Rhyacichthys > Rhyacichthys aspro. Next base: position 26,295,018 of record CM072159.1, on the reverse strand, counting down.
TGGATTTAAAAGTTTGTACACTTCTAATTTCTTTCTACACTTTCTACACTACAGTTTCTACACTTCTAATGTAAATGTAACAAAACTCACCATAATCAGAGTCAGTGAGACTGGGCTTGTTTCGTGCAATGCGATTGGAAACAGTAACACAGTGTTCTTTATGTCCAGTTTACTCCGTAATCTTGTCCTAGTTATGTCCTAGTTACTGTTATGGCTAGATAAGATTTTGGAAATGGAAGCAGAGTTTTTTGGTGCTTTTGTAGCAATCTTGGGATTTTCCTCCTTAACTTAAATCAGAATATAGTGAGATTTGAAGTTGTTAATTGCCTCTGTCCTGAATGTTCATGTTTGTTTTCTTTCAGTAATACCAAAAGCTTATCTTTTCATGTAGGGTGCTGGGTTTCTATGTGGTGAAGCAGTTATATGCAGCTTTGTTGTTGATGGCTTCATTGCAACTATATTTCTCCTGCTCATCCAGCCATCTTTCCCTTATTTCTTTAATTATGCACAGCAGAAGCAGGGATCCTGTTGCCATAGCAATATTTGAAAACTAAAATTTGTGTTTTCTGAATTTGTTGCTTTTAGGTCGCCTATTGCCATGGTGACCAAAACAACTGCTCATACAATTTATTCTGTACACGGCAAAAAAGAAAAGGGAAAAATAATGATAAAGCAACACATTTATACAAAAGCATTAATAATAAAAAGTCATTGTGAGAAGTGGAGAATTGAATATATTGAGTTTTAATTGTGTTTTTTCTGAAGTAAGGGAAGAGATATATGTGTCTTTCACAGGGCTTTATAACAAGACCTAATATTGATTCAGAGCTGCATTAATCATGACAGAGCCGAGGTGTTAGGGCTTCAAGAGTAAGGTCATGAATGATACAGAGCCACAGCTGCAGATGGGAGCCTAGCACATTACTTTAAGGCTTGTTTTTCAAAATAAAGCATGTTTGTATGTTGATCTTGCATTTGTTTTATCCAAATTTATAACCTCACCTTTTAATTCAGACCATAGCATTGTCAGTCGTTATCTTGAGCATGTTGTCATGTTAGATTCTCCTCTCGATCCACTCTCAATAAGTGGGAGACAAATGACTTCTATAACCTCTTGTGGCTTTCTATAATGGCTGAATTGCCCTCGAGATGTTTTCCAGCTGAAGTTGGCATGGAGATGTGTCTGTCGAGTGTGTGCAGATGGCCCACTGTCACGGATAATGTGAAACAAGAGCCACGGAAACACTAGACGACGGATAATTATTTGGCGTTAGTTTAAATTAGAATGAATCAAGGTTGACTCTTTGGGTGTTTTGGGTAAAATATTGTAGTAAACAGATGAACCAAAGGAACTAATAATGTTTAACATAATGCTGCATTGATGTCATTCTTGGTGGTGAAAAAGTGATTGTATTGATATTATAATTACCTTGTGTATTTAAATGTTTTAATGCCACTTTAAACAATTAAATACAACTTTGTTTTACTCTCCACCTTTGTGTGACGTCATCAACAATGGCTGTGGTAAACATTTGACCAATCAGAGCTTTAAATCACATTATGTCATGACTAAATTAGTTAAAAGCAGTTACTGAAAGCAGTTTGACCAGTGATCATTGTATTTATTTTAAATCCATTTCAACAAAGTGGATAAATATCATATATTAATATATATTTAACATTGTTATCATATATTGCATGTTTTCTCTCAACAATTGCTGCACTTGATAAACATTCATTTCTTCTTGCTTGATGAAATTATAGGTGACTTGATAAAATGGCTTGAACACCAAAAATTTAATGTCTATATGACGGAAATAATTGAGTTGTTTTCCAGACCAGAGTGAACTGAGATGGAGAAAGAGTCAAGCTCCAGGTTACATTACAAACAGACCCGCTATAACACATCGATTGCTTGACTTTTCTGTGCAGCTCATGCTTTCATTTCAAGAGGAGTCTGTGGCTTGATCCAAAGAATGTGCAATTGAATGTAATAGGATTTGAGGTCAAAATACTGTAATTAAAGTAAAAGGCATATAAATCATTGTTTTGGTTCGTTTGGTTTTTGGTTATAAAACCATGATTTGATTCATTAGTTTTCGGTCAGTGGTAAACAGAGCAGTTCATCTGATTTAATACTGAGAGCAGCCTGTGAGACACATAGCATGAAATATTAATATTTCCTCTGTTGGGTTTAGTGCAGCAGAGCCAGAAAACTACAGGGATCTCAGCAGTGACCGGGTTTAACTCCGGTACAGTCCAAAAACCAAAGGAGGCACATAAAGGTTATATACAACCAGTGTTTCTGCATTTACGGTTAATACAGCATGAAATAACATTTTTAGGCTTTCCCTTTACAAGATGGATGGATGTTTATTTAGTTTTGTCTTGAGGCTCCGGAAACTCCTATTCTTTGTCTGTTGGTGTGTCCTGTTAAACGTTTGTAGTAGGCATCATCTTCTTGGATCTAATCTTGTTGTTTGGCTTGATTCCAGTCTCTCTGAGGGGCAGTACTCTCCTGTAATATTATGTAATGGGATTGCAGTTGGCTGGCCCAGATTTTAGAGTAGATTTAGACCGACCTGTTGCTAATGTCACTACTAATAGCCTCAAACTGCTGGTCTGAGTGAGAGCAATGATTTCTGTTAAGGGTTTATGAATTATTTTACAGTAATTATGTTTATTATAAATCACACAGACATTTAGTCTAGCGAGTCTAGCATGGCATTTGCCAGTTCTTAAAATTTTCCCTGTTTGGTTTCCATGTTATGTGTCATTGTCAACAAAATATTTTATCCTTAGATCCTCCTTTTTATATACCTCTCTGGGGGTGCACTTCCACCTTCAAAGACCATATCTTGAACTTACATTTTTGTTGTTGTTGCTCAGGCTGTACAATAAATCACAAATTTATTGTTATTGCAATATCCTTATCTCTACTATGCAATGACATTATGATCTTCTATGTTACAGAAATGGACGGTGGAGCCTTAAATCAAAATGTGGTCCAAAACAAATAAAAAAGTTTTGTCCAACTTTTATTCTGGGTTTGTCCTTGGTTAAGTTATGGTTTAGTCCTAATTTTAGTCCTTTGTTTTGTCCTGTTCAGATTTGGGTTAATATATTTTCAGCTGTATACCCTGGTGACTATACCCTGACTGGTTGGTCCAGAGCCTTGTATTTGTTGATATTATCTAAATTAATTAAACTCTCACTCTTCCAAGAGTGAATTCAAAATAGTGAGAGCAGTGATTACAGCTACAGAAAACATGCAATGTCTCACCATGGTGCTCATTCATCCGAACCAATCACATTTGAAAATCAATGTCCATTACTGATTTGAGATTCAGGTCTCATACTGGGATATGGTCTAGCACTTCAACTTTGAAAGGATAAAATGAGTGAATGGATACTGTATGTGCATCTTCGTATTGTGCAAGTCTTTACTTGGTCTCCTGAAAGTCTTGGTTAATCTTGCTCTATTCTTTGTCTGATTGTGTGTCATGTTAGGAATTAGTAGCAGGCGCCACCATTGTGGACATAATCACATTCGGGGTATATGCCAAATAATGGCTGGAAAGATCATCTGAATTGCTGAATTCTGACCCAAGGCTAACACATCATGGAAAAATCTTAATATGATTTGGAGAGCGCTATGTCTTTTAACTTTCTGATCATTCTTGCTACTTTCCTCATGTTCATATAACAAGCTGTAACTGGTGAGTTAGTTTCTGTGAGTCACGCTGCTCAATGTTTTCTCTTGCTTTGCTTGAGCCCTAATAATCTTTTTATATGTGTTTGTCTAAAAATGTAAAATGCCAGTGCTGAAAAAAGACAGATTTAATCTGATCAGATTCTTTCTCTTTTTTCTGCAGGCTTTGAGAGGGTCAAAGAGGACCTGTTACCTCTGCCTTTGAAAGAGGATGCTCACTCTATTTCCAAAAGCAAGGTAAGGTAACTGTGTGTACAAATGATCGTCTGCTTTCAGAGTGTTTTTAACGGGACGAGAGAAAATGGAAGTATATGTCTTTATTTTTCTCCACACACTCTTGCTTCAGGCTTCGTTTTGCAGCAGAGATGACTCATGCGTCTTATCCACTATATACAACACACACTTAGCAACACTGAGCTCAGTCGTCTCTGGAGTGGGCTCATTTATTTGGTCAGAGTGAATATGCTGTCTCATTCTGCCTTTGGTGATGCTTGTATTATTTAAGTTCTCCACTTTACAAATTTTAGTTTTGAAACAAGGGTCAGACAATGGAAATCAGGATGATCTTTTTTTTTTTTACTGATATTGCTTTCCCTTTTCCAATGTTCAGACAGAGTTTCAATGCATTATGAAAGTCCTTTTGAATCTCCTTGAAATTTATGGAGTCATTTTCCAGTCATACTTAGAAATTACCTAAAAATTGACCAAAATGTGAAAGTGTGAGTTAATGAATGTATTACTTTTATGCCTAATGGTGCCTTCTCAAGGTATGTCACAGGTTCAAAAGCTCCTCTGCTTTTGTCTTTTCTTTTTCTTTTCAGTCAATATTTTAGATTAAACTTTTGTTTTACTATATTACATTACTACAGCTTATTTTAAATCTACGATGGTCCTAACAGGTCATCCAAGGTGTCAAATATGGTGTTAAATATAGAGCAATATATGGAAATGAAAAATGTGAGGTAAACCTGTGCAAACCTGGTCTAACAGATTATGGTCTAACAGGGTTAGACCATAATCTGCTGGGAAACTGAATTTTGACTGATATGCCAGTTGTTTAAATAAAGCAGACTGAAGCCTTGATTATTCCTGTCATGTCTCGTCCTTGTCGTGGGCAGATAAGGCCTTTAGTAAACCCAGCTTTAGACGCCCACACGTCTCTGTTCTTGAACTCCACATCTAATTGGCTTTTGGACTGACCTGCAGAAACAAACCTGGGTCACAATAACCACAACAGACACAGACATGATACATATGCTCTTTTATATCATTTAGATCAAATATATTTGATAGAATATGACTGTATTTAGGGCAGAATGTATTCAGAAAGAGAGGAGGCTGTACTCTCTTTATAAACATGTTGTATTTTGCTGTTTGTGTGTTTTCAGTCTGAAACGAAGCTGTACAATGGCTCGGACAAAGATGTGTCTGCCTCTGGAGGAAAACTCACCAAGAAGGAGTCCCTCAAGGTTAGTCAACTTTAACCAGATTTTCTTCATCTCAGCAAATATATCATTATGTGAATAGTAGGCACGCAGATGGCACTAGAGACCCCCTCTGTCTCTACAAAAGGCGACAAACATTGGTAAAACAAATGATTAATCAGGGTTTCTGCTATGTACATTGGTACACAAGTAGTGGCGGCCTGAGTTTAGTTCTTAATGAGTCACACATCGTTTGAAAGAGCCATTTCTAATCAATAAATTGTAACAAACTTGTAATCAACACTTTTAAAAAGTTTTTGAGTTAGTCTATAGAGGGTTAACTGAAATAAAATTTAAAATGTTAGCATTGTCCTCCTGGCCTAGTGTTCATCAGGTAGGCCTTTGTTTATCTTTGTTCATGGTTGTTTACACATGATTTCAAATAAAAATCCCCCAATGGCTTTTTGGTGCAAACCATTAGCCAAAATTGTGCAAAGTAACTACTTTGGCACTATTTAAAGTCCAAATTAAGCAAAATATCTAACAAAGTTGAAATCAGGTGCTGACAGTTTGGTCCCCCCCAGTTAAATAATCCTATCTGCAGCCCTGGTGAATAGTATAAGTCAAATCAAGTCAAACTTTACTTCTATAGCATATTTATACACTTAAATACACTCATCCATTAGTAAACATAAAAGATTAAAACAATAAAACAGGCAAATAAATAGAATAAATAGACTGCAAGTACAAAAGCCAAGGTATCTGCTTAATCAGAGGTGATTATAGAACATAAACTGCCAACATGAAACGAGGATATATATTGGCAAGTTATTGTCAATTGGTGTTTTATATTATTTCATTATGGTGTTATATCAAAGGTTTTTTGTTTGTTTTTTTGTTTGTTTGTCTTGTAATGACATAAAGATCCCATTAAAACCCAAATCCTCACAAGACACGACTTATCACCTCACTACAGCCTTTCCTGTACTCATCCTTGCTGAACTGAAGGGAAATTATTAGCTTGTTTGTCAGCATCTGCTTTATTGTTTATATTTTGCTGCCGGATGTCTTTGCAGGTGCAGAAGAAAAACTACAGGGAAGAAAAGAAGCGAGCAACTAAAGAGCTGCTCAGCACAATCACCGACCCGTCTGTCATCGTCATGGCCGACTGGCTCAAGGTGGGGACGCTATGCATGTGTTATAGTTACTTTTGATATATTTCACAAATTATTAAGGCCAAAAGTCTGGTGCTATATTGTCTCTGGGCCTGATTAAGTCTTTTTGTAACCACTTTCCTCATTTGTTGATCATAACTAGGATATTTAGTTCTGCATTTAGATTCCACAGCATCTAAAGAGAGCGCTAAAGAGAAGATGAACAATAATAGATGGGTAGAGGAAGTTTAAAAAAAAAAAAGTATTATATATTATACTTTTTACATGTTATTGTGTTAATTAGTGGGTAAGCTCCTACTGTAGGTGCAGACTTTGTGACCGATTTGTCCATATCCATTCTCCAGATCCGGGGCACTCTCAAAAGCTGGACCAAACTGTGGTGCGTACTGAAGCCGGGTGTCCTGCTCATCTACAAAACTAACAAAAACGGGCAGTGGGTCGGGACAGTGCTGCTGAACGCCTGTGAGCTCATCGAGAGGCCATCCAAGAAGGACGGCTTCTGCTTCAAGCTCTTTCACCCACTGGAGCAGTCCATCTGGGCCGTCAAGGTCAGGGCTCACACCACTTTTCACTAAACACTTGATTAAAGAAACGTGTTGGAGTCTTTCTGTTCGACATCACAAGAACAAGAAGAGCTTTGAGAAAGTGTAGCTGGTTTGTGTTTGCCCTTCCATTGCACATTTACAAGTTAGGATTCCCTGTTGCCTGATGGATATTGTGTTTAACTACATTGTTTTGTACGCTTTTTTGGGACACTTTTTTCACCTTAACGACTGATAGTTGTTGTGCCGAGCAGAAAATAAGGAAAAAAAAAATTAAATCTGGTGAATTTTCATGAAGGAGGTTCGGAAGTGACAAAAATGAATTTATAAAAGTGGATACAGTAAAAATGCATTTTGATAAACTGATAAGTTAATTCATAAAATAACTGCATGTGATTTAATAAACTGACAGGTGAAAGTGAATGTGACAGACATTTATCAGTATTTTTCTTTTCAGTCAGTGTCCATGTATTTGACACATTGGTTATTGCTGTACTTAATTTTAATTACATAAACCAAAGTAGCTGCTGTGTTTTCTCATAAGAGCGAAAAACACACTATTATTGTATCTTTGCACTTACTTTTACACACACACACCTCGTCAATTTTCCGCTCAGTTTCATTCATTTTACAAAAGTGGGTACACTTTCAATCTTAAATAAGGCTCAGCCTCTACAAACTCACTTCACTGAATTTTACATTTAAAAAAAAATTTTGAAAACATATAAGACAGATTTATGGTCATATATTTAAATATAAATATGTTTTATATTTGTGTCCATCAGTCAAAAGATAAAATCTGTTCTGCATTTTTAGTCCTACCCCATAATGAAATGCTGCTCTTTTATTTGATTTACCCAGACACTCAAAAAGATACATCTGGTCATCCATTTGCACATTCAGCGGCCCATTTTCCATTTTGTCTTTTATTCCTCGGCTCCAGCTGTGATTTCTCTTTCAAAACCTGACCTGACCTAGCATTTCAAGTGCTTTTATGTTTGTTTTTGTTTTGAACAGGCTGGATTCACAATTTCCAGCTTTTGTTCTACACAGCAACCTTTCTGCTCCCATTCATTTCTGAAATAAATACTCAAAATAAGGACCTATTCACACTGCCCACTCTCACAAAATGATGCTTTCACTTGTCTTTTATAGTATAGAGTAAAAAGCAAACTGACGTGTTACTGCTGTCTCCTCACAGGGCCCTAAAGGAGAAGCAGTGGGCTCCATTACGCAGCCTTTACCGAGCAGCCACCTCATTTTCAGAGCCGCCTCGGAGTCTGACGGTAAGACACTGCGGTGTTGAATTGACTCCATGTGAAAAAAGTAAATGAATATTTACTATGCTAACATAATAAACTGACCCAAACACTAGCTCTTTGGTCATTCATAGATCTACAGTTGTCTCTAGACATGTATCTCCACAGTATATACTAATTTTAAAAACTCTGCCTGGGTGGAAATGTAAATATGATCAAATATTAAATACATTTGTGACCGAATTGCAAAATTGACAAGAATCAGATCTCTTTATTTGCACAATTAAGAACAGAAATCCTTCCCTCTGCAATAGAAACTGGCAGATTTAAGAGAGACTGTGAAATATGGGATTAGTTTTTAGTTAAGAGCAACACTAATCAATAAAATGTTAGCAGACAATCCTGAGATGTTTGGTACAGCAATGACAAGTACATTACAAAATGGAAAAAACTGGTCCACTCTCTGCAAAAGTGAGAATAAAAGATGTATATTTGAAAGCACTTGTAATAGGTGCTATGTAGATACAGCTTATTTACACTAGCCTAAAAGATAAAAACTAATTCTTTGAGGCTTGACCTTTAAATTTGTGACATATGTTGTTACTGTGGCCTCTTTCAGGTCGCTGCTGGATGGACGCCCTGGAGCTGGCCCTGAAGTGCTCCAGTCTGTTAAAGAGGACCATGATCCGTGAGGGCAAAGAGGACGTGAGCACAGTGGCCACAGGAGGAGAGCACTCCATTAACTTCTACAGCCTCCTCAGAGCCCACAACATGCAGTCAGTCACATTTTACAACTGGATTCTCTAAAGTGTTTGTTTGTTTTTTGCCTTTTCAGAGAGTGATTTCACTTAAACATGAAACAAAATTAGTTTAACTCATAAATGCTCTTTTAAAGCAAGGATGTGCTCCCAAAATGAAACATGCGTGGGCTTCTTCTTCAGCTGTGTTCAGTTAATCCTCTCTGAGCAAGCATAGCAACAGGAAGTAATATGTTTTAACGTGAGCTTTATTATTCCAAAAAGTGTTGATGTGATTATACCCTAACAACATAGCTTTGACATTTGGGCTTAAGATGTTACAAAGTAGTGAATAGTCAGCACCACAAGCAGTAATTTTAGGTAACTAGGTATTAATCTGTGCAGCAACCCTGTTTTCTAAAAGCTCAAAATTCTGTCCAGGTTCAATGACAGCGATCATCTGAAAGACCCGGACCTGTACTCGGACAAGTCGGACCGAGAGGGCGAGCAGGACCACGAGGAGTCGGACCCCGAGGGTTTGGAGAAGAGCGAGGAGAGCGACAGTGACACGTCCGAGCGACAGGACGACTCCTACATAGATCTGGACCCTAACGAACACCTGAGGGAAACGCCGTACCTGGAGCAGTCCCACGAGGAGCTGGGAGAGGTACAAGAAATTCATTTAACCAGAATCTAAACTTACCTATTCATTGGTCTATGCAACAGCGACCAACTCCATTACAATTCATTTAATCAATTTATGGAAAGTGGCTCAGTGGTTACGAAAAACACCAAACAAGTAGATGTAGTTTTGTTGTTCCAGTCCATTTTGACTTAATTAGTTGTGGTCAATCCAGTTTGTTGCAGCTTTAAAACTGTGTTTGTCCATTATAAAAGACACAACCAAAGTGTCGCACAACTAAAGATTGCCTGTAACGAATATATGACAGCGTCTTAAAATTAGGACACTTGTCAGGAAGGCTTGCTTAATATGCTTTGTTTTAATATACTTTTATTGCATTGACCTAGATGTCATGTAAACAGACATATACTAACGTCTTACCTCATGCTCTCTTTGACACACAAACATGACCAGACTCCATTCTCTCTTTTTCTAAACACATAAACCACTTAAGTTAATGACTGCCTACAGTTTTAATCATAGTGTATGACTCATTCAGCATCTCTAATGTGTATAATAATGCTGGTTGTAGCTGATTCAAGAAGGGCACTGTACGAAGTGTGGTAAATATGTGGCTTCCAGGCCCTGTGCACTTTAAAGAGCTAATATAAACATACACCCACAACGTTTATACATGGCCCCAACCTGGAAGTTATAATAGACCAACACAAGGGAAACCTCTGGGTGAAAATAGACATGCTCGCGTTCAAATAATTAGCCCCAGTAGATGAACTCAGTAAAGAGTGCATTTATGAGAAAGCCTTTACAGAAGATTCAGCCATCATACTTTCTCAGTGCTATATTAGGAAAACATGCAATATGTGATAACTATGTTGAATATTACAATAAGACTTATACATATAGATATCTGAACCTACATGAATACAGCTATAATAAAAGGTTACTTGGATTTTATAAAGAAATACAAGTCACTAGCTTCTTGCACTGACTGCTTCTTACTTATTTAACCATGACACAAATTTGCTATAGACACTGCAGTTGTTGATATTGTAACAAAGGTGTGATATATTGTGCACCTCTAATACATTCACAAATTAAGGACTACAAATAGGTCGAGAAGACAGACAATAACTTACTCTTTACTGCCCAACGACTCTCGTAAATGTTGCACTGTTTACACTGGACAACTTTCTGTATTTACTAACCTATAGCTATCAACAAATCAACCCAAATAAGAGTTATAAAAGCTGCTCATAATCAGGAGGCATGAGTTGTGAGGAAAACAGACTCTGGTAACAGCAGTGTGGGCTGAAATATGTGGGCAGCAATCATGTGACGGCGAGTGTGAAAGTGCTAATTTTCATTTTTCAAACTGATATTTTGACAGCTCGTTAATTAAACACCTACTGAGGCCGAGAATACAGTGTTTATACAGAAACTAAAGCAGAAACATGGATTATCCCGCACATTAGGGAATATAACATTGTCTTTGTGTCCAGGCCGGAGAGGCTGCCCAAACCGAGACCGTCTCAGAGGAGAACAAGTCCCTGATCTGGACTCTCCTGAAGCAGGTCCGACCCGGGATGGACCTGTCCAAAGTGGTGCTGCCCACATTTATCCTGGAGCCGAGGTCCTTTCTGGACAAACTCTCGGATTACTACTACCACGCAGACTTCCTGTCAGAGTAAGGTTTTTGTTTCTCTGGGCTATTCATTGTTTGAATAAAGAAATTAAATACTAATCAAGCAAAGAGAACACAATCTAGAGAAACTGAAAAAAGCTGGTCTAAAGTCAATGTGTTTATTATTATCATAGTTTAGAGTCAAAGTTTACTTTAAAATAAATTACTGCAAAAAGATTGAAAAGGTAAATAATAATAATAAAAATGATAGATTGGAGTACATAAGACTTGGAGGGAGAGAAGAGTTTGTAGAGGTTTACCTTAAAGAGAGTTATAAGCCCTCAATAGCTATCTCTGAATCAGTTTCAAAAGTATTACTCACTCTCTCTAAGGCACTGTCCCAGGTCTTTAGGGGTATCTCTGGGCCCAGTTCTTCAGCCAATGATCCTTTGCCACCTGTCATTTTGCACTGAAATGTGGGGCTAAAATACAAGTCCAAAACAAGGCCTCTAGACTGATCCTTGATTTTTCAATGAAAACAAGAACAAAAAACATGTATTCTAGGCTTTTTCGGCTCAATCTAAATAAAGAATTTTATTTACTTTGGTTACTTACACATAACAAGTTGTTGATTCAAACTAAAAACACAATCCTTACACCAGATTATCAGGTAAAAAAGACTTTGTTTATCCTCCTCAGAGCTGCTGTGGAAGAAAACGCCTACAACCGCATGAAGAAAGTGGTGAAGTGGTACATATCCGGGTTTTACAAGAAACCTAAGGTCAGAACATTTAATGTATACCCTTTGAGCTCAACTGACCACAGACTATATACACATTAGACCCACATGTATTGTCTGTTGTTTTTTTTACTGAACAGGGCTTGAAGAAACCATACAACCCCATCATTGGAGAGACATATCGCTGCATGTGGCTCCATCAAAAAACAAACAGCAAGACCTTCTACATCGCAGAACAGGTATCAGTCATGAGCCGATAGGAAATACATTGTGGGGAATGAAGAAATCAAGTGTGAGACATGGAGCAAACAGGCCAAAGCTGCAAGTCAAGTTCAGATCATCAATGCTGCCTCATGACTCAATCTATTAAGCAAAGGTTCAGAGTTCAGCCAGCCATACTATTAATCTTACTACTATAAACCAAATACAAAACCAATGTCTAATCAATTTGACTTATTTATTTTTGATCTTTGAACACTTTTGTTTTGCAGTTTGTAAATAATATCCTGCATTCATGTTAGTTCAACTCTGACTTTTCACAAAAGAGTTATTTTGTTGCTTCCACTGATTATCATCTACTCTTTCTTCATAAACCCACAGCTTTATGGACGAAAGGCTGAGTTTTGTCATTCTTAGATCTACAGAAATATATCATGTTAACTGATCCCTGATGTGTCTTTTCCTCAGGTTTCCCATCATCCTCCAGTCTCGGCCTTCTATGTCAGCAACAGGAAGGATGGGTTTTGTGTCAGCGGCAGCATTCTCGCCAAGTCCAAGTTTTATGGTACGTCCCATTCATTTATATACTATATCATCTGTGGCTCGATTATTAAGCGTCCGCTACATCAGCGGTTCCTGGTTCCTGACTCATTGTTTGTATTTTCAGGAAACTCTCTGTCAGCGATATTGGATGGAGAGGCTCGGCTCACGTTTCTGAACCGAGGAGAGGATTATGTGATGAATATGCCCTATGCCCACTGTAAAGGTCAGGATCCTCTTCTTCTCATCCTCCACACGACACAGCAGGGCTTTAATGTGAACTTTATTGTCCAAAAGCAGACATTTAGTGCAGCAATACCGTTCTTGTATGCACAGGCATCATATATACAGGTATTCAAAGAACCTTAACATTTAAGTCAGTAAAAATGTTGAATAAATAGATACGCACTAGTTGCAAATGTCTGCCCAGGAAAGACTAATGTTAGGAGTGAGTTTTTGGCTTGGTGGCAATTCCTCACTGCTTTCCCAATTTGTCAACAATATTCCCAGAAACAGGGACCAAGCATTTAATATTTTTCTCTTATTTACCAAATTAAGTTAAATGGCAACAACATATAAAAAGCAAATGGACGTCTGTTTTTGTGTCTGAATGATTTATTATTATTCAGTTATTCCCTGTAGTTTTAAGTCTATTTTCAGTTTGATGTGTCTTGGTTTCATGAAATTTACAGTTGTATATTTATTCAGTAGTGTACAGTACAGCTGTTGTCGACCAAAGAACCAGTCGATTAAAATATCCCCTGCGTAAACTATTACTTTAACTCCGTCAAAGCAGCTGTCCCATTAAACAGCATGTTTTACCCAGACATATGTGATGCACAGCTCATGTTTGAGTAGACTCGACTGCAGTGGACTTCAGATGCAGTTAATTGCAAGCATAAATGAAGCACACATTTATTTTTGTGCCTTTTTCTTTCCATGATGTTTGTAAGAGATTTGTTTATTTGTTTTATCAAAGGAAGCCCATTATTCTTTACCACAGTTAAGACTATTTTTCCTGGGGTCCTCATTTACTTATATAAGAACACAAAAATAGGTTAGGTACATGTAGGACAAGTACACTCAATAAAAATAAATGATTCCAAAATCTAAAAAGAAAAAGCCATTACAGAAAAAGCTAAACAACAACTAATCTTACAGTCAGTTCAAGTCAATGAGGGGCACTGAGTCCATTCAGTGCAGGGGCTGTGGTGCATTCACTGACAGTGGAGCCACCTGTAGAAACTGCAGCTGCTCTGTAACAAGTGTGAAAGTGACCAGATCGACTGTGAGCTCTATTTGACAGTCAGGTTTGTACTTACTGCTGTGTTTTTTCTGTTTTTAGGGATCCTTTACGGCACCATGACACTGGAGCTCGGGGGTCAGATCACTATCACTTGTGAGAAAACAGGCTACAGTGCACAACTCGAGTTCAAACTCAAGGTATGACTTAGTTTTCTACACTTTCTAAATAAAAACAAAGTATTTCATCATCTTCAATTAGATGTTTCTGAAGCAACAGATTTAGATAGAAAGGTCTTTTGTTCTTCTCATGTGACTTTTTGATTGTCTCACTTTCCATAAAACCTTTCCCAACTGAAAATATACCTTCCCTTCTTCCACAACTGAATTATCCCGTCATCATCCAGAGACAGGTATTTGTCACAGTGAAAACACGAAATCTTCTTTTTCATGTTTTTATTTCCAGATGAAGCTTATTAATCTTAGAGTAAAAGTTAGAACAGTAGCAAATACAAGTCCCCAAATCCCTAGGCTGCTTTTTATTTTGTAGAAAGTAAACAGTTGACCATATATCTTCCTGCTCTTTACCCTTGACTCCTCTGCTCTTCCCTCTGCCTTTCTGACCCCGTCCTGTCCTCACCCTCCCCCGTCTGTCCATCATCCCGCTCTTTTTCTGTCCCGCAGCCGTTCCTGGGCAGCAGTGACTGTGTCAACCAGTTTTCTGGGAAGATTAAACTCGGGAAGGAGGTTTTGGCAACACTCGAAGGACACTGGGTAAGATCAGCACTGTCCACCTAACAACGTTGTGTAATACATGAATGCTACGCAGTGGCTTAACGGTTACATAGAGGGTTTTATTTAACCATCAGCCTTGATTCGTCACTTGTGTCTGTCCCTTACAATGTTTGTAAAGGAGCACCATACATTTTGCACATCTGTAAATATTTAAAAAAAAACAGGACAAATTTATTTAGGCTAGTAATAACTTTGACTCCAGTCACCACCAAAAGGCCAAATTAAAACATCAGGATAAGAATGAAGCCAAAAATGTCAAGCTTTTGGTTAAAGGTGGTATTTTAACTTTTAATGATAAACGTTATATTGGACTGATTTATAGATACATCAGGAACATACTATACAAATGAAAATACTCAATAAATCCTTTTTGCATTAATAATAACATTGTGCTTAAGAGTTAAATAAACCAATCAGCACAAGTGAACAAGGTGAAATTCTGATCTTTTGCTACCAACAATAGTTTGTCAGCCACATTTACTGAAACTCCAGCTACAAATGGTAAAAGGTTAGGTATTACCATCTGTTTACTCTTTCTCTGTTTTAAACCCTATGTTGGAAGTGTGTGAATCAGGGCCTATATAATCACAAATTATACCCTTTTTCTCACACAATTGCCATTTTAAATGTCATTGAATCATTTAAAATGTCATGTGAATACAGGACATTACATCTGGAGGACCCCCAGGCCCTTCTAGTAAGAAAGTCCCACATACTTTTAGATTAGTGTGAAACCGAGTTAAACTGCTTCTTTTGGTCACTCTCTGACTCTAGCTTTGGCCCTGCTCTTTATATTATAATAACTCTAAAGCCTATTTCAGAATAATACACTCAAATACAGTGTTTTTGTTAAGACTGTAGTGATAATTAAACATTAAGTAACGCAGAGAAAAGAGCCTTGAGACTGAATAAGCTTTGTCTGTAACAAAAGTGAGAGTTTTCTTCTTCTCTTACAGGACAGTGAAATCTTCATCAACGACAAGAAAACGGGGACAATAGACACGTTCTTTAACCCAACACCGGAGCTGAGACAGTGCCGTCTGACACGCTGCACCGTCCCACCAGAGGAGCAGGGAGAGTACGAATCAGAAAGGTAAACTCAGCGCCATAGTGAACTGTTGCTTTTGCTCTGTTGTTACCGCTTAGCCACTCTGTTATCATGTCTCGTCATTAGGCTCTGGCAGCACGTGACCCGCGCCATCAATAACAAAGACCAGACTGAAGCCACCAACGAGAAGTTTCTTTTGGAAGAGGCTCAGAGGAAGTCGGCTCGAGAGAGAAAAGCCAAATGTGAAGATTGGATTCCAGCGCTGTTCGAGCAGGACCCAGTGACAGGAGAGTGGCACTACAGATACGCAGAGTGAGTCACAAACATCAGCCCATTTAACCCTCCACATGGTCTTTTTGTGGTTATATAGTGCCCTCTGGTGGTGATATGATAAAGTTACACGGTTGCTTTGATTCTGACTGAGCACCTTAGTACACACATTACAGACAAATTCATCAAGAGTTGCCCAGGCTTTTATTAGGCTTCAGTGACATGAATAATGCAGTATATTTAAATGTCTTATAAATCTTTGAGAAAAAACCTCTGCATGCATTATGTCACCTGATTTTAAAGTTTTATTTTAAAAAACGTAACAGCTGCAGTTAATCTGGTCATAATCGTGAAACATAAACTACAAATAAGTGGCTGTTTTAAGCTGGAATCAAACTAGATCCTTGTTTTATGAAGCCATTGCTTTTTTTTTTTTTTAATTAATTTTTAAAGCCTCTTAACTTTATTTAATCTGGAAAATGGTACAGCCTTCTATTTACGCTTAAGCCACAAAGTCAGCTTTATCATGTTAATGATTTCCCTGAATTTTTTTGCTCCCTTTTGGTGTTGGTTTTAGTGATTTTAGCTGAACTTTAAATGGACCGTATGTCATTAATATTTATTACCTCTCACAGACAGTCATTGTGTCATATATCTTCTCTCCTCTGCTCTGTCTCTGCCTGTATCTGCAGCACAAGGCCCTGGGACCCTCTGAACGACCTGATCCAGTTCGAAAAAGACGGCTGTATCCAGACCAAAGTCCGACACCGCACCCCTATGGTACGTTCTGGCAGTCTTATTAGTCTGAGTAACCAGGGGCCGCGGAGGGACAATTGCAAGTGCCAGGTAGGTTTTTTTCCCCCCTAATTCTTTTAAAAAACCCACACCTCTTCATCTCCTCATCTCGTCTCGCCATCTCAGCCATCTCTCCGTGTCGATCCTGGTGCATCATCTCTGTGTGTTCTGTTTGTGTCTCATCACTGTCGGCGCACTGCTCGTCTTCCTCTAACTCTCTGCTTCCTCTTCTTTGTGAACGGGAAAAGAAGTGGCAACATTTGTCCTCTTAACACACATCCTACATTGGAAAGAGACTCTACAGGCTAATAAAGGACACACAGAAGCAAAAAGTCATCAAAAATAACTCCATCTATTTGTATAAGGCACCATGTTTTCTGTGCCAGAGTGTGACGTAGATAATGCTGCAATAATATTAGGACTTTCCAAGATGTTTAAAACTTTGAAACAAATAAGAAAACAGAGGTTTGTCATATAGTCCTTTCAGAAGCTGGTTTCTCAATTGTGAGATCTATTTACATGTAAAAACTGACACATAGTAAAAGCTAACTAAGGCCTTGTGAGCCTTCAATCCAATCCACTTCATGCTTTTATGGTTCAGTTGATGTTGGATGCTCTTGGTGTGCCATCTGTCCCAGTCCCAGCATGTGATGCATGTGTCTAACTGCACCAGCACTACTCAGCATGTTACTGTTCTGTGTTATTACATTAAATTATACTAATTTACTAATGCATGTGCAGACCTACAGTGTTTGTTGATGTTGTTTTCTGTTTCTGTCTGGGTTTAAAATCAGGTGACGGTGCCAAAGAGGAAACACAAGAGCGACAAACCCACAAGTCCAGAGAGTGGCTGCTCTTCTCCTGAACCAGACCGACACGACTCATCAGGAAGCGAACGTAAGGCATACAGACACAGACAGTAAAGAAGAACAGTCCTTCTCAGCTTCTACTGAGTGACCTGGGCCTGTGCATGGTTCACATATTCTTATTAAAATCCTCTTTTGGTTTACGGCTTATGAATACATGTGCTTGGAGGGTCAATCATTTTCAGACACTGTAGAGACAGCCTGATGCTAATGGTCTTGAAGTTAACACCCACTGTATTTGTTCAAACATAGTTTGATTTCAAACAAATACAGGTCGTGTTGTAGTCAAGACCGCATTTTCAACCAGGTCCAGACTCATGGAGGTTAATGTTTCTGGAAGGAGACAGAGTTAGAGGCAGATTTCTTAATGAACATAAAAGTTTTCATCCAATCATAAAATAGATGTGGACATTTAAACAATTTATGGTCTTGGTAAGTCCTGACATCCTAGACCAAGACAAAACCGAGAAAATGGCAAAACAAAGACCTTTACAAATGGTCTTAAGACTGGCTTCAAGCACTACATCACTTATCACAGACAGGTTTTTTATGACTAAACACTGTTGTAAATAAATAAAGAATGCAGCATTGAGCAATTCAACAAAGGGCTGCAAAGACTTGTCAATGATGATTAATGTTGATTCTACAAAAAACACGTTGCTCCTCGCTGTTGGGATTACACTCCCTAATTGTTAAAAATGTTAACTTTAGATTGAACACTATAGAGACCAATATAGATTAGTCTATTCTCAGTGAGTTGATTTTAATGATGTGTTTGCCTGTGCAGAAGTGTGAATCTGCACCTATTAATACCCATAACCTTGAGCTGCAGGAAGTGCAGGGTGGCCTCAGAGTTGTTTTGAGCGACAGTGGAACAGAGACAGTTTTGATTTCACTGCAGCAGCAGGACACAGAGCTGAAACTCAGAGCCCACTGAGCCGCTCGGTTTACTCTGGACCAACATGTTTGATAGAGTTAAGGTAGTGATAGCCTCAGTATGTGTAGACCACTTCCTGCTTTGGCAAACCGACTAATGTCATATGTGTTGTGTTGCTTTAAAGGTCTCGTAGGTCGCTTTAACGTCAGTATCTGTTGCAGGACACAAGAGCAAACACAACAACAGACTGAGGAAAAAAGGAGCCGACCTCAGTGAACTTCAAAGTGCCATTGACTCCATCAAACAGACGCAGGAGGACATCAACAAGTACGACACCTTCACTTGTATCTCTCTCAGTAGTTAATCTGCGTTCCTTTTTAAAGCCCTCTCGTCTGTTTGTGTTCGCAGGAGCATCGGTGTGCTGCGGAGCCGGACCGCCGGACGTCCCGAGGGCAGCTCTTTCCTCCAACAGCGCGACTACATCATCATCGCCCTCCTCATCCTCCTCCAGCTGCTCATCAACTTCATCTTCAAGTAGCAGCCGCGGCGCAAAGAGACTCCCGACACTCCCGACACTCCTCACGAACTTTAACCCCGTCCCTTTCCACCCTTTTCTCTTTTCAATAACATCTCCTCGAACTTTTGAGAGACTTTTATCGAGACCCTTTTTAATGTGTATTTATTCGGTTCATTCCAGAAACTCCTGGAGCTGCGTCCAGAGAGTGAGGGGAACTGCCACAGTGGAGCCTTGACGCTAAAGGCAGCAACTGTTTTTAGACGAGCTTTTATTTTTTACTACGTCAAGTCACATTTCAACGAACAGGGAACGGGATACTAAACAAAAAATACTGTGGTTAATGGAGGACAAGGAAAAACGTGGGCCAGTCTTTTTATTTTTTTATGATCTAAGAATTTAAGAAGACATATAATAAGTACAAAAGGAGCAGAAGCTATAATCTCAGCTGTAATACTATAACAGTGTTTGAGGAGGGACCCACTTGTACAGGTAGCATGTACAGACCAAGAAGCGCAGTTAGCATTTTATGTAAAGTGTTCTGTCTGAAGGCACAAATGCACTGGAAATTAGTTTAAATAAGTGACTATGGGCTTTTTAATGTTTGTGCTCTGAGGAGGTTTAACAGGGATCAGTAGAAGTTGGCTTAAGGAAAATGGTGATATTATCTAAGTGAGCCTCATGCAAAAAAAATCAAAATTAATTATTATTGACTTATTTGGCCTGTCAATTTTTTTTGCACAATATTGCTTTTTTCACTTTTTGTAAAAATGTTTCACTGGGGATTGTTTGAAAATGTGTGTTGTTTTAAAGCACATTTAAACTTTAAAGTAGCACCGTGTAACTTTTAGGCAAAAATATATTTTGTGAAAATCATTTTAATAGTTCTTAAACATGAGATCAGTAGAATCATGTCTGTCTCACTGATACAGTACTTCAGCCGGACACAAACCTCCAGTATAACTTTCCTGTCACTTAGGCGGTGGCGTATGGTGAGAGATAGTGAGTGAGGCTCTATCACACTCTACACTCAACCCTAGCAGAGTTGTATTTGTACTAAATACACTAAAATGACCGTACCGTTTCAGAAGACATGTTCTTCCAAACTTGCCGTCATAAACATCTCTACTGGTAACAAACATGGCTGCTGCTACATCCATGGGTTACACAGAAGGGGTTGCTTTAAGGCCCAGCTGCATCCACAAGGTTACCTTTAAACCCAGTTACATTTCCATTTCACTAAGATTTAAAACTAGGTTAAATTAAACTCAGTTTACTTTTTCTTTGACCCAAGTTTAATCCTTTTTCACCAAAATGATAAACCTCATTTTAAACTGTGATCTAATTTTAACTTTTAAATGTCTGCTTTTTCCAGATAAATTTGGTTATATATAGTATAATATAGTTTTAATAAGCAGCTGTAGTTCCACTGCTCCTGTAGGGGGCACTGTGGATGTACACACAGCTCTACTTCACACAAAACCTGATACAAATCATGTTAAACTGAAATCTACCAAATTCAGTTTAGCTCTAATCCAAGTTTAAAGTAATCCTCGTTGGAGCAGGTGGATCTAGGTGAGCTAATGATGCACAGATAAATACAAAAACAGAATTTTCAATAAATGCAAGAGATGTTTGTTTTTGGCAAATGAACCATTCTTATCTTATTTTTCGGCCTTGAATTGAAATTTTTCACAGACCCTACATTTTAATACCTCTCCAGCAATCTTCCTTTGCCCAGTCGGCCTTTCAGATATTGGCGTTTGTGTGGAAGTGTGGGTACATTTCCACACACATTATAATTTCAACTAAAAACACATTTCAATAGGATTAAAAGCCTAACTTGTGTTTCCAGTGCATTTGTTCCGCTGTAAACAAAGAATACTCGAATAGTCACTTTAGTAGATAGTCTGGGAGGAAGAGATAGACTTTTTTATAATAATAATAATGTTAATAATAATATCCTCGTAGTTAAACCATTCCAGTTGTTCTCAGAAACCAGCCGAAGCCATGTGTAGAGTAGGAGTCGGTCCTTTCGTCGTCCTTCACTGTGTAAATATCTAAAACGGGACGTGTTCGAGGCACGAGCCAGTTTTTATGAACCACTCGTGTCTTTGTGTCTGCTCTGTACGGCAAAAAAAAAAATAATAGCAGATAAATGGGCTACACTTTATATTCACTCATGGAGACAAGGGTTTCTGCCGCTGTGACAGGAAAAGACACACCTGAAAGTCTCACTTATTGTTAACTTTTGGTTTCACACTTTCCCAGTTGTTCAGGGCATCTAATTTAGTGAATGTGTCTCCTCAGGGACTTATTTTACAGTTTAACCAGAGAAATACAAAAATCAGACTGGGCCTAAAGAGACATGTTATCATTAATTTAGAATTACCACAAACATGTTTTAAATCACTATAAAACCCATTAGAAAATGGTTGGCTTTACAGAAGGCATCTGTCGTAGAGTAGATATAAGAATAGAGACATACAAAACATAAAACATAATTTGTTTCTTATGTATTCTGAAAATCGGCTTTTAATTGTTTTTCCTTGTTCTGTCTCTTCCTGCGTTTGGTCGGAAAGTCCTAACTATCACTAAACTTTAACAAACGAGCCAGACCTAAAGACCAAAGAGCAGCTGTTCGATCCAAACCTCCATCTGCTGCAGTTTTCCTTCGGACGATTTAGTTCGGACCAAACACAAAAGTCCTAAAGTCACATTTTCTATGGGAAATATTGAAATGTCTTGGGAAATTATAAGTTTCATTTTGCTAAATTGATAACTAAAGCCTCATTCAGTCTCACAACAGTGTGTCAGAAATGCAATTTATTCTGAAAAATGCTGCAGATATTTACCTGTGTTAAACTCCTATATTTATAAATGTTATTTGAATCTTGGTGGCATTAACTATTCAGATTAAACCCTAACACACACACTTATTACAGACAGCGCCATCTAGTGTGTTTCTGGAGAAAAGCTCAGTCTCTTGTTTCTTTAGGTCCAATGATAAAAATACCAAAGTAAAAAAACAAAATTTGTAAAAACACTGACTCTGTAAATCATCTTCAGTTTGTTACTGAACAAAAACTTGATCTTTTTCCATCACAGCGGCTAAGAACTCACTCACACGTTGCTTTAATCACTAATGACTCATCTACATCCTTTATATTTCAATTTATTTTCCTGCGACTTCCTGAGCCCACTTTAAAAAATCCCCCAAAACATTTCTGTCTGAACATTAGCCTTTTCCACGTTTACATCAGTCCCACTGTTAATTTGTAAAAAGAAGAGAGACTGGTAGCATCTCTGACCCCTGTGCTCCGTCACGGCTGGACCGTTCGTATCTCCGCGTGTCTCTGTGTGTCCTCGTCGTCTCAGTCGATAATAATAAAATTTAAATAAAACGAGAGAATGTGGACAAATACATTTCAGTGCCTTTTACAGTCGGACGTAAGACGGAGAGGTTTGGAGGAGGGGAGTTTTTGGAGAGAGAGGTGTGGAGATAAAAGCTGGAGCTAGAGTCCCAGGATGATGAGTTTTATTTTGAAAGGGTGTCACACAAGAGGAATTATGTTGAAAGTCTTCATTAAAGTTTAAGAAATGATGACTGCCATTTAATAAGGTAAAGTTTAATACAAAGTTTGCAGCTTTACACCCGGCACTTTTTGAAAAAAGCATTAAATAGATAAAAATGTTGTGTACTTTCACCATTTTAGTCCAAGCACATGTAAGAAATTTATTTTAGCAGCATATATAGCTCCACTTTTACCATTGTTTTGGTTTTGTCATGCCGAGCCCTTAACCGTGCACCAAACAATGTCTTTTGTCTTTTGTGGCACATTCTTCCTTCTTGAGCATGTGAACAGCTATGGTAGCTCTTCAGGGACATGCTGGAGTCCCTAAACAACTGGTTGACTTATTGGTCTTACTGGTTGACAAATTCATAAATGTCCCTGAGCATAACACACTTTTTGACAAGCCCCTAGTGGCCCGCCATAGACTCAAAATGTATCAAAAATTGAGTGTTTTTCTTTTTTCTTTTACTGCAGCAGAAGCAACAAGCCACATCTACTTCACTGTAAATTCCTGATTCCCTTGACGTCAAATTACAGCGTTTTACCTTCACAGTTTATGGTCAGGGTCACGATTCTCACTTTTGCAGCATCACTTTGAGTTCGACGTGTGTTAATCCAGAATAAAAACTCACCTGGGGCTCTCTCTCTGCATCTGTAGTGTTTTTAAAATTGGACGTGCCATAAAAAGCCTTAGGATCGAGTCTCGTTGTCGGCTCCACATCTCTTTCTTCTTCACGACTAGCCTTCTCCAAACACGAAGCGTCGCCATGGAAACGCAGCCGTAGATTAACTTTTCACCAAATCAAGAAGAATATCTGCCGTCTTTCTGTCATCTTGTGTCTGTAAAATAATTTATTCCTCTTTTGTATGTGACTCCATGTTGAATATATGTTTGATTTTAGACCATTGTTCGTTTCTTGTGTCATGTTTTTTTCAAAGATGATTTTAAATTCACTGTCACGGACTGGTTTTATTCACAAAACCCCTGAACTGTTCACACTGTTTAAGTCTCAGAACAATAACACATTCACACTGAATATATTTACTGTAACGTCTGGTCACATGTAACATAACAGAATAAAAACGAATGACATCCTGGGCTGTTACTTTGTATATGTCACTTTATATTTCTGGGCTTTTGTAGCAGCTAATCTTGAAATCACTTCTTATAATGAATATAGACGTCACTGTTCAGTAAAAAGACGTCTTCAACTTTGTCTGCAGTTCAATTATATTTAGAAAAAAAGTTAAATGTTCTCTATTGTCTTATTGCCTTATTTCTATTTAATGGAGCCCCAAAGAGTTAAAAAAAAGAACATTTGTGAAATTTATCTAAAGCAACACTTCTTTTTTTCTGGGGTCAGGTCACGAGGGCAGCAGTCTGAGCAGAGAGGCCCAGACTTCCCTCTACCCGGACACTTCCTCTATCTCTTCTGGGAGAAAACCAAACCTGAACATTAAAAGTTTTAATTAAAAGTTAAAAAAAAACAAAAAAAAAAACAAGCCAGCTTTGTGCAACAGGGCTCTGGGTCCTCTTTCTCCTGAAGAAGCCCCTTGGTCTTCTTAATGTTCAGGGGTCCTGTACTCCACTCCTGACTCCAAAACCCCGCAGAGTCTTCTGAAAACGGATGGATCCAGAGCTGTAATGGGCTGAACAGAAATGGAGATAGTATAATGGAGATAGTAAAGCTCCCGGACCACACAACCTGAAGCCTGTCAGACAAATAGTCAGGAATCCAGGTGACAGTGAAAATAATGCCCATCCTGAACAGCTTCTCACTCATGAAAAAAGTCTGCATGGTGTTAGAGGCACTAGAGATATCAAAGAACATGCTCCTAGAACAACACTAGGCATAAACAGTAACTAAACCAGGTCAAGACCAATGACTAACCAAGAACTAAACCCAAAAACTGAAGTATTTTTATGTTTTTTCTAAAGTCAGTGTCTTGCATCATTCAGTCCTGAGCTGAAACTGTCACTGTGAACAATAAGAACCAGTGTTAAACTCTGCTGTAAATCTGTTTCTGCAGCTGTGGATGCCAGATGTCTAGAGGGATTGTGGGATATTGGAGGCGTCCTTTTCCTCTTCGAGGCTCAGTCTCCACCAGAGGGAGCTCTTGAGTCTTTAATCAGCTCTGGTTTCACCCTCTGACTCTCATCCAGCTGTGACCCTTCACGTTTTACCGCCTTTCTCTCTTTAGGTCATCTGAAAGTTAAATCTACCTTGACTTACCCTCCAAGGTAAGAGCAATCACAAGAGATTTATAGTTTATAAAAATGTAAAAAGGGATATGTTTTGACTCGTCCAAGTCTCACCCAAGTAATAAGAAGCCCGACACAGATATTTATAGTAACTTCTTGGAGATCAAAAAACAAAACAAAAAAAACATCTGTAATTAAAGTAACTAAGAAGTATTTTTACAGCTTTGTTACATTTTTTTCATTTCTAATTGGTGATATTTACACAGTAGTTTTACTTGCACAGTTTGCTTTAGCCCTGACTGCGGTGTTTAGTTTTGCAAATGGCGTCCAAAGACTGCAACAGAAGCAGGTGACTTTGTAAATTTAGTGAGATATAAGTGTGTAGTTTCTTATTTGGTTTCCTCCTCCAACTATTTAAATGACTCAGTGTAATCCCAGTGTTGGCTTTAGCAGTGTGTGTTTCTGAAGCAGTCGTCCCAGTGTCATTCCCTCCACTGATGATGATGACGATGTCGTTGAAGGTCAGCGGAGCAGTACAGTCCTTCCTGTGCCTCTCAGATAACGTCCAACTAAAATCTGATATCACTTCCCTCTGTGTGTCTCTGCTTCGGCTGAAGACTGTTGGAGTCTGACCGTCAGCGGCACTCACGAGAAGAAAAAGAGGATGTATCTGAACTATAAACCTCCCAAGACTTTAATTACACTGATAATACAGCATGCATCAATCCTATTATTTATCAGTTTACAAATACAGTTTTTAAAGAGTTCAAAAAAGACACACACTCTACAAAACAAAAAAAGTGACTCAGTTCTGTGATACTTATGTGCTTCATGACTTTGTTTTTTTTCCTTGTGGATGATGGGAGTGAGTGCATTGACAAGCTGAACTCTTTTCTTTCTAGTATTTGTTGTAGATAATTAGGAAATTGAATAAGAACTCGCGTGTATTTGTATTGTTTCGTTAAAATAAAACTTTAATTATGAATTGTTACATTTAAAAATGAATACACAGCATGCAAAAAAAATCTCAGTTAAATTCAGTCAAATTTTCCATTTAAATGTTAAATTAAGCTTAAAAATAGAATGAAATTAAATAAAACAGTTCCTTTTCTGGATTACCATTCCTTGTGAGAGCATTAAAATGAAATCAAAAATACAACAGTACAACAGAAGCCTTTTCCTTTGTTGTTTTCATGTGTTTTAAAAAGTGTAAAGTGGTTAAAAGGTCCACCTTTTTCTAAATGAGATATATATCATATTTTTAATAACATGACAGAAACCTTCTCCAAGTGACGTTTTCAAAAACTGTCCATTTTGATAATGACGAGGCAGTGAGTTAAAACCAGTAAATGATGATTTTTGACAATAAATATATGTGTATGTGGTTGATAAAAAAGGAGTAAGATGCATTTCATTTAGGACATTTTTTTTACTTTTTTTTTTTTATTTTTATTTACACTACAAGATTCGTGGTTTGTGTGTGCTTGTCTTTACAGTAAGTTCTCATTTTGATGTGATGTTTTTTCTTTTAATCATAAGATAAATTCAGCCAGCGCTTTGCGTATTTGTGTGAAGGTTTTCGGGGGTTGAAGTGAGGGGAGATTTGAGATACTTCAGCTCTAGTAACAGGAGAGATAACGAGAGGCTGACCATCACTGAGACCAGGGCTGAAGTATGGATAGAGTTTCCCTGTGAATTCACATTTATCAAAGGAGTAGATCACTTCTGCTGTATCCGTGTTGTAGAAGGAGATAACGCCTTCTTCGTAATCCACAAACACGCCCACGGTTTGAGGCTCGGACTTCAGAAATAACAGTTCAGCCAAAGCTCGATAGTCGTCCGAGTTTCTCCTCCAAATCAGCCAGTAGCCATTGTTTGGATTCAAAATATTCACTCCCTTTCTGTCGACAAACTCCGAAACTACGCCCAGTTCCCATCGGTTCTTCCCTCCGACTCGGACTTCGTAGTAAAACCTGCCCGAGGACACACTCTGCTTTGCCAAAACCGCAACATATTTGGAGAATCTTTTCGGGTTGTCGAAAACCTTTTGATCCACTTCACCACATTTCACCTGTTTCCCATCATCGGACAAAACCAAAGCCGTATTAGCTGTGTCTGGATCCAAAGTCACATCGACCTCAAACTGTTGGGCGCTCTTAAACTGCACCTCTATCCACAGTTTCTCCAAATTCACCACCAACTCGTCCATTTGATCCACAACTCTCTCGACGACGCTCCTCTGAAATGTATGGACTCTGACCCGGCTCCAGTCTTTGGTCGTGGGCACAGTTTTTAGAGATTCAAAGTTTTGGAGGAGCTGGAAGTCGTCGTCTGTGCTTTTACTCTGCTCCAGCTCGGCCCGAGTGTTCATTAGTTCGTAGATCTCATCCTCCAGCTCCGAAACAAACCCTTGTGTTTCCCTCTTGACCGTATTCTGCTTCTGCTCGATCGCCTCAATAATCCGGGACAGACCTTTTTCAAGAGAATAGGTCACTTTAAAAACGGCTTGAACGCTGTCCTTCACATTTTCCGCCGCCTCGTCTTCACCGAGTATCGCCGTCTG
Organism: Rhyacichthys aspro; assembly: GCA_036850595.1. Lineage (NCBI taxonomy): Eukaryota > Metazoa > Chordata > Actinopteri > Gobiiformes > Rhyacichthyidae > Rhyacichthys > Rhyacichthys aspro. The sequence goes on along the minus strand of CM072159.1, from coordinate 26,267,659 downwards.
TTTGAGCTGCTTTATCTTCAGACGTCTTTTCGAAGACATTTTCAAAAGTTTTGCCTGGAGTTTGCTCAGTTCGTGTTTCTTCTCTTGGCTCTCGTGCTCCACAGAGACCACAGTGTGTCGGCTGTGTTCGGACTCGGAGCAGAACTGGCAAACGAAGGTCTGGTCCGTCTGGCAGAAATACCTGTAGGAGATATAATCATGTTTAATAAATCAGAAAGATTTATTACATTTGAAAACAGAGCTGCAGTTCACTCTGAGGGAGGTTCAAGATGCTAAATATACAGCTGAAGACTTAGAAACAGAGCATTCTTAAAGATAGTACAGAGAAGTGCAGCTGTAATTCACTAAACGGTGGAAAACAAAAAAGACACGCTGCTAAATGGACAATTGCTTTATGAGAATACTGCATAGTTCCCTGGAAAAAAGTAATATGTGTGATAAACAAAACAGATTTAAATATTGTGTAAGGTTTTAAGTTACACAAGTTCACACAAATTCACTTCAAAAGACAATAGACAAGCACAAAATTAATGTATTGTAATGCACTTTAAGTGACTGTATTTTATAAAGGTTTCTCATTTAAGTTATTTTTAAGTTATTTGTCAAATCATGTTTGCATTCATAGACTGTCATTGTCACTCAGTTTTGAAGTCTGAACAATACAAAATGTATACTTTTTTATGTTAAACTTATTACAATGTACATGCTATACAAAAGTTAAAGAATGGCAAAATTAAATGATTCAAAATAAAGTTAATTACCTTCTGGTAAATTGAAGATTCAGTGTGTTTATTAAAAGTTGACAAGTTTATTACAACCAGATCTGCAATTAAATAGTTATTTTTTTAATTGATTCACTGCATTTAAATGACACATACAAACACTAAACCAGGACCAAAGCCAGAGCTAAACCTTAGGCTTAGGAACAGTATGTCCCGATTTTGTCCATCTTCCTGTCCCGAATGTCCCCATTGATTTTTACCCAATCATAAAGCCAAACATTGTACCCAATCACAAAGTTACCATGGCAACGGCAATATTAACCAAAAACATCAACAGTGTTCCTCAGATCTGTAGCTCAATAATGATTGGTTCTGAAGCGCGAGGCTATTGGTCCAGCGTTCACAGTTTGACCTTTGACCTGTCATCAGCCGAAAAAGAAAGTTGTGATTTACAAATGATCTCCAGGAACAACACAACTGTCTCAGAAAAGTATCGGGTAATGAATTCAGACACTGTAGAGAAGTTGTATTTGTTTGAGTGAAGTAAAAAATACTCATTGGATTTGTGGTAAAATTAAAGTGTCACGGTTTTTTGGTTCGAAAATATGGTCGCCCTACATTAGTTCAGTTGTCGTGTTATTAAAAATATGATATATATCTCATTTGTTTCCCACTTTATAAAAGACCCCAGATGACCCTTTTTTATCTGTACCTGAGCGGTCTGTTGTGCCTCGTACAGGTGCGCTGCTCCAGGTCGTGCACAGGTTCGATCAGCTGGTGCCTCCTCAGCCCCGAGCTCCTGAAGTGTGCCTCTAAATGTCTGTCACAAAACGAGGTCAGACACACCAGGCAGGACTTGGCCGCTTTCCTCTCGCTGCAGACGTCGCACATCACCTCTGCCGTTTCCCCTCCACCTTTGCCCTCCGCCTTCTTCTCGGCCGAACCTCTGAGCTCGGAGGCCATCTGGGACAGCACCGTGTTGACCCTGAGCTCCGGCCGGGCGTCGAACAGCTCTTTACAAAGCGCGCACCGATGGGAACCGCTGCTGCTCCAGTACTGAGTGATGCAGCTCTTACAGAAGTTGTGTCCGCACGGGATCGTGACCGGATCGGAGAAGACGTCCAGACAGATGCAGCACGAGAAATGCTCTTCGTACTGGACGCCACCTGTCGCCATTTTGGAGGTTTAATCTGCCAATAACAAAAACAGTAGTCACATTAAAACACTGACACTGAACGATGAGTGCTTATGATTAGCAGCACCTCACTTTCCTAAATGCTGTGGAAGCAGTGATGGCTGAAAAATAGAGCCTTTTTCACAGATAATCCCCGGAAGGTTTCAGGGCTATTCCACTTGGACTCTTGCCTGATCTGTTCCTAAGATTTGAGTTCATACATGACAGTAAATAGTCCAGGCTTCAGCTCTGTGCAGCTCGTGTTTGTACATTTTCATTTGGTGCAGTTGTCAAGTGATCTTTACAACTCAACTGTGGATAAACTGTGCCTCAGATGGTTAACTCTCAGTCTGAAGACACAGTTCAACATGAGAACTTCTAACGCTGAACAAAACTATTCCAAATCAAATACTTTATCGAGTTAAACTTATTGATTTATGCAGTGAATGAGGTGGAAGAAACGTGCAAAAGCAAAGTTTGTTAATGTAGGTTTTGCTGAATAGTGCAACACACCTGCGATACATGACATGCTTTCTTAGTTTAAAAAGAAGTCACTTTATTTTGGACAAAGATTTCGTCTTGTCTGTTCAAATCAAGAAAACCACTGGTTTCTTTGCACAAACTTTCACTTTCTCATTTTATCTTCTGGTCTTGGTTTGTGTAGCCTTCAGTACAACACTACCTTATAGTTCAGATTTATATTCAAATATAAATACTATAATACTATTAAATACTGTATGTTAATTAAAACAGACAACAGTTGTTGTTTTTTACTCACCAGTGAAGTCGTTGCTGAAGGAAAGTCCCTAATAATTCACAAAAACTGACTTGTGCTGCTCTAGTTCAGTCACACTTTAAGTTTCGATTCTGAAGAAGTACAAACCTTCACCACAGCTCCGCCTCTGACAAAAACTTTAACTCTTTGATGTTTGGACAAGATTGTAATAAATAAAAATGTGTTTAGTTTTATGGTTTATGTAAATAAAGAAGATGCATGAGTACTTAGGTGTAAAACAGGTGTTTACCTTTTAGAAGGTAAAACAGATGCTCTATGGAAACAGGATTACACTTAGTAACACATACAAATATTGTCTGCTTAGCCATATTTAACTGTGTGTGAAGGCAAATGAATAAACCTTTATTTAATCTCGACAATACAAAGTAAAAACACGACCCACTCATTTCACTCACAGGCCTGAGTGAAAACAAACACAGCTCGTTGTTTTCAGCGGAGCTTACAGCTGGTCCACCATCTTCCTCTGATATCAGCAGAGTCTGAGCAGAGACACACAGAGTCCCTCTCCCCAGACACTTCTTCAATCTCTTTTGGGGGAATACAGAGGTGTTTCCAGAGACATGGTCCCTCCAGCCTGTCCCAGACATGTCCCGTTCCTCCTCCCGGTGGGACAGGTCTGGAACACATCACCAAGGAGGGTCCAGGAGGCTCTGAACAGGTCCTTGAGCCTCAGCTGCTCCTCTCGATGTGGAGGAGCAGTGGCTCTACTCCGAGCTTCTCACTCTCGTCTCACGTCTCTAATGGAGTGCACAGTCGTCCTGCAGAGGAAACTCATTTTGATCACCTGCATCTGAGACCATGACCCAGAGCTTATGACCATGAGTGGGACCATGTTTAGAGTCATGTGATCATGAGATTGAGGCTGAAACAGGTTCATATTCTGCAGGTTCTCTTTCTTTGGGTCTAAACTTATTGAGTCAGTTGTGTGAGTAATATAAGTGTTTCACATTAGTCACAGTGCCCCCTACAGGAGCAGCTGAACCACTGCTGTTTTGTACCCAATACAGTCTCTCAGTTAAAGGAAGTGAGCCACTCAGGAGCATTAGAAAAGCCATAAATCATAAACAAAATGAACTGATGAATTTGTCTTAAAAGGCCTCTTAAAAATTAAACCCAGATTACTATTTTTAAATGTGGGGCATAATTTTGATGAAACAGGATCAAATTGCACAGGTTTGTTGCACTTTTTGACTGTTTTATGAACAAAAACACATTTGGTGAATACTGCTGTCTTAAATACTGAAAAATGGGTTACAGTCCTGACAAAACATGTTTCTGTTGGATCAAGACTACTCCTCTTCTTCCTAATAATAAATTAGTCTCATCCTGAGGCTGTATCAGCAGGAAATGACTGTTGCTAGGAGACAGCATCCCGACGACTACTCAGCCTGTTTTCAATACGGCAAAGAGGAATTAGACACTATAGAAGTGAGAAACAACACAGTCTAAGTTTGGACTATACACTGCAGGAAAAACAGGTCACATGCTCACATCCAAGTAACAACACATTTTCACAAAAACAAATAAACAACACAAAGTTCAAAATGTGCCACTTCCACTTAAAGCTGCATTTAGAGCCAAAAGTCCAGTTTTTGTGTGAAGTCGCACGAGATCATTGAATTATGAACGAGGACTGATATAAATAATGGAGCGGACTCAGAGGCTGTGGAGCTGGAGGTGATGGGTTTGGTTAAAAATACTCTCAAAGTGAGGACTACATTTACCTGAGAGGGGTTGCCACTGCCAGACTATTAGGAGTGTTTTTTTTTTTGTGTGTATGTGTGATAAACAAGGAATCAGAAGGACAGTAACAATCCAAATGGAGGATCTACTTTATGCAGATATTTGTCTTATATATGTCTACATTCCAAGTTACATCAGAAAAGTAGGATGAAGAAAGGGGTTAGAAAACGACAGTCTAGAAAACAAATCTGTGGAACAATTTACGAACTTAGGCAGAGCAAAAGATATTAAAGGGCTATCAATATGAATCCCCTTTAACTCCTTTGTAAATATCTATATGGACTGTTTTTGTATTATTAATGGGACTTACCCTGTTATTTAACAATTTTGGCTTTGTTATTCCATTTAAAAACATTTTTAGATTGTATACTTTATTCTTAATTCTTTTTGCCTGCTCACTTCAGCACTTCATCTGTCCATGAGCTGCTGCAGAGGTGAATATCCAGCTGTGGGATCAGTAACTCTGACGGGACGTGTCTTGGACTCATCATCGTGAAGAAGGCCTGACAGTGTCTCCTCCTCAGACGCCTCAGAGACGTCATGCTTTCTCTCGAGGTGCTCAGAAATGCTTTGTTGGCTCTTAAAGGAGTGGTCTGTTCAGCTGAGAAGACCATCAGGACCACTTTCACCAGACAACCACCTTCTAACACAACCACCTTCTCCACACAACCACCTTCTAAGCAAACCACCTTCTAAACATACCACCCTCTCCAACACAACCACCTTCTAACACATACCACCTTCTTCAACACAGACCACCTTCTAAGCAGCATGACCACCTTCTCCAACAAACCACCTTCTCACACAACCACCTTCTCAACAGCAGACCACCCGGGGCCACCTTCTAACCACCAGGCCCCCCTCCCCCACCCCAGGACCACCTTCTAGAGCAGCAGGACCACCTTCTCCAACAGCAGGACCACCTTCTCCAACAGCAGGACCACCTTCTTCAACAGCAGGACCACCTTCTCCAGCAGCAGGACCACCTTCTACAGCAGCAGGACCACCTTCTTCAACAGCAGGACCACCTTCTTCAACAGCAGGACCACCTTCTCCAACAGCAGGACCACCTTCTCCAACAGCAGGACCACCTTCTCCAACAGCAGGACCACCTTCTCCAGCAGCAGGACCACCTTCTCCAACAGCAGGACCACCTTCTCCAGCAGCAGGACCACCTTCTTCAACAGCAGGACCACCTTCTTCAACAGCAGGACCACCTTCTCCAACAGCAGGACCACCTTCTTCAACAGCAGGACCACCTTCTTCAACAGCAGGACCACCTTCTCCAGCAGCAGGACCACCTTCTCCAGCAGCAGGACCACCTTCTAGAGCAGCAGGACCACCTTCTCCAGCAGCAGGACCACCTTCTAGAGCAGCAGGACCACCTTCTCCAGCAGCAGGACCACCTTCTAGAGCAGCAGGACCACCTTCTCCAGCAGCAGGACCACCTTCTCGAGCAGCAGGACCACCTTCTCCACACAGCCAGCAGGACCACCTTCTCCAGCAGCAGGACCACCTTCTTCAACAGCAGGACCACCTTCTAGAGCAGCATGACCACCTTCTAGAGCAGCAGGACCACCTTCTAGAGCAGCAGGACCACCTTCTCCAGCAGCAGGACCACCTTCTAGAGCAGCAGGACCACCTTCTAGAGCAGCATGACCACCTTCTAGAGCAGCAGGACCACCTTCTAGAGCAGCAGGACCACCTTCTCCAGCAGCAGGACCACCTTCTAGAGCAGCAGGACCACCTTCTCCAGCAGCAGGACCACCTTCTAGAGCAGCAGGACCACCTTCTAGAGCAGCAGGACCACCTTCTAGAGCAGCAGGGCCACCTTCTAGAGCAGCAGGACCACCTTCTCCAGCAGCAGGACCACCTTCTTCAACAGCAGGACCACCTTCTAGAGCAGCATGACCACCTTCTAGAGCAGCAGGGCCACCTTCTAGAGCAGCAGGACCACCTTCTCCAGCAGCAGGACCACCTTCTAGAGCAGCAGGACCACCTTCTAGAGCAGCAGGACCACCTTCTCGAGCAGCAGGACCACCTTCTAGAGCAGCAGGACCACCTTCTCCAGCAGCAGGACCACCTTCTCCAGCAGCAGGACCACCTTCTCCAGCAGCAGGACCACCTTCTAGAGCAGCAGGACCACCTTCTCCAGCTGGAGGACCACCTTCTCCAACAGCAGGACCACCTTCTCCAGCTGCAGGACCACCTTCTCTCTTATTGCTGTCGGCTGCAGGTGCAAAATGCATCTCACTGTGCATTGTATTGTGTGTAACTGTGCATGTGACAAATAATGCCCATCTTCTGGTTCGTGGTGTTCTTTGTTCGTCACGCCTGGATAATACGATTCATTCTCAAACTGTCGCTGCTTGTATACGACTTATTTGGATTAAGGTCACAGAACACACTCTGAGCAGCTCCAGAGTTGGACAGTAGCACAGAGGAACACACGTAAACGGATTTTAAAAAGAAGTGATGGGCTCATAGTCACCCTGTCATCCTTTACTGAGGGGGTATTCCCTAAAATCTTTGTTTACAGTCCAGATTCCAGCTTGTTTTATTGTGATCGTATGAGTTGTTGCTAAATTTGTCACAGCACACGTCAAACTCAAGGCCCGGGTGCTAAATCTGGCCCTTTGCAATGTTGTTTGACATGTGATTTTTAGGGGTGGATTTTACACATTAATCAGAGACAAAAGGCACTACACTATTCTAAAAATGTGTCATAGGGAAGAATATCACTTTAAAAATGATAGAAAATGATACTTAACAAGGGTACACATGTTAAAGAGGCCAAAATGGAGCTTAAAATTAGGTGAAAGTGGCATAAATTGAAGTGAAATCACAAAATGATGAATGAAAAGGAGGAAAGGAGGAAATTCACACATTCAAACACTGTAAAACTTTATAAAGATACCTAAAAGGATTCCTATTTAATGTCGGATCCATCTCTACTTTGAGTTTAACACCCTTCACTTGGAGCCACATTGTCTTTCAGCTCAGTTTGACGGAGCAGAAGAAGAAAAAACGAGAAGAATTCAACTGTGAGACACGAAATGAGAATGATGCTCCGTTTAGATACATTTTGAGCTTGTCCGACTGAGCTCTTACATTACACCCCTCCCTTTATTCACTGTAATTAAAGATACCCTCGCTGACCAGCAGGGGGTGTGTCGCGTCACTCCTCGTCCCTTTTACCTGCTCTGTCCACAGACCATGGCTCAAACGCTTTACCCCTGCCCCACAGCGGGGTAATGAGGCGTGTTTGCAGCGGCGAGCGGCGGCTGCTGGCTCAGCGTTGTGTTTATCCCTCTGTGGAACCGACGGGGCATAAAAGAAACGCTGCAGCGAGCCGCTCCCATTCACTCTCGGATTAGCCCTTCATTATCACACCTTTTTTCACTCACACTAAAGACACTAAAGGTCGACCGAGGTGACATTCAGGGCTTTTCTCAACATTGTGTATCGCCCCTTTTGACTTCTACTGTTACATCACAAAAGCAGAGTCCATTTTTGTGCAGCTAATCCATCAGATGTCCCCCGTCTCTGGCTCTTCCTCTGCGCCTCATCTGAATGCATGTCTCGGATGATGAGGTTTTCTGCCTTTGTCCAGGTTGGCAGCGCTGGGGCTATTTTTAGAAAGAGGAATTGCTTTGGGGAACCCCTATAAGAGCAGCTGCCTTCCTCTCCGTCTCCAACACACAGCCTTTATGCAAATGTGATGCTGCTGCTGGTGCTGTTCACGGGAAACGTCCAGGGTTTCCTTTGGTGATAGAGGAATTTACAGAACAGAGACTTTATGAAGGAGTGACATGGGTTTGTGTTTATTTAAAGGCGAACCCTGATACTGATAGTGGGCAGGATGGCTTCCATATGCCACATAGTGTTACGCAGTCTGTCGAACAGCTGATGTTTGTGCTGTGAGAACATTCACGCTGACTTTAGGTTCAGTACAGTGTGTTAGTCAGATGTGTGCAGAGGATTACTCACTCTATATACCGCATATCTATCTGCAAGCTACAGGGAGAGAAATTACTTTGCTTTTACAGTAACAAACACATACAGATGAATGTTGCCCTGTTTGGTTCAGTTTGGGAGGGTGCTTTAAACCTCAATGTGTCCCAAAGCTGCTGCTGACACCTCTCGAAAAGTCTGTCGTTGTATTTGGTCTAGAGATGAGATTGTTGAACTGAAATCGTGTAAATAAATCAGAGGGGTCCATTTCTGTTTTGGTCTGAAAAGTACTGCGAGTGTAAGCACAACCACCAAAAAACATTTCCTCTATAACAGTGGTGTCAAGGCCAAAGTAGTTAATAAGAATCCTTTCAGGGGCCGAAGATGGAGACATGTGGAAGCTTTTGTGAATTTTTTTTAATTTTTATTTCCACCTTTTAAACAGGTTTTGGTCAGATTTTAAAAGGTTTTTATTGGATTTGAACAACTTTAAGATGGATTTGAACAGGTTTTTGTTGGATTTTAACAACTTTAAGATGGATTTGAACAGGTTTTAGATGATTTTGAACTGGTTTTAGTTGGATTTCTAGTTAGATTTCTTCAAATCCATTTAAATCCTGTTATAATCCAATTAAAACCTAGTGCCAAAAATCTCACCAATCTCACGCCAAAATCCGCATTTGGCCCCTTGGCCTTGAGTTTGACATGTGTGCTCTATAACATTTAATCAAAACTCGTTACAAGCCAGTAATGTAACACAATAAACATAATGGACGTGGAAGCAGCCCTGCGTAAGTTTTAGCACAAAAATATCTATTCTCAAAATCATTTGATGTTCTTAGACCTGGGATCAGTAGAATCAGGCCTATCTCACTGACACAGTCCCCTCAGATGGACAGACACCTGTAACTCTTGTTTCTCTGAGACAAGGACTCATCTCCTGTGATTAATGTCTGATGTGTTTTACTGCTCAAACAGAGGGAGCAGAAACAGGCCACTACACTGGACTCTAGTCGAATAATCATACAAAATACACTAAAATGACCCTGACATGTTTTTTTCTTCCAAACTTTCCTCTGGGATAGTCTCTAATTGTCATCTGTGAAAATGGCGCTGCTGTTGTTACAATGAGAGTCTGCAGAGTGATCAGCGCCCTCTTCTGGCTAAAATTTACCCAGTGTTGCTTTAATGTTGCAAAAGTTGTACCTCAGTGGACATTTGTGCTGTAATAGTTAAGTCAATCAAAAATCTTCTACCACAACTTTCCTCACAGACGGATAGAGTTTACTTAATCTCAGTCTAGGTTTAAGTAATTGTTGTTTTGTTTTTTCTCTATTGCTTTTCTCCATAAACACAGTATGTCCTTCATGTTCATTGAAAATATTCTGGATATAGTTTTCCCTGTAAATTGTACAGTTTTTTAGAATATACAATAGTTGTTTTTTTCTGCAGTTTTAAATGAATACATGATAAACTGATCATATGTGCTGTATGTCCCACTTCTGGCAGCTCCCATTTTCCCCAAACCATGGCAGATCTCTATAAAACTGATATTTGTGACGTGTGATTACAGATAGAAATGACACTTTATGGTAAATTTTGATTACAGAAACAGTAACACAATATCTGAGCATAAAGAGTAACTCTAGCCCTGCATGATACGGTTATAATGATCCATATTCTCCTATGTTCATGTGGGATCTGTTACAGTGATGGTCAAAGTCATGGGATGAATCACAGTCCAAATATAAACCCCACATGTCTCAGTTGTCCTCTAAATGTCATTTACTCTTCTCTTCTATAGTTGCTAATACTATTTTCAATGTTTTAAACAGTATATAAATAATAAAAATAGCCCTTGTCTCTTAAAGCCCAGCCCCCTTCAGCCCAGTGTGTTCTGATTGGTCAGTGGGACCCTTTCATACCTCTACTTTGTGATTGGTCCACTGCATAACTCTGGCCCTGATCCCGTCCAATTTCATCTCTTATTGGCCGAGTGTTTCCAAACAAGGACCAATGATGTTCAGGTCTGAGCTGGAGTCATTTGTGACATCACAAAATATGTAATAACCTGCTTTTATAAGAACAGAAATAGATCTTACTAAAGAAAAGTAGAACACATAATGCTTTTAACTTTTTTTTTTTTTTTTTTGACAGTTGCTAGACCAGAGAGACAATGATAATTACCTTGAGGAAACAGAGTGTACTAAGCACTAATCACCACATACTAAACACCGAGGCGTCCCTCATTCTTTTTTTTTTTTTTTTTGGCATGTTTTGATGAGGGAGACAGGAAAACATGGAAAAGAACTATGTTGATGATGAAATGTTGCAGTTGGGAATGAGTTGGGAATTAAACTCTTTATTCATTCTTTCATTTTCTGCCACTTCCACTTTAGGAGTCAAACAATTCACTGCCACTTTCACTACTTTTATGCAGTTTAGAGTCATCAGTTCTTTATATGGAGGGAGGAAGCTGGACCGAGAGAGATGACCTTCTTCTTCTGAGTGCGAACCGCTCAATTGTGCTCCTATTTCTTAAAAATAACTACCTTTTTGAGATACAGTTACCATCACTGTCCAGTTGTCCGTCTTCCTCTGACAGATACTGAGCAGACATTAAGCTTTGTCACATTAATTGACTCTCAGGTTTCTTTTATTTAGCTACAAAACCGAGAGCTCATCTAATAAAGAGCTGTAACGGCCAAGATCTTCAACACAGCTCAGAGCGGCCCGATACTGTTTCACTTCTGCAGCGATTTTCACTCCAGCCGTTGTTTCTGATGGACAAGTCCCGGTAGTGAGTCCAATGCTTGACCATAACCGCTCTGGGCCCTTAAAAGAGGTCAAAAGAACAAGAACTATGACAAAAAAAAAAAACAAATTAGAAAGAAACTATAAAATACTAATAAATGCAAAACAAACATCTCAAGTGCATTGTTCCATTAAATAAATCTAACCTCCCCTGTCACATGGATTGCTGTGGTTCAGGCTGGATTTAAGGAGGCCCCACACCCAGGAGGTTAGTTTTTGACAACAGGCAGGACCCAGGCTGGTGTGGCAATGGCAGCCATCACAGAGACCCATGTTATAATTGAACTGTGGGTGACAACAGCCAGCATCAACTTGAGTGGCGTTCATGTGTGTGAGAAAAGAGAGTAACAATAGTCTGGATGAGATTATGTTGATTGTCTTCAATGCCTATCCCAGCAGCTTTGGCCCTGAGGCGGGGTTAAACCTGGGCAATGGCCATTTTGTCTCAGGGTTAACATGTAGACACAGATATCGACAGGTGGGGTATTTTAGATTCTCCATTTCACCTGAAAAAGGATGTGTTTGGACGCTGGGAGGAAGCTGAACCTGTGGCAGGATTTTTAACCATTTTGCCACAAACCCATGAAAGGATATAATACTCCGATTAGTCAATAGATCTCATAGCAGGATTCTCTAAGATTTCAGATATACGACTAATCAATTTATCGGGCGAGTGACAAGGGCTTAACAAAGCTGACCTCTAACAGAACAGAGGAGAGACCACGCTGTTGTACTGTAATGTTAAATTGTCTTTATTTGATGAGGTGAGGTCATAAAGACATTTTAAATCTTTTTTCCCACTATTTTCTCGATCCAAAAAGGCCCAAGAAAAGACTGTCAATCTACGTCTTGGACCTTGCCCTTCTGCAGCCATTTAGCCTTTTACCGTGAATGCAATAAAGCACACATGATTCAATATATGTAAATATATGTATCGTGTTTAGCATATCTGACAATAGAAATGCCAGGCCTCTTCCCAAAGCAGATACAGAGTTGTGTCTCTCCCTGTTATCGCTGTTGGTCTCATCCTGTATGAAAAGAGGACGGAGGATGCTCTATAAATAGACATATCACTGTCACTTCTTCTGATTTGTTGACGTCTTTTATCAGCAGGGACTCTGGATTCTTTTACCATACCTCCTTCTTTTTAGCAAATAAAAATCAGTGCTGTGTATTACCAGCTCATACAAATATCTTCTCTTTGCAACTCTTCATTAAATCTATGTTTGCTCTTCATATAAATCTAGTGGAAACTGTATCAGCCCCTTTTTGCCAACATGGAGGAAATGGCTTTATATATCGCTGTTTACTGAATCAAAAAGACTGACAGTACGAAGAGTCTGTACACATTTATTTGCATGAAGGTTATCTGTCTGTTTGAATCAGATCGGAGAGCAGCAGCAGCAGCAGCAGGGACCAGCCGACCACATGCCTCCCTCGATGACCTCAGTGACCTCTCTGGGTCCGAGCTAAAAGCTGCTGATGTGGCGTTTTTCATTGAACCTGTGGATTATGTTCCCCTCACCTCCAGAGAGGCCCAGGCCGCTCTGCTGTGACCCACGCAACAATCAAACTACACAGGTACAGAGATTTATACTGGGAGTCTTTAATATATACTTTGAGAGAAAATTATTCACTTTGTTTTAATCAATCAACAAAAATATTAAGACAATGCAACAAATCCTTTTGTACATTTTGTAGGAGAATTGCAAATCTTTACCTATAGTTACAATTTGTCGATCTTAAATTGGCTCCTCACTCGTTACACATTTGATGAGGCTTTAACACAATAAAATTAAAAAGGACAATTAAAACGAGAACAAACAGATTAAAAAACTGTTTTTACCCAAGAGCCATTAACACCTTAAATGCTGCTAAAAATTGAGTGCCTTTTTATTGCAATATTTGTTTTTTTAAGTGCAATATTCTTAAATTATTTGTGCAATTTCAGGAAGCTGTGAAAGCTGTGGTTTTTTTTAACTTACAGCCTTTAATCTTTTTACGTTTTTAAACAGTACTTTTATTTATTTATACCTGCACCAGTGGATTGCATTCAATTTTCAACAATGAAGTTATTTTATTAATAGTTTAGTTTAGGTGTGAATACAAGGCTTTTCCTCTGCCCACTAACCCAGCTGGTCCTGACTCTCCATGGGTCTGGGTCGGCAGAGATGGTAAAACAAGGACAAAGATCAGCACTAATCAAACATTCATGGACAGTAACACAGTATTCAAACACATCACAAAAAAACTCATAAGAAGAAAAACATTGAACATTAAAACATATTTATCATTAGACATTCTCCATCTGTAATTTCACTTCTGTACATCATCCTGTTTACATACATAATCACTACAAATGCACTTTTTTCCCCCTTTTTTAACGTATTTATGTGATGTAATTTAAATTTAATAAAGTATATTAAAAAAAGCCCCAACCTAGTGTCATTGTACAACAAGAGCATGTAAGAATGGATCTTTAGGATTCTTCAACCCCCCCTTTACTGCACCAAGATCAGGTCCATGACATAATTCCACATTTGCAGAAACCGTATCGACCACTGGCTCCTGTCGTGCGTCTGAGAAGGACAGATGTAAAATGGCAGGTGATCGAAGTGAGCAGTTTTCCTCTGCTTCGTCGAAGACAGGAACTACTTTGTGAACTTTCACGAGGCAAGAGTGACCCTTTAAAATAAAACAGAAAAAAAATGAATGAAATGAATAACAATGAATGATTGCAGTCATTTAAGTGGGACTTTTGTTTTGAAGCCCCGAGTTTTATCACACGTTGTTATTATTACTATACATTCCAAATAACTATTGACATTATATACATTTTTTACTGTATAGATCCTGAGTTATATATTTCACAAATAAGAACAAGATGGATTTGTTTTGTCTTGTTATTTTTAATAAATATAGCTTTTGTTGATTCTATGGTACTCACGATTACATATTGTGGCCATAAGGCAACAATTAGCCAATGATTAACAATTAACCCCCTTTAAACACTTGTTAAAGATTTTTTTCTATGTAGTAAACATGCATTGTTCATGATGTAATAACGGGAAGTTTTTCCTCTCGACTGTCCCCATCATGCCTTCAGTGGGTCAACCGCTGGGGTTTCTCTGGGACTGCCTTGAGAAGACTTTCTGTTGCAATACGCTCTATAAAACTAAAGCTCTTGTCTTTTCTCTTGTGTTTGCTCTTGCATCACTCTGTTCTGTTCACTTCAGAAAGTTTTGGAAGATCACGTTGGTCTCTGAGATGAAAAGTTTTGAATGGAAGTCAGTGAGGAGCAACAGACTGTTTTCTTTTTGATTCCCTTCTGTCATGCTTGTGGGTGTGTCATACTTATTTTTTTTTAAGGTAACCAGGGCCCAGGTGGAGGCTCAGGTGCACAGTCACTAAGACCAGTCAGATGTGGGGCTCCTCAGCTGTTTCTAAAAGGACTTTTCCCCTGTGGTGGTTTGTGACAGAAATCCCATGTGACACCTCAAACTGGAGTCCAACTGAGCTTTGTGTCGGTAAATGAAAGAAGATTAAAGAGGCGAGATGTAAAGTCTGCTGCCAGTGCTTCTCTGATTACAAGAAACATAAAATATAAGAAGAGTCTGGTCATACACTAACGCTGGGATTATAATGACACTTTGGTCGATGATATGTTCTGTAAATGTATCATGCTCCAACTTTAACCTCCGTCTTTGAAGAGAACTGTAATAAAGGTCTTCTTATTTCTTCCTCTTGCCTGTGTGTGTCTTTCCGATGTGCTTCACTGTGAATCTAAGCCTCGTTAATATTTAAATTTGGCTCACCCTCAGTCGGCTCCACTTTCTGCTGCTGCTCAGAAGATGTTGAGTCATATCTTTGCAGAAGATGCTGAGGCTGTCATCGGTTTCTTGTGCGGAGCCAGAGAGCTTCAGTCGGCGCAGGAAGAACACAGCTCCTGTCACTGAGCTGTTTATGGATGATATTGAGAGTTTAGAGCTGTACCTTGGCCAAACTCACTCTTAGTCCCGCCTCTTCTCCTCTGAGCACTCAGACCTGCAGCAGGAGTCAGCACATCACTTCATCTTAATAAAAGTCTGGATTAAAAACTTTTGAGCCCCAGGTTTGTCAGGTTGGAAGAAGGTGAAAAGCCTTAGTTTTGCACATTTTAAGTTTTGTCTTTTAAAATGAATGTATAAATGTTTAATGAACACGTAAAGTGCCTCAGAGAAAAACATCTTTTGGAATTTCTCTGTTCTAGACACAAATTTATGGAACTCCCTGCTCCTGAAATGAAATAAAATCAGCTTGGGCTACATGTCGATCTTTAATGGAAAACTGCAGAGGTGGAATATTCATCTGCACGCTCTGTGAGGTGAATGTCTTTCCTGTGTGCTCAAGACTCACACTGAGGTCCCATTTGCATTTGATGGAGTGATTAAACAGAGCATTAGGATGTGGCTCCGAGCGGCTGCTGCCCCGCTCTGCTGTTTGAAAAGTGAGCGGTATGTGTCGTCTTTTAGTAAAGCAGGCCATAGTTGGACTCACAGAGCTGTAAAAGGAGTTTTGACATGACACAGTCGACCATTGCTTCTCTGATAATGAGCACAAAAACACAGCGCTCCCTTCAGGTGTTCATATTTTTGTGTCTCAGCTTTTCCATTTTAACAAAGATGGCTTCCTTTACTCCTTTCTCAAACCACCTGGACTCCCTGGACAAGATTTGGACATTTAAACACTTGGAGAAGTTTAATGGTTCAAAGAATTTGCACATTCATGATTTTTTGTTACGGTTAAATAAAATTAATATTCTACTTTTTCTTTTCTTTCTTTCTTTTTTTTTTTATTTTCAGTGAACTCAGCAACAACACAGAGCACAAATTTAAAAAAGGCCCTTCCGTTTGACCACAGATACACTGTCCCAAAATGCAGCACTGACAGCTCCATAAACTGTCTTATTTGTGTTGCCATTGGCCTTTTAAATTAGGGTTATGTGTCCTGCTGCTGTGAAACATTTTGACCTTAAGGGACAATAAAGAAGAAGGTGTCCCTCGTTGGGATTCAGGAGCTTTTTTCACCACTGGCAGTGTAGGTCAGACCTGTTCCCGTTACAGGTTGGACTCTGGAAAGGCCACAGTGGACAGATGGATGAGTACAGTTGATAGTGTGTCAGTCTTTGGTAAAGAAAGAGTTAAGGCCTAAAGACACTGCTCTGGATTTACCAGTCGATCTACGTTCCTACTCTCACCTTTAGCCCTGAGCTGTGGGTCATGACCATCAGAACGAGGATGAGGAAACAAACGGTTGTTAGTGCTGAAATTATACCTTTAATTCAGTGATCAGATATCATGAAAAAAAGCAATGTGATGTAGATGGAGTATTTCAATAAAGGCAAAAAAAAACCCAAAAACAACCCACTGACTTAGTATTTTGTTACATTCTTTAAATAGTCACCCCACTCCTCTTCACTGTCAATGGAGCTGCTCCTTTCAAAGACCTCAACAAATACTACTTTATTCTGGGTCAGTTGCTTCCATTGGATTCAGGAGCTGCTAATTCATCGACAGGGATCAAAGGTCACTTAAGGGTCAAAGTTCAGGTCATGATACTCTTAGGCCCATTTCAGAACTGGCTCTAAAATCCAATGTTTGGACCAGCATTAATGCAAAGTGGGAAAGTGCCAAAATCTTCCTTAACGTGTCCTGAGATCAGATCTGAGGAAGTATTTATGCATCTGTTGAGTGAAAGTTTGAAGGCCCCAGATATTAAACAACACATTAAATTCCTTCTTGTGCAAATAGACAAGAAAAGCAACCATATATTTGTAAGTTCTCATCAACTCATCCTCTATTTGATGCATAATTAGCCGCAGTAGCTCCAGGGCGTGTCTCTCTTTTGTTAATAATGCAGAAGGATGGTGAAACTTTAATTTTCGACTTGAATGCGCCGACACTAACGTTTCCATCCTCACACACTGGGCTCGCCGTGTGTGTCTGCAAACAAAGCACCTCCACTCTTTATTCACTTTAAACCTGATAGGTGTCGTGAGTGTAAACGCCGTGACAGTGGATCCCACAGAGAAGTCCCGACTGAATTACAGGAACGAGGGAAGGAATAAAAAGATTTGGGATGACATTAAGAGATCAGACTAGTTCTTGTAAGCACTTTAAAAGGGTTTGTGACTGAGTGACAGCTGAGGGTTGAGTTTTATACCTCGACATGTTTCAACTGCCAACTTCCTGCAGTCTTCTTTTAGAAAACAGAAAAACAAGAAAATGTCGGTATGGTCACACTCTCATCCGTCAGAGGGATAACAGAGAGAATTTAATGGGCCATGAAAATAAACAGCATCTAAACACTGGTAAAACCACGATAGATCAAAAACAAAAATGTAACGTAATTTACAAAATACAATGTTGTTTATGCAAAATATACATCGGAGAAACAGGAAGAACCTTTAATAATTTAAATGTACAAAAGAAAAGAAACAGCAAGAGCATCCAGATGAGCAGCAAAACAACAAGAAAACCTAACCATTTCTGACCATTGTAAGAGAGAAAATCACAAAGTTGCAACAGAAGAGAACAATATCAGTGTCAGATCTAGTAGATGATTGGTAAATGAGCCTAGACGATGGTAAACCAGGACGAGGGGGAGCTCCTCCGTTAGATCTTGGAGGGTTCCAGTTAAGAGTGTTTGCAAAAGGGCAGGTATTTCCTATCAATACCTGGCTGTTGATTGGATTATTATCTGTGAGTAACTGCAGTTTTATCCAGTCAGAGCAATGCCTTGTTTACGTTTTTTTTTTTTTTTTTTTTACAGTAAAACGGACCTGTCAGTGCTGCCACCTCATTGGACACAACAGCCATGTTTGTCCAAAGTTAAGACCGTGAAAACTTCGCTTAGAGCAGTTCAAGATGGATTTTCATGAGTTTGTAAACACACAAATATTGCGAGGATCCAGCTTCAATGCAAGGTTAGAGCTGTTCTAAAGAAGTCAGACTACAGGGGGCGCTGTAGTAGGATGATAAAACCTGTATAAATCAGCTCCAGAAACATGTCAGTCACATCAAGTAAATCTGAGGAAGACTGTGGGAAGATTAACATCAAAACAAGGTACAATACTCAAAAACACTGGTCTATTGATATGAAACTGAAAAAAAAGCAGATATCAGTCAAAACAACTTTTTCAATGATTTATTATAACACCTTTTGGAAAAAAAACATGTTCTGTAGGATTGCTAAGTTTATGGAACCAGTGCAAAATCAATTATTGAGATTATTGGATTATGATGTATCTATTTGCCTTTTAGCCTGATTTGTTTTTTTGTTTTTTTATTATTATTAGTAATAAATTTGTCTGTATTTTCTCTTTTGGTATGGCAGCATGATAAAGACAAACTCAAGATAATCAATGTATAATGAAGACATCAAATAAATGCCATCATGATTTAGCTCAAAGGAAGTGATTTTAAAGCTTCCCTCTTTCCCAGCATCTATACATCAGCATTTTATTATCATGGATTCCTATATGTCTTGTCTCCTCTCTGTCTTGTCCAAGGCCTTCTGGTGCACCTTGGTAAGTACTGAAAATATAGAGTTGTGGCACTGAGGATCTGTTTCTGCTGACAGACGCTCTGCTCTGGCCAACTCTGAAATGTAGACTCACCTCTGAAGGAGCCTCTGTGTTGAACTCCTCGACTGGAAAAACTGGTGAAGAAAAATCAGGCAGTGTTATAGGTTTAGGCAACATTTTTTAGTTTGTCATGTCTACGAAAAGAACTCAAGGTCAGAGTATGTTATCATGTCATTGCTCCTTCCTAATGATGAGATTTGTCATTTTGGATTATTTCAGTGGAAATGTTAGTTTCTGATTTATTTAACTAAAGAATATAAAAACAGGGTAGCATTTGGCAGAATTGGGTGTCACAAAACAGTGGGTTCATATGGAGATGTATCAGATAAAAGTTGCAGCTGTTGTGAAAAAAGTAAACTATTGTGACTTTGCTAATGTTTTACTAATCCTTCAGCGTTTTTCATCTGTTTATATCCACTGCATGTTGTTTGTGTGACTGCAGATTAAGAAAACAACTATTGCCAACGTATCTAGTCATTTTGGAGAATAACTGCTAAAGTTTTCACTGTGTTGGCGT
Organism: Rhyacichthys aspro; assembly: GCA_036850595.1. NCBI lineage: Eukaryota > Metazoa > Chordata > Actinopteri > Gobiiformes > Rhyacichthyidae > Rhyacichthys > Rhyacichthys aspro. The sequence goes on along the minus strand of CM072159.1, from coordinate 26,248,315 downwards.
CACAAGAAGTCATCTCCTGTCACTCACTCTCCTGCAGCAGCTGATACAGAGTCTGCACTGAGCTCAGAGCAGACAGAAAACTCATGACAGACACGGGCCCAGGTTGATGCAGCAGACTCTAAAATATGAACAAAATACATAATTTACCAACGTGAAATCCAACATCTAAACGTTTGTTCATTTGAAGTTTATGGATATCTATCTATACGGAAATTTTAACCCAGGCATATTTGAACAGATCTGATCAAACTGACTCGAACAGTTCTGACAAGACAGTGCTCCTTCTCGAATATGTACTAGTTATTGTGTGCATCAGTTCAGCTGCTTGTTGGAACAAAAAACTCTCTTTCTACAGATTGACTCGGCTTATCCCTGTCAGGGGGTCGCCACACATTGCAAAAGCAGCATGGCAATCTTTTTATGCCCTCCTGACGCAACCCTTTCCATTTACCTTGGCTTGGGTAAACGCAACATTAACGACTCAAGCCCACTACACTGGCACATACACATAAAGCATCTCTGAACAAACTGCTCCAGCCAACATCACATCATCCGTCCCACTCTCTGTATCTTTGGCAGACGTTAAAAAAAAAAAAAACACCTCCAGTTCTTTTGCCTGGTGCCTATTTGCAGCCATGACTCAGGGAAAAGACTGACTCCTGATTTTCTGCTGCGAGGCCGAGTGGGAGGCTTGCTCTTGTGGGAAAGCACCAGAGACATGTGTGACCTTTGGGCGTGTGCCAGACGAGGCTCGGAGCGAGCAGCACGCCTCGTGTTGGTATCACTCAGACGGATGCTGCTGATGGATGAGTCAGGGCCGTTCACTCTCACTGTTTCTGCCTCAGTCTAGCGTCATCCAGGGTCAAAGGAAAACACCTCTGAGTCAGTCTGAGATGTTTCATCAGTGTGAATTATATTGGTAATGTAGGGTGGAAATAGGCTATATTTAAACCTTGCTGCGTGTATTCTATTTATACATTTTATTAGTACACTTGGCCCGCAACATGTAGTAAACTATAAGATATGAATAATTTGAGTTTTCAACATGTTGACCTAAAAACAAAATAGACACAATCATTTATCCATTCCTATTGTGTCTCCATTAAGGAAAACATCACCAGTTTATCATAGCCTTGTTTCCACTGGAGCAGTGCAGGTCAGGTCTGTGTGTTTCCACCAAAAGGTGTTCAAAGTGCCCCCCAAAAAGCACACATACCACTACCAGGGGACACCTCAGCTGGGGCTCCAAGTGGGTCCGGCTTTGTGGTCCAATTTAGAAAAGGTGGAGCTAAACACTGCAGTCAGCTAATTGGATGATAGATAATCCTCACTTGAGTGAAAAAAAGAAGCAGAAGGAAAAATATTAAACAGAATTTTTTTTGAATAAATTACACAATGTTCTTTGATAAACGTCTTATTCATTTTCCTATAGACAAAGCTAGTATTTATCATTCATCGTCTACACTGCATTAAAGCACAAGCAGAATCTGTGCCTCAAGAATTGAGTCCATAATTAAATTAGCGCAGCTCTATGAATTTAATGTTCACTATGCTGGGAATAAACCTGTAAAAAGTCTAATGTTTACTGCAGTAACTGCACCTCCAGCCTCTCACTTAACATTACGGTTTCTGTAGCAGATTTCCCTCTTCTGGACCCAGCAGAGTGGAAACAGGTGCCTTTTCAGGGGTTACCTGTACCAAACCATCCTGTACTGACTGAACACTGAGGGCCCATTTACACAATGACAAAAAAGCAAACACTGGCCTATACTGTAATCAAAATAATCAGTGTGAAGTGAGAACTGTCCTTGTGTAAATTAAGAGTGAGTAAATGAATGAATGACAATAAATATAATAATAAAAGTAGAGAAAAATCCATATCACTCTCGTGATATATAAACCCAACAAACAACAACAGAATATGAATAATCTAATTATAAGATTGTGGAGGAATCATTAATAACTTAGTTTAATAATAAGTGTTTACGGCTCCATTGTCTACCGTCTGTCTGTCTGCGGCCCCGCCCCTTCACAGCGTTGCCACGGTGACTGCCGGTTTACGTGATGACGTCGGAAGTATATGAGCGCAGGCGGCGGGCTCTCGTTCCCTTTTACCGCCATCGGAGCGGAGTCTCTTTCTTCCCGGGACTGCCACACTACGCAGCGCCGCCTTACCAGCCCCAACCTCCGGCCACACACCGAAGGTAAGCCCCGGGACGCGGACACAGCTCTTCCGCCGACACCTTTAACTCCTGCCTCTTTCTGGAAGTGAAAAATCCACTTGTGTTTCTTATGTAAGCGACGTTAAGCAGACGGCTTTGCTAATGCTAGTTGTGGCAGATAGCGGCAGCAGCCATTGAGACGGGCTCCACCATGATGTTTAACGCACGATTAAATAAAAATCAAGAAAACGGCACTTGTACCGTCTTGACTAGAGGTTATTTCCAAACGGAATACAATCAAAACTATCACAGTAATACCACGTAAATAAGGAGTTTTTAGGCTTTTTGCATTTGTTGACACGTGTCTTGTAAGTGCACATTTTGGTCCTGACCTTATTTTTTGGATGTTGAGTCTCAGAGAAGATAACAGTGGCTGTAACACCATTATTCAGGCGGCTAACTTAGCTGATTCAACCACAGTAGGAGACAAGAAAAGAGGGGTGTTCACGGTAACGGGGTCTTTGTAGTTTTCGCATTGACACCACTTGTAACATGGCCCACATTTTCCCTCTTTGCAGTCTCTTAAAAGTGGTCCTCCCACTTGCTCGAGCTAGCTGCACATGAGCTAGCCACAATAGCCCGCCACACACATCCAAGCAGTGCACTGACAGGAGGCTAAAGGCCGGCTAAAGTTGGCCTGTTGGGAGTCAAAACCCGGAGTTGTTTGTTCTGGACGAAGCAGGTGGCTATTTATTTGTGAAAGGTTTTGGTTGCAACAGGTTGGATGTGAGAAACTGGACTTGGGTGCTTGAGATGTGATGCAAAAAGGAGGGTCCAAATGAAGGGCTGTCTCAGTTTTTGGTGTGTCCCAGTGGTGCTATAATGGAGCATGCAACACGTGGTCGCGGGGTAAAGAGAGGGAGGAATAGCCTGTCCCATAGGGGTTTATTGTACTATTGTAACCTATTGTTCAGATGCCTTATAACCTAACTAGCAACTTTTATTTTGAAATGTGAGGTGCTGAGGTGAAACAAAGTATGTGTAGAAGTTGTTTTGCAAATTTTAGGAGATATTACTGGTCCCCAAAGCAGATTAAGTTGAAATAGAAGTCAAAAAGCTTAACAGGTTTTGCTAATTTATCATTATTTAAATATCAGCGATATCCATATCGCAAAGAACCAATATTGCAATAACATAATGGCATTTCATGTGATAGACATTTGACGCTTTGTATTTAAAAATAAATGACCAATTAGACCTTTGAGTCACATTTGAGGCGTGGCAAAATGAGTAAGTGTCAAAGTCTAGACCCTTGTATTTCTTCCAATTAACCTTTAACTGTGGCAAAGTGGATTCAGATATTGCAAGTCTTCAATATTCATCCCAGTTACTGCATGTTTTCCTTTTCCCATTGGCCTAGATGTAAATGTGGAACAGTAACTAATGTTTGCTAATGTCATATACCCTCACACTGTCACATGTTTTCACACACTGCACTTTACTGTGAGCTCAGATGAACAAACGCTAAAGTTAAATAGAAATGATGATGACACCTAAGTATCTGTTAAAATGCATAGAGGTAGGTTTAGAAATTTCTGAAATGTCACCATCCACATGTACAACTAGACTATTATTATAATGTTTAAATCGAATAGTAGACATGTGCAGTTCGTTCTTGCTAAAAAAGTTTGTTTTAAACCTAGTCTCAACAAAACACAAACTTAACTCCACTTTTAAAGACATGAGTTATTTGAGTGGAACTATTTTCTTATGTATCTTGATAGTTGTGCACTTTATTGTTTTGCCGACCAAAATGGCAGCATAAACAAAAGTAACGTGACTCAGAATGGTGTGTATATATACAAATAGATGTAAGGTAATGAAGAATGATGTTGAAGAATGCCTTTGAGTGTAATCGAGCTTAATTGAATAGTTTTGCAAGGTTTACACTCATAATAGACCAAGTTTGGATTGAAATTGCTTTTTATAATATGCTTCATTGATGAGAGCTGTGCAACATTAGAAATGCACGTGGTATGAAACTGAGGAAACAGAAGGGAAGTCCATTCTTTTTACTTTACTTGGTGTCATTCAGAAAGCCTTTTATTAGCAGAGACATGTCACACTTGTTTATAATTGAGATTTGCATCCCTACGTTGCAATAGAGCCGTTAAGTTAAAATACTAACAAGGCGCTTCAACATGTGTAATTTGATTTCCATGCCACTTTGTTATATTTGTCACATTCTTTTAAACTAAACTGGCTAATAAATCAGAGTTTGTCACGAATGTCTATTGTTTAAATCCATACCAAAGTGTGTATTGACCTCTGAAAATGGCTTCTCACTTAAATATGCAGTAGAAATGTATTTGATGAATGTGTACACAGCTGAGAGCATTCCCTAGGACTTCCACATCAATAGTCTCATCTGAGAATTGAGGATCTGGGCCTCTGTCATTCTTAGTGGAATAATTTGGGGACTTATTAATTTATGAAACAAAATAAATACAGTTACCTCATTAAAATTGGTCTAATCCTTTATTATATCTCCAAAAATAAAGAAAAAACTGTGCTGTCTCATGTTCTAAATTTGTTACAATCTCACCCCTGCTCTGTTTTTGAATGTTACTGGATAAAAGTAGTTTTGTAGTATTTTTGATCATCCTCATACATTTTTGGGGTGTGTCATCTTCTTTGTGGCTTAGAAGTTACTAGAAAACATCTGGATTTATGACACTGCCTTAAATGTGCACAGCTTGAGGATGACTGCCATTTATATTTCATTAAGTGACTGTAACCCTACACCTGTTCATTCACATATAAACATGCAACCTGTGTGTTTATACTGACCTAGATTTATTAGGCAACTCAAGGTCAATTGGTTCGACAGGTGATTGTTTTCGAAATGGAACTAAATGAGGTTGGGACACTCTTGATCCTGATGGTAAAATGAATTGTCTACATTTAACACATCCATCACTATTAAGGGTTGACAGTAACTCGGGAGGTAAAGAAGATGAAATATAAATGCGGCTATTTTTCATTGAACATCTGCTCATAGTCTCGGGATGATGGCTGGATTCTAGGATACGGCAGTTTTAAAGTGATAATCACAGTATTAAAAACACTAATACTGGGGTATACCATTTGTGTAAAATGAGAGTAAAGACCATAAAAGTGATTAGTGATAAGGACTGTGTTTACGTGTGTCTATCGAGGAGAAAGGGCTGCTGGCTGAGTCACTTCTCAGTATGAGCCTCCCTGGTCTCTCACATCGAGGAGCAGCTGGTGTTGTGTGACCGACGGAGAAAACTGAGTCATTATCAGTCACAGGAGCGCGCTGCATGGACAATTATCAGGGATTTATTTTAAAGTGAATGTGTAATGACATTAAATATGGCACACAGTCTTTAGAAACAGTTGTCAAGTTAAAAGAGCAGAGTCTCATGTTGGGAATCGACTGTGTTATTGGTGCATTATTTGTGTGTGTGTGTTGAGTGTGTCATGTTTAATTTTATATAGGGCTGCACAATATTAGAAAAACATGCAATAACTGTTTTGAAAATTGAGAAAATTATGAGACCAGGGTAATTCACATTTGTTCACTTTACAGTTTAGGTAGTCACATTTGTAGGGCACTTTAACCTGACTTCTGCCTTAAACAAATGATAGCAGTGTTTGGCTTGTTGTGGTTTGACAGACAGAAGTTATTATATAAGCCATGTAAGCCATTTAAAATGCTTTTATATACATTATTGATATTCATTGTGTACATCTTGTTTTCCTTTGGATGTGGGTATTTGTTTAAGCACCAGTGTTTCTTGCATCTGGGAGGCTAAATGACTGGATATTGAAATGTTTGTATAATTTAGATTCCTGAGCTTAGACGAAAATGTATTCAAACATCATGCAAAGATGTACAGTGGTGAAGTGTGACAGGTTCCTTGCTGTGTATGAGTCCACTCTTAGGATGGAAAAGGAAAATATACAAAATATATCCAAATCAAATGGACAACACGTGGCCGGGCTAATAAAGGTGTGACCGTATGTGTATGCAGTGTTATTTAATTGTTTCCCTCTTGTCCTAAATTACTTTAATACAGATATTGGGATTTCTATAAAGGACAATTATCACTGGAAAAGGCCTGTTGTGGACAGAGGGGAGTTGTGTGGACCATCCCATTCCCAAGGCCAAGAAATGTAGACCCACTTTGTTATATTTTATAAATGAAACCTTTTCCATATTTTGGTTTAATCTTGATGAAACAAACAAAGATGGAAACTGTCTGATGTTGTAGTTTCTGCATTATTTATCTGATGTCATGGTGGACAAACAAGCATGTTTTTCTTATCAAATCTTATATTGCCAATCTCAATCCCAAGTCTCTTAACTCAGCCTGTTCATTTGTTTGTTTTGTCCCGTATTCTCTCTCTTCTAATCGTGTTCTTTGTTCTTTTTTCTCTCTAGCATCTCTTGAGACTCAGCTAAGATGGCAGACATCGACAAGTAAGTATCCGGGCACAAATTATCCATTTTCTTGCTTCTGTTGAATTTTCAGGTGTCTTTTGGTTCAGATTAACTAAAACAAATGCTAGACCTTTTCATACGGCTCAATCATAAGCCAAAGACCTCACACAGAAAAACTACATCATTGTATTCGTCCATCAAACCACGACTAAGACCAAAGCAGAGTCCAGTCACATTTGCGTTGACTGTGACCCATCGATTCCTCTGCTGCAGACCGACAGGAAGAGATGCCATGTTTTGTATCGAGCGCTGCAGAGTCTTAAAGTGAGGTGTCATGTTTCAGTGCATCAGCAGAAGGCAGAGGCACCACCACAGACTTAGTCATTGTTTTCTTCAATGTGGGCCCTCATGTGTTATAATTGTGTTGCATATTTATTACTCTAATGCTCAATAGATAATGCAGTATAAAATTTTGCCATTATGATTTCCATTTGCCACTTAATGCATCAGTGGCTTCTCTTTCAATAGAACGAGTAAATACAAGCTCTTTGTGTTCTAAGTTCAATGAAGGTTATTCCTCAAAGTGAACTTACTCTGTGAATTAGGCTTGTTTTTGGCAAGTCTGGCTCAGTTTGGTACAATTTTAGTTTAGTGAAGCATTGTCAGACTTAAGCTAACAGCTTTACCATTTACTTTATTACACTGCTGTTTGTTGCTTGCTTGGATTTCCACACAGTAATGCATATTAAAAATCTTGTTGGTGCTTTATTTTCAGCAATAGCTGACTTTAGAAGGAGCCGTTTCCTCACAATGAAGACTTGTCGCCGTAAAATAAAATAGCGACAACATTTAAGAGCGTCGCAGTGCTTCTGGAGTAATTGCTACATGACTCAAACTGTTTCTAAATAAAACTAAATGAGCTCTCTGATGATTAAATCAGTCTGAGGACACAGTACTGAATAATATCCTCAAAATTAGGGCCAAAGTGTGAAACCTCTACCTTTGGCTTGTAGTTTTGTCTTGTGTGACAGCTTTATAGCCCTTCTATTGGGCTAAAAATGCTTATAAACAGAGTAAGGTGTCTGCAGTTTGACTGACCTCCCCTTTTTTCAACCTTTCTCTGGTTTTCAGCAAAGAGCAGGCCGAGATGGACCCTGCAGACATGGAGGACGTGGAAGAAGTGGAGGAGGAAGAGACTGGAGAAGACGTCAACAGCAAAGGTAAGCTTCAGCATCAACACCAGAGTCCACAGTTAAACCATGACGGTCATGTGAGTAAATACATGAATAGTTCAGCCTGAACAGATCTGGGTGGCACTAATCCCTGTTATCTTTCGGATGTAAATGCAGTTGATGCTCAATAAATAACCCTGACAGTTTCTCATTAGTTTATTCCCAGCTCATTGTGGATGGATATAGATGCCTCTCCAGCCTCGCTCTATTTATAGCCTGGTTTGATTAGCCTTTTAAAAGAGGCAGACATAAAATACGACTCATACTCGCTGCCGAGGGCTAATCTGTCACTGCGACCACACTCGGAGGAAAGCCTTACACCAGGCCTCGAGCTGCAGTCAAATTATAATAAATGCATGAGGAATAACAGTTTCTCACAGCACTCACATCAGTTACATAATACAAGAGACGACTACTGCTTCTGCACCACACAGACAGTAACAGCCATTGTACCAGCTGCACATGCACGCTTTTCTGGGGAAATATTAGTGCCACATGCCATACACTTGGGAAATATTGATCCAGACTACTTAATGGGGTAATAATTCATCTTCTATATCCATTTACATTCCTACAATCCAGCTACATCTATAGGCCCTCTGCTAGTAGTCCCTCACAGAAAACCTATATCAATGTAAAATGCATCAAAAAGTGGAGAAAAATTATTCTGTTTATGTTAAGAATTTCTTTTTTTTTAACACAAACTTTATTTGAAAGAGGTTATACCACTTTAAACTTAAATACAACTTGATTTGATAGTCTTTGGGTGATGCTGTAGTGCATCTCTGCAAAAACAACATATGAAGCATAAATAGCAGGATAATTTAAAGCTCCAGAGTTTAAAAAACTGGTCATACGGGATCCTACTTCACTCGAGTAGAGCCTGAATCAGTCTGTGCTCTGCGACTGAAATCTCAGCCTTTGTCTGAAGTGTTATAAGGAAAGAATAGGTTATGTAACAGTGATAAGTGTAAGTGATTTTTAAAAAATGCGTTGAGTTAATATGTTGGCTTTGTCCTAAAATAAACTGAGGGATGCGCTAAATGCCTCAGAGACGGTGGTTGGTAATTTGTCGTTTTATTGGGCTAATTGCACTTCATCTAATTGGCTTTGTCGCTGTTTTCAGCACGACTTCTAATTTCTTCTTTGCTGTGTACAAAAGAGTTTAATAACTGTTTACACTGGGTTAAATGATTTTGGAAGAAGCAAAATTAACATTCAGATGAACTTGTAAATGACAGACTGTTCTTTGGTGTATCCAGTTGTTTTAACACATGCACCTGTTGAGAATCCTCTGTTCATTAACTGGGACATCATACGGGACATTTCTAATTCTTCCTTTTGTGACACATTATCATATCAGTATGTATATTGTGATAATTGTTTAAAGGCTATTCCCACAAAGGACTCTTTTGGACACAACTGACGCTTTCCCAGTTATCATGATTTATTGAAAAATGATCAAACACAGACCAGTGCAATTCAGTGAAATATGTGCCAGGTGCAATGACGACAAGGTGGAGGGTAACATGACTTGTAACAATACAACAATAATCAGCTGGTGACAGATTTACCCTTTTTAAAAACACTATTTTACATTTCCTATGCCTTATTTCTACACAGTGAACAGCATTCTTTCCTCCACAAATGGTCCGTAAATTAATTCACAGGGATGTAACAATATGAAGCTCTTAGTCAGGGTTTTAACTCCACAGTATGATAGTTATTGTGATATTGTGGGAGTATACTTGGCTCCACTTTATTCTTTTACCTTCCAAATCCTTCGCCGTCCTCTGCAGAAAACCTCTGTAAGTCCAAAGCTATATTTGCGCTGAAACATCCTGTGATTTCCTGAGCTCTTGTGCTGTTATGAGGTAGTGGGGCAGTCTTTTGGTCTAATTGGACATTTTCCCGATACCTTCTGAAGGTTTTTGGGGATAACAAGATGTCAAATTTGTTGTTTTTTTTTCCTCTGCTGTTTAAGTGGCTGCTGAGTCTTTTTATTTTAGCAGGTAACTACATAAACAAATCCAGGCTTTGGAAACAAAATCGACGTGGCGTCTCTTTAATCTTGTCGCCTGCCAACAGCGAACTGACTGGGCTTTGATCTGAACGAGCATTGTGTCAGACACTCGATGGTGCCAGCAGACAGGTGACAGATGGTGTGAAGGGAGAGTGAATTTTATTACTGTCTGCCACTTCTTGTGTGGATACAGCAGCCAATACCTGCTCAGTCATTATTTTCCAGAAGGCACTCCTGTCTGGAGGGATGACACAGCAGGAAGCGAGGAATCACAGTAACACGGATATTGGCTCAGACGGGGATTAAATCAGATTAAAGATAATTAATCCAAAATGGAAATTATTCAGTTAAAGATGAAATTATTGGATATAAGAGTAGAGTAAAACGTAGGACTTTGGGACATTATTATACAATACGCATGAATGTAATACAGGGTTCGTACAGGTGCTTGAAATCCTTGAAAAAGCTTAAATTTTAATAAAGTGTTTACAAGGTTGTGAAAGTCCTTGAATTTTGGTGCTTGAAAGTGCTTGAAATTCTGATTGTGTTGATTTAGTCGTACTAGTAAGATTGTGACTTATTACTAGGGTAATTTGCTTCTTAGAAAAATATTTTAATATTATATATATTTTTAAACGTAACGTAAAGAAAACAAAAGCGCTCGTGTGGCTCTAGAGTAATCTGCCAGTGTTTTTGGATGTGGACCCTCTGGTGGAGCAGATCGGAGATAAAAACATGCAGCATGTTGCTGTTTCATTGATAGCTGGCTTGAAGAGTACAAATTATGGCTAAAACGTGGATCAATAGAAACACTTAACATGTGGAGAAAAAAGAAACCAAATAATAATAATAATAAATGAACATCTTTTTGATGAAGTTTTATTTTTGGGTGACCTATCCCTTGTCTGTGCTAAAAGTATTCAACAATTTAAGTCATAATGGTTTTAAATGAGAAAAACTACATACGGTATATGCATGTCAACATGTAATTTACCACAGCTGTAAGGTGTTTGAAAAACATAAACACACCTTGAAAGTGCTTGAAAAGTGCTGGAATTTGACCTTAGAAAATGTGTAAGAACCCTCATAATAAGTCTGAAGTGTAATATTGGGATATAGTAGTGTAGAAGCACTTAAGACCAATTTTTAGAGGGCTTGGTCTCTGGTTTTAATCAAAACGACAACTGGTTTATTTGTGTCTATCATTCTTGTTGGAAGAGTTTGATTCAAATACTAGACTTATTGTATTTTATAACTGTTCCCTCGAAACTCATGTCCTTGTAATGGTTTATGCGTGTGGCTTTCAGTGAATAAGATGTAAACGGTGCATTAGCATCAGGAGTTAACCATGAAAGAGGATGGCTTACTGACTCAGCACTGTATCCTTTACATGTGACTGACAACATTAAGACTGCCGCCGTAGTTCAGTCCTGACCAGTGTTTATGTTTACAGCTCGTCAGCTCACTGTACAGATGATGCAAAACCCACAGATCCTGGCAGCTCTTCAGGAGAGGCTGGACGGTCTGAACGGCTCTCCGTCGGGATACATCGAGAGGTGAGCCCCGTTAACATTGTTTTTTGCTTCACTTTTAATTAGAAAAAAAAAAATCCATTCTCTGCTGTTGTATTGTTCTTTCTGATGGTTTTCTGATTTGTTTTCTCTACAGTTTACCAAAGGTTGTAAAGCGGCGTGTTAATGCCCTGAAGAACCTGCAGGTGAAATGTGCTCACATTGAAGCAAAGTTTTATGAAGAAGTGCACGAACTGGAGAGAAAGTACGCAGCTCTGTATCAGCCGCTTTTTGACAAGGTACGCAATTATACTCAAAGCACATTCCTATAATTCTACTTGAGCAAAAAGATTCGGGACCACAGAAAACAAGCATTATTTTATTATAGACATCTGGCATAAACATTTGTATTTTCTAATTGCATCACTCTGAAGCATAAAGACTGACCCTAAAGTGCTGTTCAGCTCTGTCTCATGTGAAGCTCACTTTCCATCTACAGTCCACCCACATGGTTCATTGAGTCATATTTGTTTGCATATAAACATGTTCAGCCGCTCGTCTCAGGAAACACTTGTTTTTCATCACACCTCAGAGCAGCGTGGTGTTTCACAGGAGCCCGCTTTAACGTGTCGTCTGTTTGTGTTTACAGAGGAGTGACATTGTCAAAGCGGCGTACGAGCCCACAGACGAGGAGTGTGAGTGGAAGGCAGATGAAGAGGAAGAGCTGACAGTAAGTAAACAGGTACAGGTGACGTATGACGACACATGCTCTAACACCCACCGCACTCACGCTCCACAGGACAGTCCACTGAGACACATCTTAGTTAGTTGTAGTCAGTTGAGTGTATCCATGTTTGTGGCAGGGTTTTCGTCTTGATGTTGTGTAACCGTCCTCTCTGACATACAGGATACAGGATCAATTCATGCCAGCTTTAGATTTACAGTTATCACTCGGATGGATGCAAACGGAACAACATAAAGCACAGACGGGGCACAAGTTTGTATAAAACTAACAACTCTTCAAATCACTGCTGCTTGTTGACAATCAAGAATATTGTGTGTGTTTATAAGTTTAAGCCCAGTTAGTGTCGTATCAGCATTTGATTATTTGTTTTCTAAAGTTGGAGGTGTTTCTGGAACGTGCTCTGTTTTGTTTGTAATTACAAATGCTGCAGCAGTCACTGATGCAAGATTAATACATGAAATTTGGAAAGAGATTTCCCAAGAAACTGTCTAAACTGTCTCAAAACGGGATTTGCCAGCAATAATTGTTTTCCATCTTAAATTCCACTCATGATAAAGTAGTTGTGATAATGATTATGATTAAAATGTGCTCTGACGCCAACATAAGTCACGAAAAACTTACATCTTTTCATCACCTCACACTCCCCCATTTTTTTTTTTTTAAGCATGTCAACAGCTACGGTGGCCCTGCAGGTACATTCTGTCTAGAAACTAAAGACTAGAAATAGATTTGACGGTAATTCAGTTTGAAGCTAAATAATTTTAGTTCATAAATGCCCCACACTGTCATGTAACTTTCAGATGTGTTATAAAAGAATCATATGAGTGTATTTCTCCTTCAGCAGTCTTCAGTTTGTTCCCTCTGGGCCGCTGTAGAAACAAGAATAGGAAGTGATGGAACTAAAATAGCTCCTATACCAAAATAACATATTCTTTTGACCAAAGTCCTATATTTGATTAAAAACTGTGCTCCATTAACAGGGTCCAAAAACTGCTCCTGTTTGCATCTATGTTTGGTTATGGGAGCATTATTTACCACATACATTGAACAGTAGTTTTGCTGTATTTGGGGCTGATTTCTATCCTTTTTCCCCTTCACTGTGGGTGGGAACTCCCTCTTCTTTATTGCATTATGTGTTCAAAGGATATGAGCGAGCCTTATTTTGAAGAGGAACCTGTTTTTGTCTGCTTCAGGAGGAGATGAAGGAGAAGGCCAAGCTGGAGGAAGAGAAGAAGGACGAGGAGAAAGAGGATCCCAAAGGCATCCCCGAGTTTTGGTTAACGGTTTTCAAAAACGTAGATCTGCTCAGCGACATGCTCCAGGTACGTTCACCCATACGAAAGGAAAATAGGTCACTGTCTGCACCAGCTCTGAAATCACAGGCTGTGCTGCCCCCTGCTGGACAAGACATGTGTAGATGACATTATACCTACTCTGCAGTACAAATAATGCTGTAATTCAGTGGTGTTAAAGTTCGTAAACGGGAATCATATCAAATATTACAAAATGGCAAACTTATGTCATTATAAAATACAGTTTACATACCATTTAATTCTATATTGGTTCTGTACAATGACTCATGTTAATGTTTTTTCATCTCATAAAGTTGGACTTTTATTCAAAAAGGAATAAATACGGGGCGAAGTAGCCTAGTTTATTTGCGTTTGACGTTTCAAACAAGTCAGATTTAATGCTAAATCAGACTTAAAAGGCATCTAAATGAATCTGACTGGTAAGAAGTAATGTGAGTTTAAGGCGAGCTAACATGTTCAGATAATGGAGTTCTAAGTGGATCTGCTGCTGTGAGTGTAGGGCTTAGTGGGACTGGAGCTGGACGGGGCCTCTGACCTGCTCCACAGATTTGCACAAAAACAAGACACACAAAGTTTATCACAGTGGTCATTTTTAGAGTCAGTTTATGCTTGTATTTTTTTTATTCAAACAGTGCAGTTTATATGACTTTGTATGAAAATGAAAAGTATGAGAGTAAATTTGTTTTAGAATGAATTTGTATGAAAATGAATGAGTTTTTTTGTTTTTTTAATCCCAGAATTGTTGGATTAATCAAACACTTCCTCCCTGCTGCCTCATTAAATGGACTATTACTTACCTCAGGATTCAATAGTTTATTTTGGAAGCTGTTAATGCTATTTTAACTTCTTTCATTTGGCTTATTGAGTGTGTTAAGAGTTTATAAAATCAGCTCATGCACAGCAGATTTTTTGTTTTTATTTTTATTGCTTTCAGCTTAAAACAAAGCACAACTGCCCAAAGTTTAACAACCTGAATATATTTATGTGACGGATAATGTAAAAAGAGACAGATTTAGACCCAAGACGTGGAGTTAAACATGTCTGCTGTTATTCCTGTCGCTAAAATGTTGTGCCTCTTTTCTTCTTTAGGAACATGACGAACCCATCCTTAAACATTTACAAGATATCAAAGTGAAATTCTCAGATCCAGGGCAGCCCATGGTGAGCAAACCTGCACCAACACTAGACTCAATGTCATAATATGAAATAAATGTCTGATCATTGTTATACATCTAACTGTGCGTTTGTTTTCTGCAGAGTTTCACGTTAGAGTTCCACTTCGAGCCCAATGACTTCTTCACGAATACGGTGTTGACAAAAACTTACAAAATGAGGTCAGAGCCCGACGAGAACGACCCCTTCTCCTTCGACGGACCAGAGATCATGAGCTGCGCAGGGTGAGGCTACACCTGTGCTAAATGCGACATTACTGTATTTAATAGTTTGCCCTTAATGACGATCGGTTTTCTTTTTTTGGGTTTCCCAGTTGCACAATTGACTGGACAAAGGGCAAGAACGTCACATTGAAAACAATCAAGAAGAAACAGAAGCACAAGGGCCGCGGGACAGTGAGGACGGTCACCAAAACGGTCCCCAACGACTCCTTTTTTAACTTCTTCAGTCCTCCAGAGGGTAAGACCAACTGTGGACACATTACTATAAATGACTACATGACGATAAATGCTCTGATATCAACTTAACTATGAAAAAAGTAATTCTGTTTTATCTCCTTTTGTTTACAGTTCCAGAAAATGGAGAGTTGGTGAGTTTATTCCTTAAAAAAATAAAAAATTATTGTATCTTTTTTATTATATATACATGAAGTATGGTCAGAAACTGTGCTATTGTCTGTATCTAAAGCCATACAACCCATTTAGACTGAAGTAATCCCTGTTAATGCTGCAAAGACTTCTGTGGTGTATTTAAATTCAGCCCGGTCTGTGTTTCCAGGACGAGGACTCGGAGGCGGTCCTGGCGGCAGACTTTGAAATCGGTCACTTCATTCGTGAGCGCATCGTGCCCCGCGCCGTTCTCTACTTCACAGGAGAGGCGATAGAGGACGATGACGACGATGTGAGTCTCAAACTGAGGAATAACACTTATCTCTAGTTACAGTTACAGTTAGTTACAAAAATACAGCTGGATCGGCAATGTTTCTATTTTTGTGTCAGTTTTTGTTGTCAGATTACAGATTATTTCTATCTTAGGTGCTAATGTTAGCTTTTTGTTAGTATTTAATGTATGCAACATTTTTAGCGTGTATCAAATTTGTCAAAACATTTTTGTTGTGAAGAAAATATTGTTCTCATTGATTTTTTTAAAAGGGTTTTGGGGAAGTTTAAAATTAAAAAATAACAAAAGCTACATGAAATACTAGACTTTATTATTTAACTGTAGTGTACACTGTTACATTGCCGTAGTATATTGCAAGGACTCAGTCAAGACATTCAATAAAGCCGTGCTACTTTTTCAATTTGTCTAGCATTTGTTAATTTTCCATCATTCAGACTGCATTTAATGTACTGTTAGAACAGTCAGAGGTTTTCATCAGTTTATATTTGTATATTATATAGTACTTTAGACATTTAGACTCTGTTCTGTCATTTGAAGAGTAGTGGGGAGAAAACTAGATTCATTATGCTGCCTCTGAGTTAATGGGACACACTGGAAGCTTGTGATCTTTTTTTTTTTTTCTCAGTATGACGAGGAAGGTGAAGAAGCAGATGACGAGGTGAGATAAATGGACATTATTTAAGATCTTAATGACCAACATAAACCTTTGAAACAGCGCTAAAGTGTCTCTGGTGTGTTTTAGGAAGGAGAGGAGGAGGCTGACGAGGAGAACGACCCCGACTATGATCCCAAGGTGAGAGCCACTCAGCCTGTAGCTCTCAATGTCTCAACAAAAACTTCACTCAGCACTTCTCAGCTCTGCCCAGGACACGCTCAAACTGGAGTCTGCTACACTGTCCTTTTAGTTTCAGCTACCTCAATGCCTTTGCATATCAAACTATTGGAGTTTGTCCTGCGCTGCAGGCGGAGAACTGCTGAGGTTCAACATACAGAATACATACTGTCAAATGCATCTCATTCTGCTCCAGCTTTTGGTTTGCTTCAGCTTTTATTTTATGACCCTTAAGATGACATTGAGACTAAAATAAACTCCTCAGGGCTGTACATCGCTTATGAGTCACATGTAGTGCTTCCCAAGTTGGTTTAGGCTTTCAATATACTGTTCAAACCACAGTAAGATCATACACATCAGTATAATTATGAGACTATTTGCCTCAGTAAGAATGCTCCACCTTGAAAACCTTGTTTTACATGTGACAATCTTTGTACAAAACTCAAACAAATCAAACGGCCTCTGTGGCTTCATCCTTGACTATTCCTTACTCAGGTCCAAACAATTAAACAAAGTGAAACAATGCACTTTACGACTTCGACACTTATTTAGAACAAAGTCTGGTTACAAAACAAACAATTGCCCTTGGTGTCATGGATCTATTCCATCTAAACTAAGCATTTACTAACTAAATGAAAACGGATTACAAATGGCTCCAACAGACAAGAAATTGGATAAAATACCTTTAATTTGCAATGCCTTGGATTTTATGGTTCTTTTTGTTCTGCTGATGAGTCTGAATCTTTCCTTGCATCTTTATGATTATGTTTCAGTTACCCATATGAATAGCAATTATAGCAGTAGACACCAGTCCAGATTAGATGTTTTAATCCAAACAAACAGCAATTAAATACTCAAACTGGTCATAGTCTTGGTTTTAAATCCTGTGTTATTAGTTAAACACGTTACTTTTAAGCTGGATCTGTCGTCAGTGAGTGCACCACAGCTCCAGATCTCATGTCTAATGGGACTGAAACAGGTTACATCTGTTACAGCAGTTTAATAAACACCTTTCACTTATTTTTATTAAATGTGTGGTGATCCAGAAAGAGGCATGTGAGGCTTACAGACTTTTTTTGTTTCATTTGATGGTCACCGTCAATTCAAACCGAATTCGTGGGTAAAGGTGAGCTTAGAGAGTACAACTCTTATAAAACGTCTAACAAGGAAAGGGAAAAACCCAGATGTTTGAAGGAGATTTTAGTTGACTATGATTTTCTGTGGTTTGCCTTACTTCTGTGGTTGAGCTAAATATCAAGTTTAACTTGTGTAGCACCAATAATCTGAGCAAAAACTGATGTACAGCCCTGTTCTTTTCACATAGTGTTTGACCTCGCATGATTTTACTAAAACAAGAACCTAAACCTGTAATTCAGCTTTAATCTCACCAGTAATTAATGTTGATTAGTTACACTTGACATTAGACATCGGAGTAATTACTTCTAAAGGGATCAGTCAAGACTCAAGAAGTGCATTTTTAATCTAATGCAGCACTCTTTCATTTGTTTTTTTTCCACTCATAAGAAGTATAAGTGATCTCAACAAAGTCTGCCACTAAAAACTAGACTTATCCTCTCTCAAACACAAGTTAAGAGACTTTGAGCCGAACACCACACACTGAATAAGCATGGCCTGAGCTGCGCCTCCGCTCGACAATAAACCATCTTTGACATTCTGTATTCTGCTAGTTTTTTGCTTTTTCACTCCTACTCATGAATGTTTCTTCATCTCCAGTCACTTTGGCATCCTTTTGTCAGCTCCTCTTTAAATCTCTCCTCACTAGGTTTAAGTGGTGACTGTAGAAAAATAACCCTGTCCTGGTAGGTACAGCTCCTCGATCTCATCTCTCCACCACCTCCACCTTTTTGGCTTCATCTTGTTTGTCGCTTTCACCCGTTCGTTCATGAGCACCCGACCCTGGCTGCTGTGCTGCACTTTTACTAACCCGCACCGGTTTGATGTTGGAGTTTGAACTAAATCTGTCTCTGCATTTGCACCTGTATGTTTCTGTATGTTGAAGCTGGTCTGCTGTTTTTTTCTTTGGTCATGTTACAAATGCAGTTTTTGTTTGTGGCGATTCGTCTGCCATCATGAAACGTGCTTGTGTGTTGTTTTTATTTATCTTTAGTTATTTGTGTCACGGGCCATCTGTGTATTTTTAAACTTGTCCTATTTGTATGATTTTTGCAGTTTTTAAGTCTAGAAAGAGCAAAGTGCAGAACAAAATAAGGAATAAAAGAGAAAAATCAAAACACACTGGCTCTAGATTGGCTCTTGATACAGAGATAATAGTGAGTGACCAATAGTAGGCGACTGGAACTCAAAAATATGATTTGTAACCCTTAGAGAGTTATTTTTGACAGTGGTAATGAGAAATTTCCATTCAACAAAAGGTTGGTTTAATGTTGATGACCGATTTAAAAAATGTCAGGAATGGCTTTATTTTAGAGTAGACACCTTTGTGAAGGTAATGAGTGTGACTCATTTATTAGTGTGATATGCTCCTGACGTTTTAATCCAGTTATTAATGAGATAGAATTAACCATAAGCTTCCTGGGCTGTACTTTTGACAAATGCTGAAAAATGAAAAGGTTTTTTGTCAAATGAGGCACAATTAACAGTTTAAAACAGTGGAAAATTTGTAAAAAGAAAAAAAAAAGGGCCTTTAGCATAGTGACATTGAAGTGTGACAAAATTAAAAGGTTTTATACCACATACCATCTCAGAATTAGTTTCCATTTGTCAATTTTATTGCAGTAAATGTGGAAATGTGGGGCTGTTGAACAATGTGATTAGGTAATATATTTTTGCTAACAAATATATTGCCCACATACTTGTAATAATCACGTTTGGAGTCGCATTTATTAGCACTGCCCAACCTATTGCAAATGTATTTTATTGCAATATCAAAGAAATCCTTGTATCACGATAACATTATGGCTTTTTATGTTCAATTCCACAGGTCAAAACGAGCACATTGTGGCATGAGTTTAGGAAAAAGAAATATGATAGATGGGTCCAGGACAGTCACTGACAAATAGTCCATCATATGTTCTAATTATTGAAAATAAATAGGAGTATAAATATATTCCACATTCTTTTTCCCAGTTGAGCCATTTCAGGATGAAATAAAATAAAAACCAATAGGTCTGCGTTTTACAATTAGATTTCAAACTACTATAACCAAAGTTCACCAGCTTTGACTACACCACCGTATCAGAAATAACGATATCAACAGAAACAAAGGTATCTAACTTTTTCACTTGTTCAGTTTCCATCAGCTTGTTGTTGGTTTTGAAGTGGCTTTGGCTGCGTCTCATTTTAACTGTGATAAATCTGTAACTAAATTCTGTTTCCTCATGATTCCTGTTTTTTTTTTTTTTGTTTTTTTTGCAGAAGGATGCAGCCCCTCCAGCTGAATGCAAGCAGCAGTGAAGTGTCCCAGCTGCCTTGAGGATCTACTGCACTGTAACAGCTTCTCAAAATGAAAAATATTAAAAACAAACAAAAAAAAAAACAAAAGTTAAAAAATAGTTACTTACGCCTTATAATGTTTTGTATTTTTCTTGGTAGAGAATTTGAAGAAAAAAAAAAAAGGTTTCAGGATTTTTGTTACGAAAACTCATGGTAATATACTGGAGCTGTGTGGCTCATATATAGTATTTTATTATTATTATTATTATTAGACCTGTTCTCCTCTTTCTCTTGTGTACAATAGAGAACACAGGAAGCAAACCCCTCAACAGCATGAACTACTCTATCACTGCTAAACTAGTTTGGGTTCTTGTGAAGTCTTTTGTTGTATTTGCTCTTAGACAACAGCTGTGAGTCCAGACTGCTGCGCGACAAAAGTCCAGTTTTTAAAGCCTCCGAAATTCAACCCATTCCTCTGCAATGTGGCCGTGTACTTAAAGGGATAGGCCAGCGTTTAAAGTGGGTAACTGTCAGCGCATTTTCAGTTTGGAGTGAAATAGAGATTTATAGCAGTTTAGTCTCTCATTGCTCTTGTCTGCTTCTCCAAACTGGGTCTGCACTGACGATGATCCACTGTGGGAAACAACATCCATCTTACAACTATTAAAAATGTATATATTGTGGGATCAAATCCAATACACCCTAGATTTGAACTGAGTATGTTTACATGCACTTGAGTATCCTGTTATGAGTCTTGACAGTATTGGTTTACATGCCTCTGAGAAACCTAGTTATTAATATTCCTGGATAAATGACAAATAATAGTAGCTTGGATTCATTGAATGGGACAAAAAAGGCAAGAAAACATACAGATATGGCTTATTTACCACATTTCCAACAAAAGATAGAAAACGGCGTCCAGTCTTAAGTTTTAAAATGTTGGTAATAGCTTCAACGCTGTGTGAAAGTTGTTCCTCCATGTTTGTTTTGCACATGCTCAGTTCGCCAGCGTCTCTTGGACTTCTCCAGGAGTTTCTCAAAGCCGGGAGACTGGCTTATCCTGGTTTGTCATCAGTTTAAGGTAAACTGGGATACTCAGGTGCAAGTAAAACACACTCACTGATAAAATAGTTTCCCACTGTGTATGTATGGGATTTGAACCGGGGTGTCCCACACTACAGTCCAATCCACAGTTGTTTTAATGCATGATATTCATTTATAAATGTGAGCAGCATGGGGCGATAACATTTTTATTGTTCTACATTATTTAACTATTATACCTATTTCAAATTTACCTTGAAATTGAAAGCATTTTAAGGTGTTTCCACTATACCATAATATTTTTCTTCAGTGTTATCATACGTCAGAATCTGCCTAAACATGAGATAAAATGGTTTCCCGATCGGATAAGTACACGACCCTTTCGACCAAAATTCCCATTTGGCTCGTTTTGACTCATCCAAACAGGGCCTTTAGCACTTCTAACACACTGTAGCATTTCCAAATCTAACAAAGGGACCCATTCCTCTTTGATCTTTACCCCAAATTTGGTCTTTCCCGCCATTTTTTGCGCTCGACTCCTTTCCAAACTCGATACATTCCAGTGAAATTAGCCGACAACTTCACTGAACCAATGTATAACTGGATCAACTTGTGCTAAATCTACCCCTGAAGCTTACGTCGGGCTCGTTCTTGAGAGTTTTCGGAGGTAGAATCTTAACTAACAGTGCTTGAGGCTCTTGTCGTGTCTTTTCTATAGCACTTTGTACTAATGTGTAACGTGTAATAACAGTGGCGTCCTGTCGTCGGTTCTCGCTCGCAGCAGAGGTTCCCTGCACTTTGTCGTTAAATGTAACGGGTGGCGCCGCACGGAGAGATTTTTAAAAAGTGCATTACCTTTTATTCAAACTACGGGAAGCACAATGGGCCTGTTCAGAGAGGCTTTTAATGAACAGGGTTGGGTTCACTCCAGAAATAACTCGGCCAAAAGAGTTGATGTTTACGTGCAAGTTTTCCATGTGATTGTATTAAGAATTTCTAGATCTTCACAGCTGGAAACGTTAAAAACAAGCTGTAGGGAATGGCTGAAACGGTTAAGCTGTTAATCTTTACCTCATAAATTACTTTATAATGGGAAATAATGTTGTGATTGCTAAAAAAAAAAAAACATGCTCTAACTCTTTTATTGAAGTTCTGGGCTGTATAAAATCTTAAATCTTGTGCTTGATTGGGCCCAGAGCCAGACTTTGGACATGTCTGGTGTAAAAAAGATTAGGAGAAAGAACTAGGTTTATTAATCCATCCATGAAGACGTTGTGTAGCTCTGTTTGGTTACATTTACAGCACTCTGGCTCGTCTCTGAACCAAAATCTTTCCATTTCTTTACATATTATGGAAATATCCTATAGACCACATATTGAATCACTAAATGACTTCAATGTCCATTTAAATAAGTGTTTTAAATAGCATTCACGGGCCCCATTTACAGCAGTTCATAGTTGAATCTGTTGCGTTCCTCCTGTCTGCTTCTCCAAACTTGAGGTGAGCCGATAATTATCTACTGTACTGAAAAAATTGGCTCAAAGTTTCATACAGTGCCACATTTACAAAATTTAAGGCACATACTGTTGAAATCATAGGGATATATAGTAACGCTTATGTAATACAGTCACATGGAAAATGTTCATGTCAAACTGTAACTAAAGCGCTGACTTATTCTGAGTGGAGATAAATAGTGTAGCACAGATGGTGATGGAAAACACCCTTTTTCTTCTAGATTTACCTCTTGTTATTAACTGTACCTCAGCCCGGCCCCCTGCGGACTCATCACTGTGAAAGAAAGAGGGGCCCGAGAGAAGCATGTCCCAGCAATATGTACAAACCTGAAGAGAGGGGGCGGTGGGGAGAAAGAGAAAACGGGGAGCGTGGAGGGAGAGGTCTTTAGGAGAAAAGGACCAGAGAAGACTGTAGGCTCCTTCTGAGCAGCTGTTGTCGAAGCAAAACGCTCTGCTCCAAAATACTATTGTACTCAATAACTGTGTGTATGTTCATCAATAAACTGCTTCAACATGGCTCCACGTGGTCTTTGTTCAGGGGGACTTAATAGTGACTAAAACCAGGATTAAATATGGCTCTGGGAAATGTTGCTGATACATTAAGTAGAGTAAATTTAATTAGTCACACGGCTTGTTTTATAAAAGTCATATTTAGGGGTTAGTTGTGGTTTAAGTTGAAAACCTCAGATCTATATAGTGATTTATAGAGTTTTAGAACTTTTAGAAGTCTAGGCACTACCTGTTTAATTTCAACAGAGGGTGCTATTGCAATGATAATGTCATTAACCCATCGCTTTCTGTGCTGTATCTGTAATTAATGAATGTAGTGGCTTATTTTCCTTACTATATTTATCAAGTGGTATAAAAAACGTGATATAAGGTAAATACTGAAGTATTAGCAGCAGTAGGTCATACTTTAAATCTTGCTCACTGTACAGCACATAAACCTGATGCTATGACAGATTCGGAAACACTTGCATATATTATATTATTTTGAAAATATGTTGTAATTAATATTCAGATATCACATCTCTGCGGAACACTTTAGTCTATATAAGATTAATAAGATGTAAAGTTACTGTGGGCAGCAGTCCTCTTCAGCATCTTAACATACAGTTAAATACTGACACATTTTCCCAGTGGGTCATGAGTTATGAATGAAAACAAATCTAGTAATTATTGATATAAATAAATTGTTGTATTTGTGTATTCAGGAATTGTCTTTAATAAACATGATTAATGAGGATTGTTAAAACAGTGGTTGTGTTTTCACAAGTGCACTCTTCACATATTTTTATTAGGCTATAATATTTATATGGCCACATTTATCTTTAAACATTACACCTGGAATAATTCTGTAAACTGTATAGAGGCAGTGGGCGGGGCTCGGGGCGGGGCTCCACGGGCCCCTCCCCCTCCTTCGTTCTCAGAGATACGGAGACACAGAGGCGCACAGTCAGAGTCCGGACACAGACACAGCAGCATCTCTTGCGCCGCTGTCCCGCGCGAGCCTCCTCCACGCAGCAGTCGTCTGTCCGTGTGCGCGTGAGTCCGGTGGGGCCGGGGCGCGGGGCCATGCTGGAGAACGGCAGGAAGGTGCTGAAGGAGGGGCTGCTGGAGAAGCGCAGCGACGGGCTGCTGCAGCTGTGGAAGAAGAAGCGGTGCGCGCTCACGGAGGACGGCGTACTGCTGCTGCCGCCCAAGCAGCACGACCACGCGCAGCAGCCGCACGCGCACCGTGGAGACTCTGCCAAAGTGAAGGAGCTGCACTTTGCCAACATGAAGACGGTGGACTGCGTGGAGCGGAAGGGTAAATACGTGTACTTCACGGTGGTGATGGCGGAGGGGAAGGAGATCGACTTCAGGTGTCCGCAGGACGAGGGCTGGAACGCGCAGATCACGCTGCAGATGGTGCAGTACAAGAACCGACAGGCCATCCTCGCGGTCAAGTCCACGCGTCAGAAGCAGCAGCTGCTCGTGGTGCAGATGCCCGGGCAGAAGACCCTCCGCAGCGCACCCAACGTGGCGTGAACACGAGCTCCGTCCGCGGTAAGAACACACACTGACTTTAGACAGAGCTGGACCAGGATCTGACCCAGGACTGGGGTCTGAGGTGGGGATCAAGACCAGATTAACACTGACCAAGTCACGACCGAGACCAGGACAAGACTAAGACTTTTAATTGATCCAGAAAGAGTGAAGACCATGGCAGGTGAAAGTGAGTCAAGACTTAAGACTCGAGTGCCAGAGTGGAAAAGATCCCAGAGAAAAGCTGTCCCTGCACAATCCAAGACCACAGTCATTACGGAGTTAGACAGACATTTATTTAATGTAGATAAAAATGAAAAAGAAAGAAGGTTTCAAACACAGTTATACTAATAACCCAGTTGAGATCTTGGCTGGTCTTGATTTTAAATACACAGGACTCTAAGTCTGAGACGAGAGACAAGATCATTTGATTGGTTCTCAGTGAAAATGACCATTTCCAGCGATGTTCATGTTTGACTTGAAGGGTCCGACTAGAGTCACTTACCAATCTAAGCACCATCATCTCCACAGAGGGGCTTCTAGAGACTTCAGGGGTCTATGGGTCTTAGGCTGGTGTAGTCCTCTTTCAGCTTGAAGCCCACTCTGTCTAGAGCTGACATCACAGAGGTCGTGTGGTTCACAGACTTTGTGTTAATTACTCATAACTTTATAAAAAGTGATGAATATAAAGGTGTATGTAGTGCTTTTTTCTTCTTTTCTTAAACAGTAGATTATTGTAGAAAACAGCTGTCTCCTCATAAACAAGACCTATATAATTACACAGTGACTTGTAACACAAGTTGTGTCTGCTGTGAAGAGGTGGGTTTGCTGATGTTTTGCTGATCCTGCAGCTAAACCTCCCTCCACCGTCAGTCTGCTTGATCCCATCACTCATTCTTCAAACAGCTGCAGAGAAACAAAAGATCAGACAGCACCGGTTTCCTTGTTGTAACATTTACTGCAAATTCAGCAAACGTACCCAGCCTTTTTCAGGCAAATAACCACTCTCGAACCCTTCACAATCAAAACTCTTTCCCTGCAGCTCTCACTCGGCAGCAGCTGCTACAGAGTCTGCAATTAGCTATTCACAGAGCAGTAGAAAAACTCACGTAACAAACACAGGCCCAGATCAATGCAAAACACTACGTACAAAAAATGCATCTATTTTTGGTAAATTTTTGAGCCTATGGCAGAACAAATTAGACTATGGTGGATCAAGATGTTAATGTGTTGGAAACAATGCCCCAAATAACACTATAATGACTTCTGCTGCGTTACTGGCTTTAGATTTTCATGGCTGCTTTTCAAATAACCATAAATTCCTACCAAATATAGCCTTATGACAAGAACATGTACAGCCCATGTGTTCATCTTTGAAGTGCACAAAGTGAGATCTGGTCTTAGGTGCACTATAGTTGCTAATGTGGCCTGCAGCGTGTTGTAACTGAGTAAAGTGGTAACATTAGCCGACAGTGAGCGGAGTGTGAAGCCGACTGTCCGGTCCGGGCTATTCTTACACATGACATCAGTGAGTATTAATAGTGAAGCGTGTTGTGAGGTGTGTGTCGCTGGAGGCAGCTGCAGGTGCAGACGAACACATGCAGCTGTGAGTTCAATACAAAACGTGTCACTGTCATTTATACGGGACTAATAAAAAGAATACAGTGTTTAAATTAGGATAAAGAGTGGAAGTGGTCTCCAGATAAAAACCTGGAAATATAAACAATGGATCTTTATATTCTTGATGTAGCTTAAGGCACATAAAGAGCAGCTGAATATTGAGCCACTCACTAATATTATATACCTACTCACTGACAGCACTCATGTGGA
This sequence comes from Rhyacichthys aspro, assembly GCA_036850595.1. NCBI lineage: Eukaryota > Metazoa > Chordata > Actinopteri > Gobiiformes > Rhyacichthyidae > Rhyacichthys > Rhyacichthys aspro. The sequence goes on along the minus strand of CM072159.1, from coordinate 26,222,129 downwards.
CCACACCAGAATTAAACCCAGATGAGAGCAGTATTAGACAAGGATCAGATAAGAATAAGACCAGGACCAGACCAGGATCAGAACCAGATCACAATTAGACTAGACCAGGCCTGAATTAGATCAGAATTTGCCCAGAATTAGACCAGGACTAGACAAGGACCAGACCATACCAGACCAGATTTAGACCAGGACCAGACCAGATTTAGACGAGGACCAGGCCCAAATCCAGACCAGAATTAGATCAGGCCCAGATGAGGAACAGACCAGAATTAGACCCAAAACAGACCAGAATTAGACCAAGACCAGACTAAGACCAGACTAGGACCATAACCAGACCAGGACCAGACCGAGCCAGATGCTGATGCTTCCTTCTTTTCCATTTTAAAGGCTCATGACCCGGAGAACCTCCAGCGACAGCTCATGTTGTTATTTTCTAATCGTATAAGTCTCTTTAGTCATAATAATAGTTTCAGCTGATGTCTGTACAAGACTCTGAATCCTGCTGTAACTGTTCATGTTTCACTGTAGACTTGAGGAGGAATGCTCTGTAAAATAATCTCACAGATCCACACTTTGTAAATAGTCTCCACAAGTCCAACGATACACATCCAAACCATTTACACATCAGATTCAGTAGGTCAGGCCCGACACATGATTCCTGAGGCTACAGTGATACTACACAGAGAGATGTGTCATCTGATCACTCACAGCTCACTATCCAGGCCTAGAGCGGCGAACTGTCGACAAACCTGCTCTGACTTAGCTCTGAACGGCTCTGAAGGATTTAGATTTATATAACTGTATCCCTCACAGAGCAGTGGACGGGCCTCTCATTTTAGGTTTTAGCACAATGTGGACGAGAATCTATCACGTATTTGCCTAAATTTGGGATGTTTTTTAAATAATGACAGCTTGCAGATTGTGAAGACAGCAAAATTGCGACTGTGGTACCAATGAAATTTGTTATTATGGAAAATAAATTACCAGATTTTCAAAATACGAGCCAAAACCCATAAGTCTGAGCGTCAAGATTGATCCACAGTGACCAGTCTGACTAAGCTCTGCATGTAAACGTTCTTAGTGACTGTCTCCTAGTGTTAACCCTGCGATTGTCCAGGGTGTTCCCCACCTCAGGCCCAAAGCAGCTGGGATAGGCTCCAGGATAAAGAATAGAAAATGGATAAATAAGTGGAATAGAGCAGTGGTTCTCAATCTGTGGTGGTACTTAAGAATGTGTTTATATGAAACTCAAAATGGCATACATTTATATTAAAGATGGTACTTGGAAAGACAAATATTTTCTGAGGTGGTACTTGATAGAGGACAACAGTAAAGAATGGACTGCCACGCGGGTCTCCATTGACATTTTTGCTCTGATAACGATCCCCTCTTAGACATTGTTTTAGCTCAAACTGTTGACATAAACAGTCTTGAGTTAAGGATTGAGATGACTGTTCATTTCCTTGTCGTTTGTATATTCACTGACTCCTTGTACGTTCAGGTCAAATGGACACTTCGCTGGAGGACGAACATCGACCCGAGTTTTCCTCTCCGTCTCCACTCGGCTCCATTTCCCAGCCTCTTCATGCCGTGGTCCACCTCAGCGTCGCCCCCTCGTCCCGTTCAGAGACTTGTTTCACAACAGACTGATGAACTAAAAGCATGTGAGAACAACCGTACTCCCCCATGGATGGGCTACAACCCTTATTTATTAGATGTGTACATATATTTTTTATGAAATGTCCGCTCATTGATGAATGTTTTGTGTGGTTGTCGGGTTATAGCCCACGTCTCACATGAACTCCAGTGAGATTTGGTTTCCCTTTGTGTAAAATATGATGGTTGCTGTAGATTAGTCTAATACTGTCATCGGAAAACCTGTCCATTTTCATTTTCAGACGAACCAAAGACTCATTGTTTTGAATAGACAGGTGACAAATGGAAGAACATGAAGCATACCAGCAGTTTTGGAGGAGGAGGAACTTTTGGATTAATTTGCATCACATTGAACGACAAGAAACCTTCTCCAAGCTTCATGGATGGATCGACAACAGAAGACTCCCATTGTCCAAAGAGATCCTAGGACTAAAGCGAAAAAGCTGATTCCATACAAGCTCTGACAAATGGATATAATTGTTCGAAAATGTTTTTAGCCTGGTCAGCCTTTCTAATTAATTTAGGTCAGTGCCAACGAGTGCAAAATAAACCAGCTCTGGACGCAATTGGATCAAAAATAAAGCACTATAAAGCCCACCCCATTTTAGATAAATGGTTATGATTGGTCTGAGAGGATTTATACTGAGTGGGAACAAAGAGAAGAGAAACCTTTTGAGAAATGAATAGGTTTGGCCGGCCAAGCTACTTTTTAGAAGCATCCAATTTTTCCATTGGATTTACTTTTTTCATGTTCATTTTGTCATGAAACTATTCACTGCTGAGTGCTTTTGTCTGATTAATGTCTGGACAGAAGACACCACTTCCATTTGTGTTACATTTGCCGTGTTTGGTGCGGTTCAAACAAACTCTGAGTGTAAGATAAGTGTGAATGTTGTCATATGAACATGCTCCAAGACCCCGTCTAAACACAGGTCTTCCATCTGAAGTAATTAAGACTTTTCATTGGTTCCTGTTTTTTCAGAAAATTAGCACGCACATATTATAAATTTGTTAAAAGATGGTGACAAGCTTAGTGCTGATACATGCAGCAAGACAATTATAATTAAGACTTTAAAATGGATGTAAAATGGCAATAATTCTAATTTGTTGGTTGAGCTAATGTATTGCAATATTGCATATCAAACCCGGGTTATGGCCACGTGTGTAAGATTTAGCTGAATTCAAGTTGGACTAAATTCCGTTTATCATCAGAGCATAATATACAGTAAACAAATGAGATCCGCACTTATGGATTTTAGACCAGTTCAGACATAGACTTCTTTAAACTTTAACTTTAAACTCAATTACTTTTAGAGTTTGGTCTTATTTGGGCACTAATTCATGACACTAGTCCAATTAAAAGGCCTAAAATTGGGAAATTGAGAAGGTGGTACTTATAACGTGTACTGTCCCCAAACTAAGACAAAAATACTTCATAATGTAGTTGTGATTCAACAAGATACATTTGATGGTCTTGACGTAGCTCAGTTTTGTAAATATGGAGCCATTTCACATCATTTAATGTTAATAGACTCAAGTTTACACAGTTTGCAAAATCAAAGCCAACATCCAGATGCTGACTTCTATATAAAAACCTGGGATTGATTGAAAACCTTCTAAAAAACCCCGAGTCAGACTTGTTTTCTTTCATTTGTCACCTGTCTGTGCGATTTCATATGAAGTACATATGAAGTACCTTGAGCATTGTTCAGCTGCTTGGTTGTATCGATAGCTGTATGTACATATGAGAGTTTTATATTTACGTCATCCATCACTGAACTGTGTGTCCATGTTAGACCATGCTTCTGCTGAGTCTTAAAGTCCAGATACCTGCTCATGGCTCAGTCCTTTAAACTTCATCCAAATACCTGATCCTAAAGCTAAAGAAAGTTTCCTTCTGTCTTTCTGTGATTGTACAGAGGTCAATCTATAAAGGGTTGGAGTTAAAAGGGAAAAAAGGAAAACGTAATTTGTATTTCTGCTTCATTTATCTGATATAAATGCAAGATTTATTTGGGTTATTAATGTATTTTGAGAAAAAAAAGCTAAGATTGAAGCTGCAATTATTGATGAGTCACTCTAGACGATACACTGACGGCTGTGTCCACACTAATCAAATTAACTTATGCAAAAAATGTAAACGAGATACAGTCTTTCACAGGCAATAATCTCGAGTGCAAAAATCTTAAAGTGTATCAGGGACTTAAAGCACTTATGTTTTTTTGCAGTGAGAAGCTAAAAACCCATCAATGTGGACATGCAGACTGTATTAGGCTTTTTTTTATTCTTCAACTTTATAATATCAACATGAACTAATATTTACTTTAACGTTTGCTTTATTTTCTGCTTTCATTCAGTAACAGTTTAAAACATAAATGCATTTGTGTGGTGTAGATGCTGACAGTATTACAATTGTTTATCAGCAGCATTTTAAACTCAAATGGCATTAGTGTGGACATAGCCTCAGTCTTATTAGAACGTACTCATACATGTCATGATTTATGAATTGAGATTGATTCCAGATAGTTTTCATTTGGCAACACTGTCCAAAACAGAAATGTGGACATAACCTTCATTTATATTGTTCACTGCTGGTTGTCTTTTCCTCTCTCCTCTCTCCTCTCTCCTACGTCCTTTGTCCTCTGTCCTGTGTCCGAGCCAAACCAGCACATAGCTCCACGCTGCAGTCAGCTCTCAGACTTAAACCGGCCTTTTATCTGACGACGTGCTGCTCCTGACATGTTTTCCTGCTGCAGTCATCACTCGCTCTGTTACAGCTGTGCCCTCTGTAGCCACCGTCCGATTTCTTATTTCAGCGTGAGATCTATTTTCATACTTTTAAAAGATACATTCCATTAAAAAAACAAAATGGAAAACCTGTGGTGTGTGTCGTTCTATTTTTTTACTGTAGCTGCAAAACCAAAGCTCATATTTCAAACAAACGTAAGTAGATTGTTCTTTAATTGTTAGTAAAGTAAGAGTCACAAATCTGTAAAATTAACTTTCACTTGCCTCATGTGATTAACAATAACAAAAAAAATAGTTTAACAAATTAAGTCCTCTTCATAATCTACTATATTGCAACTCTATGGAGAATTGTTTCACACTTAGCTTTTGTGGAAGCCTCAGTAAAAAATACTGCTTTTTTTATGAGTAACTAACTATCATTGCTTTTTTTTTGTGGCTTTTCTTTTCAGTGCCATCCAACAAGATAGTCAATTTAAGCTGTTTTTTAGTTAAAACAGATCATACCACACCACTCCCTCATGTTTGTCTAAAATGATGCCACATTTCACTTTAATTTTTCAGTCAAACATTTATTTTATCCCTATGTGTCATATTCAACTGAGGGATAGTATCTTCTCACCATCCTGTACAAACATGTTCCCAGATATTGCTTTACAGAAACCTGGCTTATGTGCATTAACTCTTTCTCAACAGATTAATTTCAAACATTACAAATTTAAACACAATCTTAATAGATTTGGTGCACAGCAGCCCCCACCGTCCTGAAACATGTGGAGGTGAATTGTGGAAGTCTATCAGTGTTGGAGGAAGTACTCATTTCCTCTACTAAAAGAGAACAGATAAAGAGGCATAAATGTACTAAAGTAAAAGTATCAGATTAAAATTCTTAAGGGAAAGTATTAAAGTACCTGGTTTTGTATATAAGTACAAGTATTTGACTCAATCGTTATGTTACTAATTAAGGTGAGGTTCATGTGTCTTTCTAATAGTAGGACAGAGAGAGGAAAGCTATTTGTATAATGCTGCGTTCATTTGTGCTTTGTAAAAGTCAGCTCTATATGTTTAGGTGCACAGTTATGTACCAATTAAACATTTAATTTAATTTATTTTTTTGTTGCAGAATTACAACGATTTTAAGAACTCAAATTTACTTGTAAAATGTAGTGGAGTAAAAGTAAAAAGGACCCTCTTTTAAATCTACTTAAGCATAGTACAGATACTTATAAATAAAAATAAAAATGTACCTAAGGACAGTAATGGAGTATTTTTACTTCGTTACGTTCCACCACTGGAGTCTATCAGTGTCTCTAAGTGTTAACACAATGCACAAATATTAATAGTATACTGCAGCTTTCCTCATATATACAATAAGAAATCTCATTGGTCACTTTAAGAGCTTGTAGCTAATGCTCTTTCGGCCTTTTGCCTTTGATGATTTACTATCCCCTGACCTTTCACCCCCATGTTTCCTGCTCTAAAAGTGGAGACTGTGGAGAATTAGGTTTCGCAGCCAGTTGTTGCCGCTCAGATAAAGTGCCAGGACCTGATGCCAAACGTGGCTCAGAGTTTTCTCTGGACTAAAGCTGAGCTAATTTGATTAAACCTGCTGCTGATAATGGCCTCTCCTCGCTCACATCAAAGCACCACAGCTACTGTAGTCGGTGAAATCTGAACGCTCAGACCTTTGAGTCACCTGCTGACTCTGAATATTCATTACTGGACGCCAGGGAAACACTGCTGCAAACAAAATCATAACATGAAGGTGGTTAGCTCGCAGTTTGTCACTTCAAACAGTTCAGAAGTGTTTAGTTTCATATTAGACAGCAAATAACATGGGATTAAAAACTAGAGAAGTTTATAAGCTCAGTGGAAGTTGATTTATTAATACAGAAGTGGTTAACATATTTGGAAAGCAATGAAGTTTAATGGCTTTGAGTGTTTTTTAATATGAACAATGACAAATGCAACATCTTGTTCAAACACTCAAAACACCAAAAACATGCAGCTTCAAACTTTTTAGGCAGCGCTAAACTTGGATCACATTAATAACATTTGATGTATGCATAGAGCTTTTTGAGGTTATGTGACTTTGAGAACAGGAGGTAAACAGCAGCTTTGGCCGACACAGAGGAAAGCCTGTGTTGTGCTGAGCTTAGACACTGTTTCATGAGAAATATACAAACAGAGGATCAGCTCGTACTGGATGCAATCCTTTCTTAAAGAAGTTATTTTTCACCAGAGCAGTAGATAGAGGCAGTAGATAGAGGCAGTTATCTTGTTCTCCGGACGTCCTTCTGCACTAAACAAATGAATGTCAGCACGTATCGAGACAAACAGCTTTTTATAGTGGTCCATGAACTCTGTTCCAGAAACTTGATGTCGTTTAGCTTTTGTCAATGTTTTTTCATATTGTATACATTTATCTGCATTAGCTGGCATTAGTGGTTAAAGTCTTTTAATGCTTTAGAGTGGCCAAGTGGTTTTAAATTGTTGTATTGACAAAGTATCTAAAGGTGCAGTAACACAGATGTTATCCTTCCAACTCGCCAAAAAAGGCCTTTTTTCAGTCAACTCTTACATTTTTCACTGTCAATTACTTTAAGGAACTTTTTGGAAGTGTGATTAGTGCTCCTTCCTCACACCAAGATGGTTGTGGGTTCAATCCCCGGGCTGCACCACTCTTGGTCTGCATGTCCTCCAGGTCTCTTCAGCTTCCTCCCACCGCCCAAAGACATGCATGTGTAGGTGAATTGGACAAGTATCTCTGGTGGATAAATGTGAATGAAGTGAGTGGTTGCCTGTTAGTGTCTGTGTCTAAACGTCAGCCCCGAGAATAACTGTCCATTGTCCAGGGTGTACCCAGGCCCAAACCTGCTGGGATGGGCCCACAACTCCCAATGGGACCAAGCAGTAGAAGATGAATGAAGGTTTTTTTTTTTGTATGGTACCATTGGAAAAAAAGAAAAGAAAACACAAACAAATACAAAGCTAGCTACATCTATGAAACTAGTAATGCTTATGACCAGTGATGACATCTCATAGCATCCCAGTGTTTTCATTTTTAGCCTCTTTTATGCTCTTCACTAACAATATCTCTTGTCAGTTCGGGTTGTGCCCCATCGCAACAGAGCACAACGACAAGCAAACCATGCAAAACGTTGATATATTCACACTTTAGCCACAGCTTCCTCATTCCCATCTACCTGCCCTCCATCATCTGAATTTCACACCACAGCGCATCCAGGAAGTGACATTAAGTGCAAACTGTTCTCCCAAAATGTTGTTTAATGGATTTTTAAGTTGATTATTCTCCAAATAAGACCAGAATTGCATTTATTAATTTGAATTTTGAATGGAGGAAATTGAAAAACTTAGCTTATTGGAGCCAACCCTCGCTTTAGCATTAGCTGATCCTTTGGTCCAGTTTTCTTCTACTGTCCACTCATGTAGGCAGGAATAATGGGCCCAAATGTATGCTAAGTGTATTTTTTACAGAAGAAATGGCACACATCTAACCAAGAAAATACATCAACACCCTCCCCTTGTAAAATGAAGAGCTGCTTGGACACACTATCAGTTCCTAATGCCCTGGACACAGAGATTAAGCTGTAGTAAGGTTAGCCTTCTATCCCGGCGTGTAAAATGGAAGCATAACATATACATAACTCCCATGTTCCCAGGAAAAGCCTTCTGCTGCAAAGTAAGAGCTGGACTACCCCTGAGGACATGATAAAGTTACACTGCGTCTTGTTGTTGTCATTCCTCTGATGTTGTGTGATGTCTCTGTGAAGTCACCGACGGCAGCTGCTGCAGGGCCATTATGTAACGGGAAACTGTCTGGACACGCAGCCTGACCGCCGACGTATTCCTCACCATCAGCGGACGCCTTTGATGCCCACAAACAGGAAGGAACAGTGTCCTCAAAGTGGACCCTCTAACCACTGCGTATCACTGAATAAAGTGTGTTTTGACAGTTCCCAATACTTCGCCTAAAAAAACAACAGTAAGAGTAGCCCAGTTTTCAGTTTTATTCCAGTAAGTTCATGTATTTAATTAGATTTTAAAAGGCAAGGTTCTGCTTTAAATTAAGTAAACATGCAAAAACTCTGCAGCCTTTTTTTTTTTTTACAAAAGCATCTTTATTTCAATTGAATGTAATTAATCTCCAAAGGGGAAATTCAGTTGTTAGTCTCTTCAAATGACAATCATTCAGACTGATTAATTATTGCAGTCGGGAGTCTCGTCCTGCAGCTCACTGATCTCAGGCTTCACTGGCTGCTCTCTGTTGTTCAAAAGCCCAATGCAGGGGATGGTCCATGTTGTTCTGTATACACTGATCTCAGGTGCTGGGTCTGTAACCTGGAAACAGATCTGCTGATAATGTCGCTGGCAGTGTCTGGTACGGCTCTTGGTTGAATATAATCTGATGCCAACATGTGAGAACTCTCTTGGGATATAGTATGGTCTCGGTCCCACTGCCAGCTGCTCCACATCCTGACAACAGAACTCCTCAGTGAAGCTGGGCATACACTGTACCATTTTCAGCACGAATTTGATCCGATTTTTGCGTTGGGACGAATTTTGGGGTTACGAGAGGTTTATAACTAATCCCGACATGTTCCTTACCGACAGTCGGGTGGTTGGATGAACTTGTAACATTTCGAACAACACACTGAAACTTTGCTCGCAGTAAACCACAGTGTGAGCACATAAACCGTGAGCTTTGGCTTTCCTTGTCTGAGATTTAACTTGTACAGTGTGAGTTGGGCTTCTGTTTGAAAGATATCCAGGTTAACATCCCTGGACAGCATCGGCTCACAGACAAGCCCTCCTCCTTCACTCTTACAACAGTGGGCCTTGTATGCTGCCATATGTTGTTCAGAAAATCCACAGAAATATGTTTTTTATAATTACTTATGGTAAAGGCCTGAATAAGTCTTTTACAAATCCCTGTTAGTCATTCTGTCTCGTTTGCTGCCATTTTGTTGTTTTAAAGCTGATATTTTATAGATGAATCATTCCAATTTGCTCCTCCATCTATTTTTGTGCAGCAGACAACAAACAAAGTGTTACAGTAAACTAAAGACAAATGAATGACAGTGTAAGATAAATGCAAAATAAAATATTTTACCTACAGATGGTTCAAAGTCAGTGAACTCTACAGTAATACGCCGTATGCAGCCTATTGATAACAATGTAAGACAGATCCATGGTTAAGCCTGTTGGAGAAACGCCTGAGGCACTGTTCGAGCTTAAAGCAGCACAGTCAGTAAAACCAGCCTTAATCAGATCATTTGTATGTACGACTCGACTCTCTCTGTCAAACGGAGCAGGAGGGGTCCATGGTTTGTTGAGTTTATGCCTCACTTTTATGAATCTCAGGATGTTCTTCGTGTAGATAACCTTCTAAAGTCCTTCCTCAGTCTTTAATGAGTCTAATGAAGTTTTACAGCAAGAAAAGACTTATCCGCCCATGGATGTTAAACCACTTGAGTGTCATTCTGTGTTTCCAGCTACACACCTGTTTAGTGTGTAGTTTAGAGTCATAGCCAGATGATTGTAAAGTGATGCACTACTTTTATACTACTGGCTTTGGATTGGGTTCAGATTTGTATTTTGTTTATGCTGAATAACAAACTAACAATTAAATGCACCAATGCAGACTCTATATTCAACACAACACAATATTGTCTCATCCCATGTTTCGGATGAAAACATCTTGATAAAATTATAAATATAAAAGCTAAAGACATGGATCTACAACCATGTCTATCAAGCTTTATTAAAAAGGCCCCCAACGCATGGACTTTCTGAGGAGGATGAAGTGGGCTGGACTCCTCTATCGCTGTGTGCTGCTGCTATTCTTTTTTATTGTTCCAAGGATTCCTAATGACACCTAAAGCTTTTTGTTATAAAGCACCAGCAGACTGGAATTATCCACCGTCATCACTGAGAGCCATCACATCTCTGCATTTGTATTTTTCTTTGTATTGTGTTTGTATTTATGTATGTATCTTGTCTGTTTCTTGTGGATGGTATGGACCCCCATGACATCTCAAGGGGCTATCCAAAATGAATAAATGAAATGCTGCTTATGGAGAAGGTTTAAATCTGCTGCTCTCGTCCCTGGAGGACATTGACTTGAGCCGGTGCAGGAGCAGAAGCACCTCATCCATGAAGGATTGTCACATCAGAACATGAACTGTTTACACCTCTCCCTCAGCCTCAAAGCCAGAACAAAGAGGCTAGAATAGAGTTTACTCTCAGAGGCTGTGAGACTGAAAAACCTATTGCCTCCAATATACTCTGCTGGACATAAGTAACACATTTTATTTACTTGTGTCTTTGCAGGAGAAAATGACAAAAAATAATTTAGTCTCAACTGAGATTACTCCTAAAAGTCTGTTTAAAATGACTTAAACCAGGGTTAAAGTTAACATTTAGAACAAAAAGGGTTTAATAAAGCATATGTAAATCCAGCCAGGAGACGTCACAAACCATTGTACCTCTGTGCCAGTCCCAAGCCCAGATAAAAGGAGAGGGCTGCGTCAGGAAGGGCATCTGATGAAAATCATTAGATGATTCGTTGTGGTGACCCCTGAAGGGAGCAGCAGAAAGAAAGTAAACTTAGTCTGAATATGTACCAAAAGCAAGAAGCAATATTGAAATAAACAAAACTATTATTTTAATACTTGTAAGCATTGAGGAAGTGAATCCCAATCATTGCTGTTATGCCATAAAACAAAAAGTAGCTACACTGCATTTACCAGAGCTTGCTGCTTGTAAGAAGTTAGACAGTCAAAAGAATCTTTGACTTTTATTTAGACAGAACTTAAATATAGCTGGGTTTGTTTTAGAGTTTAAATTGTGGTTTATAATGTGGTGAAACAGGATGAAATGAAGTCACAGTTTGAGGATCCTGTTTGAGAATATTAGAGCTGCCCTTAGAGCTGGGAGGAGTCACACTGAAAACAATAGAGACACTCTGGATGATCTTAGGCATTAGAAGATTATTTACCATCAACACGGAGACAGTGAACTCAACACAATGGCTTCCAGTGAGAGGTTTATAAAGCTGTGAACTGTGTCACTACAAATGTAACAATCCAAAACTACAATAGAGATCTAACCTCGAGACAAGGCTTGGAGTTGAGTTTTCCATTCAAGGATGTTCAGGATCAGCTGCAGCCATTTGTGTGACAATCTAGATCTATCTAAGTACAGGAGGCCAAAAACTCTCCAACAGATTTTTTTTTTGATACAATAGCATATGTAAGTCAAACCTTGAGTTAACCAGTTAAAATATAACCATAGAACTGTGTATTTCTTATATTTTTTGAACATAATAATTCTAATAAAGATAACCAAAGTTTATGCTCATATCAGATCAGACTGTTTATCAAGCACACGTCCTGAGTTGGCAGTACATTTTCTTATTTTTTCGGGTTGCATAACTGATAATGTGTCCTGTGGTGCCGCTGATATAAGCTTTATCTGCTCTTATTCTGTTTCCATGACAACCTCTTCAGCCCTGAACAGTTTTCAATGGCTTCGCCTCCTCTTTTTTATTTGTTCTTTTGTTGTTGGAAACTTTTCACACAAAAAAAAAAGAAAAGTGCTGCTCGTCTCTGAAAGCTGTAATCAAATCCAGGCGCTCGCCGAGATTGTATCAGAGCGGCCGGCGGTGTTTATTCCCTACTTTCTCATTCAGAGCATTTAGAGACAAGAGAACACAAAGAAGAGGGCAGTGTTTTGGGTCGTCTGGCATCGGGCCGACTCTGAAGAGAAAGAGCTCATCAGGAAAAAGAGAGATGAGCAGATTGTTCACACATTTGGTGTTTTGTTTTGTGAAAGTGAGGAGGCGGACAATGGAGAAGTGTAAGATCAGTTTGTGGTGCTTTATTCAGTCTCATATTCACTCGGTTTTATCTCTTTGTCTTTGTTCTGGAGCAGTTTTGATAATGTTTGAGCTCCGAGGATATATTCAAACTAGACTTTTCTTTCATAAAGTTTTTCTCATAGATGAAGAAAAAGATTGATTTTCTAGTTTTTTTTTAAAGACACCATCTCAAAACGCAGCAAAAGTTGTGCATTTGCTAAAGAGAAAATGTAAACTCGATCCTTCAGATTTGAACTGTACACTTGATATGATTAGCCATTAGCTGAATGCGTCGAGTGGTTTGAGAAAACGGAAAGCTGTAATGCTGTGCCATCTGCTCAATCCACTGTGTGCTTTGTGCTCTTTATGTAAATGACCAAATGGTGGAAGAGAATTGGAAAAGATGAGCAATCAAAGCCAAGCTGGTGATTTTGAAGACAAGGAAACTGGAATTGTTCATTTGACAGTGTGTAGAGTTTGTGTGGGCAGACATTAGACTTTGGTGAAGCACGAGTCTTGTGAATATTAAACCTTACTGGATTACTGGATCAAAATTGCGCTGTAGCTAGATGTAGCTAGTGACAGTGACAGACTAACATCGTCCAATCAAAGTAGTTTCAGGTTAAACCCCTCCCTCTGAGGGTCTCATATCTCTGCTCTTTTTCCAGTTGAACTCAGAATTGATAAAGTCCCTTGGATGAAATGTCTTCACCGTCAAACCTACATCCAGATGACTTGTTCCAGTCTTTTCTTGAATATGTTCTGGATGACTGAGAACCTCCACAGACACTAGATGTAGCAGATCTACAAACCCAACTGCAAAATGTAAAATAAACAGAATAGTATTTGCAAAAATAGAGACGTAAAAACATACAACATCATTTGTGTGTCTTAAACCCGACCGTTTGCTCTTCTTTGTGTGTTTAATTCTCTTCACTTCAGTAAAGTTTGAACTATCACCAAATTGTAAACACAACAAAGAGCAGTTTGGTTTGAACCACAGTCCTGCTGGGGCTTCCCCATAGGCCTGATGGGAAAGTCCCAAAGTCTTGACCAAACAGTGCAGGTGACTGCGGCAGAACAAACTGAACTGTCTGCAGACAGATATGAGATGACATACTTCTGAAGAGCTAGTACTTTAGCCAATAGTCATTAAGCCTGTCCTGTAAATGCAACTGGTGAAAAAACAAGAGGAAAGAAGCAAAAATGCAATTTATATTTTTGAAAAGTTTTTTTTCCCATTTGTAGAATTATATTCTTTGCATTCAGGGTTACAATTAAAGAGTCTTATTTGTGTTTTTAAAATGCTGTTTTTATTTTTGGAATTATTGTTTTGTCACCAGAGAAATTTAAATGCTGCAAAAGAATTAAAAATATAAGTGAATGCATTAATGTTTATTAAGAAGCTCTCAAGCCTTACTTGGTGTTATTAAAGCCTTTGTTCATGATGTGAATGATTGTTTATATTATGTCAAAGGTGCAATATGTAGGTTTAGATTTTCAGTTCACTAACCCTTCCTCTCTGCAGCTTATGAGCCCCTACGGAAGCCCTGCAGGGACATGCTGTTGTCTATGTCAGTTTAGTTCGTATATGATTTACACCTTTATGCAAGTTTGTGTTTAAAAAGAGCTCAACTAAAACCATAGATCATCTCTGTGATCTGACTTTCCAGCAGACACCTTTCATTTGCGCCACAAAGAGTTGGCTCTCCTTCATTTCTGCGCCCTTTGACCTCTTCAGTGCTTCTGGCTCTACTCCTAGTCTCTTCCTGCTCTTTTACAAACACACATTCAGAGCGAGCACCTGTTTCCAGAGGCGTCCAGCTGAGACTGTGCTGCTCAGCTGGCTCTGTATTAAAGTCGAAAAGACTCACAAATGTCACCTTGGTTTTGTGTCACTAGTCAAACACAAGCTTCTAAAACTATCTTGTAGTGGCTCAGTTGCCCCATGCACCTGAATTTAATTTTATATTTTGTGCCTTTATGTCAGTTGTTGCATTTACATGTGTTTAGCCAAAGGACAACTGACACAAAGCTCTATTAACAACCACAACAGGATACAAAACTTCTCATTTCATTTGTAAAGTGGGAGTGAATTTCCATAAGTCCTCAGGCTGTCTTTAAATAAACACAGCAGGTGCTTTACCCACTGCTCTGTTTGTTTTGGATTTGTTTGCTATCATTCGCCGTTATAACGAAAACTTGAACAAAACTAAATGATGAGACTTTTGTTACACTAGTTCTGTCACACTTTTGTAATCTACAGTCCATATTGAAAAAAAAAAATCCCTAGAACAAAAAACTAGACAAACTCGGTGTCGATCTTGGTGTTGATCTTCTGGAAGATTTGTGTCCATTGTAATCCCGACTTGCTCTGACGTAACTTATGTCCCGAAAAACGCCGGCCTGTCCACCATGAACTGAACCTGATCGGCTTTTAGTTTAGTGTTGATCAGAAACATGAGGCGCTGACACTACACAGCCCCCGATTCCTTCACTAACACCTCTTTTACTGTAAAATCTAAACGAACTAACACGTCTGAATGATAGAAACAGTTTGTGCTGCTGCCAAATATAGAAAACACAGTTATTTAAGATATAATGCACAATACACAAAGACTTTATGGGATACTGAACTAATGTAATGAGTAAATAACCCTACAGACCTCTAGTAATAGCCCGTTTATTTTGAGTGTTCAAGAAAAGCAGCTCATTAACAAAGAGAGTAGTTTAAATAAAGACCAAACAAAAGTGAGAATTGCACTTCAGTCGTGATCTGAACTGAAACTGTCCGGCTTCACAGAAATGTAAAGAACAGGTAAAAATTTTGAGAAAATAAACCTTCAGACCATCAGTAAGACTAGTTTGAGATAGTGATATTTTTTAATGAAACAAAGAAAATCCTTTCAACTTTTTTTAACGTGCTGAACAAAAATCCCGAAGCTTGTCCCACAGAGACTTGAACAAGCTGCACAGTGATGGGTTTGAGCGTTACACTCCTAAATGCAAATATGAAAAGACATGTGTAGACAGTGAGCAAACAAATACAGCACGTAGACACAGCTGGTCTGAATTCAGTCGTCCTCCACCCGCCTCAAGGTCAGAGCCAAAGTCAGTTCCTCTTTTGCATTTGATAACCCTTTTGTTATAGTTCTTATCTTCCTCTGGAGCCAAGCAGTCGCTCCAAACCAAAACAAATACAGACTCTGGACCACTTTGGTGCCAGATCGGTGACTGACAATCACACAATATGGCTCTGTCAGATTTTGATTTTATGTTTATAAGAATTAACACCGCACATTAAGGCTGAATTATGGCCATTCAGTGCTTAGTTTGTAAATCGAGAGTTGCCAGAATGAAAAATGTAGTTTTAAACCAGAGTCTCTGAGGTCAATACCGTAGGAGTGTAATGGTACATGTGGTTGTATGTATCGTTTAGGTACAGCCTGTTTGGTTCAGTCCACTTATGTACCGCTTTGGTAATACTTGTAACTAAAATTCACAGAGTTTCCACATGGACACTATTAATTGACGGACTGTAGTCAAGCGTGGCATGGGTTTAAATCCACTTCCTAGTCCCTCACCCCTCAATCACCATATAGTGCATCTCTACAGAGGACAATGTAGTGCACTTACTTAGTGAATGGTTTTGGACTCTACAGTGTGTTTTCTGTCGCTGATAGTCACGTGACTCTGGAGTACATGTAAAAAAAAACTCAGTTGAAATCTGAAAATAATGGACTTTTGTAATAAACTCTGGCAAGACTTATAATAGACTAAGGTGAAACTTATAATGACTAGTAATTACCTACGTGTTTTATTCAACAAGCCTTGTCCTATTTGACCAGATAGACTGTATTATTGCAGCTCTTTTATGTCTCATGATGGAAGCTCTCACATCTGTGTCTGTGTGAGCTCAGGTTCAGCTAACATTAGTTTTCAGCTCCAACAACTTAATATTTGAAAAGTATTTTTTGACCAGGTGTTTAGTTGGGGGTATATTTCAGTGTAGGGTGCAACTTCTTCATTTGATATATCACCAAAATGGGTCATTTTTATCTATTTATTTTTATAAAACTCCTTATGTTTACCTGATGTGAATCTTTTATAATAAATACTTTTTGCCACTTATTTTTCACTGAAAAAAAAAAACAAAACAAAAAAGTACCGAACCGAGCCGTCCAAAAAACTGAAGTGGACCAAATGTGAATATATTTTAGTGTTACACCGCTGTAAAACAGTAACGCACAGAGAACACAATGCTTAAATGCACAAATGACCCAGTGCTGTTTTCTCCTGAATCTGTCTCATCTGAAGTAAATGGTAAATGGTAAAGACATGCAGCAAGCCATAACCCTCTGTGAATACATCTGCACTTCATCTAAATATTCTCCTCTACACCACCTTGAGTAAGTGTTTGATGCCTGTTCTGCTGTGTTTTTCTCAACGTGAACAGCGTCGTGACACAGTAACAGCCGTAGATAATGTAGATAATGCCACATGACTCATCCGTGCGCTCTGAGTCCATTGGGTCCCTCCTGTTCTACAACAGCAGCCCTCGACGTGACATTTTCCAAATCTAAATGAATACACAACCTTTGTCCTTGAAAGACAACAGACCTGGCATTTTGCGCTCGGCCCTCTCCGGTTACGGCTCATCTGTGATGCCGGCGCTGTCGGGAGCTCCTCTGTGGTTTGTTCAGTTTGTATTAATGTGAACGACCACAGGGTGAGTCAGCGTGGGCCGTGGGGCGCTGAAACATGGGTGTGTCGTGTGTGTATTCAAAGTGAGATGTGTCATTTTGTCATGTGCTTGTCATTGTCAGGATCTACACAAAGATCCAGGACTGCATCTCTCTTTGTTATTCCTCGTTACTCGTTACTCACTGGTATTGTAGCTTCTTTTACTTCTTTGACCACTATCGGTAATATTAAACCTGCAGTGACCATCCGTCTGTTGAAATGAATATATTTCTTTATGTTATGTTAGTCTCTTTCCTTTCATTTCCTTCAGTCTTTCCTCATTCTTCTTTTGTGACCTCCCTGTCAAGTCATTTTTATTTTTCATCCCAGTATCACAGTTTCCTCAAAGGGTTTGATCGACCCCTCTGTCCTCTCCATCAGGCGAAGGAAACCCCTCCAAACCCAGCCTTCATTACCCTTTATGCTCCATCCCTCTCTCTGATCTTCTTGTCAGCCGTGTCGTCTCCTCTTTTCTCTCGTTTCCATCTTGTGCGCGTTGGTTGATTTTCTCTCCCGTCTCCTCCCTTCTGCTCGTCTCCTGTCACCTCTCGTCTCGTCACTCCTTCCTCTCTGCTCCGTTTCGCTCGCACAGTTCGATGAAGGCCGATGATCTGACGGAGGAAGAGCCTGGCGGTGATGTCAGTGACCCTCTGGAGAACTGAGAGCACTCATGTACGTCAGCCAACTGTATCATATTAAATGGAAGTATTTTTCCAGAAGTTACGATATGGGTAAATAATAGTGTGTGTGTGGTAGAAAAAGAATTAATCTGATTATCATTAGGCTGCAAACTCATGAAAATCCATCTTGAACTGCTCCAAGAGACGTTTTCGTGGTCCAAACCTTGGCTAAACTAGTGTCCAATGAGGTGGCAGCACTGACAGTTCTGGGCGTGTTTCAGGAACGTACTGCTCTGATTGGATAAAACTGCAATTTTAAATCCAATCACCAACCAGTTATTCGTTGAAATTCAACAGAAGCAGATCAATCTTAGACAGAGTCAGGTTGTTGTTCTCAAGGATTTTAATAGATGAAGATGTTCACTGATACCACATCACATGCTCCAAAAGAGAAAGGTGTCAACGTTGAATCAATGGTGGAAAAAAATACAAAAAAGGGGTCTGTTTCAGCTCTGGGTACATCTGCTTACAAAAACCAAAGAGAAAAACAAAACAAAACAGAAAAACAAAAAGGGAAATGTGGATAAATATTGGATAAATCAGTCTGACACTGAACTCAGAGATGATTCAGTTTGATATATTTTAGTATTTAACAGTGGCTTTTTAAAAACGCAAAACAGAAGCAGCAACAGTCACTAGGATATTATTGAGAGTGAGTGGTGCAGGTTAAGAGCGTGACAAGAGGATTTCTTGAGAGAATACAACTTTCACAAATGTTAATAAGCCTTTAGTCTCAATGAGCACGGATCTCTGCAGACTACATTTGAACTTATTTAATATGAAAAGTTGAAATGTACAAAATGTCGGAGGAGCTCAAGTGTCTTCATGTCCACAGAGTTTGTGTTTGTCCATCTTCCTCAGTCTTTTCTGATACTATGATACACCTGTAAAGCACATTGGACAGAGATAGTCATTTTAAAGCTAAAAAGTTTGAATGCTAGAAGAGAAGCACGTTTCTTTTGAAGGTTTGAATGTGCTTCTCTTCCACCAGTGCTCAGTTTGTTTTCTTACTAGGACCAGCTCCTTCTGCAGAGATCTATGGAGCTTTGAATGTCTATTTTTCCAAGAGACAAATGCAAAGAGTGCAATTCTGAGGCACCTACACGTTCGATTGAAAAGATAGTGATTTAAACATTTCACACAATGCACCTTTAACTTTTAAAACATCACTGTCGTTTGAACCAAATTGTGATTAAACCTAAAAAAGCTTGTTGTGAATGAACCATACCTTGACACAGAGCGAAACGAACGAGAGCCCTCTTCAATGTCACCTGTAATCCACACACTTCATCACCTCCTCCGTCTCCTCTCTGTTGTCTTTGGCTCTTAATATTCTGCGAGGCTGCTGCAGACAGCTTCATGCATTTTGCTGCAGGACGGCGCTGTCACATTTATAGATGTTTCCGGAGAGACACTGCTGTGTGAATGCAAATGTTGGGATTGTCACAGTGAGAGCTCCAGCTGCAGTGAATTGAGTCGTACCTTCAGCACAGTCTTTGGACTCAGAAAACCGTGAAGAGTCTGCCCAAAGTCTGCACAAATGTAATTAAAAACCAAGGCTACGTTTTTAATTTAATGGCTAGAAATATACAATCAGTGTAGTCAATGTTAAGAAAACTACCTCATATTATATTTTACAAATTCAATGTAGATCACCTCATCTTATCTTCACATTTCTCACTCAATAATAATAATGCATACACATCTTACTCCATAGTATGCTTTCTTTTACAATATTAATACACATTTGTGGCTGAAATGTAGATGTTTATAATAAAAAACAACAGCAGTGACAGTGGTTAATGAGCTAATATGCATAATATATTCAAGCTAACACACAGCTTAACCCCAAGTGGAAAGTAATGTTCGTACAACCTGAAGAGAGCACGCTTCAGGGCATGTTTTTGGGGTAAGAAACACACACTGTAAACATCACCAACATGAACATGAACAACACTCCTGGTGCTCCTCCAAAGAGTCAGGGGCATTAGGAGGTATTTGTTCATTCTCCAGATATTTTCAAATGTAAAAAACAATAAGTGAAGACACTGTGTTGGGGGAAAAAGGGCATTTAGATCATTTGCAGATTATTGCTCGTTGTTTCTGGATGCTACATGTCCAATGACAGCTGGACTAGTCGACAAAATGTATGTGTCCCGCCCCAGAGTCACACCTGAAGATATTTCCTGACATTTGATCAGTTTATATGGTTAATAGTAAGATACAGTCCCATTATACACCGTCCAAATGATGGCAAAAGTGTATGTAACAAAAGACTGCTACTCAATAAAAACACTATTGTTTTACCAAGACAGTGCTATGCTATTAATTTGATTGAGCAAACTGGCTTTATACAACATCCAACCAATAAGAGCAGTCTTCTATTTCCCATTGACTTTAATAAAAACTTCAATTTTTGACCTGGACTACAGTAAAAAAAATAACTCACACAAATATAAATGTGCTCAACCATCTGCCCAAGAAATACAATAAATGTTAAAGATAAGAGCAAAAATACAGCTTCTTTCAGAAAACCCTCTTTCCAAACTCTTAACTGTCTGAGCCCAGGTGTTTCTTAATCCATCTCTGTCTGCTCCAGTCAGTACACGTGTTATCTCTGCCAGAGTATGTTAAAGCACATGTCTTGACCTCAGTACGACCAGCCTTGTGTTGTAACAGTGAAGCATCAAAAGCACCGGGAGAGCATTCATTATTGATCAGGTTTCTGTGAAGAAAGACACAGAACAAATGCGTGGGTTGTAAGCCTTGGGAGTTTTGAATGAGTGAGTGAATGAGTGAGAGAACGACCCTCTCTCTGCACAGGGCCTTGTGTAACCTCTGTGTGAATGAAGAGCATTTAGGAACAAGTAGATTACAATCATCACATGGAGCTGAACCGACAGCACTAAACACACACTACAAATATATGAATCGAATAAAGGCACAACCGCACAAACAACATTTAGATTTGTGCTAATAAGAGTTCACTAAAACAATTTCAAATCAATGTGTAAAAGGCGTTTATTAAAATCAGTCTGGCTTTGTAAAAGAAGCTGTATTATTTGATAATCCAATACTTATTTAGGTGTATTCGAAAAACCTTCAAACCTCCTTTAGAGTCACATCACGATTTTAAATGTGTTTCATATTTTGGTGAAACAAGGTTAAATATAATTTCTTTTTAAAGGTAAAACTTTAATTTAAACCAGGTGCAAACGTTTGTTTTTTTTTTTTGCTTTTTTGCCCTTATTTATTAGTCAGACAGGAAACAGGGTGAGAGAGAAAAATGCCATTGGACAAGAGGTCTGAGCCGGAATCCATCCTGGGTCGCACAAGTATTTGCCACCGAGGCACCCAGTTAAAGTTGGAATAAATCTGCAGTAAAGGACTTTTTAAGCACATTCAAGTCTGTTCTGATCAAAACCCAATAATTGCCTTCGTCAAACTCATGTGACTTATTTTTATTTTATTGGCAGATTTTAAAACAATGTTGCCCTATTACTGTGTTTGTTCTTAAATTACTCATATATGTCTGTGGACTTCATTTTAAATTGGGCTATTTCTCCCCAAAGCCATTTACTGTAATTATTTGGTTGTTATAATTTTGGTTGAAGTTAAACCTTCATCAAAGTTTAAGATGTGGTTTATGATTTTGGTTAAACAGGTTTCAATTTAATCTCACTTTAAAGGAAAAACTACCTGGTTATGATCTTGGTTCAGAGATAAAGATGGTGTTTTCTTGCTTCAAAAGAAGTTACTCAGGGGCGGCTGGTATCAATGGGCTAAGCACCTCTTGTCATTTATGCTACTGTAAAAAATGTTTTGTTGTATTTATATATTTCACTTTTTTCCATGTTTAGAAAAAAATGTGTATGTATCTCTAAATCTTTTTATTTCTGATAACACCAGTATCTCTAAAACATGTAAAAAAAGACAAAAAAAGGGGCTTATTTCATTCAGTACAGTCTCTGTCTGAGAGCTTCGTGGCCAGGCTGTGTCTCTAACCTTCGTCGTCCGTTTCCCACCCTCGTCGTACTTTTCCACGGCTGGCGGTTTCTATGGCAACAGAGTGGGGTTGGAGACGAGGTTGGGGTTTGACAGAGCTGTATCAGAGCAGACAGCGCTGGACGAGCAGAGGCTCAGAGGAGGACTGCTGCAGGTGAAGAGGAAGGAGAGAGGCAGAGAGCAGCCAACAGGGCCACTCCAGACCCGAGGGAGGGATTCAGGGAGTTTGGAAAGAAAACTACTTATGAATAATTCATACAGAGCATCATTTACATTCACTTGTGCAGTCGACCATTTTAGACTTGAGACTGGACCACTTTAAAGGCCTGACTTGGACTCATCCTTATTTAGTCTGTCTCAGACTCAATAGACGACTCAGGTTTTTGAGTTGTGACTGTTTTAAACCATTCTTTATCCAGAAGAACTCACTGAGATATCTATCTGTGGAAACCATCAGGGGCATCAAGTTATTCTTTTATTCTTATTGTAAGCTGTGTTTCCACTGTGGGTACAGTATGGACCAGTACAGGATGGTTTGGTAACCCCTGAAGAGGCATGTGTTTGAGCTGTCCATGTCGTGTAAACAAGGACCTCATTGAAGTTCCACAGAAGTCCTGTCCCTATTTGAGATATTAAACCTATTTTGAAGCAGACTTTTTGAAAGTTGGATGTAATGTATCAATAAATCCTGTTGTTGCAGCGAGAGGCTGGAGGTACAGCTGCTGCTGTAAACATGAAACTGTTTCTGGTTTATTCCCATCTTTATGCACATTAAATTTACAGAGCTGCAGCAATTTCTATCATTTATGCACTATTTGAGATCAAAGGTTCTGCTTGTGTTTAATGCAGTGTAGACAATGAATACAATGTTTAAATTCATAAAGCGAGAGCCGTATGACACTGACTCTTTTTAAAACCTTTACCTTTAGAAACACTTGGCATGTTTTTTCTGTTGGAATGTATGATAAAATGTACATTTACATGAATATATGTAGAAACGAGGTGGTCCCCAAATGGTACAGACATGCTTTTTTGGGGATGCTTTGGACTGGATCTGGATGAACTCTGGATGATGCAGTGCATGTATTAAAAGACCATGTCCAATTTATGATCCATGAATGTTGGTGAAGGAGGGTTTCACAGAAGAGTGATGAGTTTAAATCAAAAATGATTTAGAGAGTGCTGTTAAGACTGGTCTAAAGATCAAGAACAGTCTGAGGTAGTACAACACCAGGAGGTGAGTTGTGAGGCTCATTGTGGAAAGAGCAGAGTCTAAATAGAGCTCTGTGGAGCTTTCTGCCACTCACAACTAAGGATCCCCCTCAGCTTTGGTTCCAACTGTGGTCACAAATAGAAGGACACAAACCCTGCAATCCCCACTGAGATGAAAACAAGAAGAAAAGGAAAAAAACACAGAACTCTGCTCACTGCAATGTGACTGAACTGCTGCATGTTCAGACGTGTTTTAGGTTTGAAATCAAAGCAGCCATTTTAACGTAGTGTGAACATGGCACTGCTCTGATTGAACTAAATAACTGTTGTGGTTACAGACGGGTGGTTCATCCAATCAACTCCAGGTTTTCATCTGAAAGTACCTACCCTTTGCAAATTCTTTCTGTTAAAGCTCTTCAGATAGTTTGGTTGGACTCATATTTAAGGTTTTTTTCAAAAACAAAGGTAGTTTTTCTTAGCAACAATTACTTCTTCCATCAATTTTTACATTAAACAGGAGCAGAACTTGTAACATTAAACAGTGAGTCTCAAAAATGTCGGAAAACTGGTGAAGCTCTCTGAATTTAAAGTTCAAAAAGCCAGTAATACACCAACAATAAACTCCTTTACTTATTTACTGTAGCAGTAAACATCTTAACCTCCTGCCTTTTACACCTCTACTCTAAAGGATTTACTATGTTCTTTGTTCTAGTTAACGCAAACACATCTACTTTTTCTAAGTTTTCCTCCAATATGATTTATTTCTTATGTAGAAACACAAACTTGTCCCGCACCTCTCAATCGAAACATGCCTTGAGGCTAAATCTGCTTTGTTCTTTGTTGGTTTATTAATAATCACGCTTCAGATGTATTTTTTAACTGTAGAAATCCTCCTGTCGTCTCTGATCCTACTCTGGTACCACAACCCCCTGAGTCAGACCCTACACCAACAGGAAGTGACTGCACCACGTGACGATGGGCGGCAGGCCTGCAGCTGTCACGGGGCAGCGCTGCCCTTCAGTCTGAGATCAGAGAGGCCCGACACGTTCACACGCCGACGGGGGATCCACACCGAGGCACAGAAGAAAGAGAGCGGCCGGCCACTTCCTCCCGCTGAGAGAGGGCTAATTGGGAAGTGAAGTCGTTAATCTGGCCCCGGCTCTGGTTGCAGCCGCTTTAAAGAGTCCAGTGTGAGTCAGAGTCTGGGGGTCGTGTTTCTCTGCAGCTGCCTCTGTCCATCAGTGAGTAGGGCTCTGAAAAAGAGGAAGGCTATTCAGAAAAGAGAGTGCTTTATTTAAGACTAATACAGGAGAGGACAACAAGACAAATAAAATACCACATATTAATAATACATGCAAATAAAACTTAATGTGTTGCCTAATTTTACTCAAAACTCAAGTAAAATGTAGCATAGCTGCATAAAAGTAATAAAAACTGTAAATTCTATCCACATTTCAGTATAACACGCACCGGTAAAAAAAATCAAATAAAAATCAATGCATAAAAGTAAAGGTGCAGTGTATAGTATAGAGTATAGTAGTATAGTCCCTTTTCTACAATCTGTGAGCAGCTACAGTAGCCCTGCAGGGACATGCTGTTGTCTCTAAACAAACCTACTGAAAAAAGATCAAATGAAAAGTTAGAAATGCAATAGTTCATACAATAGTCCCTTCTCCTCCAGCAGTGCTCAGTTTGTCCTCTCTGGGCATCTGTAGGAACAGGAAGTAAAATAACTAATGGTTTCTCGCTCCGGGCTTTTCCAACGCAAACAAATGCAGTTATTTTGAGGTAATTAGCAATTATTCACCACATGGTTAAAAAGGTGATGGGAAAATACTCAAATTGCAACAGTAAATATCTATAAAAGTCAAAATATTATAATAAATGAAATTAATTTAGAACAAAAAACAGTTTAGAACCTGATTTTATGGATAAATTATGGTTTTTTTTAAGGATTATGTTGTAAAGAAACTCAAAAAAGTTATTCACTCTAAAACTTAAATTGAACTGTGTTTTTCATAATGTTCCCATCAACCACAGCTGCTATTTTCTTTACCATACATTTAAAACAATATAATTTTAACTTTAACATATTCTCCAAGTGTCTGTGGAGGTTCTCAGTCATCCTGGACATATTTAAGAAAAGGTTTTAAAGAAGACATCTGAACTAGGTTTAAAGTTGAAGACGTTTTGTCCTTCATCCAAGGAATTCGTCAAACCTAAGAGATCTGAATTTTATATGTTATACTTCTCCCTCTGAGGTATATAACACTCAAACCTGCCTCCAGATGCTTTATTCTCCATGTATACAACAATATTTGACTCACTGCCCCTTTAAACTCATACATGAGCAGTGAGTGATGGTCAAGTGGAAGTGAGAGCAGTCTGAACAGTTTGGAGGAGTCTAACCCTGAGGCAGACTTTATCCTTGAACAGCACTAGATACATCACTGATAAGACCAAACACAAGTCTATTGTCAGCACTTAGTTTTAACGGTCCTCTGTTGGAGTCTATTGAGGGATCCATCATTTAGCTGCTGTTATCGGTGCAGTGGCCGGTTCAGTCCTCGCTCCGATCGATATTTAACACAGACCTGCACCGGACTCAGGACAGGAAGGATAATAAAGAGATCCAGCCCTTTGTCTCAGCTTCTGACAGAGTACAGTACAATGCACATGGACACAGTGTAGATGCATAAACCTAGAACATCTATTGGTCTATGGCGCTTCAGTTGCTCATTTCTGATTATTATATTATGATAAATAGTTTAGAAGTGTTTTAGAAAAGCAGCAATGGCCCACTTTTATTATTGCCATTCTCTATTAAATTGGTTGTTTTTGAATGGTTTTGCTTCTCACATTAATGTAATTAAAATAGTGTTTTTTCTTCCTTTCTCTGTGGATCTGAGTTTCCTGGTCTGGTCTTCAACAAAGTTTGCATTTACACGTCACTAAACAACCTGAACTTAAGATTAAACAAACTTTTAGATTGACTTAAATGGACCAAACAGAGCTGGTGTAAAAGCAGCCTAAACTCAGAGGACCGTGTGGTTATAACTATTGTCAGATGGAGTTAGAAACATGTGGAGAGCAGGTGTTCACTCTGCAGGACACTTCACAGGAGCCACAGCAGTGGGACACAGTGACTGAGGCACAGTGATCGCAGTATTTACTGGTGCGTTCATGTGGTGTCAGGCACAGACACACACACACACAAAAATAAAATACTACATGAGCCTTAGAAAGAAGATATACAACTACAAACCAAACGGACAGTCACAGGAGCCACATGAGCTGGATCGGTTTAAACATTAAAAATGAAACATCTCCAGCCTGTTAAGAGTTAGACCTGTATGTGGTTTTTAGTTCTGATAAAACAGGATTACATTTTATCACACTTTGAAAGAAAGAGTTCAATTTAAATTCGATTTAAACTATTTAAATTATGAAATTATTGCAACTGGGCTTTAATGTCATCACTTTAAAATATGCTTCAAAGTATTTAACATAACATCAAATGAGCATGTCAGACATGATTTTCCAGTTGTAAATATCTTCAGATGTTATGTTATGATGTGAAATACTGGAATTACATTACATTATCTCACATTGTAAACAAAAACAACTGACAGTGACTGAGTCCTATAAAACAAATGAAAAAGATGTGGATGTTTGGAGTTTGTGGTTTTAAAGAGACTCATTTCCCAAAACTATGAAAGCTCATCTGTCAAACACATGAGGAGGCTGTATCTGAGTCACTGGAGCAGTCATTCAACTCTGCTTTGATCAGAGGAAGTGTACAGCCTACAGTTACTTTATCACCTACATTTATTTATCAGACACCAATAAAACCAAACGTCAGAGTTACACAGAAGGATGAGTGATCAGGATGTGGTCGGACTTCAACAGTAAAAAGGAACAGATGTTACTCATGCAACATCCTCAGAAGAGCTTCTTAAAATATTGGTTCTATGTTAAGTTTATTGGAGCTTGGCACTGGCATGGATCTCCAGGAAAGGAAAAAGCATGTTTATACAACATACAGACAAGGACAGTGTGTTATTACAAATCTTACATTTTTCTGAGATAATCCCTGAGCTTCTCAAACAGCTGTATCTTTAACTCCATGCATCTGATGCTCAGTTACATTTTGTTGTAATGCAAGTGTTATAATAACACATTTTTAAGACTGAGGTGTGTGTAAGATTTCTTTTTCAGAATAACATTTTTTCTAGTTAACAATTAAAATGGTGAATGCAAGACTATTGGCTCAGAGGACAGAGCAGGGCGTTCAATAATGGGTTCAATCCCCTCGACCCCACTTCATACTGTCATTGTGTCCTTGGGTCAAAGAGGCTGTGGCTCCATTGGTATGGCAGTCCCATCTCTGTCAGTCTGTCCCAGGGCAGCTGTGGCTACAGAGGCAGCTTACCACCACCACAGTGTGAGTGTGAGGGCTTGTCTGTGTGAGTGGAAGCTTGATTTTAAGTGCTTTAAGTGTCCAAGAAGGTAGAAAAGCATGCCCTACCATTTATTTAGGCTGAATTAGTAGTTTCCAGAAAAAAAGGCAGTTGGTATTTTGAAATATTTCACAGAAACTTAGTTAATGCATATAAGGTTTAATGGGAATTGTTTTTCTGAATTAACTCTGACCAAGACTCACCTCATCAGCTGTTTTTGGTCTCAGACACCCACAGAGACAACACAAAACTACTAATTAGCTGAATAAGAGAAATGAGATAGATTTAACTTCTGCAACTGTGTAAGCTGCAAGTGGCTGTAAAAGACTTGTGCCCTATGTTACCAACACAAATGTCTTGAAAATATATCTTGAAGAAAATGCAATTCAAAATTTTGCTCTAAATTTGTTTTGTATTTTATGAAAACATGATTGTTGTAATGTCCTTTCAGTGGGAATCAACAAGAGTCTGGCTTCTTGAGGACAACCCCTCATGACCTTTGACATCAATACGAAGTTGCTTTTAAGGTGAAGTGTGTAGTGTAATTATACATTTAGATCAAACTCTCACATCCTCTTGTTTACTGTGAATCTAAACTCCTTCATTTATCCATGACTGTGCTTGTGCTGTGGTTTTCAGCTAAATATTTCATATCGCGTCTGATAAAAACCCACTGTCCCCTCCTTTGGCTCGGTCTGTATGACGTATGTTCAACAGCGTGTCATTCTGACCCTGCCATAATCCAACAAACGTGTGTCATATCAGCGTCGCCTCATCCTTATCAGTCATGTGACCTCAGGCCTGGCTCCGTGCTGTTTGTTTTCAGCTCGGCGTTGTCTGTTTCCCGGGCCCCGTCTCATCCCTGGCGCTCGGGCCGTCCTCTCTCGTTCATCATGTGGTGTGATGAATGGTCTGAAGGTGACCCGGGCCTCGCGCTGCCTCCTCAGATCGGTCTGTCAGCGCCCAGCATCGTTTTTCACTCCCGGTGTTGGCAGCGAAGGAGATTTTTCACACTTTTTTTTTCTGCCAGAGACGTTTGAGAACATTTTCCTGTTTCAAGGGACGTTATGATGTTAGTCCCAGAGTTCAGCAGCTCAGAGACAAGGGTGAAACTCAAAGAGCTGCAGCTGCTACAAGGGACTTTTTACCTTTTATATGAATTACTTATTGAATAGTGAAGATGGGAACAGATTGACATTATTCACTTGGCCGTGCACAGGATTGAAATCGTACTAAAGTCGAGTATATTGTACATTTGATTGACAAAAGATAGTAGCAGCAGGTAATGAGTGCCAAGGATGTAATGAAGTGGGCCAGACATGAACTTTCCCATGAGGCTTTGTGGCTGAGTACTCTGGTAGGCAACATTATAGCTATAAGCCTAGCTACCCACTACTACAATAATGTGTCTGGGATAATAAAATACAGTTTAAATGTTTGAAAATGCCTCAAACTAATGAGAATTTGGAGGAAAAAAAAATCTAAATCCTGCCCCACACAGATGGGTTTTATTTTTGTTTGGGGTGAATTTTTTTTTTTTTTTTTTTAAAAAAAAAAATTTTTTTTTGGGGGTGGGGGAAAAAATTTTTTTAATAAATTTTTGATTTTAATTTTATTACTGTACACTTTTTTTTTAAAGAAATACAGAAGTCTGGATTCCAGGAAAATCAATGATTGGATGGTATTGCTTGTTCATGCAACAAAGACCAACATTTGAAATGGTAAAAATGTCACAGTATCACACCACGTTTGAGTAATTTTAGTGTTTTTCTGCCTC
Source organism: Rhyacichthys aspro (assembly GCA_036850595.1). NCBI lineage: Eukaryota > Metazoa > Chordata > Actinopteri > Gobiiformes > Rhyacichthyidae > Rhyacichthys > Rhyacichthys aspro. The sequence goes on along the minus strand of CM072159.1, from coordinate 26,192,969 downwards.
CTTTTAACACTCTGTACAAGTAGAAGAGGCTATTAGTTGTTAATCTTTCTACAGCTGCCCACAGAGGACAAGCTGAGTGGACAACTGACCTCTTTTCTTTTTTCTTTTTTTTTTGGAACAATCAAACAAACAACAACTTAGAATATTCATGAGCTGAAATGAACTCATATTCTCCTATACTACATACATATGCTCCTATTTTCACTGGGACAACAGCATGTTCCTAGAGGGTTACCGTACCTCATACTGTAGGAAGCAAGGGCGTAAGATGTGGAAATGCAATCGGAAATTTTGCCACAGATGACTGCCCACTGTACATTTAAAAAGGCAAGTGAGATAAATGATGTCGGTACAAGACACATACGCAACTTACATTGTACAAATTTAACCCAACACTAAAACACAACAAAGTTCATACATTTTTCCATTGTCAAATTCACAAACATTTCAAACACTTTTGTCTAACATCAATTTTCAAACACCTACATTTTCATGCACCTCTTGAATAAACATCGAAGTTCCAGTCTTTTCTTCAAAAACACTGGCACACAGTCCTCTTAAAGTGACAGTGCAGTTAAGAGTTCAGTGGCTTAGCGATATTGATATCATCAGCGAACTTACAAAAGTAAGCATGCTGCTAAATAGGTACCAGCAGTTAGCATGTCAATGGAAACTCAAAATCAGGCTGTATTGTCCTGGTATTACATTGCGGAATGTATTACAAAACGAAATTATTATTTTTTTCCATCTCCGGGAGGAAGCAGTGGGAGCACAGTGCAAGGCCAATAAATAATCTATTACAAAAATCTAATTGGGAAGTAACAACAGCATGAATTGTCTTTTTAAAATTCACCTGGAGGGACGCCTTCACCTTGATAAAGAGCCTTGACATAAAAAGCTTGTTACAGATGGATGCAGTGGACCGAGTATACTTCTTGTGCAGCCATTTCTAAGCGAAGTAAACAAGAAAAGGAATATTAGAATCAGGACAATAGAGTATATTGCAGTAAAGATGTAATTGTGTTTTGGAGATATATTCCCTCTTGCGAACATCTATCACACACGTGCCGTTGCCCCGCGGGACACGCACTAAACAAGGTGACACTTCCAAGACGCTCAGGCCGGGAATAAATCATTCCTTTGGGAGCTTTGTCCTCAATCCCCAAAGCAAGCGCCACAAAGAAATAAAGGAACAATGGGATGTGAGAAAGAGAAAACCATAGCCTTTCTGTGACGTATAGACGCCCACATTCATACTCTTCAGTTTTTAATTAAAGCGGAGCCTGCTCTTGTGCCGCTGCTCTGTGTGACAGCTCTTCTCTCACCGAGGCTCTCCCCGGTGGTTTCTGGAGACACCGCCTTATCGTGCATCATCGATTGTGGACGGATCCATCGGGGGACCACCCATTTGTTTCCCCCCGCGGCTGTTGTTTACGATCCTGCCATCGCTCTTCCTGCGTCTGCCTCACAAACACACTGTCCCAGGACGAGGGGGGTCAGGCTGGAGGCTGAGGGATACTAGGAACTGAGTTGGTTTAATATGTGAGCAGTGCAGATGTAGATGAATATGAGTGTGGCTTCTGCACCGTGCATATGTTCGCTCTGTTGACTCTCATTTGCATTTGATTGTTTTATGGAGCTGCATACACAACTAGATGCACAGTCACTGATCCATTTCTTTGTGTAATGACTTCAAAAGTTAAAAACAGGAGGTGGAGTTGTTTGTTGTGTCGCTGTTGGAAACATTTAGTCAAAGCCTGATTTAAACAGCATTCACACGTAATCCTAAATCTGAAGGATAATAGAGGCCGAATGGAAAGAATGAATAAAAGAAGGAGAGAGAGAGAATACAACAAAAATAAACAGAGTCTAAATGTAAAAGGCAGTAAATTAAAAGATTGTTTTTATTGTGTAATTCATTCTATATGTGATTTATGTGATGTATGTGAATCTACTCTCCTCCAAAATGGCTGCCTCCTATTGATTACAGTTCCCTTGAGTATTCCTCTTTTCTTTAATGACTTCCCTCAGCTAAAGCCAGAGTGAATTAAGCTCTGAGTATGTTCAACCTGCTCCATTTTAATTCAGTTTTTAAGTTACTCTTTATTGTCCCTGTAGGGAAATTTGTTCCCTGCATTTATCCAGTTTCGCTTCAGTAACCCGTCAGGAGCAGTTGGACGCCACTGAGCAGCACCCAGCGAATGTTGCAATGTACAAAGTAAACCAAACTGCTAAAAAAATTAATAAATCAAAACTAACTAAATAAATAAATATGCAGGATTTTTAAATGATGTACTATTTGCAGCATAAAATGAAGGAAACAGATTTTGGCAGCCATTAAACCAGCACAGCTACATTGTCCATCTGTTGGATTTTATGTAAATGCAGCACTTTGCAACAGGAAAGAAACTGAGTTGGAGGCAGATCAAACAAGGATCAGACAACTGTGTCTCTTATTAAGATGAACAAGAGGGACACTTGGGCTGGCTGCTGGTGAAGACTGGTTCTAGTGGGTGCAGAGGTGGACTAACATCTGTTTGTCAGGCCTCTCTCCAGCCACCTGCCTCTGGACTGGGGTTTTTGTTCATGCCACTGTCACTGAGCGGGTGACACTGGCCTTTTTGAGCGCTCTGAGTGAACGTGAATGTGTCCTATGTGTTGATTGTGTGAATGTGAACTACTACTACGGCACAGAAGGGACTTTATGCACTTTCTAGGCACTTTAACAGCTACAGTTATATCTACTCTTACAGATACACTTTTATCTAATCATCCATCAACAGATAAATCCCAGACTTCCACTTTCCTGTCTGTGTTGAGCTATAACAGCACGTCGAAGATGATCCATGTTGTTTTAAACAGGATTCATCTTGAAAAACATCACATTCTCAAACTTCTGCCATTCCCTAAACAGACGAAACACTGTGTACCATTCATTTGTGCAGCAGTGAATAACAGAACAAGAGGAGAACAGTGAATACATCAGCATACCTTCTGCACTGCGCACACATTTCCTCTGTTTACCTCCATTTGCATTGGAGCGCGTTGAAAACATATGGAGCTGAATCAGTGAGTAGATGTGTGCCCTGCGTAGAGTCTATCCGTGATGGTTCATAAAGACAGTAAAATGTGTGGAGTGTATGTGTAAGTCACTGGAGCGCTGGCACTGAATTTAAATGCAGCCTTTACATTCAAGTGGTCTGTCTGTGCTCACGACAAAAATCCTACGACACGCCTCGAATAAAAATAAGAGCTGAGCCGCCTCCCTCTGTGACCAAAGCCCTCACATTAAATAATAATTCCTACTTGGCCTGCTCCTAAAGTCGAAGACCTCAATACTAATAAGTGACTCTTTATAGCATTTAATATCAACTACATAGAATTACATCAAAAACTGTGGTTCTGGGCCCAGCAGTGGGTCATTCAAGACGTCTGCTTCAATCAATCCACAACAGAATTGAATTCACGGTGGTTAATCCCTATAGCAGTTGAATAATTCATTTTAAATGTTGCTATGTGCCATCTTTTATATTATTGTTCATTCATATTTTAATCTTTTCGCTTATTGCCATTTCGAAGCCATCTGTTTTTAAACGGTTCACAATAACAGGGATAAAAGTGATGACGTGGAGGATGATTGGATTGAAGTAGAACTCTGTGTGTGTCTGTCTGCCTCCTGCGTATTTCCTCAGACTCTCTTATTAAAACCTGGAAGCAGCTCTTAATTAGTCTTCACGCCGACTAATTAAAGACGGAAGAACAGAGGGAAGGAAAGCAAATGAAAGGTGGGCATCGGCTCGTATTTGTGGATGACAAGAGCTTTCTATTTAAATGATCTGAATGATTTTCTCTCGCAATTTTGCAAGAATCCAGCTGCAGCAAGGTAAACTTTGGGGGACATGTTTTTCCCTGATCATTAGATGTGGACTGTAGTGTCAGTTTTTGTAGTGTACACCAGAACCAGTCAAAATGATTAATGGAAGACAGGAACGTACAGATGTTTGTGTGAAACAGTGTGATTGAAGCAGAAAAGCAGATGCACAACTAAAACTATTCAGTCTGTGAACCTGCAGCGGGGTCCAGAGCTGGATCCTTAAAGTAAACAGAAAATCAGTCAAAATGGATACTATGGATATTATGAAACAAACATTGCGAAGTAAAAAAACAAAGCCTTACAACTGTGGAACAAACCAGTAGGACGTAATTTGAAATTGAAATGAAAAGTGCCGTATAATGAAACTTTTCTCTTTGTCTTTTCTCTGTTACAACGTTCATTGCTGTAGCACAAAGATTAAAACCACCATTTTGGTCCCTAAAGCCCCATAGAATTACCCTCGCCATCGTAATTATTTTTATGGTGCACACACTAGAAGGAAGCACAGAGAGGTCGGACCGAGTGTTATGAGGTGACGTACAGACAGTGAAGGCCCCATTTGCAGGATGAGCTCCTCTATAGCTAATAACACCATGGTTTGTTTAAATATGTTCATTACTGATGCAGGTGACTCATTATGACATTGAACTCAAAGCTCCACTGCCCATTTTGTGTGAAACAACAAAGACATGCGGCTGCAGAGCTGATTAAACCCACCTCTGGCTGTCAGCCCTAAATCCCTTTTGATGTGTTATTCTTATTTGCTAAGAATAATCCTCTAAACGGTATCTGTGCTATCTCTCCCTGCAGCCGTGCCCTAATCCAATCTGCTTACAACAACAAAACCTTTTGAGTCGGACCCCAATTAGGCAGCTCAGTCGTTGCTGTGACTGCCGTCCACGGCGCTGGTTTAGCTCAGTGCGGTGTGGACCTGCTGTGCTGAGACCTGCTGCGTTGCTCTGATAAATTATTGAGGTTGTTTACAAATCACTGTTGACTTTAACTCCATCTGCTTCAGACAATTTTTTGCTGTGTGAGTCCTGACCCCAGACAGGGTTTTACTGCAGTATTGTACATTTCCACAGATAACAGTGGAAGTGTGATTGAGGGGAGGCTAGTGTGGAAACATGAGGCCAAAGCCGACAAGTGCACCACCAGAGAGTACACAGACTATTATCAGTGTCTGGAAACAGCCGGGACAAACTGTGAGTGCTGTCTGTCTGTGGTCTTTGAGCAGATGGCAGTTGTATTTTATCACTTTATAACTGCTCTGGTGTAAAACGTAGTAGGACAACAGCTCATAGTTTACTCCATCTGCCAGAGCTGCAATAGTACTCGACATTTTATAGCAACAATTAGCCATGTAACATTGGGAGCTAAGCTGTTGCCAAAATAAACAAATACGTAACCACTGTTGGCCAAATTTTCTTCAATGTAGAGCGCACAAGTAAACTCAAGGCCCAGGGGCCAAATGCGTCCCTTTGCAATGTTTTATTTGGCCCTCCAATACATTTGGTAGGCGATATTTTTGGGACAAAAAGCACTAAACGCTTCTAAAAATATGTAATAGTGAACAATGCCACTCTAAAAAAAGACAAAATGATACTTAATAGGGTTAACCATTTTAAAGGGGCCAAAATGAGGCTAAAATGAGGGCAAAGTTGCACAAATTGAAGTTGAAGAGAATACACAAAATGATGGATGAAAATGAAATTAAAATGACATAAAAGGAGGAAAACAGATGTGATAAAGACTCAAATGAAGATGAAACATTGCATTCAAAATTTAATACAAGCTTCCCAAGTGTCACCATCTTCAGCCCCTGAAAGGATTCTTATTTACTACCGCGGCCCCTCACCACCACGGAGTGACATTTAAACTAATATGAGCTGATGAGACCAGAATGAAAAGTACAAAACAACACATTTATAAGACATCTTCTCTGAAATAGCTCTTAAACTGTGTGCCGATCAAAACACTGAATCAAGTTGCACAGTAGGTGTTAAAATGACAACAATAGGAGAATACTGAAACTACAGATAAAAACAGCAGTGGTAATGCTACTAAATAGTACATGTATTCAAATCTTAAGGTCCATTGATTCATTCAGCTTCTATCCTTTATTGGCAGAGGGCTGGAGACTATCCCAGCAGCTTTGGGGTGGAGGTGGGGTACAAACTGGACAATGGTAGATGGTTTATGGTCTGACAAACAATCTTTCACACTCTAGGTTAAGTTTATATACTCAAGTTCACCTTTACATCCATGTTTCTGGACGGTGGGACAAAGCCAGACCTGAAGATGGGGAAGATCAGACTGGAATGGACCCACAGCTTTCTAGTTTTGATGTAGGAGCGCTGACCTCTCTTCCACCATATCATCCCATGTCTGTATTTACATATCTCCTCTTCTTCGTGCATGCCTTGTGTGGATATAGAATAAACATGTGTGCACCTCTGTTCTGTGTCAGAGACGAGGCACTCATTTTTTGTCATCAGATGATTAAATGGAGACTGCTCACGAAAGAAGACCTGGACTTTGTCATCTTTACTACAAACAGTAAAATAAAAAGGTACAATGCAAACGTCCATTTGTCACACTAGCCTTGTTTCTATTGGTGCTGAGCAAGACTGAGGTTTGTGCACTGGTTGACCCATGTATAGGACGTATATGGGGCCGGGCCCTGCCTCTGCTGAGTCCTTTTGTCATGAAGCTGTATGAATCCGGGACATGTGACTTTGGAAACTCTATCAACGGTCCCTTGTTGTAAATGGCCTGGAGCTGTTCTTGATACAGTATCAGGCCTTTAACGTGTCAAGACACTAACACAAGCCTCTTCTTTCAACTCCACATTTGATTTAATGGAGCTGAAAACTCTGCTGCAAAATGGCACTCTTCCAAAATGAGGAATAAACTTGATATAATTAACACAACGTGAGCGTCAATCAAAGCTCGAAACCAACAGATGACTCACTTTTTTTTGTCTCATTTTTATCTCCAATAAAAATGCCCTCTTCAAAGATATGGCAGTAATTATCCTCAGTGCTTTATGGGTTATTTATTTTTCTGCCCCTGCTGCATTGGCACATTTAACAAACCAGTGAGGATTTGGCATTTGGACAGAAGACTGCAAATGGAAAGCTAAAAATAGACAGTGTTGGTGGAATATGAAGAAGAATTGTATGTAATTTTCTGTGTGCAGAGCGAAGAGTGCCATTATAATGGGGTTAGAACCAGTTTCCTCTTTGAGAAATGGTTGTTCTTAAAGTAATTATGATGCATCTAAAATCCTCAAATGATTGATTCATATATGTCTCACAGAACTGTCGTATGATTATATTTCCAGCCAAGAGCACGAGCTGTTAATATATGCACATCGTTTTTTAGATTTTTGAAGAAATTGACCATGTTTGATAGAGCATGGCTGGTGAAAATGTCAGACTTGATGTAAGATGTAAAGATGGCATGAATACATACTGCACAACCTAGCTAAATGTGGGTGCATATACATTTGTCCTGAAGCTCCAGACAGGCTTACTTCTTGTGGCCTAAACTGTGACTCCACCGACTGTAATCTGATGCAGCAAATAGTCTATCCACAAGTGCCCCATATAACCCAAGTTATATATGTGAAATTACTGTTAAAACGCAATGTAGAATTATTTTTAGACTGCTTCCCAATTGCTTTTTTCCCTCTTTTAGGCTTAAATGTGTTTTGGGTCACCAATACTGACTACTAATACTGTTGACAAGCTGAATAAACAAACAGCCAATGGGAGCACTCCATATTTGAAAGTGAGCATGTGATTGGCCAAAGCTTTAGGGACATTCTCATCAATTAAATTCCTTGATAATATCACCAGATGACACCTTTTTTTCACAGATGATTCCTTGGTGGTTTTCCCCAAATACAAAAAAAATGGATCACACACAGTACTTTCTGTTTAAGCTTTTATCCATATTTCTTTTGGAGCTAACACTAATGGTAAAGTTGATCTTAGTGGAACCACTGCTGCATGTTTACAGCTTAGTGGGACTGGAGTGGGACTAGGCCTCTCTCTTGTTCCACAGTTTTCTACTCAGAGCCTGCAGAGCAAAAATATAGAGAAAAAGTAAACACTCTCTGAGTTGCTAGCTCATTAACCTGATAATGGTAGTTTTGGTTTCTGTCGATGAATGTGTAAATGTTGACTTTCCCTCCATATTTCCTTTCATGAACTGTGGCTATCACATTAGTGGATCCGTTATGTATAGGGATCTTTTTTAAATCAGCAGTTGATGATGGCAACTAACCAACTTACTGAACCACAGCATTAACAGTAGCTAACAAAAATAAGACCTGAAGTTCAAACATAATCTAGCTCTATATCGTGCTTTTGTTTCTGACCAAGAGGCAGTTCATTTTAGTCACAAAGCCTTCTGCCTCTTCCTCTCTTCCCATTATTTCTTCATTCTTCGCCTCTTGTCAGAAGAGTCCCTACTGTACCCGTTCAGCTCGGTGCAATTACAGCACCGTGTTCGGCTCCAAAAGAATGACACCGCTGACAGCTTGTTTGGTTGATCCCTCCAAGACGTCTCCGAGGATGTGGCTTAATTATAACCTCTTTTGATCCACAAACTCTGGCAGAGTCGCACTCTCCGAGGAGGAGAGGCATCCATCTCTCTGCCCACGGCTTGACGTGGATTTGCAATGCAGATTTAGTTGTGTAGTTACGGAGGATTTTTTAATAATAAACAGTAACAAAGAGCCTGAATCCAGTTAATGAGGAATATTATTGGGCAAATCATGAAAAGGTTTCTCGATAAAAATAAGACTCATTAAAACAGAACTTCAGGGAAAAATAAATATATAAATAGTTGCCCTTTGTGACAAGTGCTTTTGTGTTGCCTGGTTTGGTCTGGTTTTCTTTCACCTTTCAGCGGTGATTGCTTGAGGGCTGTTCAATCAACACTGTCTACTTTCAACAAATAAAAATCAGCTAAATCTATCCACAGGGCAATGTTTCCTGGTACATTCTCCACAGGGTTCTGGCTATGAGTCTGATATAAGAGGGATTTATATTTTGATTTTACTTCTAATTACAATTATGCATGCCTTTGTTTGTTTGTAGATGGCATTAACATGTTTAAGTTATATCTTAATATCTCATCACTTTTCAGTGGGTTTTAGTTTTTTATTTTCCCCCTCCTCCTTGACCTTGGGAGCTTGTTTCTCGTCCCTGATTCGTCAGCGGCCATGTTTCTATCATACACCTGGATTTTAACCTGCTCTGGATCATTAGTTTCCTCAGAGATCTACCTCGATAGAAAGTAAACTAGCTTCTGAAACTGAAACCTCGTTAATCTCTTAATCCAGCTTCGTAGTAGAGGGCCCAGAGCTTAAAGTGAGTCTCATAAATATTTACACTTGTTTGTTTTGATATTGGTGTGATCTGATATAAAAATGCCAAAAGGAAAAGCAACTATTGTTATCAGTTCTTAAAAGTTAGAGTCACTTTCGTCATGCATTATTGGCTATATATGGAAACACACTGTATGGAGAGAAATGTTCAATCTGGATTCATAAATAGATTAAACACTTAGAGTTACTGAATTTGTCAGAACACAACTCTCTTTGAAAGCAAAATCTAGGGGTCGTTTTTGAGTCTAGGTCTGTTTTTTAGTAATAGTAGAGAGGAAAGTCTGCCGCAGTGAACTCTCTGCCCTCCATCTTAGTCACTGGTTCGTTTCAGGGTTCGTCTCTCACTGTCCTGCCGCCGTCTCCGCTCGTGTTTGCAGCACCGAGCCGTGAAATTGTAAAATGGCTAATGACATTTTCCTTTGCATAATGGCGTCTCTTGAAACGGTGCTTACAGCTGCTGCTCTCTGATGGAGTACAGTGTGTGTGTTTGAGAGAGGGCCACGCCTGAGGACACGACCACCATTTTTCTATTCCTGCGACCCAGACTGCCATAAGTGCTTAATATGGGTTATGAATTTAATTGAATGGATAACTGTGTCCTTCCATAATGCACTCACTGACATGCCCTTGACTCCTTCTCTCTGTGACTCAGCCTCTGAGCAGCGCAGTTGCATTACAAATAGGATTGTCAGGCTATTTCATATTGTTGTACCTTCGAGCAAATTAAATTAGGTAGTTTGGAAGAAAACATTTTAATCAAGCCATCTTAAAATATAGTGTGAAGGAAGAGCTCTTAGCAAAAAGAATCAAAAATGCCAGTTTGTTCTCATTCTCAACTTGTAATTTTTGTATATACCACTGATTTTGCCATAGTTCCCTAAACTAAATCACTTTAATGACAGTATAGGCTTTAAAACTCAAGGAGATGTGGGTAGACGTCGTATCCTTATTCCTTGCCACACATTGACTGCAGTATCTCAACCTGAGACCTGTATTTTTGAGACCTAATAAGCCTTACTGTTGAGGTGAACTGTCTGATTCCCTTCCCTTCCACCTGGGAAGCCAGGTAGAGCCAATTATCAGCAGCAGTTGGCTGGTGCTTTTAAAAAAGGCCAGCCATGCTCTGGTGAGAGTGCACACTGGAGCCCAGCAGAAGGACAAAGAACAAGCTCAAGAACAAAGACCTTTCAGCGGACTGTCAACCAGGCTTTGAGAATAGGACTCTCCTCAAACCTTGAAGGACAGCCCGTAACCAATGCTAAAAGCTGCTTCCTAAACATGGACGTTGAGTGTCCGGAGTACTCAACACTCCATAGTGTCCTGCTAAAATGTTGGATTTCCTTTGTTGCTAATTTTGATTAATATTCTTGAGTTTAAGTTTAGCTTACTGAAAAGTGTCTGGTTTTAGTTTAAGAACTGTTAGTTTGAATTAATTAGGTTATTCAGTTTGGTTAAAAATGAATCAATTAAATATTGTTTAAAATACGTAAGTCTATAAGTCTTAAATAAGTCTTAAAATTTGTCTAAAAGTATACTAATTCATTAGGTATAGGTTCAAATCTGAACAGTTAAATATGAGTAAAAGTTAAAATGCATGGTTTGTGTCTAAATGTAAAAATGTAACTTAAATAAAAGAATAAACTTATTCAGAGGCTGATCAATGAGTGGAATCCAGTTTCACCTTCAGTAGCGAGCATCCCCTTTAAGTTGGAAAACTAAACGCAAAGAACTTGACAATGACATTACAATACAGCACACATGGAAAACTTAAGGCCCGGGGGCCCAATGTGGCCCTTTGCAGTGTTTTATATGGCCCTCTAATACATTTGGTAATGTTTTTGGGACTTTACAAAAGACACTAAACTATTATAAGATATTTAATACAGGATAGGTTTTAGTTGGATTTGAACATGTTTGAGTTGGATGTGAACATGTTTGAGTTGGATTTGTCACAGTCTTCAGCCCCTGGAAGCATCTTTGTGCGGCCCCCCCCCCCTTTGGGTTCCCCCCCCAACCAAACAGGGCGGGGGCCCCCCAAGGGTCCCTCCCCCCCCCCCTCTCCCCCCCCCAAACATTTTCACCTGTGCAATATGTTTCCACCTGTAATCTAATTGTAAATGTGTACATAGAGTGCTCTTTTGGTTTTAATTTCTCTTGACCTGGTTGCACCTTTTTTAAAGTTAAATTTATTTTTTTTATATTCTATATTTAAACTTTGTTCTAAAAAAAAATCTGCTACGACACGATCTGCGTTCACATGGAGCCGTCCAAAATGTAATGCCAGAATTTTATTTTGCTACTTCTACTTCCCCCTTTTCTTTAGCGTCATTGCTGGCTCATGTGTGTTGTGTCTACGGCGTCATCGTTCTCTGAGAGGACACCAGCTTTACGAGAGCAGCACCCGCAACGAAACGAAAACACCGCCTCGGCCGGATTGAAAAGTTTTTGTTTTTGTGGAGTGAAAATACTAGCGTCATGTAAATGAGAGGACCATCACAACAGAATCATTGCAGATTTGGCCAAACGCTTTGTTGTGTAAACAGCCCCTCAGTTTTTGTGAGCTGTGTCACATGGAATGCTCTTTTCCTTCTTTCTATCTGACTGTAATTATAAAATAAATCTGAATATAATTAGTCAAATTACACAGCTCAGAAAAGTGTCCTACATTTGTCCACTTTGTCCCGAATAAACAGGCTTGTTGTCCCACATTTGGTTTGTAATGATCAGGTCACGGTGTCCGCCAAAGGAAATCATGGCTTTTGTTCTTATGTGCACATCTTTCTTTATTAACATATAACATATTCTTAATACACAATGAATCTAACGCATAATGCTACTTACTCAGAGCCTGGAGCTGAGACACAATTTGACTTGAAGTGTTCATTATAAATCCATGTAGTTTCTGATCACACAGAGGCTTGTAACAAAGACGACCAGGAGGGAATATCGCAGACAAATGATTACGGCTGGAGTTGAAAATGCTGCCTCTAGACACCACCAAGGCCCGAAAACATGGTCGTTGACTTGACTCAAGTGTATTCTTTTCTAACAAGTAGAATCAGTTTGTACAATAAGCTGGACAGGGTCAAAATACTGAGATTTATAATAACTTTAAAAGACTTTACTCCAAATGTATGAATGGGGTGTCATAGTTTCATCAGAGTGTCCTCCTAATCTCTCAACGTTTTTGAAATTTACCCAGATGTACTATTGATTTTTCGTGTCTACTCCCTTTTCGTCTCACTCTCGTGTTGATGCGGCAAATGTAAAAAATAGACAGCTGTCATGGGCTACCCTGCGGCCCATTGCTATTTATCATAATTAGCTGACTCTTAATTCACATTTAACACAATTTTCTCTTCCTCACACATCTTCCAAACTTCGGCATCAACATCTAATTGCACAAAGCCTTCAGCAGAATCTGACCTCATGTTGTTATATTAAGCCTTGGCATGAAAACAAGCTCTGCATACACCAGAAATCATGAAAATGTTGCATATATGTATAATTTTGTTCATATCTACTGACTGTAAATGGCTCATACACTGTGTTCATTGTTGGCCAAACTGTTTTTCGTCGTTTGAGTGAACAAGCCGTCCAGTCAACACCACAAAGACACTGGTCATAAAAGTTTCATTCTGCAGCATAATTTACTGCTGCTATTTTAGTGACGGCATGTGATCGTCTTGTACTGTACGTCTGAATAAAGAGTCTGGTCATGTTTTATGCAGTCTGACTCCATTAACCTGTTTAACCAGATGTTTTTTGACCAGTATCTCTAGTAGCTTTTATTGTCCGTCTCTGTTTGTTCCATCTGAGAGAATAGTGGGACTGTTGTTTTGCAGTGTTTTTGGAGGTCAGTCTTGGCCTCGCCTGGAGCCATGTCAGCCACCGAGGCCAGACTCAAAGAGGAGCCTCTCTTCAGATGAATAATAATTGGATACTGAGCGTGGGTTCACAAAGAAACAGACCATCTGGGTTGGAGGCTTCCAGCTTCACACTGCCCCTGCTGTCTATGTGTCTGTTTGATGCGCCGCAGACTCGGTCCATGTGGCAAAACAACTCTTTTAATAGATCGCAGCCTCGTCGTGGCACTGTCAGAGTCCATTATGTGTACGGCATGAGGGGCAATGTTGAGCTGCTGTGTATAAATAGAAAGATAACAGTCCATATAAAGCCATACACAGTTTTTATTTACGGGGATGGATTGAAACATCTATTGGACAATATCAACAAACAAATAGCACTGATTAAACCGAAATCAACATTTGTAATAATGGACTTTTAATATAGTTGGAACAGTTAATTAAGTTGAGTGCATTTTAGGAATTGGACTACTACGGTTGAAAGTATATATCAATATGCACGCATAAGCTTCCTTTCATTGTTTGGATTATAGTCAGAAGATGAGTGTCCTCCCTGTTACCTGTAAAGAGTGTTACTTTTATCATCTTTATTGACAATAAAATATGAAACCACAGTGCACTATAAAGAAAAAGGGGAAAAAAAATAAATCATGCGGCTGTGAGTAAGGCCAGAGTTATTCTTGCTTGTTCACATACTCGCCCATTTGCCATTGTGTCTGAAGTTGTCAACAGACGAACCCATCAACGCACATGTGCCGTGAACTCATCCACGTACCTGCCTCAAAAATCAAATATAAGCCTAAAGTGTGAGGTACAGCAGCGTCTGAGGAGGTCATATGAGTTTAAGAGGCTCTGATACAAGCAGGCACTGGGACCTTTATAACTATAGAGTAAATCATAGGAACTGACCTCTGATTTAAAAAAAAATTTAAGTAACTTTTTTCCGGGTCACAGATAGACTCATGGATAGTAGATTAACATATATTATCATTCAGTAAGGAGGCACATTTTAATATTTATTGTACTTTATATATTTTATTTGAGGTTTTTTAAGAAGGAGAGTGTTTTGTCTTATCTGTTTCTATTATATTAATATATAATTCCTATGTTGTGTATGGGAAGCACAATAATTGCCATTTGTTTTGTGTTTGTACAAATAACAGAAAAAAAAACTTTGAACTCAAAGTATTACCAAATCTGTCACACATTGAGTGTCCCAGTTGCAGTCACTTGCCTCATTATTTACATACTATGTTGAAAGGTTAGCAGTGTCCCTTTACAACTAAAAGGTCCTGGGTTTTATGTGAAATTTACACAAACATAATAAGTTACCTTATGTCTTTGTCTGAAAGGGACTTAACCATCGTTTTAAGGCTTACTGCTTGGTTAAGTTCAGTCTGTGGCACACTGTAGCTTTCAGTGCCAGGAATTTGAGTTAATCTGAAACTCAGTTGTGGGAGCTACCCTACGCTTTACAATCCACAATGTTGACTTGAGATTTACATGGACTGTGATGAAGGACACTAATTTTCACTCACATTTAAATATTATCCACATGGATGTCCACATTAATGCAGTCCTTTTAACCCTCTTTGTCTTGTTATGCCTTTAAGTAGCTTTCTCTGCGCTATAACAGTGCTAAGGTCATATTTGGCTGACTCTCTGCTCTGACACGTCTGCATCAATGCCCCCAACATCAAAAAAGCAAAAAAACAAAACAAACCCAAAAAAACCCAAAACAACTAAGTACTGACAAATTCATAATAAAGACTTTGTCAGTGTCTAACGTCCAACATAAGAGGGCCTCAAGAGTAATTCACACATCTATCCATCACGCTGCTAGTCCTTGTCTTGTTTCACTGGGACCCCTCACTTCAGGGGGACGCCAGGGTGAATCTAGGCCACATCAGACACCCAATCCCTCCAACCTGACTGTGGGCCACCAACCTGGAGGTGTATGTTTTCGTTAAACTGCCCATGAAGCCCCCACGGTGACATGAATGAAGACATAATGAGAAAAACAGGTGACAATTAAAGGTCAGCAGATGTCTTTTCAATCTTTATCAATGCAAAAGAGCCAACACCTCATTTAAAAGTCCCTGTAGATGTCTTCTTCGCAGAACAAGCTCATGGAGGTGTGACAGCGACTGGACTTCCTGTATCCTGTTTCAGCAGCTCCTCGAAATACTGACGCCACCAGTGAAGCTGTTTATATTTATCCCAGGTGTAACGGTATAGAGTGACAGTGTTTTAAATAAGACAGCATATGAATCACAGATTGTATATTTAGAGATGCTTTGTCAGCTCTAAGTCTGAAAGTCCCACTGCAACCGTCGAAAATATACAGGTAACTTATGTGAGTTGCTGTCTGTCTCTGAAGGTAATATGACAAAATGTAGAAAGGCTTCAGAGAGAGACAACCTTCCCAAAAGTGTGGAGGATGTCTGCAGAATTTGTAGTTTTACTGAGAGATGAGGGATGGGCCGAGGTATGATGCTTATCTTAACACCAGAGTTTATAATATGAAGCTAGTTGACAAATGAGCTGACTTTGCAGTGATGGAGGTTAATGTGCTCATATTGAAACATTTTCAGTTTTTAAACATGTCAAAAACCAAACCAAACCAAACCATGGAAGTTAATACAAAGTAGAGCAAAAACAGCTACAGAGAAGATGCTGCTTCCACTCTCTGTGCACTGCGCTTACAGCACCAGCTACACAGCACATCATTAGTCCTCCAGAGACAGTACTAGGGCCTTGCAGGATATTATAATAGTGATTAATTTAAGTGCACTATATTCACACAAGCAGACCCTAATCATAAAGTGAGGCTAAAGTAAAGACAGTTTCTTGTTGTTGCCTTAAATGCTCATAAACCACACAAATGCTGGTTTTTATTTTTGGTTATTTTTCAGGTTGTGTGATAATGTGGACTGTGTGCTGCAAAACAAACTTCTCGTGTGATACAAGATGAAGACTTAATGGTTAAAACCTAGAGCTCAGAGTAATTACGTTTGAAGGAAATGGTGTCTCTTTGTCATAAATCCTCTGAGGAGCTCGGGCTCATCTTCTACAGTTAAATAATCCTACACTGTCTCACCTTGTCAAACTGCCCTCTGGCATCAGCAGCAGTAAATTAACAGCCTGCGCCTGCTTTCTGTATTCGTGCCATGCGTCGGCTCATTTAGCTCCTGTAAAAACCAATCCCCGAAGGAAATCTCAACCCATTCACTTCAAGAGGGACTCTGCAAAGACTGGAGAGCAACACTAGTTATTTAAATTGTCAGAAAGGACAATTATGTAATGTATGGCTCAAAGTAGCCGAGATATGCTCAAGGTTCATTAACCATAAAGGACAAGTTGTGGCTGAAATGACATACTTCTTGGTGTACTTTTCAACACTTTATATGTGCTACACTTTTTATGACTTTTGGCAATCATGTACGACAGCTGCGACCGGCTTTTATTAACTGCAGGTAAGTGTCGCTTGAAGCTCTTATAGTTTGCAGGTATAGGCTGAAATAGGGCTGGACTGGAAGATGAAGAGAGGAGGCTAGAGTGAAGAGACCTGTATAAATTCAGTAAATTCAGGTAAAGTTCAATGAATGCACTCAAGAAAAAAAAGAGGTTGGACCACTACACTGACTGAAGAAGGCTTTACGATCTGGAGAGCGGAGGTGGCTGAGCTGGATTTTGCAGACTGCTTGATTGGGAAGTGGATACAGTTGGTGGAAGTCTGCCATGGCTCTGAGTTCACCTGGTTCATTCCTGAAAATGACCAGAGGGGAGGGGGAGGAGCATGGAGAGAGGGAGGAGCATAGAGAAGAGAGAGGGAGGAGCATAGAGAGGGGAGGGGCTGTAGAAGAGGTCTGTGAAGTGGGTCCAACTCAACATACATTTCCAAATAAAATATAACAGAAACAATCTGAGAGTATTGACTTTGTAATTGGCTGATGTATCATTGTAATAAGTCTTTGTGGAGTTTCTCTCTGAAGCTTTGTGGTAATCGATGTCACTTGGACCAGTGTGTTCCAGTCGATCGATGTGACACTGATACTGTTTTATGAGCCCAATAAGATGCTCTCGGTGCCTCACTTTTCTGCCACAAACCTCGACTCAGAAAAGGACTGGGCTGGCACTTATAAACCCAGAACGCACACTGTCTTTACAGAAATGCAATTCCAGTGTCAAGCTCAGTGGGACATTACTTGAATTTGTCTTTTTGCTGTTTTTTTTTTTTTCAGTCACACAAAGAGAATACATTGGAGTGGCTGACCTAAAAATACAGCCGCCGTTCCTCTCTGCCACTTCTCTCAGATACATTATGAATAATGGATCACATTTATATCTTGCTCCAATATTTCCATCTCACAAGAGCTGGGAGAGTGTGCAGCAGCAGAGGCTATGTGTGAGAGAACAGCCTAAAATGGTACTGTTGTAGTAAATGCTGGTGAACGAGACTATACAATGTCAAAAACTGTCTTTCTACTGACTTTTGTGACAGTTTTCTTCACATTTCTTCTTGGTTCAAAAGGTGGATGTGTACAGTATGTAATGATGATACTGCAGAGATATGAAGGATATCTACAGCCCTGGAAAAAATGAAAATGACTTGGAAATTGATTAAAATGTCCTGGAAATTACGTATAATGTCCTGAATGATTTAAATAGGATTTTAAGACGGCAACTTTCTTTAGATAAACAGTTCAGTGTGATTTTAACCGCAGAGAGGAAAAGTCAGACTAATTACAGCTGATAAAACCACATACTGTTAAAAATAAACGGTCAAATTTACTGTGAAAAACTGGTAGCTGTAGTTGTCTGTTTTTTTGTTTGTTGTTTATAGGATAATTATAGGACATTAGATAATCACAAATCAAGAAGAATCTACAGCAAAGTCATATTCCCTTGAATCTGCTTTTTGTCCTAAAAAAACAAGCTTAAAAATAAACACTCAGACCATACAAAAGAATATGTCTGAATGCATGAATATGAAGCTTTAATATTTACTTTAGTATTGTTTGGTGCCTGCAGTACCATTCACTCTCTCTGTTGAACCTCAAATCACCTGAGGCCAAAAACAGGACGTTCACAGCTCAAATCTACCACAAAACTAGGGTCTAGTACATTTTCTTCTGCTGCTGCTGTAAAAGAAACCTCTGACTCTCCCTCAGAGCAGACTATTCCCCCATTACCATTGCACTGTGTTTGCAGATCAAATATTCCCTTTGCACGAAAGAGAAAACTTCAAATGTTTAGAAGTTTCGACAGAGCTCTGGTACATTACAGCTTCTCCGGCTGCTTTTTTATGCAGAGTGTGATTAAAAATGTAAAACTGCTCCAATAAGGGCGAGCACATTCTTTGTACGTCTCACACAATCTGGAGATAAGTTTTAGCGCCCTGAGTTTGTTCACATTTGGAGTTCTCTTCATTTTGTTTGCACCAAAGCTGAACATAATCCATTTAGTTTGATCCATCAGCAAAAAACCTGCTCCACCGAGTGTTCACAACTGGAATTTTAAATTGCGGCCCAAACACAACAAAGATGCCTTTTTTAAGAAACACACTAGATGATACTGTTTGCCCAAATGCTAATATGACATTTTATCATTGCATGTTACCTCCCTCAGTGCTTTGTGTATTATGTATTTATTGCCCTCTGCTTATTTTTTCATCGGACAATACTGTTTTAGTTTGTTCTTGGGAAAACTAAATGTTATGTGACATTTTCGTTGCCAATCTATGACGCACTCCAGAGTCCGTTTGGAACGCACCTAATACACATCCTAAGAGAAAGCATTGTAGCCTCAAGGTCAGATTGTTTATGCATTGTGCCAGTTGTGACACTGATGTGACACTGAAGATTTACTATTGAATGACTTGAAAATGACAGTGGACAAAGTCTGGTGATGAGTTCACCTTAAACATGGCCTTAAACCAAGTAAATCTTCAGTTTGGCTGGAGATATACTTGGTTTAAAGCCATGTATCTGCATCACAAAACATTCTTGTTCACATGCTTGTTACTCATTCATTCCTCTAGAGGGCTCTAGAGGGAAGAACTGTATCTACACAGATTTATTTTGTAATAATTGCTGTATTGAGGCAATGGCACAATGTACAGAGCAAGATAATTGGTCCCATAACCGTAACAACATAACCATCGTCCTGGCAGTATGCACATGGCACCTAGAGCACATGCATCATGAAACATCCATCTTTTCCCTAAATAGACGAAAAAATAAATATTACAACTTTCTCTGTCTTTATTTTTGTCTTGAGTCAATATGTACAAAATCTGACAATCCTGAGCACAAAAACATTTTTTTTCTAGCTGCTTGTTTAAAGAAAAGTACAGCCTGTCCATCCAGTCTGGACGCCAGGAGTGGATGTTCTTTTTTTTGTTTTCCCTGGCCCTGATGGCAGGTCAAAGTTCAGGGGGTGTTGTCTTGTATGGTGTGTAAAACCCTGAGAGGCAACTGTTGTGATTGTGGGCTATGTCTCTCTAATTCTTTCACCACAATTGTACGTACCTCTTTTTTTTATAACTACAAATACCTATTCGTGCTTGTAAGGAACCACACATTAGAAACAACATTTTGACTCTTTAAGCTGTGGATGGATACCTAGTGTGCAGTCTTCTTCTCGTGACAAGCAATTTTCCTTTCACCATTTCTTTTTACTAGTCCCTGTCAGACCCTAAACATCTTCATGAAGCTGATATATGCCCACATAACTTCACAAAAACCCACATTCATCCACCTCCTCCATGTGCCCCGTGAGACTGTGGACCTCTCCTGTACTGTCACAGCGTTAGACCTTCACAGAGCTTGGGTTTGCCACAGTCTCCAGGGAAATGGCTCCACAGATTCAAAGCCCCAGTTCTGTCAATAGTCTATTCATTCATCTGCTGTTAACGCCAGAGCCTCCCACGAAGCTGTGAAGCAAAAACCTGTCAAAACATCCCGACAGTCTAATGGAAACTCCCACAATGTTAACCTGCCAGGCTTAAACAGACCTGTGCTGAAGTGGGCAATAACAGACTGTCAAGGCTTTACACACACCATTACATTAACTCATTAGATTTAAATCAGGTATTTGGACATGTCTGCCACCGCACTGGGAACAATTTTAAAATGAAAAGTCGCTCGACACCATCAGGTCTCGGTTAATTACAGACCTTTTTCTCCTTCAAAGACTCTCGAAGCAGATGTGAGAGACAGATGTTGGCGTCATGCATCAGTTTAAGCTATTATAAGTGTGCCTAAATATGTGTCCTATTGGGCTCTTTACAGTTCAGGTCGTTGTCATTTTACATCCTTTCTCTGTAAGGAGAGTTAAAGGAGAGAAGAAAAGGAAAGGTTGACAGGAGAGTGGTAAGACTAGTGATGTTGTATGGTTTAGAGACAGGAGGAAGATGGATAGGATCAGGAATGAGTCCATCAGACGGACAGCTCAGAGATAAAGTTAGAGAGATGGTTTGGACTTGTTCAGAGGAGGATGAGTGACTAGATCGGTTGAAGGATGTCGAGGTTAGAGCGAGAGTGAGAGAAGAGGATGAGGACAGATGGAGACACCTGAAGGGAACAGCTGAAAGGAGCAGGACTAGTGGCTAAAATAAGAAAGATGGGTAAGAAAGATGCGTCCTGGACTGGGTTTGGGGAGTAATGTTTTGGTGTAACATTACAGATTCCACTTCCACACCTCACACCCCTCCTTTCTGCAGCCGGTGAGCACCTACGGTAGCCCTGCAGGGACAAGCTGTTGTCTGTCTCTCAGAGAAAATTAAAAATAACCAAAAATGTTATATGGGTTTCCAATATTTTACGCAATTCAGAAATAAATATTATATATTTTAATAATAATAAAACATAAATAAACATAAACAGGGAGTCCAAAGTCATTTAATAAAACAAAAAGAAAAAGTAAGAAGTGAAAAAGGGACGGCACGACACTTTCAGTCTCTAAAAAACGGCTTTATGCTTTTTTGAAATTAAAGTCCAGGTGTTTTGTTTTTTTTGTTTTGTTCTTTTTTTAATGGATTATTTGTTTTTTTTCCTGTTTCTTGCTGCTTGGATCCTGGATTACTTTGGACAACAGTGGCACAAACTTGACATAGCATCACAACCTTATTCTTTATTGTATAAGATGAGCGTTAAAGCAAACATCTGAAATATTTACAGCCAAATGCCTGATTTTTCTGATGGACGTAAGGACAATGTGCATTTTTTGAAGTCACTATTAAAGTAATAAAGTTGAAAAGAAGTGAATTTTAACGGATACCAAGCTGAACTTAATGAATGCTTGTGAAAGTTTGCTTATTTATTATTAAAGCAGTATTGGTTGTTTAGCCGTGCGTGTTGCCTTTACATAACTACATAGACCTAGTTAAAAATGTATACTGCCGTCACGCTATGAACGTTAAAACTGTCCATACTGCACGCTCTGATTCTGCCCGTGGCCACAACACCATCTAAAACCACTCGCTCTAGACGTTTGATTCAGCTTCTCTGTGGACGACAAACCAAAGACCAAACAGAATAAAGATGTGCATCTCATCAAGCAAAGGGAAATGAGACTTTGAAAAGACTCAGATCTGCCTCTCTGTTTGTTCACTCACTTTGACTAATGAGTGCACGAGGCCATCCCGTCGCTGCTCTCGGAGAGCTTTTGGCCGCTCTTCACAGCACTTTCCAGAAAGTATCAAAGCAACCACAAAACATGACATTTTATTTGCTATTATTCCTTCAAAGAGAATTTCAAATCAGTTGGGAGAGTCTTATTAGAGGCGTAGTTAGCGAGCGCCAGTACGATTCGTGTGCGACAGGTCTTGTCTTAATTGTGTCCTTGGGCACTGGCTCGGCCTCGTGGGAAATGAGAAGTAAAAAGTGGGGTTTTGATATTTTTATTTTATCTTATCAGACGTCTTTTATGGCAATTAGAGAAGCCACAAAAGAGTGTCACTGTGTCCTTCAATAAGCAACGACGCCGACCCCTGATCCCACTGAGAGCAGGCCTTAAGCTCTTTAATTAATGTGGAGCTAAAGTACTTGTGTTACTGTATTATACTGTGGATTGTAATTTAGTGCTATAGCATTTTCAATTCATCCTAACATTTAAGATTCTATAACATTTTACTGCTCAGTGTGTCACCCATCGTCTGCTGCACCTCGTTGTCTTCACTCCTGGAGGGTATTTACTCTGTGTCAGCCTCATATTTTTCAATTTGTCTTCGTTCTTTGCAGCAAGCGTTTCATCCTTTTTTCTAGTGTTTCTGTTCCGTGTATGACCTTGCCTCATGTTTCTTGGATTTTGTCTCTGCCTGCTTCCCTCAGATTGCTTGCTTGTTTTTTGTCTAATTGTGTACCGACCCTTGCCTGCGATAAAGGATACTTTAATTTACGTGACCTGTCTTTGAGTTGTACCTTTGAGTCTCCAGTTTGGTCTCCTTTAGCGCAGCGACCTCTGAACGTTCCTTACTGAAAGGTAAGGTCCCACAATTCAACACCACCACCTCAGCTTTTCTAAAAATGTCCAACAGAGGCTGATCTCCATGTGATAAGTCAGTGCTCACCAACCATTTTTTCCCATAAATATCTGCATAAACCACTGTTTTTTTAGAAAGACACTTCTCTAGAGCCACTGTGTCTTGTGTCTTATTTTTATTATTCACTGTTGCACGCTGCAGAAAAAGTCAGGAAAATAAAACGTAAAGGCATCGGCATGTTGGCATAAATCCACAATATTCCTTGCTGAATGACAGAGTGTCATTAATGCCCGCTAAAAACAAAAAGAACTGGGATTTGGTGGATTCTTTGATCAAACCAGGACCAGACCATGTCCTATGTCTGGATTACAGCTGTGGGAGATCCTGCTGCAGATGAGTCTGTTAGAATATCATAATTGTATTGAAAAATGCATATATCACAACACACATCCTCTGAATGATGATAACAGAATCTTTGGTGTCGCACAGAGCTGTTTATTCAAAAGAGACCAGTTCATTTTACTCATGTGGAGCTAAATTGTCCTGTTTGTGAGCTTTGTCAATGTGCTCTCTTTGCTTGGGTTTAAACTCTACTTCACAGCACCGTGTGTCTTTTTCACAGTCTCAACGGGGGCTTTTATTTCCTCCAAACACCCAACATTAGAGAAGAACTAAACCAGAGCAAGAGTGCACATATGGTCCATGTCCACACATAAAACCTGTTGAAATATGTTTTTTCTTAGACAAACACGAAATGTTGGTATAACTTTAAATTATGTTAACAAAAATGCCCCTAATTTACGTTTCTCTTTTTGCACAATTTCAAAATCTCACTTTAAATCCAACATCTGATCACTGTCTGTGCTAAAGTTTATTGCACCATCTATTCACCGGTACAAACGGTCAGAATTTGGCAGGAGATGGGAACAACAGGATCGACTGTGATTAATACAAAAGTAGAAATGAAACAGAGAGAAGCATCTGAAACTGGTGGAAGAAGAGTTTAGGCACCATTTACTGGAGAATTTTGTTGGTAAAAGGCTAAAGTTTATTAACAGAAATGCTGCTAATTTGTTTTTCATTCCACTTGAATTGTTTGAAGTGTTTGGGTTTTTTTTTAACTGTTCCAAGGTATCATGCACTGGTCTTGGTCTTGACTTGGTTTTGCCTTTCTGTGGTCTTAATGTTATCCAGTTTTATTCTTATCCTTGTCTTTATACCGTCTTGTTCATGTCTTGGTCTCAGTGAATCAGGTCTGGACTTCAGTCGTCTGGTCTTCTTCATGTTCACAGTTGCTCGTCAGTGGGGCTGCATCGTCTTTTACAACAAGTTGAGCCCAAAAAGGAGACTCAGAGAAAGAGACTTTTTGAATATGAGCCCATGGTTTTCTCTTTCTCTGATTGTATCACGGTTTGTCGCAACCGAAAACAGACAAAACAAATAAATGGTCTGTGATACAAACGTTGTAGGTTCTTTAACACAGTGTGTCTACATAAAAATAGACATTCAAATAATTGCTTTTGTCCGACCATATTTAGACTTTATATATGTATGCATGTCAATGGCAAAAACTGAGTAACAGTTTAATGGGATTTATAGTTGGACGATTGCTGCAGGTTTACAACATTTTGAGCAGCTCCAGTGTCAGACAAACAAACCAAGCAGACTTGATTGGTTTAAAACAGAAGATGAAACTTTGGCTGTGTCCCAATTCACTCCCCAGTCTCATTTCAAAATTAAAACACTCTCAAGTTGCCGTAATTCATTTCAAATTCATCTGCTGTGCCTCTTGCTTTCAGTTTTTCTCGAGGCCGGTCCCTTTCGGCTCCAGTGTGACCCTCCACGTGATCAGTGCTGCGTTCACAAAGCTGACGGCGGCTGGTGCATGCGGTTGCCGTGGAAACCGTGACACTCAAAAAGGGCGGCTGAGAGTGAGCTTTGTTTTATCAAACGACTTCAAGGAATGACAAAAGACACGTAGATGTCTGCAGTGAGGGATGTTACATCAGCGCCTCATGTTTAAAATTTTGGACAGGTTTTTTTTGTGTTCGCTCCTTTTCGCAGCCTAAACGGGGCTTTTATTTCCTCCAAATACCCAACATTAGATAAATTTGTCGAAAAGTAGTGGGAGCACAGCCCGTCTTCTCTGATTGAAAAGCAGAAGCAGAGCGGCCGTTTGTCTTCAGCTGTCAATAACTCTTTGTCAAGCGGCGCCAATAAAGAGAGCGAGTGCTTTTGTTGCTCTGTGAGACGTTTGTTTTCTCGTTATCTGTGCGCTGGCAGAAAGAGGCTGTCAGAGCACTGTTCACAAGGGAAAACAGCTTTTAATGAAGCCTTTGTTATTTGTCAAATGCTGTTCAAAAGTGTCACCACCTGCAACGGGCTGAGAATTGCTAATAGAATAAAAGAAAATAGTAATAAGTTTAAAATATACGACTTTATTGAATCCAGTGGAGCTCTGTGTTATGACCCCTCCATGTTGGCAGGAAAGCACATAAATGTACATGTATCTGTGCTATTAAAAATGATCAAAAACCCTGAACCTGTTCAAACGCTGTTCAGAGCAATGACAAGTGTGGAGAAATATTGATAATGCACTCATGTGATGTTTTAAACCCTTAAAGGTCTATTTATACGACATATTTCAAGCCTGAAGGTAGATTACTATTATCTGTAAATTGTCAACGTTATATATTTATTTTTTTAACTATACTGTGCACAATGCTGAACTGATTGGACAGACTCTCACACAATAGAGACCAGAGACATGGAGGAGTTGTTTCTCTGAACCCTCCACTCAGCAGCTGTCTGTCAGGCTCTAGTCAACGACACACATCTATGTCATCATCAGACTCAATTGTTCCACTCCATGTGACTGTGTGCAAGTTGTGTTGGATTTATAATAAATCAAAGATACCATGTATTTTTGAAAATTGTTTTAAATTTAGAGGCACAGATGTCACTGGGTTTTCAGTCCATCCAGAGCCACATTAACTGTATCATTTTATTGAAAGTTGACTCTGATAAATGATAAATGATCAATGGATTTAACAATAAAACTAACCGGCTTCTTTTCTCTCTTTTGGCAAACTGAGGTCTTCTCTGTGTATTTTTTTTTTTTTTAGATCAAATGAATGTCTGTTACATCATGGACTCAAGTGATTTGTGTCATTGTTTTCTTTCTTTCTTTTTTTTTTTTTCTTCTATAGTACAGCCATCACATTTTTTTCTCTTCTTTATTTTTACATGAAAACTCTTGTCTCTGTGGATTTATGTTGAATTTCCAGGGTGCAGAACCAACAGACACAGAATAAACTGCCTCTGAATGCAACTGGATAAAAACATTACATACAGTTCACAAAACCACATTTTCTGTCTAAAGATTTGTCCGACTGAGTTTCTACCGAGTGGAAATCCCAAATATCACTTGAGGTGAATTGCTAAGGTCCATTTTGAAGCTTTCTCATCCTTAACACATCACCTCCCTCTAATTATGAAAGCATGATTCAAAGGGAATCAAAAACAGTTCACTGCTCCACATTTGACTATGATTCAAATATTTTCAGACTTTAAACGGGGTGTGACTTAGGCTCTCTGCAATATCCTGGGAAATGATCGACGAATGAAATGAGGTAACCCTGGTACATACAAATGAGGCTTAAAGGACTCCACGTTTGACATAAACAGACGTATATTTATACAGATGAGGCACCTCTTATTAAAACAGTCCTGTAAAATGCTACAAAGCCATCTAGAGAAAATATATGGAAGTCATGATTCATAGTTTTGGTGCTGGTCTGAATGGAGATGACACATTACTATTCACAAAGCGCCCCATGGTTTTTAATTAACTCAAACTGCATCGGGACGCGGCGTGCATTTAAACCCAAACCCCCTCCTCCTCCTTTTCTGTGACAGGGGCAAGAATGATGCAATCCCTGCAATTTTATGATCCACTGGATGCAATTACGGAGCTGTCAGTGTTTTGGCCGAGTGTGTGTGATATATGCTGTGTGTAGACTCTCAGCCTCCACAGCTCGAGGAAACAGAGGGACGAGGCACCAAGCTTATTATCAGGGATGAAGATTTTACACAAACGGTGATGGCCCTTACACCTCTTTCTATGAAAATTAGACTTCGTTGTGAAAACACTAGTAAATATTTAATAATAATTGTGCAATAATGCTTTGAATTTGGCTGCACAAATGCAAAAAGCTCAGACATTAAGCTTTATCTGCTGCTTATCCAAGTATGTCCACACGACTTCAGCCTCTGCAAGGCTTTTGTAAAATAAATAAGAGGGCTCCTATTGCTCCACATTAGAGGAATAGCTACCGATGAAACAGAGAAAGTGGTTATTGAATGCTGGATACATCTTTTTACAGTGATACAGCACAAAAAAGATGAACGGGGAAAAAGGAAGCAACCTGAAATTCAATCACACAATATTTAACGAAATAATTACAGGATCACATTGGTCTGACGCTGAACTCAGAGATAGAAGTTTAAAGCAGCGCTGTGCAACTTTTAGCCCAAAAAACAATGACTGAATGCCTTTGTAACAACACAGAGTCTGTAGAGGGATCAGCGCCCTCTACTGGCTAAAAGTTACACAGGGTTGCTTTAAAGTGAACTTTAAACTTTGGTTTGGAAATGTATTAGTATTTTGTTGTGGGAAAATAGTGGAGTTGTACCATATTTAATGAAAGAAAGGAGGAGAGGTCCCTACACGACTGTTGGGGGTGAAAAATTAAAACAAGTACTTGATGTGCTTGAAGTTGTATCAACATTGGTTTACTTGGCTTCATTCAGTGTCAGCTCCATTAACCTCTCACTCGTGTTTCAATAAATAAAATCTACAGAGATAGATCTGATCCTTTGAAATGACTGAGATGACCGTTAAGTGACAATAAGACAAATTATTAATTTAATTTTCCAAAACAACAAAAACAGAATATGGAACCAGTCTGAGATTAAACCTGTCCCAGTGGAGTCACCACAGTCGGCTCTAAAATGGAAGTTCAAATTGTTTTCTGAATCCAAACACAGCTGAGGTCTGAAACGTTCTCATTTTGTTGGGTTTATAATCGGACTGTTTCTTCGGAGCGAGCAGTAACGTCAGGGGTCTGTCCTCTTTGTTGCCTGGCAACAGTTCGGCTAAAAAATAGTCCTGTTCATATCTCCCCTTTATAAAACAATACATGTGGTTTTACTTTGTGCAGAGATAAATGGCCCCTAAAGAGGCAGAACCGAGATGTGGGCAGACCGACTATATTTAGAGACAGAGGCGTTTGAAAACCAAAAAAAGACTCAACATATGCTCTTTTCTTATTTCACTGTCAGCTCCATATCTGAATGTATTTGGACATTTTGACTTCAACTGCTCTTTATGCAGCTACTAATGTTCATTCTGCTTTTACTCAGCAAATGGAGTTGTCACAAACTATGTAAATTCAAAACATGTTTCATAGACTCTTAAACCCAAGAGATACCAGATCAGGAGCTGGAGGAACTTTCTGTGCTGTAAGTTGAGTTTTTTAACAGGAGTTATTGTATTTGGGAAAAGAAACTGTGAAAAATGATCAAATCAATCAATGGCACCTTTTTTACAATCCGTAGCACGGCTGTAGCCAGGGTTTAGGATCGTCATGTTTAAGAAAAACTGCAATGACTTAATGGATTAGTGGAATGTGAGGCTGTAAAAAGGGCAGAAGAGGAGCAACAAAACTGGGGCTGAGGTGTGGCTGACAAATGCATGGATCACTAACAGAATAATGATTTCAAATGAAGTAAACACCGGGGACAAAAAGGGACGTGTGTTTTAAATGTCTTGTGATTTCATATTTTGTAACAAGCCTCTGCTAATTTAGTATTCTCCTCTGATCCCTTCTGAACTGATGAGAGAAGAAGTGGTGGGTAGGAGGCAGACCATTTCCTCTCATTCACACAGTCTGAGGTGTGAACACACTTGGACACAGAGCGGACTCAGGCCGGCATCTTGGCAGTGTTTGAAATCCACACTTTCCACTCTCTAAAGTAAAAAAAAAAAAGCCAATCCGAGAGAAAACGTGTGAAGATGAGGTGGTAAAAGAGGCTGGTTGTGTTTGTCTGTAGAAAATATTAAACAGAAAAGATAAAATGAAAAGAAGGAGTGATTGGTGGTGCAAACTTACAACCCAAAAACAGCTGGACAGAGAGAGGACTGGGCTCTTTGTCAAAGTGGTTTCCCACCAGTATAATGTCTCAGTTCAAAGAGAGTGAGAAGTGGTGCTGGTGGTAGTGGGGGGTGCCACTAAATGTATAGGGGCCATACTGCACCAGACAATCTGTATAACGCTCATTAGAACAGGATTGGTTGCACAGGAGCCATCCACTGTAGAGTAGAGATAAATAAATAACATAATTTGTGTGTTGTATATTTTTTAAAACCAGTTCTTTCTGTGTTTAGTTGTCATGTCCTGCATTTGGGATATCACTTTATGTGTGGTGAGTACATGAAGGTTTTTTTTTATAGAAAGCCCTGCCGATAACTTTGCTGCAGCTTGATTCTCTCAAGTTCACAAACTTACCAGAATTTTGATCAAAGCTACGAGGTTTGGACCAGTTGTGTGGCCGTGCTGACAATTAGAGTGTTTTAGGTTTGATGACAAAGCGACATGTCCTCCAATCCTCTATCATGTATTCATTTGCTCTTAACTAATACTTTCTGTGGAAGCCTTACCAGATTCTTCTGTGTGAAACTGGACAGTGAAGTTACCCTTATTGCTGCCCTGATGGACATTGGAGAGTGAGATTTTAACCAGTACACAAAGAAAGGGTGGCCTGCCCTCTCCAAGTTGGCAGAGTGTTCTTGTCTCAAGTGGAGGAGTCTCTCTGCGTCTTGTTCACGATGGAGGGAGACTGATGGATTGGCACAGCTTCTGCAGTGATGTGGTTGATGGTCTGTTGTGTTGAAGAAAGAGGTGAAAGAGAGAAAGAGACAGAGTGAGGAGCTCCAGCCTCTGCTCCTCCACATTGTGATTGTGAGAGCATCTGTTCCTGATGCATCCTGAACACCTCCACGGGGAAATGTTCTGGGCATGTCCTCGAGCATGAAAGAGCTTCACAGACACATACTGACAATCATTTTTATTCATATTCATGTCTTGTGGACAAATGATGGATACCCATTTACGTCAGTATGTCACAACAGCGGGTAAAAACATACGCTTGGACCATTGTTGATTGATCCAACAACCTTTTCCATCACGAGCCTATGTTACACACTTAGTATTCACCCTGTCCCCTGATTTGATTTAACCAAACTATACCTATTCAAAATGTCTATATTTTGATTTTAAACAATCTCTAAAAGGGCTTGCATCAACATTTTAAGAACAGTCCCAATCCATTATCGACCCCCTGGTGGTTTTTGGAGGATCAGATCAGACAGTTGGTGTTACTATTGTGAGTCTGTTCATTCATCAGTCACCCACAGAGCAGACGGTGTTTGTTACAGTAACAGGGCCCTGTCGACTGCAGTAGAGGGTTAAATGAAAGAGACCTGCTTCAAATTTCGCCCGAAGGGAGGCTCTGTGTGGGACGGTATAGATACTGGACCCGGACTTGGGTTGAGAGAGTGGGGGTCACTATTGTTCACATGAAAAGGCAGTGTGTGCACAAAAACCCAGCCCTTTTCTGGTTCAATGTTGTTGAATACACCTGAATGAAGTAGGCAGTAGAGATAATGTATTGGTCTTAACTGGAGTTTATTGGTGGAATAAGTGAGTTAAGCTTAAAATTATCCTGAAAAATGGGCGAGTAAAAAACTTTTGGTGTGTTGGAGGTAACTGGTCTCTCTAATACTAATACAGTGCCGGAAAAGGAGTTGTAGGTTAAGATATAGTGCTTCATAGACCCTTAGAAAAGTGTGAGCTGGGATGAGTTGAGAGCTACACACTAAAAAATGTCTTTCCTAAGAAGAAAATGGTGAGGACAGTGTGTTTACAGCTGGCATCAGTGATTTCTAGACGCGGGACTAACTTCTTGAGTTAATCCGTGGTTTCTTTGTGAAGCTGAAAGTGTGTTCACTAAAACTTAGGCAAAAGTATTAGTAACAAGAAGATGGTCCCTTCATTTTAAAAACCTAAAAACATCCACAACTGCCACAACATTGGTCCAGACCACCTGTAGATCGGGCAAAATAACAGCTTTGACAAGAACAAGATTGATTTATAAAACTAAAAATCTCCCAAGAATCCAGCTGGAGCGCTGAGTAAATAATTAAAGCCTGTCAGAGCAGAAATAACAGTCAAAATGAACAAGTATAAGACTAAAACTTGACATACTATTTTTTGACAAACCACTAAAGTTTAATGTTTGCCGCACTTGCTCTTTTCACTGTCTCCTCTGTCATCTCTAATTGGTCAGTGGGATCAGTGTCTATCCTCTGTCTGGAACTTGCTCTGGAGCAGGTTCAACGTTCAATATTTCCACAGAGATCTACTTCGACAAAAATAAAACAAACTTTTTGATTCTGGAAGCTCAAGATCAACCCTAAAGTCCCGTTGCTAACCTCCTAATCCAGCTTTAGAGGCCAGGGCCTGGCTCTAAACCTGGACAGAACACCAGGATCTACTTTGTCTTCTTCTAAGCTCTACATTAGTCCAGATCTGTGCCGTGATGGTTCGTATAGTCCATATCTTTAAAATGCTGGGTTAAACTACTGTATGTTAAACTCTACACACACTCCACACACGGCCCTCCTCTATAGATCACAAGACTTAGTGATTTATGAGGTAGACTCCACAGCAGAGAGCCTGGTGAATTACTCTGACGGCTCCGGGGACTGTTTGGACCGAGGCTGGGGAGAAGAAAAGGCCCTCGCTGCTGTTTTCCCATTATGTACCATATCTCCAGAGACAAAGGTATACGACTCAGCATAAACCCCAATCCTGTGAAAGCAGCAATTTATATGCACACTGCTCCTCTATCATAGAAATAAAAAAGCTGATTAAGTGACTTCTTCACTTTTTAATTGCCACTAGAAAAGGCATGAGTGCTTAATGGAGCCAAAACAAGAACAAAATGGAGCCAGAACGGTAATAACTACTGAGGATACAGATGACCTGGACTCCCTGCAGGCATGAACATCATCAGAAAAGCCCTACTCTGTGTAAGTGAACTGGAGCCTAAACAATCATTTAGGCCAATGTAGAGTACTTAAAACAAATGAAGTCTATCTACATCTAAATGTGATATTTCTTTACTAAAACAGACCATTTTGACAATAAATACCTACCACTTGGAGAAAACGAGCTCAACTTCTCTTAATGAAATCCTTGGAGTAAAAGACCAACAGTCTATTTATGTAACATTAACCTTCTTCTTTGTATTGACTCATTGATTTCTTCATTGGTTTTACTGGTCATTTCCAGACCATTCACTCCCATGATGCACTGGGCTGTCTGCTATAATCTCAGTCTGTACTGTATCTTTAAATTCAGCATCAGAGAACTGCACTGCAGCCAGAATGATGTTTATTTGCTCTGTTAACTCACATTGCCTCCAGTCCTGTACATTCTTAATTCTGTTTAATTAAAAGCATTAAAGAAGCTCCTCAAATTTCTGAAGTATTGTATTTGAGTCTTGGATGACTTAACCCATAAATCATTGTTCAGCTGTGTTCAGTTCAGGTCCCAGAGGTGCTCCTGTCAAAGCCCACTCTCATTGGCCGTCTGACACTTCACTGTGGATCAATAAACACCATCAGCGAGAGAATGACTGTAGGAGGTGACAGACGGAGAGTATGAGGTGGAGGCAGAATGTAACCGTCACAGGATCAACAACAGGACGATGGAAATGTGTCAATTTGAGACTTTTAGAATCAAAATTCACAGTCGGTTAAAATAAAAACAGTTGTGTTTATTGAAAAAAGCACTGCTTACAAACAGTTCCTGATCTGGTGCAGTGGTTAATGCACCACTGGAAAAGACCAACCGAAGCCCACCATGGACAAAAAGAATCTAACATCAGAGTTAAGTTGTTAGAAATTAGAAAGTTTTAGTTATGTCACATAAGTTAATCTAAAAAACATCTAAAATTGAATTAACAGCAATGCCTTTGTGTTTATATCTCATAGAAAACCAAAACCATGTTTTTGTTTTCCTTATAATGGTGATAGTAGTGTTGCTGATATTACAGCAAAACCAGCAAAACAAAAGCCATCCATCTTCTTCCTTTGATCCGGTGCCTGGTTGTGGGGGGAGCAGCCCAAGCAGTCTTCTCTGTCCCCAGACACTTCCTGCAGCTCTTCTGGGCTAATACTGAGCTGTTCCTGGGCCAGTCAGGGGACATGGTCCCTCAGCCAACGGCTGTGAAAGAAAGAATCAAATCCCACCAGACAGAACAATGTTTTCAATTGTGTGTAATCAACCAATGTATTTATTTATCCTGGAAAAATAGACATCAGCTCCACAGATGCCACTGGAAGGAGACCTTAGTTAGACCTCAGTCTGTTTCTACAGATGAGAGGCACATTTGTTTCTTTTTGAAAATACAGTCTTTCAAAGGTTGGACATTGGTTTTATCGCAATCAAACACCAAGGTCAAGTAACTCCCACTAGTATCACAAAAGGAGCATAAAAGGTGCTAATGATAAATACAGCCCCAAGCTTCCTCGAGTTGATTTCTGGGTCCCCTCTGTCCCCCCAGAACAGTATTTTCATGTTCAGGCCCAGTCATTGTTTGTCACTCAGAGGCGTGTGGTGTTTATATCCTCCTTTATTGGCTGTTTACACACATTAATCGATCAGTGAGGCGCTGACGGCAGGGGCACATGGAGACCACCTCATTATCTCTGCAGACAGTCTGTCATTACCCGAGCTGCACCAGAGCGACGCACTGCTAATCAACCTCGAATCCTGACGCTCATGACAGCCACAAGACGAGAGGAAGAGACGAGAACTGTCCACCGCAGAGGTCTGTGTCGTTTGGATCGTTTTGGGAAAAAGAGTTCAGGCACTTATCTATGTCTGGCTCTAAATCACACTGTTGACTCTACACTGTTCTTCAAAAATGAATTGTAATGAATGATTATTATCTGTTTTATTTGTTGTCATTATAAGGCTGCACTATAGTGGAGACAGAGGATGGTTTGGGACACTAGGTCAATATTTCATTCCGTTTTTGTTAATCATGTTATATTCAATGGCTTTTCTAACATTATTGAACAAAAGTACAGTGACTCATTATGAATTGTGGCTACTTTTTGTTACCTTAAGAGTCACTCTGTCGTTAGCATTTTGGTTAAATATAGTGCTTCTGAATTGTTTCATTCAAGTTAAGACACCGTTCATCTCCAACCAGACCTGTAAACATAATTCACCTCCATAAGCCACAACCCACAGCCTTCCTACTGTCTCTTTAAGGGTATAAACATGGTCATAATCCACAAATTCTCTCTTATCTAATGTAATATCAGTAAGTATTAGATGTTAATCCACAAGAATCAGATCTGAATCATGCACTTTAAACCATTTTACTCAATTTCATGGAAAGATTGGTCAGACATCAAGTCATTCAAGTTCAACCTGGGATTCAAATCTGGGTCTGTCTGTTCATTAAGTAAATCTTTTAGAAGGTGCTATACTGAGCACATGAACATTAGGACATGTAATATTGACTGAGTAATAATGAATTGGCTACTAAAAGTCTAATCTAATTACAAAAGTTTTTGCTGTTGTTGCCTGACTTTGTTAAATGAAGTAAAATAGTTATTACATAATATTTAATGAGAATTGCATAGTAATAAACTGTACTTACAATGTGATTACCTCTTTGTCTCTATTTACCCACTCTGGTACCATGCTGCTGAGCTGTAATAGAATAGAAAGTGCAGTCTGAAAGCTCATCTAACCATTATCAAGCTGATTGTTTATTTAGCTGTTTTATTGCAGTATAACTTAACTTTGTTATCCCACAGAACCTGCAGCATCCTGATGAGAGTCCACTAAGAGTCCTCTTCCACTCCTCGTTGTCATCTCCTCATTAAACTTACAGCTAAAAATAGACCCAAAGCGGCACATTAAACTGACACGAGGGGTGTTGCGGCAACTGAATCTCATTTCCAACAAAAAATATGGAAAACCTCCCTCTAATTGGGTTTTCAAGACACCATCTGACTGCAGATAACTTCTTGTTTATTTGCAGTGTTTCCAGGCTGTGCTCTTGGATAAAGGACGTGAATAGAGAGCAATAGAAGCTCATATAATCTACAAGATGAGAAATAACAGACTGGCGGCACACATTAGAGAATAAAAAGATGAAATTAGGATTTTTGTTTAGCAGACGCCTTCAGTAAGACTATTATTTTGTGCTTCTCTTTTAATTTAAAAGAACTGGGAGGCCCCAAACCAAACAATGGCTGCATTTTTAATTGGATCCTTTTATTTTGATTGTGGCCCCCAAACCTGCTTTTTGTGGATGATGTTGTCCATTTGGCTTCATCATTCGCACCTTTAAGTCTGGGACCATGGTTCTCAGATGGAAAAGGGTGGCTTGATCTTTTCAGAGTTGAGGAGAGTTCTTATCTCAAGTGAAGAAGTTCTAGTATTTTGGGATCTTGTTCACAAGTGAGAAAAGAATTGAGGGAGATTAACAGATGGATTGACACAGCTCCTGCACTGATGGGGTTAATGGTCTGTTGTTTTAAAGAAAGAGCTGAGCTGCAAGGTGAAGCTCTTGATTTACCGGACCTACATTCCTACTTTCACCTATGGAGGAGCTGAAGGAAGTGTCTGGGGAGAGGCAAGTCTTGGCCTCTCTGCTTAGTGTTGTACATTCTGTGATATCAGTGTCTGTCCTCCCAAAGAGAGGACCTGCTTTGTACAAGGCCAAGACTGTCATTACACTTCACTGCACAGACTTACATCTCCAGCTTTAGAGTTTGACTTTGTTTCACTTTGCTTCATCGCCATCGAACATCATCACAGAATCAATCCAAAAGTCTGAGCGAAGGAAGTATTTTCATCAATCTTCCTGACACAGAATCAGACATAAATCCTTGAAATTGAAGCAGACGTCTGATCAGAGTTTAGTGACAGATGAGACACTTAAAAGTTCTGTCTTTGAGCGGCACAGACTCAAAAACACTCGAGTGAAATATTCCAGACAGAGGTCTTTGATAAACAGCCCATTTTCACAATTGGCCTCTTAACAAATTACAGCAATTATCAGTCTGTTCAGGGCAAGGACATCACTCATGGGCAGCATTTACATCGGCTACTTTACTTTTCTTCTTCATTCTACAAGTGAGCTTCAAATTGGCGCTTATTTAGAGATTATCATTATTTATGCATGTTTGTCTTTTCCCGTGCAAAACTGGAGAACTTGTATTGAACTAGAATCGGTCATTGTGTTATGTGAAATGAAGCATAATTTACACAGTAATAGGATTTTGTTTTGGTAATTGGTGCCTAATTGGTGCATGCACAAAACAAGAGAGTAACACACCAAACTGGTCCTATTAATACAGTGAGTGATATCAACTGTGCACAGTGGAAAAAACAAGAAAAGTCTATGAGGTCAAACCTTCATAGCTTGTGATAGCTAATTCTAAGACCCACATATTTTTCATGTCAAGTTAAACACTTTTTTGTCTTGAAAACTGAACAAACAAACCAAAGATACAAATCAGACACTGATATTCAGATAAACAAATTGTATTTTATTAACAACTGATGAAGAAAAGGGAAAAGAGTCATGCCAACAAGTCCTAAAATCATAAAAAATATGACAAAAATCACATCAGTTACAGCCCTTTGTCATTTTATGACATACCTATTTTGTATGGAGAGTTAATATATGGAAGGTCAAAATTAAGAAGTGATACAGATGGATTTGGCAATAGCTGGATCAGTAAAAAAAACATAAAACAAAAGTTCACTGAAATAAAACGATGCAAATGCACAGAAGTTGAACATCCTCCAACTTCAACTGAAGCTTGTACATTGTATGAATTAAAAAGATGAATTTAGGTGTAAGTAAAAGTCACACAGTATGTCTTCTGCATTATGTAAAAGAAATAATCTTAAGATGATAATTGATACATTCCACACTTCACAGCCCTCCTTTCTACAGCCTGTGGGCACCTACGGTAGCCCAGAAGGAACATAAAATAGGTCAGATGTAGCCTGGACAGACATAACTATTCACTTAAAGAGGTCTGGTATCTCTTCCCTTCCCATTTCTTGTCTGATCAACTTTTACTTTTAATCTAAAATGAGCCAGACTTTGTATAAGGGTTTGTTTTTTTTAAATGGTTGTTTAATAAATTGCGTCCAGTAGCAGTTTATTCTTTGTACGTAGCACAAAAAGAACTAGGATAGCTGGCCAGACTTGGTCTGATGATGAGTTCACTTTAAAAATGCTTGTTCAAAAAATAAAAAGCAACGTGAGCGTGCTTCTCCTCCAGCAGTCCTCAGTTTGCTTTTCTGGGTAATTATATGAACCAGAAATAATTAACGAATAGCTCCTTCATCATCATCATCATCATCATCATCATCATCATCATCTACTGCTATATTTGTCACAATGTGCATCAAAAGGTAAAAAGTTCAATAGTACCAATGAGACATAATCTAAAATTCTCTATAATATCTGTTTGATGTCTTGTTGCATTTAAAAATTATATACAATCAATCCATGTTTAACAATGATGAATGATTATGAGTATTCATGACTGAAGTCCACTTGATGCTGTAGTGAACCGTAGTATTTTGGGTTTAGTAGATGCCCAGTTTGTCCCAGAAGTCACAGATGTGGTTCCTGGTGCCCACTTGTGCGTGTGACCTCACCGTGAGGTTCATGAGGAGCCAGCCGCTGGTGTCGCTGTAGCGCGGCCACAGAGGCAGGCGCTGCTCACGACAGAAACCTGTCTGCGAGGCCCGGGACGAGGGGTCTCCGTTGTGAGCGAAGGACCCCCAGTAACACAGCATCCGGTTGGACAGCAGCCTCTCTGGGACCGTCATGGTGAAGTTAGCCACCGAGGCGGAGTTGAAGAGGAAGGGCAGCTCGGCTCCGTGACAGGGGTGTTGGTAACAGAACGTCAGCCCGGACCAAACACGATGATCTGAGGCAACGTGGTCGAAAACATACATCCAAACAGAACTCCCCGCTTCGACCCCAGCACGAGCCGAACGCCGGGCAGGACACAGGAAGATGTAGTCTGTCACAATCTGAGGACACAGACATCACATCAGCTTTCACTTTATGAATTTAAGCATTGTATTTATTTTCTACTCTTTCTACTGCATTAAACACAAGCAGAACCTGTGCCTCAAATACTATCTGTAATTTGGTCCAGCTCCATGAAATCTGAATGCTGGGAATAACCCTGAAACAGTTTAGCATTTACTGCAGCAGCTGTATCTCCAGTCTGTCACTGCTACAACAGGATTTACTCTGATTTATATTAAATATTAACAACAGATCCAAGTTTCAAAAAGTCTGCTTCAAATACATTTTATTTCTCAAATAGAGACACAACTTTTGTGACATCTCTGTTTCTGTAGCTGACG
This sequence comes from Rhyacichthys aspro, assembly GCA_036850595.1. Taxonomy (NCBI): domain Eukaryota; kingdom Metazoa; phylum Chordata; class Actinopteri; order Gobiiformes; family Rhyacichthyidae; genus Rhyacichthys; species Rhyacichthys aspro. Next base: position 26,154,784 of record CM072159.1, on the reverse strand, counting down.
TCGAAGCCTGTTTCCTGGGAACCATTGTGTCTTTTCAGGGGACACAACCTGCTCCCACAAACACGAGCAGCGACGTCTCTGATTAGCACGATTAGCAGCTGTACACAAGGACATGAAGACTAAGACAATTGTATCAAGCTCGGTGCTTATAACTGTACATGTTATTTGTGTTTACACCCAATTGTGCTGGCATTTTAATCATACACTTTATTTATGAATCAGAGACAGAAATAATGAGCCATTGTTGTAGGCGCCAACCTCACAATCACTTTCTTTGTGAACACTAGAGAAATGCAAATTATTGCTTCAGACCAACTAAAACTAGACTTTCAAAACACATGTAGCTCTTTCTCCATCTGAAAATTTAACAAATTAGAAATTCTCATCTGACTGAGAGTGACTGAGCAAAGCATGTTGCTTGAGTGAACTAAACATGCATGTAAATGAATGAGTCTCCAACAAAAGTGATCTGTAACAAGGTTAAAAAGGTGGACGAAATGAATTGATTTAGGAGCTGCTAAGGCTGCTGGAGCTAAGATTGTACGTACATTTAGCACATTTAACATTTAACGTGCAAACTGAGGAAAGACTGTGGTTATTTGTGCAAAGATGAGGCGTAGGAAATATTAAAAAGCAGAAACAAACAAACAAAGAGTCACACTTAATCTACCAGCATTTATTTCATTCTCAGTGAACTGTAGCTTTTTTGGTGTCTCTGAAACTGTTTTCAATTCTGTCTCACATCCTAAAATCCTCCCAGTGAAGAAATATATATCATCCATCTATCTATACATTTGGCACTTATACTTATGTCATTTTCCCCCCCTTTATGCTACTTATTCTCCAAACTCTACTAAACCCTCAATTACAAACAACTGTCTGCCCGACTTTTGCACCTGCTATTATCAACATTATTCAGCTCCTGCTATTATCGATTTTCATAGATTGTGCCTTAGTGATGTTGTCGCTCACAGTCCATCTAGTGCTACAAAGAAATAAAACATTTTCATATGTCTTCTCATAATTAGTTAGCTATGCCTGTAATACAACTCACATATGTAATTCTATTCAGACATACACTATTATAATTTTGATTTTGACAAAAGAAGATCTGACTCTGGTCCTGAGTCGGTTATAGACTCTGTGACATTTGCGCTGACCTCCCGATGCTCTGGAGACGTGGCCTTTGTGAGTGTCCTGCAGGAGGTGTGTGTGAGGAGGCTCCGCTCTGTGAACTGTGTCTGAATGTTAAATATGTCACCTCCTGAACCCCACTGCTCCCACACCACTCAGACTCACAGTGTGAAAAGGAAACGCACTCAGGAGGAAACAGGCTGGGGTCTGGGGTCTGCGCTGCTTCTTCACAGCGAGACGAGCCACACAGACACACCATAATTGCAGCTTTTATACAGAGTTCTTCTATTCTTACCTTTCTCTTGTAATGAGTAGATGTGGTTGATTTTTATCTAGCTCAATCCCTGTAGAACTGAGTCAATATTTTGCACATATAGTATATATACCACATACAGTTTTCCACTTTACACTAATTACACGATAATGAATGATTGCTGCTGTGAAGGCGCAACGTCGAGATGAGACGAAACACATTAAACAGCTGGGAATGCCTTTTCCAGGAGGCAGTTTAAAGCAGTACTTCTACTCACTATATGGCATCTATGGCAGTTCAAAGCGGCTGGTCAATAGGGGGCGCTGGGGTCTCTGTCAGGATTAAAGTCCAATCCCAATTCTACCCCTTAACCCTCAGCCCTTGTTTTCATGAGAAACTAATACTCAATGAAGGGGAAGGGCTGTACCCTCCAACATCACAGAGATTTTCGGGGTAAGTTAAATTCCCAGCATGCAGTGCGTTCAGAGGCACCGCGGCTGCAAGAGCGGTGCAAAATGTAACTAATTTCAGCAAAAATAAAGATTTAAAATTACAGCAGTCCTGTTTTACTTTCCTTTAATGTTGAACTCGTTAATGTGCTAATTTTTTTTTTCATTGTTAGAGAATTAGAGAATTGGGACGGGGCATGACACACTTAAACTAAAATAATATGTTATATTTGGTTATTGTCTGATGTAAATAGTACATTTCCTGGTCGCGGGGCTGGTCAAATGGATGTACATGGGACAGATGTTACTTTTCACAAACAGGTGAGGCTTGTATCTAGTTGACTTCTTAAAGTATAGTCCCTTTTGTTCAAAATCACAGCCCGCCCATTAACAGTGATGAACAAACTCTTACATCCAGAAGCGAATTTAAGGCAAACAGTGGAGATACAAGGTGTTTACCTGAAGAAGAGGGACATGGAACTGTGGACATTCAGGCTTCCAAATGAAAGAAGTAGGGACTCACTGTTTAATGTCATGTAGACGACAAATACAATGTTTTTGATTCATAAAGCAATGACCAATAGAAGCTAACCCATTCAAAACTGTTGCTAAAAATGCAAAAAAGTCAGAAATTCTCTGTTTACCACAAAAAGATTAGATTTTTATCATTTTTGTCATAGTTATGATCATCTAATCCACAGCTCCACCTTCTACTAACTGTAACTCAACTGAAGGAAGATCAATACAGTAAGATGTTATTTCTCACATTAAAAATGGTTCTGTGCATTTAATTCATACCTGCTTCAACCATTTATCACTTATGGACTAATATGGACCCTAATACTATACTGTGGACTGTACACTGGTAAAATAACTGTTTCAACCCCCTTAGATATTTATCGTAGTCTGCTGCAGTGTATTTATCTGCCAACAAAACTTTCATTCTGTTTGCACTTGCAGTTTATCTGAATGACAAGAAAGTCTATCCAAGTCTCACTATTTGTTGTCTTTGTGGAAGCTCCATCTTGAACTATTCCCGACCTGCAGTGTTGACCTTCTATAAGAATTACGCTGCCTTTCTCAGTCCCGGCTGGAGGCTACATCCTGAATCTGTTTTGATTGGACATGAGACAAACGGCTTCTTTCTCTGTGAGAGCAGTCAGACTGAATCTCAAACAGAGATCAGCAGATCCACGCTCAGACATACAGATACAGACAGGGAATGTACTGTCAGGAAATTTTGGAAGAATATTGGATTTGAGCTCCCCCTAGAGGTGAATGGTATTAATGACAAAGTGTTTATTGTCAAACATGTTCAATACTCTAATCATTTTGGCTCTGATATAAAACACAGGGCTTTATGGCAACAAAATGTGTTATTATTTAATCAGTTAATTTTGGCCTTTTAGTATTTTGTATCATAGGCCACAGCCATTGGCCTTCAGTTCATTGTATTGTTGCCAAACAAAATGGCAGTATTTATTTGTCCAGGGTCAACATATCTTAATTTAGCTGAAGCAACAGACCGAGAAACAAACAAAGAAACGTCCTTGGAAGAATATTATGTGTTCCTGTAACAGATATTTATCAGAACTATATTTCAACATTTAAAGGACTGGTGTCCTTGAAAAGTCGCCTGTGAAAGAGAGTGAATACACCTCCATGCATTAAACAGATCAATTAAAAATCAAATAATGAATTAAATAATGTGTGCTTGAATCATTGAACTCACTCCTCAACTCCTCAACTTATTAATGCTGATATTTTGTAAAAGGGGGTCTATAAGATCGTTAGTGATAGGTAATTTATTCCCTTCAGTGGGTAATTGTCAGCACAGTCCCAGTTTGGAGGTGCAGACAGGAGCAGTGGCACAGGCTTTATGTTGTGTATGCCATGTATGGGGCCAGTGAAAACACACTTTTAGACTAAACTAACAAGGCTCCTACAACTTGAGAAACTTTTAGTGAAGTGTGTGTTACTTAGAATGGATTTACATGACTTTATTTTAACATGTGACTATTTTTTATTCTGTTCCTGTTGTGCCATAAAGAGTGGATTTGTTTTCCCAGAACACCCTCCTCACTGTGGCTTGTGTCTACTTTCTTTATAAAAAACTAACTTTAAAAACATTGAAAATACTGCACTCTCTAGTTCCAAATGTTTTTATAACAAAACTTGTCTGTATTGACAGTATGGGAGTTCCACAAGGGACTGTTCTTGCTACTACTACTACTATGTTTTAAGAGATTGTATACATTTCTATATACTACTTTTTTCTATTTTTACTGCATGGAAACTTGTTTTTCTTTTATTACACTGATTTTGCACTTTATCTTTTTATTTAGCTGCCTTAACAAGTTTTGATCAATAAAGTCTCACAAAAAACATGATCCATCCTCCATAATGCTTTATTAGATGTCTGCCATAAGGCTGTACACCACCTTAACACAGCTTTCTTGAATCATATTAACTTAGTGTTATAATTTTGGCATAATGAGACCTGAAATGTAGACCCTGCATTCGTACCTGAGCGAGCATGCCCCGTCTGTCCGTGTCCCGGTACAGAGGCAGATACTTGTGGAGGATCTTCAGAGCGTGTTGTTTAAAGATGGCCGTGATGTACACTGTGCTCTCTATCGCAGACACAGGCTTGTTGAAGACTCCAAAGATAAAGATTACACCCTCCTCTGACGTTGTACCTGGGGTTAGGAACATAAAAACAATATTTAACACAGTCTGAAGCCAAATCTTTACTAATACTCTTTAAATCTACAAAGGTTCTTCCTGGGTGACATTTCAGATGTGTGATAATGTTTGTGTCGTACCCAGCAGCACGGGCTTCTCTTTGTGCCAGTGTCCTTTCAGAAAAGCCTCGACCGCCTGCTCCTTTATCAGCTCCCCGTCGATGTAGGGCCCCCAGGTCTCGAACACCTCCAGGAACCGGAACGGGTTTATGATTTTAGAGCCTATACAAAAACACATCAGTCACATCCAAGATTTGACATGAAAAATGGATGAATTTTCTCTTCCCAATGTGTTTAAATACTCTTTTTATTATGCAGCTAAGGACAGAGAACCGTACAAGTAAAAAAGGGAGATGAAACTAATCAGAAATTACCAAAAAAGTACATGAAGCTTTGTCTTTTCATTGGACAGAGGCCTGGACAGTCTGCTCTATGGTAGTAGTAGTCTTTTAATATCTACACATACAGTATAAACCTACTACAGTAAAAGCAGGCTGGTTATATAAGTATGTGGGCAGCTCAGAGTGCCGCTCTAAACTGGGTGAGCGTGGGCCGGAGTCTGTGGAGTCCTACTTGTTTTCATCTGGGCAGCGAGGACTTCCTGTGGAGTCAGAGACAGCAGGCAGACGATGTCGCTCACCGAGCAGTTGGTCTGCTTCGCAAAACCTTTTCCCAGTTTCACCGCGTCGTGTCTGAAGAGAGGAACAGAGAAAAATTACAGCTAAAAAAAGACTGGAAAGATTTATTTTTAATGCTTAAATACCAATAAATTTATGTGTGTTGGTAAATGATCATGGTTTAAGTGGGCTCATGAACAAACACTTCACACTTTGCATTGGGTGGTTCTTTGTATCTTTGCTTAATCAAGGCAACAATAATAATATTAACAGTGACATATATCTTGGCAACAGAAAAACTCACACGTCTACATCAAACAGAAGTGAGTGGGTTCTAACCTGGTTTTGAGGGGGATGGAGAAGGGCAGACTCTGGAGGACGGCCTGTTTGAACAGAGGTTTACTGCTCTGGATCATCAGATGGAGACTGACCGACTGAGCTCCTGCACTCTCTCCAAATATGGTCACCTGACAAACACAGCACCCACATGAGACAGCCTCCTTATACATCGAAAAATGTCAAAACTCTTTACCTTTCCAGGATCACCTCCAAACACTGCGATGTTGCGCTGGACCCAGAGAAGAGCGGCCTGCTGGTCCAGTATCCCATAATTCCCTACGGCTGCAGAGTGGGTGTCTTTCCCCGACACGAGGAACCCGAACGCACCTTAAATGAGTTCACATGATCAGCAGGATTTAACAGATAGCAGCAGGACACTCATTACCTCCCAGTTTATCGCTCACATAGTCAGTAATTGGAAACAACTCACTCAATTAAAATAATGACACACATATTCTCTCACATAGTTTATTGACTAATTTATTAATGCCTTGCACAGGATTCCTGTTTGTTGACGGTAAAAGAAAAAAACAACACTGTATTATTATCCTAATTTTACTCATTATTAAAGGGCCTGTGTGTAATTTAAGTGCTATCATTCATAAACAGCTGTATATTTAAACCAGCATTAATGTTACGTAGAGTGACATTTATCTCTGCTATTTTCTGGTATCCAATCACCTTTTATCTAATCAGAAAAGAGAAGTTCTTAAAGGTTTGCAGCTGAATTAAATGTAAGACAAAGGTCAAATAACACTGTTCAGAACCAGATAATGAACTCTTGATAACACTTTACATTTTTCTTGTAAAAATAGACACTTGAAGATCAGATGAAGCCGTTTTAGTTCCATTACTTTAAAATGATTAATGATATTTATTCCAGTAAATACTGTTTGTGAAGAAAATATTAAAATAACAGAGCATTTGTTCTTGAATGTAAATTTGTTAAATCCTTTTGGGATGAATTTCCTTATTGACTATATCCTCAATTTATCAATTCATTTATTCATTCATTCATTCATCTTCTACCACTTATCCCACTCGTGGGGTCGCGGGTGGCTGGAGCCTATCCCAGCTGCTTTGGGCCTTAGGCGGGGTACACCCTGGACAGTGGCCAGTTCGTCGCAGGGCTGACACTTAGACATACATTGACAGACAACCATTCACTCACACATTCAGCCACTAGGGGCACTTTAGAGCCACCAATTCACCTATGCATGCATGTCTTTGGGCGGTGGGAGGAAGCCGGAGATCCCGGAGAGAACATGCAGACTCCTCACAGAAAGACCAGAGTTAGCCAATGATGTTTGAGTTGGCGACAATCAGCCAACGATGTTTTTTTGGGTCGGCCGGGATTCGAATTCACGACCTTCTTGCTGTGAAGCAGGAGCGCTAACCACTCTGCTACCGTGCACCCCTCAATTCATTTAAATTTACTATAAAATGTTATTTATAGGAAGCTTTTCAAAAACATGGGACATGACAATAAATGTATTAATAATTTTAAGAAAATTCTGTTTACATAAACGTAAAGATAAAGACCAGTTCATTATTTATACTTGTTAAGGCTATTTCAAAGTATCACATAAAAGTCCCTTGTTGTTCGGGCAGTGAGTCTTTACATTGAGCCCCAGTGGACTGTAGTGTTGAATAAAACAGAACTTTCTCACCGAGTCGATACTCGAGGCTGACCACAACAGTCCGAGTGAAGTTACTGATGAAGCGTCCATCGTACAGAGGTTTGGAGGCGGAGCCAGCGATGAAGTCCCCTCCGTGGACCCAGACCAGGACGGGCAGGGGGCTCCACAGAGGGACGCTCAGGTTCACGTCCAGAGGCACAAAAATGTTCAGATACAGGCAGTCCTCACTCACCTGACGGACACACACATTATCAAATATCAAAAGGTGCAGAAGAACCATCCACTAATGAAATTTTAGGGCATTTATGAACAAAATTGATTTTGTTTAAAATTTTTAAAAGTGAAATCACAAAAAGACCTATTTCTTCTGGGTTTGTTCATAGACAATGGCATGTCCCTGCAGGGCTACCATAGTGTTAGGTCTGGAATTGCATTGTACTTTTTCTCCACCAGGCGTCACCGAAAAGGTAAAAAAAAGAACCATGCAAACACACACACAGTGAATTTCTTTCTTTTTTTTCACTTACAGACTAATGTTACAGAACTGAAACTGAAGAGGCCTATTTATAACATGATAAACTTAAAACTTATTGGAAAAATAGGCAAGAAAGAGACCGCTTTTTGTCTTAGAAAAAATTCAAAAAATGCAGCCCATAATGAATTTAAATTAGTATTTATTAAAATGAATTTTAAAAGAATTTTCAGCAAATCAAACGTTGTGTGCTGAATGTAAACTCTGGCAGTTTGAGGCTTTCTCATTAAACTTTTAGAGGCAACAGTAGGAACAATACATTAATATGGTTGGATAGTTTGCAGACACTGTGCCACTCTTCTTGTTTCCATTCCAATAAACTAAGGTTAAATGTTTACATAATGGAGACTGACTGTGTTCTAAGTTTGATTTTTAATTCTATAACCACAGACATATTACACGTTTTTGTGAAATATCACTTGGTTAAATTTAGCTTTTTGTCAGTGAATAAAAGTTGCTGTACATGCTCCATTTTTGAATTGCAGCGCTCCACTGAGTTCGCACATGCTCAGTTCATCAGCAGCTGTCAGAAACAAGGATATGGTTTTCCAGGAGCAGAACCGGGTTTCTCTAAACCAACATACAGACTTGTCTTGGTTTCTGAAATCAAGATCTGGTGTTTGCAAAGATAAAAACCGGGATATTCAAGTGCATGCTCAAAGAAATTCAGTATCAGCAGATGCCCTGTAGTGTTTAAAGGGTTAGGGCTGATCCATAAGCTGCTGTTTTCCACTGTTTGCAACCCTTCATGATCTTGGACTAGCAACTTGATCTACTCCACTGGTCTTGCATTTGCCATAAATTTTTAAAGTTTTCTGAATCTTTCTCAGCTTTCGTAAAATCATGGTCTGCTTTAAAGGTTTTGTTTTTGGTCGCCGGTTGATTTCGGTCTTGCTGATGCTCACTCCAACTTTACTAAATGTCATTATTGAGAGGATGTGGTGCTACTCACAGTCTTGGGGCACTCCTCTGTGATCGGTCCAGCACAGGCCTGCATACACGCCGCTCGGGGGAAGCTGGCATCGTAAACCCCCGACCACGGACTCACCGGTCGTGGGGGCTTCCATCGATACGCTCCAGTCGGTGGATCTGCGTACGGTATCCCATAAAAAACATGTGCTTTATCCACAGTTATCCCTCTGATCTGCCCATCTTTGGTCAACACCACAGGCCCAGGAGCCACATTAAAACCCCATTCGTCCTTGGTTTCCTCTGAGATTGAAAAGTTCTCTAAGTTTATCTCTCGGTCGATGACAAACGGCTCGTCTCGCACCAAAAGCCCGGGGTAGATACTCCTCAGAAAGCTCCCAAGGTCGATATTATCATCATCATTTGTCCTTGTCTCTCCAGGGGCTAGCACCAAAGCTAACAGCAGCAGCAAACAGTGGCAGCTTTCCATACTTAGAATAAACCTCCCTAAAAGCTGCTTCATATCATATTTGGACTTGGATTGTTGCGAAGGTAGAAGTCCCAGAGCGTGGAGCCAACTGTGCACTCTTGTGACTTCAATTTGGCTGCGTGCTTGTTAACATTTATCAGACAAAAGCTGCTCTGTTGTAGGCCCAGAGAGATGAGACATCACAGTGTGAGACGGGGGCACTAATAGAGGACAGGTCGTCTTTGCTTTGGCCTAATGCAATCACTGAGTCACACACAAATGGGAAAATGCCACTGACTCTTAGAATGTCTATTATGACATATTAAAATGTTTCTTCCCTGAAAAGAGGAAGACTACAGTGTGTTACATACAGTGGATAAGAACCTGTTGTTCTTTGTTTTGCAGTAAGTTTGATAAAAGTCATGACATTTAACAAAGTAATACAAAGGTGTAGCAAAATAGAAAATCCATCTTGTACTGCTCCAGGCAAAGCCTTTCCAAAATATCTGCCCTTTGCAAACGTTTGGAACAGACCATCATGCCCCATAAATAACTACATAAAAATGTATTTTTAAATAATAACCTTGTACTTGTTGGATGGGTTTTTCTTTTTGTGAGGTTCAACCAACTTGAATCTTTTTGAAAGATGGGGTGTGTAGTTTTCTGCCCTTTTCTGGACACACTTAGGGGGTATGTGGGGTGTGACATGTGACAAAAATGAAACATGAATGCACCTTTCCTCCAGCACTGCTCAGAGGGTCTTCTCTGTGTTACAGGAAGTAATTGAACTTCTGCTGAGATCTATTGACCTTATTTTGACATTATTACATAATATTGAAAACATAGCTACAACATAGACACAGTCCCCTCAGCTCAAGCAACCTCTAATAGAACTTTTCTCCCGGGACGGTCACGATAAGCTACACTAAAATGGCCCTACTGTTTCAGAAGACATGTTCTTTCTTCCAAACTTGCCATCTTAAACGTCTCTACTGATAAACAAACATGGCGGCTGCAGACAGTGAAGTTGCACAGAGAGGGATCTGCACCCTCTGCTGGATAAAAGTCACACAGTGTTGCTTTAAGAAAATCATGTCAGTCACAAACTGTCAGACAAAAGATCCACTGAAACAAAGGCTTGATAGAATAAATACAAGAATGTTATATTATTTTATTCTTCTCCACCAGCAGTGTCCAGTTTTTTTTTTCTCTGGGCCCAGTTTTTCTTTTACAAATAGCTAAAAGTACAGGTAAACATAGAACAAATGGCTCTCTCCACTGAGAGCCATTTACGTGGCGTTTTTCAAAGATGTACAAACGCAAGTGTTGATGTGTGTAAACACTATTGTCGATGAAGTTAAATTTGTTCAATCATGTCCAACATTTACACAATGCACTTTCATTAAATTAATAAATTGTAAATTGCCATATTGACGTAAATACTGATTTGTTTTCTAAAGAATGATATACTGTATTTGATCTGTTTGGGAAAATCGTCTGCTTACTTCCTGCTTTGTGTATAAACTGACACGTACCTGAACTTAATAAATAGTCTTGGATATCCCAGGTAAAGTGAAGGCAGCACACAGCTGTCACTCATTAGGAGGCCTCTGAGTCCAGCCGGGCCTCGAACACTTGATGTATGTCTTTACTGGGATTACCAAGAAAAAACAAAGAAAATGTAAGAGCGCTATCATCTCCTTTTTAGTCCCTTTTAAATACATTACCTTTTTCACTTTGATCTAATTCACCAGTGTCTTTTTTTAGGAGCATGATACAGTTTCTGTTCAGCTTCCTTTTGTTGCTACCACTTAGCATCTCTTTAGGTGAGTAGCCCACAGTGTGTTAGCCCAAACCTCTAAAGAAAGATAATACTCACCATCTTTTCTGCTGTTTATTGTAGGACGCTGCAGTGATATTTCTTTCTCCGTTTGTTGGTTTAGTAAGAACGATGCACTGGAGAGGTAAACGCCACAAAATCATACTCAACATCAAATTAATTTCAACTAATGTGTTGTTTATGCATTTAAATGAAGGATTGATTACAACAGTGAAGCAAAGCAGTACAAAACCAATAATTATTTCATGAAGACAAATTTAAGGACCTTAAATTAGTGTTGCAGTAGCTGAGACCTTGAACTCATTTTGAATCTGTATTGTCTTGGTCTTATAGGTCTTGATAGTCTCTGGTCCTGGACATGTCTTGGTCTTACTCAGTTCTGTTTAGACTACAACACTTCCTTAAGCAGCCAAACTTGACATTTTAAGTATTTATCATGAAGTCTAATAAAGCCTGTTGCTGTTGTTTTTTTGTCACAGTCAGAACATTAACATCCGTCTGAACGGCACTTCCCTGCGGTCGATCAGAAAAGCAGGTAAACTGAGCTCTCTGACGGTGTCTCCAGGTGTAGAAAACAAACTCTCCCTTCAGTACGGACACTCTACTCTGACCTGGGCCTTCACTTTCAACCAACGTAGGTCACTAAGTTTTAAAAAGTGATCATTTAATTAAAATACACGTGCAGTCGTGAATATGTTTTTGTGTTTTAGGCACAAAGCACACCAAAATCAGAGGCCTGCAGAAACCTCTAGTTTATCCAACCAATGACACTCAGGTAATGTAGACTCTTCTCATTGTACTTCCTTAAGTCTAATTTGATTTGATTTAGTTTGGTTTGGTTTGGTTTGGTTTAGTTTCAAACACAGCTGGAAAACACATTTGATGAAATACATTCTGTTTGTTTATTTGTTAATTGATTGATCCATCCATCCATCCTTTCATTCTTTCGGGGGATTAAATGAGCTTTCATGCTTTAAGTTTTCCTAAGTTGAATGTGTGGGGGCCCCACAAGTGACTTCTTCTGTTTGGGGCCCCCTGAAGGTTTACAAATGAATACAGTGTGTATGTAGTGATGTTTGAAAGTCAGAAGACAATTTTTTGTTTTTCACTTCTTTTTTTTACTGAGTTGAGTCTGTAAAACACTTTAAGGCAACTTTTGAAGTGAAATAGGGCTAAAAAAAAAAAAAAGTACATAACTTAAAATAATTCATACATAGAATTCAGCAAAAATAATGAAACTTACTAAACCTTCACACTACAACACATAACATTGCTTATTTAATTTCCGAACTGCAGGATCTAACAGTACAGTGGCTCACAGTGGCCAGATGCAAAATAACATTAGAATATCTTTTTCAGAGTTTCCTGCAGATGTTGGGTCCCTCTGAGGTGTTCGCTTGTGAAAACAACACTTTATTCTTTGAGCAGAAAGAGGACTTCTTCCTTGTCATCGGTGAGTTTATTTGATCATTTACAATATCTTTACTCTGTCTCGTTGTACACTCTATAGCCCTTTACTCTTGATCAGGTTACTCCGCTCGTCTGCCTGTGAGGCTGGAGTCCCGCAGTACGTCCATGCTGCTGGTGTCCTGGGACCACAGCGGCCCCTCTGAAGACCAGAGTCACGCTGTGGGCCTGTACCACACTGAGCTGGGCTCCTACAGTCCCCTGAATGTGGGCTCCACCTCCAACAGCCACCACCGCTTCACCGCTCTGGACTCCTGCAGCTCGTACGTGGCCTGTGTGGAGATCGCAGACTCTCACTCTTTCACCTGCCTCTCCACCATCACAGGTACAAAAGCAGCACACAGCCACCTATCAGACTCACAGAACACAATACACATGGCCAGTGTTTTGAAAGATTGTGTTTTAAAAGATTAATGCCTTCACTCATTCACTATCTATGAAAATGAAAGGATCTGGCTTTATGAAAAAATGTAGGATTGCCATTTTGACTTCTATAACTGGATACAAGCTTTACTTTTTGATAATTTTGTTTTGTTTTTTTTAAGTTACAATTACAAAGAGTCTTTTAACTGCCTGTCCCTCCAGATCCGGACATCCCAACAGACTTCGAGGTAACGTCCTGGAACAGCAGCAGTTTAACCGTGGCCTGGGACTGTCCTCACAACAGGAAGTACTCCCTGTTCCTGCTCACAGTCTTTTACCTGAACGGATCGGACCACATCACGCAGCAGCAGACCCACTGGCAACGGGACGAGCCTCTGCAGTTCACCGTCTCAGAGCTGCCCCCCTGCTCCCGGGTCAGGTTCGGGCTGCAGACCGTGTGTCAGGCCGGGACAGAGACCCGCTACAGCGTCATGATCCTCAACCACGGAAACTCTAGTGAGGAGCAATGCAGCGCCATCAAATCTCCAAACACACTCTAGACCTCACTCTAGTCAACCTTTATTCTAAACTGGTGGGTCAGGACCCAAAAGTGGTTCACATGGATGTTCTTGGTGGGTCACAGAGTATATGGCAAAAAAAAAAAAACCCTACTGCATTCAAATATAGCCTAAATGCTTAGCTATATACTGAGTCTTTTATTATGAGGATTTTAATATTCCTTTGCCACAGAAATTCACTGAAAGGTTTTGTGAATATTCAACTTTTTCTATACACATTAATTGATCTAGAATATCAAAACTAAAAAAGAAATTAACAAATTAATTTCTGAATCATACTTAGTTTTGGGTTGCAACTAAATCATCAGGTACAAATGTGGGTCCCAAGATGACAGAGGGCACTGATTAGTGACCTCTGTTGGTGATGTTCGGCTGTGAAATGTTAATTCTCCTAAACTGGTTTCAAAAGGGTCGGTTCAACAGAAAGCACCAAGTTTCCCTGTTTCTGGAACTGAACCAGAGCCAAAACTAGAATTACTAGAAAGGTTTTTCAAAACTGCAGAAATAAAAGCATCTCAAATGTAGTAAATATCTGCTTCCAAAAAACTGAACAGTTTTTCTTTTTAATTCAACTGCCACCAAATCCAATACTTCTATATGCTCCAGATGTCCAAGTTTTGAGCTGGCCATAATCAATCTCTAATGGTTCTGTCTCTTGTATTCACAGTCCAGTCCAACATCGAGAGGCTGCAGCAGACGTCCTCTGGTCCGGACCTCTACTCTCTGAGCTGGAACGTGAGCAGCCTTTCCTCTGTCTCTAAATTCAGAGTGTACCACGACGGCGAGCTGCAGGGAACCACTCTGTTCACCAACTTCACTGTGGAGGGTTTACAGCCCTGTCACCGCTACACGGCTAAAGTGGAGGCTCTGTGTGGAGAGGGCACACTTATGAACTCCAGGACGGTCCCGGCTCACACAGGTACGGTCCCTCTACATTCACAGATACAGCATTCATACAACAGGTCACATCCACGTTCCCTGTCCCCAGAGCCTCGTGGGGTGTCAGAGCTCAGGTTCCTGTACGGAGAGTCCACAGCTGAGTGGAGTCCAGGCACAGACGGTCCAGATGTGGTCTTCCTCTATGAACTGTCCCTCGTCGACGGGCCCGTGATCCAGAGCAGCCGTCAGACCGAGACCCGGCTCCGTCTCCCTGAGCTCCAGGACGGACAGCGGTTCGTCCTGTCGGTCTGGGAGCAGTGCGATGGTCTGGGCCAGTCTCAGCGCTCCAGTGTGGTCTTTGAAGCAAACGATTCACCCGCGGAGCTCATGGTGAGAGCGGCCAGACCGAACAAAGACCAAGGTCAGTCTGAGGATAAAAATGGAGAACTAGAGTAATGTACAAGATGTAGACTATAATGTAACCCTGTATCCATTGCATCAGCTCATGTTGTTGTATCTTTCACTGCATTAGACTTGGAGGGTCTGATTGGGCTGACTCTGGTGGTGCCCTGGTCCCTCCCTGAGCAGCTCCAGGACGAGATGTCAGAACCGTGGACTCAAATGGCCAAGATCCTTAAACGCAGGGTCAGTCTAATTAGCTTATTTAATAGTAGATATGATGTGGTTCTCATACAATAAAGCAGTTCATGTAGTGCAGGAAGAGGTTTTTAACCCTTCACGTGTGAAGACAAACGATTATTTTGTTCTCGTTTTGCAAAATGTAGTTCAGTTAAATTTTTAGATTGTCTTTTTGTACTTTTTGCATAAATGATGTTAACTTTTATTGTTTTGGTCCTTGGCAAGCGAGTGATCCAACAACTACATTTCCTTTTTTCTATTGACTTACCAATATGCAATGATACTGTTTTTTGGCTAACCAAGATGGCAGTGGCAACTAAAAGTCAACAGTTTATCAAAGTAGTCTAGAAGTAGGAATTTGGACAATATAGTTTTGCTTTTGCACTGAAGAAAGGGTTAGGTTACTCTAACATTCACCAACATTTATATCTGCTTCTAATGTCTATCGCTTAACTTAAAATTGACTCACTTATTTCGCCTTTAGTTAACATTTTTTGTATTTGTAGGAAGACTAGAAATGTGCAAAGAGTTTGTACTGAAGCTTGGGGCTCAAAGGTTGATGACTGTAGATTTTATTTTGATGATTTCCAGTTTTTAAAAACCCAAAGTGCATTTGTAACCGTCTAGTACTTGTTATGGAAATTGATTTAAAATGATCAGGAGCAACTCAATGGCTCTGACAGGATGTGAAAAGTAATATTACAGATACTTGAAATGAATGAAAGATGCAAATAAAAAGTGTAATTCTCTGTCTTTTAGTTGGAGGAGCTGTTAAAAGACCTTATTCCTCCGGTTCGAGTGGAGCTCATCACCAGTGAACCATCAGAAAACCCACAGCACACTGAGTTCCTGTTTTCAACGTACAACGCCTCCAGCACGAACCGGGACGAGCCGCTGTGGATCGAAGACCAGCTGGGCTACATCCGGTCTCTGAGATCAACCAACATCAGCGTCATGGACGGAGTTATTTACTGGGACGGTAGGACACACTCAGACATTCATAATAGGACAAATATGAGTGTAATATATGTAATGTATCCTGTTTGTTGATGTCAGGTCCAGATCTGTGCAACTCCAAACCCTGTCCCACGAACACAGTGTGCATTAACTCTCTGGGCTCCTACAGCTGTGTTTGTCGACAGGGATACTACGACGTCAGCTCCGTCATGAAGCCGTCCTCTTCTTCACGTCACCCGGTCTGCAGCGGTACAGTACACTCTTTTACTTCATCCACATAAACCTGTGTGCTCTGATTGGTTTGCTCCTCAGCTTTGAATTAAGACATTAAACACAAACAGAAGATGTGGCATTAAAGAGTGAATTCCTAAAATCTTTTAACCCA
Organism: Rhyacichthys aspro; assembly: GCA_036850595.1. Taxonomy (NCBI): domain Eukaryota; kingdom Metazoa; phylum Chordata; class Actinopteri; order Gobiiformes; family Rhyacichthyidae; genus Rhyacichthys; species Rhyacichthys aspro. Next base: position 26,138,590 of record CM072159.1, on the reverse strand, counting down.
ATTGCAGCTTAAATAGAGGGAGCAGAAATAGGCCAACACACTGGATCCTAGCAGAGTTGTATTTGTACAAAATGCTGACCCTACCATTTCAGAGAGCATGTTTTTTTTTCCTCCAAGTTTGGATAGTTTCCTTCCAAAAACAAAGGGCGTCTGTTGTTAAGGCAGCGGTCACACATTTACAGTATGTAGAGGGGTCTGCGCCCTCTATTGGCTAAAAGTTACACAAGGTGGCTTTAATTTAAAGAGCTTGGAGTAAACTGAAAGCTATCTTCTTCCACTGTTTCAGGCAGTATTCGGGTCCATCTCCAGTCTCTCACTAAACTACCTAGAAGGATTTACTCAATACTTCATTGTAATTATTGGCAATCCATCTAAGTTTTTTAATGGTTGCTTCTGATTCAAATCTGACATCTCTTAGAAACACGCTTGAGTTGCTCTTGTGTCACATCACTAAGACACACTAACATTAATGTCCAATTCAAACTTTCCAAATAGTATGTATATATATCTCATATACTTGAGTAATATACCATTAATTTTCCATGTTACTATGATGCACCTCATCTCATTACAAAGCATTAAACTAAATTCAGTGTTATTCAGACTCACTGTTGCATCAAAAAGAGCAGAGTGTGGAGTTTATATTGTGTTTTGTTTCTTGTTTTTTGCCTTCCCTCAGATAAAGGGCTGTTCAGCAGGTGTCTGGACAAACAGATCACGGGAGGGATCTCAAAGGCCTACCTGACCACTCGCCTGAAGGGACGGATCCAGGTCACGCTCAACGACGGACGCTGCTCAGTGAACGAGACCGAGGCCTTCTATCAGTTTCAGACCTCGCGCAACCAGTCCGAATGTGGCACCGAGAGACAGGTCAGTGCAAGGTTATTTTATATTTTCACTCGGCATCAAGACATATGTGGAACAAATAATACAGAAAAAAAACAGAACAAGTAAAACAAAGCTGAAAGGAAAAAGGCCTCAAAGGGAGCAAAACAAAGTAAATAAACAATGGAAGAATAAATAGTAATGATTTAAAAGTAGAATAAAACCTGGGTAAAGGGTAATCACAATTATAAAGAATATTCTGGGCTGAGAGAGTTTATAACCAGCATTGTGCAAAGGAACCCAAAGTAACTCATTTAGAATAGGTATAACTAAGAGCTGCTGCATGAAGCAAATCAAACTCAGTAGATTCTTTTGTTCATTTTGTTTGACAAGATTGAAAGTGAATAAAGAATTCACAAATGCATGCAATAACAAATAATGCACTGATATTTTTGACCATAAGTAAATAACAATTGGGAAAGTAATATATATAATATATAATACATATATATCCCAAGCTCAAAATGTGTTAAACTAGAGTCAAACAAGAGTAAGATCCATTCTAAACTTTTTTTTCCCCAGGTGAATAAAACCCACATCGAGTTTCAAAACACTATGACAGTGACGGCAGGAAAAGGTCACACCATTCGCCGTCGAGATCTGAGAGTCGTCTGGAAGTGCGTTTATCCTCGACATTACCTCCGTAACGCTCAAGTCGGAGTGGACGCACAGTGGTGAGAAACTACACAAACATTACGCACATTTCTGCGACTCACGACATAAAAGCGAGGACCTTTCCTCGTCCCAGGCTGTCGTCCTTCTCCGTCGTGGCCTTTAACTCGTCTCTGCAGCTGGGTCTGTCCATGAGCCTCTTCAGGGATCACATGTTCAGCAGCAGCTACAGCGACGCCGTGATGTTGGGCCTCGACGACACGCTCTTCTTCGAGGTTGCGCTCCAGACCACCAACTCATTTGTGAGTGACGTCCTGCTGCAAGTGGAGTCCTGCTGGGCCACGGAGAGCACGGACCCCCAGGACACGGTGCAGGGGGTCATTCTCCAAGACAGGTGAGGGATCATGGGTAACAGGGACAGAGAGTGTACACAAAACATTATAAATAAGAGGGAAAACATCATACTTTCATTATACATAACTTAATACAAAAACAGCATCTCTATATTTATGAACACAAAAAGGACCATCAATCTCATATGACCTTAATGAAGTCCTATGTTTGATCAAACTAACTTGAGCCAGATGTTCTTTTTCATTAAAGGTGCATTGTGTAAAATATTATATACTTTGAGCACCTCAGCTAACGTTTTCAATAATACTTGTTAAATCACAGCCGTTGCATTTGTCTCTTGGAAAGTACACAAAGCTATATAGAACTGAGTAGTAGGAGCTTGCTCTATCTGCCATTGGACTCAGATTACGTAACTAATTAACTGTAAAGCTCATTCTCTCCCTTTCTCACAGTTGTCCCGTCGATAACACCTTCCACTGGGTCTCAGAGAATGGCCGCTCTCAGAGGAGCAGGTTCTCCATCCAGGTGTTCAACATGCCCAAAAGACTGCCTCTGTACTTCCACTGTTTGGCCTCAGTCTGTGCTCAGAATGAGAACTGCACCAAGGTAAACATCAGAAGGACTCTCCGTTTCAAGACCATCACCAACAAAAATACCCTATGAACAGTATTTGAGTGATTATTATGGGTGGTTTTGACAGGATTTACTGCACTAAAAACAGAAGTCCAGTTCTTAATCGTTTGATTAAATGTTTGTGCCAAACACTTTGACAGAACTGCAGCAGTGAACCACGGTTCAAGAGGTCAGTGTCCCACCCAGAGACACAGGGCACACGGGCAGCTGTTGTCTCTGTGGGTCCTCTAGTGGTCAACGAGAAGGTGACGTCCAGAGTTCGAGAGTCTCACTGTGAGTTAAACATAATTTGAGAGCTCATTAAACCTTTACCTTTCACAATGAATTAAATGTGTGGCTTAAACCTTTAATACCACGTACCATTTTATTTTCCTGCTAATGTTGCACCATTTATGAAGTAATGAAAGTTGTCATTAAATCACACATCAGTGTCTTTGTAAAGTAATTTAATGTTAATTTGGTCCAAAATGGTAAATCCTTTCTGTTTCAGGGAGAGAACACATGACCATGATCGCTATTGTCGCTGGATCCATAGGTGTACTGCTGGTGACTTTTCTTTTTGTCTCTGCAACTAAAGCAGTGATGAGTTACTATGAACAGCAGAGGCTGCAATAAAGCACTCACAGCACAATAGGATGTCTCCAGTTATTTTCTTTATGTACAAATGTAAGAGTCATATTTAAAACACTGGTACATTGCAGTCTAAGGTATGGATATTGCTGACTGTGATATTGCAATAACTACATTTTAAAAAACTAGTAGCTAGTACTTCCAATTATGTTACCTTTAAGTTTTTACATTTGCAGTCACAAAGACTTTTTCTTGAGTATATTCCAAAAGAAAAATGTTAATGTACTGTGTATAAAAACTATGTATACTAATCTATATTACTTCAAAGTGTATTGGATGGAGGGCGTACGTCACTGTTTCCTGTTTCAAACACGCTCAGTAAAATCACTCGAAGAAGAACATTATGCGTCACTTCCGCCTCCGCTCAACAATGGCGTCCTCTGCGGCTGAAGACGGCGTGAGCGACTCTCAAACTAGTAAAAAGAGCAAAAAGACGAAAAACCAAGGTAAGCTTTTGATTTGGTAGGACCCCTTTGCTCTCAAGACACCATCTGGTCTGTTTCACAGGCGAAAGGATGGCGCTTTGATGTAATGTTTGGTGTCGACATCAAGACCAGCTGCGGATTGTCGTGTCTCAAGTAAAGCGTGGATATTCACCCAAAACAGGCAGCGAGTTCACTTCACTCAAGCTTCAGCGATTATGAGTTCTAGTCGAGGATATTACAAGACATTATTACTTGAGAAATTTGTCTTGATATTGAGTTAACAGAAATTAGTGATATAATAAAAAATAAAACGGAATAACCAGCCTTTATCTTTAGCGTGTTTGTATTTGTCTCAGGTAACCACGCTAAAAGCTTTAAATTATTGACGTGTTACTGTCAAACCCCACTAAACGAGACCAAGACAGTGTATAATGTATTGGAATTGGATTGATTACATTGTGTGTCCATTATTTGGCAGAAGCAGTAGAAAGTCCTGGGATTATTGAATGATTATTGAATCCAAATGGATTTGAGCCTTGCCCAACAATTAATTTGGCTTGAAGAGGAAAGCCTTTTACTTAAAACTGTACTTGTGTTGATGGCTTGCCTACATTTCTTGTCTTGTACATAATGATTGTTTTGTTGGACAGGTTTTGTGTCCCTAATTGTGTATTTTAAAGTCAAATACATTTTCTGTTTATTTACATGCCAATTTATTCCATTCTTATGCCAGTTGTTATCCTACACCATTGTTTATTGTCTTTGTCTTACTGTAATATGGATGTACAATATGGCTGGTATGGTAGTAGATCTGTTTTTCCGTCAGTGGATGAGTCTGAGCTCTTGACGGTCCCCGATGGCTGGAAAGAGCCCGCCTTCACTAAAGACGACAACCCCCGTGGCCTGCTGGACGAGAGCAGCTTCGCCACACTCTTCCCCAAATACAGAGAGGCCTACCTAAAGGAGTGCTGGCCCCTGGTGGAGAAGGCTGTAGGGGAAGTGGTAAGTATCAGTCTACCATATTTGGAGAAACACAGAAGCCAAACTACAAATCTGTGTTGGAAATTAAAGTCTATTTACAGCTGAACAAAATTGTTTGTTTAGCTCAGTACACGACGACAGCAAGAATAAACACCCTTATAACTTTAAATTACTCTCTAATTAATAATGTGTTAGCAGCTCAAAATGTGTACAAGATTGAAATATACTGCTACAAATGTGCTGTGTAAAAGTTGGGTGTCCTCTTCTCAGCACATCAAGGCATCTCTGGACCTGATCGAGGGCAGCATGTCCGTTTGCACCACAAAGAAAACCTTTGACCCCTACGCCATCATGAAAGCCAGAGACCTCATCAAGCTGCTGGCCCGAAGCGTACCGTATGAACAGGTACTGATTGGTATTTAACCTTAGTCTGGGAGCCCTGTTTCCACTGAGACAGTCGGCTTGGGACTGTTTGCTAGTGCTAACCTTTGTAATGGCTGGTGTTTTGTCCTGTGGCGTGTTCAGGAGTGTGGTCAGATATAAACCCATTTTTTTTTACTTTCTAGAAATACAAGTCACATGTAATCCTTGTGTTCAGTATAGTGTAGAGCAAATTGTGTTTTTAAAACGTAAACACTTTTAGTTGTACAGCATTTTTTCATTAATTTTTGTGTCAATGAGCAAAGGTTTTCATATTTTTAGTTTATCAATGAGATGTAATTCTTGACAAAAACAGACTGCAGTTTTAAGCTTTCCCTTTTATGAACTCAGGGTTCCCACAGGTGCTTAAAATCTTTGAAAATGCTTGAGATTTAACCTAGTGTTTTCAAGGTTGTAAAAGTCCTTGAACTTTGAATAAAGTGCTTGAAAGGGCTTAAATTCTATTCTGTTTGTGTTGCTTTAATAATTAATGTCATCAAGTAAATTTCTTGTGTACTTGTGTTAACATCTTTTTGATCACACAAGTTCATTTCATTTCAAGTCCTTTTTTATGCCACGATGGATTTAAATGAGAAAAACTAAATTCAGTATATGTATGTCAACATGTAATTTACTGCACTAAGGTGCTTGAAAAACATGAAAACACACCTTGAAAGTGCTTAAAAGGTGCTGGACTTTGAACTTAGAAAAGGTTTAAGAACCCTGTGAACTGTGCCATGCTCTTGGTGTAAGGAGGAGTCCGGACATAACACCTACCTTTAAAACTATTCCCAGAATCTTCAGACACAAGCGATAAAACTGACGTGGTATGGCTCCTGTCGTACACTTCTAAAAATGGAAACATTTCTAAAAGCAAGCGACGCTCCAGTGGAAATGGGGCTTAAGAGTTATTCAAATCCATGGTTAACATTGTTTTGTGTTGGTTGCTGTTGTATTATTCCCACTACTCTAAACATTTGCTTGTAATGGCAGGCCGTCAGGATTTTACAGGACGACATAGCCTGTGACATCATCAAAATCGGGACGTTAGTGAGAAACAGGGAGCGCTTTGTGAAACGGAGACAGCGGCTGATTGGCCCTAAAGGCTCCACTCTCAAGGTGAGTTTATTTTTTGTGCAACTTTTTCCTTTATGTCCATACTATTTCTATGAGCCACACATTCATTTTTTCACAATACATGCATTTGTTGTTTGAAGAATTGAAAACTTTTTGTCGCTTTGAAATCACAAAATTATTATAGCTGTTTGTATTTTAGTATATGCAAATAAATACATTTAAATATCAAGTCATGTGTTTTCCTAATTTCATCCAGCCCTTAGATCACAGTTTGAGGACACACCACTAGATGGAACCCTACACTAACCACATTCGTTATGACACACAGCAGTACAGAAACATGAAATAGTTTTTTTTCTGTCTGATCCTCTGTCTGCAGGCGTTGGAGTTGTTGACCAACTGTTATGTGATGGTGCAGGGCAACACTGTGTCGGCTCTGGGGCCCTACGGCGGCCTTAAGGAGGTAGGAGCAACCCAGAAAAAGCACCTGAGACTGTAATGGAGTTAGTACCTGTGCCTTTGAATTTTTTGTTTTCTTTAAGTTATATGTATTTTGTAATATGAAGTTGAACAGGGTGGAACAGGAGTGGTTGAACATGGCAGAGTGGGTTTTGAGAAAACCAATAAGTAAACACTGTCCACAGATATGTTTGAGATTAGATTAGTACCAATATTAATTTTATGACTGGTCAAAATAGTCAAGGCTGGAGTCCAAGCCTCAAATTTGGTAGGGCGGAAAAGAGAGATTTTTAAGTAATATCGAATCAGAATCTTTTATCTGTAGATGTTTTAGCTAGTTACAGATTAGCACATTGGGAAATTGTGGTGCATTTGGTTTAAACTGAAGCTGGTTTTATGCGGCACTAGTCTAGTAGATGGTCTGCTTTATAGAAGTAAGAAAAAGGTTCTTTTGTGTCCCGTGAGCTTGTTTACATCAGCTCCCATTGAACTATTAACCTCTTCTCTGTTCTCCAGGTTCGCAAGGTGGTGATGGACACAATGAAGAACATCCATCCCATTTACAACATAAAGGTACAGTACTATCAAAGTCCTGTGTTTGACTTCTGCTCACTCTCACACTGCTCTTTTGCCCGATGAAGATGATTTCCATCCTTGTTCTTGATGTTCTGACTGAAACACACCTCTCTGGCTCAGACCAGAGCTGAGGGCTCACAGCAGTGTCACATTTTCACACTTCACGTCATGTTCTCCTGTCACGCAGTAATTAAATATATGATTACATGCATGTGGAGAAATTTAAATTATTGCTGAGTCTGATTATAACCTGAGTTTTTAACTGCATGTGAACAGTTTAGTCTAATTGGGATGGCAGTGATTTCAATCTCTCTAAATTTGAAGAACACACCTGGATAATGCAATTCATTTTTGGACTGTTGCTGCATGTTTACAGCTTCTCCCATTAAAGTTGGATATAGCTCTGAGCATTCTCCAAAGCTCCAAAGACAGAGTTACACATGTTAACAGAGATTAAAAACATGAACAACAGCGAAAGAAACGTAGGATCCAGGCACTCAGTTGGTTAAAAAATATAAAAACCTTTATTTTATTGGGACTGAAGACATAAAACTCACTATTGTGTATCAACTGACTGAAGAACAGTGTTTAGAACCATGCCCACCTGTTGAGACCAACGAGGACATATGTTTTGGGTCACACTGCCACTGGCTCCTGTTTGTAAGTTATTTCGTTCTGTCGAGATGTAAAACATATCAAAAGAAAAGCTTATGAGGTGCATTTTTACTGTTGATGTTTTTTAACAGATTGCTGAATACTGAGCGAACTGGCTTGTAACATTGGGCGACTCAAGTTTAATGTTGGCTTCTTTCTTTTTTTTTTAACCAAAGCTTAATGCTATTAAATACAGAGATCACATGACAGCAGCATTAGCCTGAGCAGAGAATGGGAACAGAGTACTTTGATTCTCTATCTTTTCATGTAAACTCAGACAGAAGTCCAGAGCTAAACTAGACTAGCTTCACTCAGACAAACGCTGCAGTCATGTTTTACTGCAGTCTAAATAGTAATAATAATACAGAATAGTTGTATCACTACTTTTAACTCCTTCCTCTTTGTTGTTGCCAGACTCTCATGATCAAACGGGAGCTGTCCAAAGACCCAGAGCTGCGAGCACAGAGCTGGGAGCGCTTCTTGCCCAAGTTCAGACACAAAAACCTGACCAAACGAAAGGAGCCCAAGAAGAAGAGCGTGAAGAAGGAGTACACCCCGTTCCCTCCGGCACAACCAGAGAGCAAGGTCTGATCGGGAGGAAAAAAAATCATGATTTGAGACTGTAGTTTCACTTGATCAAGGCTGGACTAATGTGAACTGTGTCTGTAGGTTGATAAAGAGCTGGCCACTGGGGAGTTCTTCCTAAGAGAAAGTGTTAAGAGAAGGAAGAAGATGGAGGAGATCAAGGTGAGCACTTAATAATGTCAGTGTAGTGGCATAATTTAGAGTTGACTGTGTGTGGATAAAACGTTTGCTGATGTGATCTTCTTCAGGTGAAACAAGCCGAGGCACTGACCAAGAAACAGGAAGAGCGGAACAAGGCTTTCATCCCTCCAAAAGAGAAACCTCTGCTCAAGAAAACCAACAAAGGTAAATCAAACACAGACAGCTGCCAGCTTATCTGCCATGTCTTCTAACCAGGGACGTACCAGTGTCATTTTAAAGACTCTGGTAAAGCCTTGAAAAAGTAACTTTGTTAAAAAAGAGAAACGCTTAAGTTAAACCTCACGTGTTTGAGGCGGTAATTGCTAATAAACTCAGGTCATTTATTAATGAGTTATTTATGAATATTAATAGTAATGGTGAAAAAAAATACAGTTCCCTGATATTATGTGACATTGTTGTCTCAGTCAGTGTTTGGAGGATTTTTTGTTCAGTACATTTTTCTTGTCTTTGGAAATGCCTTTTATGAATCCAAAAAAGGGGAGGGTTTTATGAAAGGTAATATGGCGGCTATAAAATAACCAGAAGCTAAATAAACTCTACTGTAAAATATCATCAGTGTTTAGTAATACCATTTTCTTTAATAGCTCCTACTGAAGGGAAGCTGGACATTGAAGCCATCAAGGACAAAGTGAAAAAGGCCAAGTCCAAGAAACTGGGCGCTCCTCCTGTGAACCCAGCCCCGAGCGGCTCCACCACCGGCACAGACAAGAAAAACAAGAAGAAGAACAAAGGCTAACACTGCCTTGAGCTGGACTGCTGTGAAACTTTGCCCCATGACATGTGTTAATGGCATGTGTTGGACACTGAGACTGGACCCAGAGGCACAGAGAACACATAATATGGGATGGACGGCTGTTTTTTACTCAGCTATACTTTTCCTGTTGGGATGTCCATGTCGCCCTGTCCTTTGTGTGGAGACCAGTTGGGTTCGTTTTGTTTTTCTCTGTTGGTTGTAGGTGGTGGTTGTAAATACTGTTGGTAAGTACTGAAGACGCCACAACTGCTCTGGAAATGACATTTCAAACATTGATATAAGTCCTTTCTAAGAAAAGGTTTGTTTGATGAACGTTGCATAAAACTGATTACAGTTCATTATCTCAGCTTATCCTCAGGTGTAGCACTGTAGCAGTCACATGTTATAAATACATCATTTTAAACGTACAAATACTGCTGCCACTCAAGTATTTACTACTACCACCTACAAACAACAGAGAAAAGCACAATTATCACATAAAGAAAGAAAAAAAGAGCCTCAAATGAGTCTGTGGAGCTAGATAAATAGATGTTCATTGTGTCTGTATTTATATTTTGCTACATATCTTTCATAACTCAAAGAGAGAATTGAATTAAAGGAAATGTCCATTGTTGATGTGTGTGTGTGTCTTGTTGAAAGTGTTAAGCTGTTAACAGATTTACAACACATCATTCACTTTCTGACACCTGAACTTGACACGTTTGAACATTCCTAATGAACTCCCAAAACCGGTTTAGAGTTAATTACAGACACCACATTACAGTTTATTAGACTGCACTGGAACTAGAAAAGCCTGGGGGAAGAAAGCACATTTAAAGTAAGATGCACATAAATTATCACAATAAATGTATGAAAAAAATTTGCTACATCATGGGTTTGTTCACTTTTACTCATTCTGATGTAAGCAGTCATTAGCATCAGTAGCAGGTACCGAGGCAACACAAGGGCATACACTTTTATTAAAAAATGAAAATGCACACAAATGGAACACAAAAAATCAAAAAAGTTTCCAGTGATGTATAATGACATTGAGTTCATGTAAAGCTCCATTAAACCCAGTGAAATGACCTTCTGTTTCTACAGCTGCCCTTAGAGGACAAACTGAGCTGCTGCAGAAGAACAGGCACATAAGTTCAGATCAATTTTATAGTGCATCATTTTAATAGCTTGTGCATAAGGCATTCGGTATCACTATAAACCCACCCAAGATGAGAGTTCATAGTGATCATATAACTCAAGCTGTGTGGGTAGTTACATATTTACAAAGCCTGGGTTCAGTTTCTCGCTTTTGAGTAAACAATTCCTGTTTCCTCATTGTTCTGTCCAATCACAAACAGGGACTAAGGTCAAACCCTTTCTGTATTGTGATTTATTTATTTATTTTTTGGTTCACATAATTTTTTTGAGCTTTGTTAATAGTTTTGTGATTTGTTGTCATCTCAACCTGAACCTCTCCAGACTTATAACATTAAAAATGCCTTGAATGTAAACTGCACATCCATCGTCTGAAGAAGAACCCACACTCACAGTGAGTCAGGCCAGATATAGAGACAAACTTCAGGGCAATGCTGTGTCTATAGTATGCAGTATCTTTATAGAATAAGAAGTCAATAAAGTTAACTCAGTTAAAGTACATTTTACATACGTTTTGCATGTGGATCTGTGTGTTCTTAGTAATTATTGACAGATAAAAAGAAGAGGAACAATACTTTAATGTTCTTGGCACCTGGACAGAGATAGCAAAGTTTATCAAATGATAACCCTAATAAACCTAACAAAAAAATTGGAAGTGAGATAAGACTGTCAGGATTTCAGTTTTTTGTCTGTTGGACTTGTGTTCTTCTTATTGCCTGCAGGAGAGAGGGTCTGTTTAAAGAAGTAAGTTTAGTGCAAAGTCAGAGTTAAGTGCAAAACCTGAAAAACTTGGAATTTTAAGTTTCACAGTTATTTAACAAAGAGTTACTGTCTTCTTCACCAAAGTTGGCATCGCTGCTGTCCGCCACATCCTCCGCCGTCTCAACTGTATCAACAACTTCTGCTCCATGTTTAATTATATCCTGTTTCCATGAGTCCTGTACGTATGCCCCGTCTCACTGTGACGCTAAACAACCTAATATGCAGACTTAAGAGCAGTCTGCTTTTTATTTTTACTTTTACTTCTTCTGTTGTTGCTGTTCATTGTCCAGCTTTGAATTTGGTTGTTGTTTATTCTTGAGTCTGTGTCCTTTGTTTAAATCTCTCGCATACACCATTATTACTCTGGCTTTATTTGCACTGGTGAGGGATATGTCAATATTAATATGGAGCTGCAGAAACAGACTAGCTTTATTTTCTGTTGGTCTGGTAAGAGCTGAGGCTATTTAGTAAAGTTAGCTATCATTGTAATTGACCATAACAAACCCCAGCACAAACAGCTGAGTAAATAAAGCAGTAAAGACTCAAAGCTTGTGTATATATCCTACAGTGACCTAAATATACTGTTACTAAATATAAAGGGAAAAAAAAAAATAGTTCAATACATTCAGCTTTGAAGTAGCCTTTTTCTTCTCTCTCTCTACTTTTATTCAATTGTGGCCATAGTTTCTACTCGTAACAGAAAACATCAGGATAAAAGTGTCGAACTACAAACGCAGCGATGAACGTGAAGATCAGAGCCACAGGCCGAACTATCAGAACAGCAACATAGTCCAATCCATGGCCCGTGTCCTGCACAGGATCCCAGTCTGGACTCCAGCTGTACCCTGTGAATGCCATTGAGGTATGCATGTAAATTTAATATATGGGTCTCTATAAATAGGTTTGGTCTACAGTGATGTAGATGACGTACTTACTTCTCTGAGTGTCTCTGCCTTTGTTTCCTGCAGAGAAACAGAGTTCATAACAATTTGACTCAGGTTCAATAGGATCAGCAGCAGAGGACACTTTGACCAACAGTAAACCGTTAATATAAAAGGCCAAGGTGAGCATCCAAATACAGTTGTCTAATTATTAAATGGTTCTTAACAGTGAATTCTAATCCAATAGAAAATTAAAACAAGGTTTCACAGAGGCACTATCAGTTACTGCAGTAAATATATTTACAAGCTTCCCATAGGCGGTACAATCTATTTAATTGGTTAAATGTTGAAGGTTTTATGTAAATGGTTGACGTATCCTTATACTATGATTGATGTATGAAGGACCTGAATTTTGGTTGGGGTCATTATCTCTGGTTTCATTAAAGTGACACTGGCACTTTTGACCCAAGGCATTTCTTTCTGTTGACTTAGATAACTTAAAGAAAGCTGAAGATTATGAAGCGTGATTTTGAAAAACCTGAAGACCACTAAGACTAAAGGTTTTTTACTTGCTTTTGGAGACAGCATACTCACGACAAAGCCTGTCCACACAGGAGCCTTCACATTCAGAGCAGGGGTCTCCATCCGTTCGATAAGGTCTTCTGCCATTTATATTACCCCTAGAAGACAAGAGAGCAGTAACATCACTGCAAGACATAGGTGTGTATTTTTTCCCTTAAAAACATTTTCAACAACTATTTAAGGTAACACTGCTTTGTTTAGCTGGTTTAAAAGTAATGTATTCTAATATTTCACTTTTTTTATTTCAATCCCTTGTTATGTAAAAGGCCTACAGAGTTTCAAAGCCGATTCAAAATGAATCTAAAGGGGCTTAAAGAGACCCACACTAAAGCAGAGGCTGGTGAGCCTCAGAAACATGAGGTTGGCAGTTTAACTCTATATTAATATTCTTGCCATTGTGTCCTTGAGCAAGACACTAAATCATCTTATCTCAGTGAATGTGAGAGAGCTTGTGTGATGCAGCCATTTACTTTGTTTTTTATAGACTGAATGTAAATGAGCGTAAAGGTGATTTAAGTATTTTTTTTTATTAAAAAAGTTGCTTCCCTTTGTTTATGGACATTTAAATACACAAATGCAAAGCTATACATTTACATTTCCAACATGAACCATGTGGCCTCAATATACTGCTTTTACAAGAAAAAGGCCAAGTGCTGTTCAAACCAGCAGCTCATTAGTGGCTGCATTATCAAATCCTGGCTCTGTGTAAACATTAGTAGCTGTTATGAGCAATTATGTAATACATCATTGTGGTTCAGTGAGGCCTTTATACAACACTATAAAAGCTGCACATGGATGTTTATTGGTGGCTTTGGCATTTCCTTTTATCATAACATAAAAAAGCCTCTAATACTTTGCTGTGGTTGTGATCAATACACTCAGCTCTATGCCACTTCCTGTTTCTACACAAGCCATGGCACAACGCAGCTCTTTCATAAGATGTGTATGACTTACGCCGGGGCATAGTTACAAATAAAGTTGACCCCTTCGTAGGAGTCAAAGCTGGTCTGTTTAACGCCCTCAGAGCACAAGTGGACCGCACAGCCAACTTTGTACGAACTGGCCCAGACGACCTGGACACAAAGGACATGTCAATAAAGAGCAATACACTGAAAGACATAACATTATCATTAAAAGACAAAATAAATCACTTAATAAAAATAGATAAACACACACATATGACAGGTAGAAGTACCTCCTACTAGAAAGACTAGCACTTCTTGGTATCTTTGGCGTCTTAATTGACCCAAATCATACTTCTGTTCCTTAAAGCTCGGATCTGGGTCCCTTTTTATTAATGGTGTACTCGTTCCTATTTCCCAGAAATCTCTTTTGTGGATAAATACGTAAAGCTTTCACCCTCCTCCCTTGCTGTCCCTGAAAATCCTGAGCTGTAATGTGCAATCTGCTGCTCACATAGTGCACTACAGTGAGGCTTCCTGTGTCACTACTTCTGCATGAAGAAAACAAGACAGTAGCTGAAGTTACCTGAGTGTAGTGGCCACAAATCTTGCTGCAGCTGTTGTCTCTGTAAGAATAGTGCTGCTTCTCGTCGACCCAACGCTTGACAGCAAATGTCACATTGAAGGACGACGGAGGGAAACCCACCCAGATGTTTTCTCCGACTGATGGGAACGTAGGGTGGACTCTGTGTGCTTCTTTAAGGTTTGGGTTGTGTTTAAACACACAGTGTCTGGCCCAGGCTCGAGCGGTCACCGCCAAACCCTCGTCCCAGGACTAGAGGAGATCAGGGAGAGAGGTTTATGGTTTAGAAAAGTATTTACTGTAAAACTGTGCAACCTATCTAGTCCCTGTGGATATAAGGGTGATTATGTTTAGTAAACTGCTAATCGGTGCAAATGTATTTCTAGCAAGTGAAAATGCATTTCATGGAGTAATAGTTAAATGTCTTAATCTAATCTTCGTATGACAGTGTTGTCATTTTATTTCATGCTTCTCTTTTCTCTTTAAGCTTTTCTGTGTATTTCTTGGACCTCTAGGTTTAATATCTAATCCAGTGTAACACTGATGTATGAACATAGGTTTATTTGTCCCACTGCTTGTGTATTAAACAGAAAAAAGCTAAAAAATAATCATTTGTGGAAACCCTAATACACCTAATATTTGACTATCATGTCATCTTCATTATTGCACAAAAATTGCAAGGTTAGGATCAGTTTATTTCACTGTTTTGTTGAGGACTTACAGAAACTGCATCAGGAGAAACGCTTTGCCATTGCTACAACATTGTTCATACACAGGATTGACTGCAGGAGGATATGAGGAGGCGGAGGAGGAGCTGCAGAGCATGGAGTGAAGCACTGAGCATCGACACACTCCTGAAGATGTTTTATTGGTCTGTAGTGTGAGTTGCAGTTAAGTGCTGAGGAGGTGACATTAGTTAGCTGATTATAAAAGCCAAAATGTGTTATTGGGCTGGAACTGGAGTCTAGAGGATGAGACTTTTGTAAACTTGAGAAGAGAAAAACTGACAACATACAAACTAAAAACCCCAAACACTGCACTAGTAACACCATTGTCTTCTTTAAATAACAGTCCATATTCTCACCATTCGACTGTCCTCATAGATCCTGTGTACGTACCATATGCAGCATGTCAGTGGCAGGCGGGCTGACAGCTGAGCGCGCTCTGTTGTGCTCGTTCACACACAGCTCAGCGAAGCTCCTGTCACTGATGTCCGGCAGCGAGACGGAGCCGGCAGCAGAGACCAACAGGGCCCAGGTCCACAGTCCCACATCCATCCCGCTCATGTTTACACCAGCAGCGGTTTGTCAGATCCACATTAAACTGATGAGGAAGCCCACAGCCCTGAAGAGGAACAGGAAGTGTGCACAGAAGGCCCTGCAGTGAGGTGAGAACGAAAAACACTTAAACATGTACATGAGTTAGTTCTCACAGGAAGACAAGCCCTTCACACCAAGCTCAGAGTCAGATGTTGAGATCCGCAAAAGAATGAAGTAATGTTTGATACATTTGTAGGATTTAGAGGCTTAGTGGTGCCTTTTGTCGTTGTAAATATCATTACAATAATTATCAGTGAGCGGACACTCGAAAGACATCATCAGAAGAAGAGCCTGTTACTCAGTGTTAGTTAGCCTTGACTGGTCTGTCATCAAAGAAAGAGAAAAAGCCTGCCATGAAGACAGTTCGCGAGCTAACCACAGATCGGAGTGGCTGAGGTCATGGAGCATCTTGTTCAAAGTATAGATGTCACGTGGTCCAGTGGCTTTATTAAACTCTGAGAACGTTTTTGAACAGTCTCTTTCCAGTCACACAGCCAGTGAGCAGCTGCAGCCACCTATCTTAAAGAGTGATTAGTGGCACATAAAGTACAGGTTACATCAGAGTCAATGAACCAACACACAATGAGCATCGATGCGCCACAATCAACGCTGACCTGGCTTATCTCAAATGTGCCTTGATTTGAGCTCTTTCAAACATTAACTTGCTCTGTCCTGAGGGAGCAGCAGGCAAAACAGCTATCCACACTATTGTAATGTGATTGGGCTCATGTTCTCTACAAAAGTCACTAAACTACTCACTGCCCCAAAATAACCATAAATCGACTCACATTTTTGGATGGTTTATAATGTTAATGGAGAGACGTTCACATCCATGTATTGGTACAAAGTGATCTTGCAGGTTTGTGTGGATCTCTCTGGCACATATCTGTAACAGTCTTAACACTTTTATTATACCTTTATAAAGGTTAAGTGCGTTTTCCCTTAATGTGGGTTTAGTGGCTTCAAGCTAATCTCACCAGTGTTTGTTTAACTGTCTTTGATGAAGAAACACAGGTCCTAAAACCATCTGTGATGTGGTTTTATTTGTCCAGCAGAACACAGTCCAGTGCATCCAGGGACTTTTTTTGTTTGCCCTTTTGTAAAGTTCTTAACTTAATTTGTCATATGTAACATGAAAATTAAGACTCTGATAATGTCTCTGATAATATGTATGGTAATTTATTAAATACATACAAATTCCAGTTTATCAAATCATGAAACAGTGCAATAACCAAACAGCAACAGATCACTTCATGTCAGAAAAGGTGCATTTAATACCATCTTCATAAGCCTCGTTGTGTCCGGACCAGGCTCTTTAAACTTAGTGCTACTCAACAAGGAGCATCTTAAATACATATCTTAATAAAAATAAACTGGTTTACATAACTGAAATTAACCAGCACCTTCATTTGTCTGTCACACACACATAACAACAAATAAACATGTGATTTTCTGCTGTTAATTCTGATATTAACATCAACTTTCAAAGGTAAAGTTGAAATGAAAGTCATAATTTGAGATTAAAGTTGGAATTTTGAGAAAAAAAGACAGAATGGTAGAACCAGGGAGGATCAAAGATTCTTTACCAAAGTGAACACAGGCTTCCTTCTCAAATGGAGTAATTTCTCTTTAATTATTAAAGACCCGACTTTGCATTGGCACTAATCATCTTCCGTAACTATAGACACACTGTGTAATAAAGGCCCTCATAGAGCAAATAATTCAAGGAGATACAGCTGATAAAGTGTACAATACACAAATGTATCTTTTCTTAAAAAAAACTGTAGATACAATGCAATAAATTCTTACAATAAATTATGTAAGAGCTCATTTTTCAGTCCTCTGTATTTAAGAGTTGAAAGTGCAATGAGTAAAACTGAAAACTAAACTAGAACAGATCTGAAAATAATATATCTGTAAACATTATGAAGTGACAGGGATATGTACTTTGAACATGTTAGTAGAATATTTTAAATAAAAACACTTTTTATGGTGAATTATAGTAGTGCGCAGTAGCTCCATGTGCTGGTCTGGGATCGGTCTGGGTCTGGGTCTGGGTCTCCACTGGACTTGGCCTCCTTCAGGAAGCGCTCCCAGTCCGGCTTCTGAAGCGGGAGCTCGGCCTGGAAGTGGTTCCAAAACCTTCAAAGACGCAGTAAATATGTTGTAAATGCAACACCAAAGCTTTTGTATAAACTCAAAGATCACGACGTCTGTGATTAAAAAACAACATGACACAAAGTTACAATAAGAACCAAAGTACAATAAAGGGGCATTGTGTCAAATGCTGAGGTATAATGCAACAAAATGGAAGATACCATCCAGTATAAAAATAAAATTGAATTAAATTGCTTGTATCAGAGAAAGTTAGGTGCCTACTTGTGGTGATAGATGTCCGGGTCTCGGCTGATGCGGTTTTGAAATCCAATGTATAGGTCGTCCCAAAGGCGTCCGTTCAAAACCACCCATCTCATCACACCGACCCTGTTTTTAAGCTTGAAAACATAACACACATCTGGTTATTTCTCTGAAGAAGACTATGAAAAAAAAGAATACAAATTGGTGTTATTTGATCTTGATTTACCTCTAAGTAGGAATGCTCTCTGTCTGGTCTTTTGGAAGGGAACGTCAGGTCACTGAAGTCCACCAAGTAATTATAGCCACCAGGGAAGGGTCTAAAGTCATCATTTGTCTCCAGGACCTTCAGTGAATAAATACTAATGAATGTGTACATATAACACAGAATAACAGACATAGGGAAACATACATAAAAGGGTCAGCTGATGAAAAAAAATATTTTAAGTCATGCACGCCAACCAAAGAAGCAGACTGAAGGAAAGAGATAGTAACAAACAGGAGCAGAGAGCCCATTTTCTGCTTCTTCATGTGATATTGGTGTCGTTATGCTGAACAAGTGACACTGTGAATTGCTGTGAATTGCCTCTGTTACTACTTCTTGGGCTGTTTATTGTTGTATATTGCAGCTCCCAGGTTTAGGAGAGTAGACACTGCTACTTAAGAACATGGAACATAAAGAAAATAGAAACGATCCTCTTCAGCATACAGCTACACTGCCGGACTGCCATTTGACATTGAAAAAGCAAAATGATTTGACTGTATAAACCTCCTATTGTCAAATAGATATTTCCTGTCACTGCTGTGAAAGTTTAGTTTACTGTGAATATGTGAGAATAAAATAAAACACTGGGAACACCTAGTTCATTTGTTGAGGATGTCCTGGTTAAATATTGATTTCTCTTTGAAAGATTACTGTGGTTGCCAAATTAAATATTTAGGGTTTTTTTTGCTTGTGTGCTTGCTATAGCAGTTTAAGCCCTGACTTATTTACTTCTGTGTTTTTACTGCAGGTTTCTGGAGCCACACCGCTGCATCAGGCAGTGGCACAAAAGAGACCCAAAAAAGAGTTTTCACAAATTAAAAGTCATTGGTTGAATCCTGATTTTTTCTTTCCTTTCTCATCGCAAAACCAACACCTGACCACCAAACCCAGCCCCTCTTTTTGTTCTATGTCTCAATTTAAATACCATTTCAGTTCCCATGCACTAATTTCCCAGAAGCGACCTTCACTGGAAAATTTTAACAAACTTAATTTATTCAATAACGTTTTGTTTTTTTGTTTTTTTAGGGGTACAAATTCAAATGGGAAAGTAGAAGGAAATGAGAAGTCAAAATCAAACTGGCTTTGCAGCAAAAGAGAAAAAGCCCTCTAACCCATGTGCACCATAAGAAGAATTAGTTTTGATAAGACACAGCAGCCAGCTGAGGTAACATAAGGATAGGCATGTTCTTCATCTTCAGGTATTTACCCGTACAACCAGGTTGTAGTTTTGAAAGCCTGCCCAGGAGTAATAAAACTGGATCCAGGCTGGGTGTTTAAATATCTCTGAGCTGATGGTGCTGTTCTGTTCATCCACATACAGGTCAAACTCCCAGCTGTCCTTGTAGACTTTAGCATCAGCTGGAGGATCGGTCATGGCCTTGCTTTTTTGGTGTAGTAAAGGAAACAGTAATAATATTAATCATGTATTAGATTTATGTTGTGCTTTTTTCACAAGGAACTCGAAGCCATCATCCATTCACTCCACGGTCACACACTGGTGGTGGTAAACTACCTCTGTGGCCACAGCTGCCCCGGGGCAGACTGATGGAGACTATGGCCCCTCTGGCCACCACCAAGAATCACACTAACACATTCATTTTACTGTGGACACAACTACAGGATGAAGTAGGACGGCGGGGATCAAACCCAAACCATCCGATCATGACCCGAGCCACCCCCTGCCATCCCCATTTATTTGAAAACCTGCCCCATAACTGTACTTTTGGTATTTATTAATCAGGTTGATTACTTAATGGTACATTGTGTATATATACAGTTAAATAAAATAGGACACATCAGTCAATATAACGATTTCAAAACATTTTAAGTAGTGTTTCCCCCACATAGAAGATATAGCCCACCATGATCTAATTTTATGATACAAGTCTTGTTTTTGTGGAAGTAGAAATTGTTTCTAATAATTACTTTTGTTTTTACAGAAGCACAGGGCTTTAAACTGAGCGCTGCTGACGGAAAAGCACACTCATGTTTATTTTTGAACACAACCTTTTACGAAGGCTTAGAGCATCTATATAAATAGAATAAAATAAAGACATAACCACTTCACTGAAATAGGCAGTGTGAAACTTTGACTTTACTTCCTTTTCTCCAAACTGCACCATGTAAGATTAATTACCTGTTTTTAGGGTCTCTCAATGCGAGGCCCAAGTCCAGCACAGCTCCTGGTTTGGGCGTCCATGTCCTGACTTCTGGTGCTACTTTATTGATCAGTGCATTCAGGTCTTCTGCACTGTTTTTGGTGTTTGTTTCCTTGATGTATCTATAAAGAGACAGACAGATGAAAAAAAAAAACAACTTTGCTCACCATTCATACTTTCCATGCAATAAGTTATATGCATAAAAAATCTGTGCTGTAACAATCAGTTATTGAGGGTGAAAGAAAGAAAATAAATTCGATCCTTCAGGTACAAAGAGCGATTTAAGAAGGTCTAACTAAGGAAATGATTGTGTGAACCAACAATAAGTAGGATAACAGGGGTAGGATTAAATAAGCTTAAGCTTCTTCCTACTCCTTTTTGAACATGAAAGATACTGTAAGCTTGTTGTTGTTTTGTCTTTCTGATTAATTCTGTTTGTTTGTTTTTCTTGTTTGTTGTTGTTTGTTTGTTTTTTAATTTACACTATTCTTTTTTTTTGCACCGACTCTACATATTTGAAATAAATAATTGCAAACATTGGAAAAAAGTCTATGGATGCTTGCCCAAGTTGGAAAAGAACCAGAAAACGTGTGCACTATCTCCACCTGTCTGATGGGTGGGCCTCTACAAAGTATCCAGCGAACGGACAGTAGACTTTGGGCTGCAGGGACTTCACCAGAGGCCTTGTAATTCAGCAGCTTCTTCCTTTCATTCTTGACAAAATCAGCTTTCCATGAATCTGCATTGAGACAAAAAGACTCAGTCAGGCCTGTAAGAAATCTGGATAAAACTGATCGACATGTTCACACCTGTGTATTTCCCGCCGAAGAAGGTCATTGGGAACCCAGACGCCCCTCCGGCAAAGTCACTCATCATCAGGTCGACATTTTGAGGAAGTCTGCCCCCATTCGGTCTGGTACAGTCCACAGTGTTCAGGATCATGTGACCTGAATGACACAGTATGCAATGATGGAAATGTTATAGACTGTGAGATGTGCTGAGTGCGCCCCGGGATCAAGGCTTTGTTTGATAAATCTGTCATGTTAGGAATGTTAAGGGCAGGGGGTGTGTAAGAGTGTGTCACTTAAATAGATAAACTTAACCTTTACAGCTACATAATGGCCTGTGGTAATTATTAACAGATTAAACTCACAGATTTCTTTAAAGCAGTTGTTAGGGAGAGGACATGAGTATCCCTAGGCAGGCAAACTTCAACGTGCTGCGTGCCATATAAAGCAACACATTCATATTTTTTTCTCTCTTGTCAGTTGCTGTATGTCCCTGGTGTCTTGAATTAACTCACAATTATGGCAGAACATGACTTGATATTCTGCCCTTTTTTGTCAGACCTTAGACCAGCTGTTTTGTCCAAATCAAGGTTTGCTCGACATTTGACTCAGTCCAAAAACTAAGTCCAAACCAATTATGGTAATGCCAAGACCTCTAGAAAGGCAGGACTAACTAAATTCAGTTGATTTGATTGAAATGTGAACAGACATCTATATTGAGCAATGAAAAAATTACCTGTTGGAAAAAACCAAAACAAGCAGAACGTGGAGCAATGAGGAGGTAAAAAGGTGTTAATAGTGTCATGAGATCATAAGCTTCAGGTAAATGTAATAAAACAAGTGCTGCTGTAGCATTGTTTTGGTTTCATCACAACTAGTGCATGTCATTGTTCAGATAGACTGAACCTTTAACTACACACTCTCCACTGACTGTCCTTTGAGATTTAAGTATAGACCCCTGCCACAGTGGGCTGTTTAGATGCTATTTACTTTGTGGATATTAGCGTAATCACCTTTGTACTGGACAATGATGCAGGTGTCCATTTCAGGATGAACACCGTCCATCAGAATCATGAACCTCAGGTGTTGGTCCACCTGAGTGACACAGACAGGGCAGCGTTAGTAACTTTTCACACGGCTCTTTCACTGTATGTATTAAAAAGGCTTACATTTTGCCAGACGCCGAAAGGCACCACATTGATATTTGTCAGTTTCACATCACTTTGCTCTAAATACCTGCCTCAAGAGATAAATTATAAACAATGAAAACAGAACAACACAAGAAAGTTTGGATACAATGGATTTAAAAGCCCATCTCACCAAAAGACTGGTCTCGATGTGTCTCCAACATAAATGGGGAGGTCTGGCCGTCGCTCCGATAAAACTTTCAGAGTGGGGTAGCTACAAAACCACAAACAGAAAATCACCATTCATGCTTTGATTGTACTAGGCTGCAGAAATCTGAGGTACACACTTTCAGACCATATAGTGACTTTAGATTGTGTTAGATCAGAATGATCCCTCTTTCTGTGCTTCTCCCTGAGATTTCTCTTTTTTCCTCACGGCTGGGTTTTTTGAGTGATTCCTCTGATCCTGATGTAGACAGGATAAAGACAGGGTGTGTTGTCTTGTACTGTCTAGTCGTCTATTTGCTGCCTTGTCTATGTGAAGCCCTTTGAGGCAATTGTTATTGTGAAATTTTGGATTAAAAAAATTCTCTTTTCTGGGAGATAGACTTTTAAAGCTAGATGGTGACATTTTAGTTGCATTACTCCCTGTTACATTGAGCTAAAGGAGTTAAGTAATAACCACCTCAGACTCCATCAAAAAGCATTGACAGTTCCAGCTCCTCTGTTCACATCTACCAAACACCCATGACGCAGACAAATGCCTTTGTATAATTAAAAGGCAAACATACATTACAAAACTGGTCGCACCTTTATGATCATGCCCTGCGGCAGGATCTGAACTGACTAGTCCTCTGTTCCGGCATCATTATACTATCAGCATTTGTTTAATAAATCAGCTTCTGTAGTTTGAGTTTTGACCCTCTGAAGTTGCTGTAGTTTAAGTTTTGACCCTCTGAAGCTGCTGTAGTTTGAGTTTTGACCCTCTAAAGCTGCAGTAGTTTCAATTTTGACCCTCTGAAGATTCTGTAGTTTGAGTTTTGACCCTCTGAAGCTTCTGTAGTTTGAGTTTTGACCCTCTGAAGCTGCTGTAGTTTGGGTTTTGACCCTCTGAAGCTTCTGTAGTTTGAGTTTTGACCCTCTGAAGCTTCTGTAGTTTGAGTTTTGACCCTTTGAAGCTGCTGTAGTTTGAGTTTTGACCCTCTGAAGCTGCTGTAGTTTGAGTTTTGACCCTCTGAAGCTGCTGTAGTTTGAGTTTTGACCCTCTGAAGCTTCTGTAGTTTGAGTTTTGACCCTTTGAAGCTGCTGTAGTTTGAGTTTTGACCCTCTGAAGCTGCTGTAGTTTGAGTTTTGACCCTCTGAAGCTGCTGTAGTTTGAGTTTTGACCCTCTGAAGCTGCTGTAGTTTGAGTTTTGACCCTCTGAAGCTGCAGTAGTTTGAGTTTTGACCCTCTGAAGCTGCTGTAGTTTGAGTTTTGACCCTCTGAAGCTGCTGTAATATAAGTTTTGACCCTTTGAAGCTTCTATAGTTTGAGTTTTAACCCTCACATGACAACATTATCATCATCATTCACATTCACTTGGAGCCAGTCAAAATGACCAATATGATGTAGTACGTACCAGTGGGCAGGTAGGTGGGTTTTCTTTTTTCTACTTCTGCTACCTCCTGGTTCAGGTCATATCTTTCAGAGAGATGCTTTTTCGTTAAACTGAAGGACTCCTTGCCTTATGAATTCTTGGGCCCTTTGTCTTCTCCAATACCAATATGCAATACCTTGAGTATTTTCTCACTTTTATTCTAATGAAACTTCAAATGAAGTCAAAACAGTTCTCATCATTGGGTAATTGACTAAAAAAACAGGTTCTTGTCAAACTGGTTGGGTTTTCCCTGTGGTTTACCTCAAGAGAGTTGTCTTATGTCTCTTCTTTTCTCAGTTTATATCAAGGTCTGTTATTAATGTATCTTTAATTGTCTCGTAAGCTGAAAAATCAAAAATGTTTTGTCTACAGAAGCCCAGAGAGGACAAACTGAGCATTGCTGGAGGAAAAGCACGGTTGAGCCTGCATTCTTAAATGAAGTCAGTACCAGACCTACTTGTACACCAGGTTAATATTGATTATTTTCTTGAAGATAGTTTTAGCAGCTGACAGACTAAATGTGTGTGCTGTTAGTCAGTGGGTAGATCATTTTATAGAATCTAGGAAAGAGGATAATATGTGTAACAATGTCTTTATAAAGATGTCAAGCAACAGAAGTCTGGAACAAAGTGAGCCATAGAATGTATAAATCCATTGAGCTAAAGGAGTTAAGTAATAACCACCTCAGACTCCATCAAAAAGCCTTGACAGTTCCAGCTCCTCTGTTCACATCTACCAAACACCCATGACGCAGACAAATGCCTTTGTATAATTAAAAGGCAAACATACATTACAAAACTGGTCGCACCTTTATGATCATGCCCTGCGGCAGGATCTGAACTGACTAGTCCTCTGTTCCGGCATCATTATACTATCAGCATTTGTTTAATAAATCAGCTTCTGTAGTTTGAGTTTTGACCCTCTGAAGCTGCTGTAGTTTGAGTTTTGACCCTCTGAAGCTGCTGTAGTTTGAGTTTTGACCCTCTGAAGCTTCTGTAGTTTGAGTTTTGACCCTCTGAAGCTGCAGTAGTTTAAGTTTTGACCCTCTGAAGCTGCAGTAGTTTGAGTTTTGACCCTCTGAAGCTGCTGTAGTTTGAGTTTTGACCCTCTGAAGCTGCAGTAGTTTAAGTTTTGACCCTCTGAAGCTGCAGTAGTTTGAGTTTTGACCCTCTGAAGCTGCAGTAGTTTGAGTTTTGACCCTCTGAAGCTGCTGTAGTTTGAGTTTTGACCCTCTGAAGCTTCTGTAGTTTGAGTTTTGACCCTCTGAAGCTGATTTAGAGTTTTGACCCTTAAGTTAGTTGGGTTTGACCTTAAAGTTTAGTTTGAGTTTTGACTTTAAGTAGTAGTTAAGTTTTGACTTAAGCTGCGTAGTTTAAGTTTTGACCCTCTGAAGCTTCTGTAGTTTGAGTTTTGACCCTCTGAAGCTTCTGTAGTTTGAGTTTTGACCCTCTGAAGCTCACATCACAACATAATCATCATCATTCGCATTCACTTGGAGCCAGTCAAAATGACCAATATGATGTAGCACGTATGCCAGACCAGTGGGCAGGTAGGTGGGTTTTCTTGTTGCTACTTCTGCTACCTCCTGGTTCAGGTCATATTTTTCAGAGAGATGCTTTTTCATTAAACTGAAGGACTCCTTCCCTTATCAATTCTTGGGCCCTTTGTCTTCTCCAATACCAATATGCAATACCTTGAGTATTTTCTCACTTTTATTCTAATGAAACTTCAAATGAAGTCAAAACATTTCTCATCATTGGGTAAAAGACTAAAAAAAACAGGTTTTTGTCAAACCGGTTGGGTTTTCCCTGTGGTTTAACTCAAGAAAGTTGTCTTATGTCTCTTCTTTTCTCAGTTTATATCAAGGGCTTGGTCTGTTATTAATGTACTCAACTGTCTCGCTGTTTTAACTGGGTAAACAATAAATGTAGCTAAAACGAGATACACCCTAATTTGAAGTAATCCTCTGTTGCTCCAAGGGTAGTAATCAAATTCTGACTCAACATTTGAGGCCTGAATCAAAGATTACTGTACAATAATGACTAAAGGATAATAAAAAATAGAATTCACGAGTTGTCACCCCAACTAGATCCAAACTAGTTTAAAAGAAAACCTCTTCAAAACACTTCATAAACAAGTCCAAACAACTTGACCTGCTTGAAAACCTAACGCCAAAGTAAAACCTCCTATTACTTCTAAACTAGTTCCAAACAAAACCCCTTAAAACCTACTAAACTATAACTAAAACCACTTTGAACCAGTGCACTGTACATCAGCGAAGCAAGAGCAAGACTCAAACATAAAACAAAACAATTACTCTCCACAACACAACGATGCCTTTTCATTGAACTGTTCAAATCCTGTGTGAAGCTGACCTGAGGTGGTCCGAGTGCATGTGGCTGATGTAAATGAGGTCGGCTGCACACAGTCGATCCATGCAGTCAGCCGGAGGTTCGTGAAGGAGCCACCAGCCCCGAGCGAACGCAGGGCCCTTCAACCAGGGGTCGAACATGAAGCGCCGGCCGCCCAGCGTCAGCTCCATACAGGCGTGGGTCAGGTACGTCACCTGGACACAGATCGCTTTAAAAACTAACCCCTTCAGTCCATTTCATTTATATAGCACATTTTACAAACACAGAGTTTCCAAGGTGCTGCACAGAACAATATGAAATCTATAAATAATAATATTATAATACTAAAAAATGTAAACACTTTAAGCAATAATATGTATTGTAGGGCATGGGCATATATCTTTTTTTTATCTTTTTTTTTTTCTAAACCCAATAAACAAACAAAAAACAATAAATAAAAACACATTAATTAAAAAAAGAAAAAGAAAAAAAGAGCACCACCCAAGTCTCAACGTGGTTTTCTATTTTTTATTATTTTTATTTTTTTACACTACACACTGCACCTTTAATCTTTGAGGACATGTGCGATAAACTCCTCTGTGTGTGTAACAATGAGGCAGAGTGCCATTATATTTCTTACTTATACCATTGTCATGTTTTGATTCATGTGGTCAACTGTTGTAGTGGGAGTAGTTTTTTTTACAGAGCTGATGGATGTGTGTCTGAGGCGGGTACGTACTTGGACCTCTCCTGGTTCGAGCTCCAGAGACTCTCGAGGTTCAGCCAACCAGGGGTCTTCAGGACTCAACTCCACCAGCTGCAGCCCCCCGTTCTCCAGCATCTCCACCTCTGAGCGGGACACCAAGGGCAACATTACTTTCAGTGTGATGTTACATCCAGACTAATGTGCTTTATTTATAATGGTGTAAGAAATTTGGTCTTATTTACTGAAATGATAACTTATTAATGTGCTAACCCTCACTTATGGCCTAAATGTAAATTTGCTGGTCATTTCATTTTGGGAATTGGTCCAGTTTTTCAATAAATAAAAGCAGGAAAGGAGAGAAAATTCCAGGTAATTCTTTCCTAAATCTCCATTAAACCCAGACAAAAAAAAAACAAAACAGTTAGTTACAGTGCTTTGTGTGCATTCATAGTTATATCACTGAACAAAAAGATCATATAAAGTTTGAGTGAAAAAAAACATGTTATGATTATTTTAAGTTGAAACTGCTGATGTAATATGACACTGGGCCTCTGGGGGAGCTGAAGCCAACACTGTTTATGAGTAACTACTAAAACTCATCAGATAGCGTCTCTGTTGATTACCTTGGTCCCTTGCACTTACCCAGCTCGTCCTGCAGAAAGCTGTCAGGTGGGTTCACATACTGCATCGTGGCCACGTTTAATTTCCAGTTGTGCTTGGTGCATTTGACCGTCCTGTGAACAAACGGCCGATCAGATCTGATGAAACCACACGAGAATCTCAAACACACCCACACACTGACCCACCTTCCGTCCAAGTCCTCGATGTCTTTAATGAACAGACCTCCTTGATGCTTACACTGATTTTTGCACGCTTTAAAACCACTGCTGTTTTTGTAAATAATGTAGCATTTGGCGTCTTCAGGGTTTTTCTTGAAATTGACTCCATCCTTCAGTGAATCAAGAGACTGGGCGTCCAATGTCAGCACCACCTTGGCTCTTTGGGATGTCATTTCACAGTTTACCCTGCGGCACAGAGGTAACAAGAACCACTGTAGGACACTGTATGACATCTGCTCATTGTATATGAGCTCATGAAATAATAATAGGCCACATTTGAGCAACGCTGTATCCTTCACAAACAATTTAAACAATGTAACATGAAGACAGCTATTCAACAGTGTTTTTCACCTAAGTATGAAAGACTCAGAGGTTAATTCAAACACCACTGGTTTAGCTGCTCTCTCTCCAATTTCGTGGAAGTCTAGGCCAGTACATAGGCTATATATTCCAAGAACTCCAAGACATTGCCAGAACAATGTATCCAGTTTATTTATTTACTGTCCTTATTTCCAGATCCAACACACTGACTAAGAACAAGCTACGTACTGAAAGTGAACCAGTGAGTACTATCCACGAGGACTAAACTGGAGTTTATTACGCTCCGTGCTTGTGTTTACATGTGTCTGTTATGCATTCAACACTTTGCCTCCTTACCCAAAATGTCTTTATCAAAAAGAAGAAAAGGAGACACAGAGTCTAGAGTTTTCAAAGAAAAATGGACCACTGATAAAGCTCTATTTTAAAGAAACACTCTAAATAGATTAAAGCTTACATCATGCTCATCAAGTAGATGGTTGAATTCTTTTTATTACAAAAATAAAAAATAAAAATTAAAGCTATTCACAACATACTCACAATAACTCAAGTTTTACTTTAGAAATGCCCACTTTTACACATTAAAGCATTCTTTATATGAGGAAACAACTGCTAGCTCTCAGGAGTATTAATAGGTCTGTCACTGTGTGGTTAGATAAGCTGTGGACATTGTAGTCGACAAGTACAGACATAAATGGGTAATTGAGTGAAAAAAAATGTTACAGCAGGTGACAATAATTAGTAAATAAATAGTGATTGGAATTGAGCCTTTTTGTATCAGTAAAAGTATTCCCATTTATCTCTATTCAGTGATAAATAAGAATTAATCACAGAATTATGCCTTTTGCAAAACATATTTCACTTTGTATAATATATACATATATATATATATATATATATATATATATATATATATATATATATATATATATATATATATATATATATATATATATATATATATATATATATATATATATATATATATATACACATATAAAATATCTTTTTTTGATGTTTTTCTTTGTGCATTTAGTTTGTATGATTTCTGAGTTAACTTAGGATCAATGATGAGTTAAGCCTGAGCCATCCTCTGAATACGACTAAAGAAATAAATGATTACATACCTTTTGAAGTTTTGTGAAAATTTCTAAAAGATCCAGCTGCAACAACAGGATGTAGAATATGTTGGTCTCCTCTGTGGCTTAGCACAAACTCTACTGCACAGTGTGGTCTGACTAACCTCTGTGTGTGTGTCTTTGTGTAAGTTAATAAACGACACTGAGACAGAATCAGTTCGACGGGTGACACCGTGGGGCGTGTCGCTCCTCACCTGTTTTCTAGAAACATTTAAATCAAGTAAATGTTTTTTTTTAGAGCACTTTAGAGAAACACCGTGTAAAAGTTTATATAGTATATAGTTAAGGTAAAAACTTTTTTTTTTTTTGCAAGTACAATTTAAAGTGACATTTTTATTACTGTCTGTGTGTGCAATTGTCAAGAGAGGACAAACAAGCCTGACCAGCTGCCTTCACCAAACAATAACCTCCATAATTTATGACTTTATGACAAAAATGTACCATAAGTTTTGCCAGAATAAATAAAATGCAATTTAAAGGTCATTGGTAGTGACTGTGTTGTTGAATCTTGCCAAAACTTGAACCAAAGCTGCAAATAATTTGCTTAAATATAACATTTACAATTATTTAAAAGCAGGTCTCAGTTTAAACAGTGGGGTGTTTGATCCTTTGCTGTAGCTGGTTCAAGGCTTAGGAAAACTTTCCCACTTGAGCTGCGTGCCATCACTCAGTTTTCACTATGTTCACATCCAGGTAGAGAGATTTGAATTATTGCCTTAGTTGAATTACAACCAGAGTTTTGATATATTGTAAACATCTTACTCTGATGTGGTGCAGTCATTTCAATTTCTCTAAATCAGACTAACACACCAGGATAATGCGGTTCATTGTCGTATTACTGCTGCATGTTTACGGCTTACTCTGATTAAGGTCGGACACAGTAAACTAAGCATGCTCCAGAGTCGGACAAAGACACAGAGTAACACAGTAACAGAAAAAAAATAATAACAGCATAACACGAACAGCGATGTTTGTCCTGTTTATGTGTTATTTTGCCTCATGTCATGAAAAGTTTAGAAGAACAAGCTAGTCTATCGTAGCTCATGATATCAGGTTTGAAGCTCTTCTCTCTTTTTAACAAAGGCCTAATGCTGTTAAATACAAAGACCATGAATGTAACATTAGTCCGAGTGAAGGCTGGGGACAGAGTAGTTAGATTCTCTCTTGTTCATGTAAACTCAGACTGAGGGAGAAGTCCCACAGACGGGGTTTGAGCATAGACTAAGCTCTGCAAGACAACGTACTGACTGCTTCTGTTTGAAGCTAAGATGAACTGTCCTGAAAAGGGCTTTTGACACTTACAAGGAATGTGACACTTTCTTTACTGTGGCACGCCCTGGACATATACTTAATCACTGACAGACAGCCATTCACATTCACACCTATGGAGCATGCAAAGTCTCACCCAGATGCCTGTGTTTCGACAGTGGGAGGAAGCCAGGTATGGAAAATTTTCACAGCAAAAAACCCCATCCATCATTTTTCCGAGAGTCATGCTGACGTATTTGCATAACCACAGTGCAAATCCTCAGACCAACATTTACATAGTACCCAAGTCATGGGTGTCATTCATAAAGCATCCTATGATGAAATTTCTTCTTAGGTCCAATTTACGATGATTTTCCATAACCGTTTCTTGAAGTAGTAAAACCAAACTAAACAAATGATAGATATGAGCTTTTATACAGCGACCGTTTTTTGGCAGCATCTGGTGGCATCACGGAAGGGAGTTTGTTATTTTTTGGCCAAATGTGGATAAATACAGATGTTTTTTAAAGCAATAACGCACTTCTGATTTTTCACATAAATTTGTCTGATGCATAGGACAACGTTTTATGTAATGCCCAATGTGATGTTTTAATCCTCCAATCCTCCTACTTACAAAAGACTTTAACTCTACTTTTAAGCAAATTCAAACAAATTAGGGCTGTGGTGAAAACAAGCTCCTTCAATCTAAGACTTCTAAGCAAAGTTAAGGATTATCTACTTACGGGGAGCAAAATCCTGCAGCCCACCTCTGATCAGGAGTAAACACCAGGAGCACTTATACTGTCCTTACACTGGCTCCCAGTTGGTTTTTGGGTGTTTGAACTCAATGGCTAAACTTTATTGTTGCTGCGGCCTTAAATTGATGAAGACGTGTGCAGGACCAATATAACTGTTTTTTGTGAGGGAGGAGTTTAGTTTGCAATAACTTTCACATATAAACGTATAAATGTTCGAAATAAGAAACTTAAGTGCGTATAAATCCATATATCTTTGTATTAAACAAAAACAATAAAAGTGTTGTCTTCCCATCGTGTTATTGGACTGAGGTTTACTGTGTGACTTCAACACAATGAAACAGGAAACAATGTATGGCTGGTCAAGTTCACATAGAATTTAGGGAAAAAATGTATGTGAACTGGCCTGGTCTGAAGCCCTGCCAGCACCAACAACATGCTGCTAGATTTGAGTTGGTTCTCAGACTCACTCACTTCATTCACTCAAAACACTTTCAAGCTCAAAGTCTTTTAGCATAACTTGAAATACATAATATTTAATACATTAACAAGATGTCATGTTTTAATAATGTTTTCTTTTTTCATGCAACAATTGAGCCAAAGCAAACGAGAAAAAAGTTTACAGGGCACACAAGAGTATTTACTGACATCTAGTGGTGATGGTGCACATTACAACACATTGAACAGCGTCCTCTTGCACGAGACGCCACTGGAAGAGGTGATTTTTACAAAAAAAAATAAAAAATATGAGAATGTCACTGCTCCTTGTTGATCTTGAACCTTTTTTTTAAGGTTCAATACTTTCAATCTGAGTAGATGAGGGAAGAGGAACCAGTTTTATACTTTCTAAGAAAACTAGATATAAAGTAGAGATGTGTCCTATTCCTTTTAAGAGATTTTTCAAATTCCCTGCAGTGTTACAAGTTCAAACACACAGCACTGTGAGCAACTATGGTAGCCCTGCAGGAACATACTGTTGCCTGTGGGCAAAGCCAGTGCAAATGGCATGTGTAAAAGGTTTTATTCTTGTTTGGGCTGTGCTTCATTCATCTACCTGGAGCTTATCCTGCTTAAGATGTAGGTTTCATTCTAGAAAATATTTGTACTAAAACAGGCCCAGTCTACTGTTTTAGCATTGCTTATTGTCTGTTTATGTGGTCCCGTTCATTATAAATCTGTGACTATTTACTGTAAAACGCCAAAATTGATATCATAATTAATGAGCAAATATTCTGGACAACACTCTTTTTTAAGCCCTGGTTTTAGCTCTGATTACTGATTGTCCTTTAATTGCTTGGTATTGTTTTATTGATTAACAAATAAATAAACTGTTATTCAGCACAAATGCAAATGCACACTTTCTGTCATCTCTTTCCTGTGCTCTCTCTGAAACTGATGCTCCCAGCAGGAAGCAATGGTAAAGAATAGGCTCACCACGAGGACAGCAGGTCAAGCTGGATTGGTACTGGCGGGTTCTGGTGATAGTGAGGTCCGGGGTGGATGACTGCTTAAGTCATCCAGAGTCTCTGCAGTTTATCTATGTGTTCCAATACCTCGCAGCTCTAAGGCAGTATACCAATTCTCTTACACTCACAATTGAGTTTCCTCAATTGATGCCCATATACAGACTATTAAGAAGATTTACAGCCGTGGCCCTAGCCAACCTCAGTAAACACTGAAAAGTAATACCACAAAATAAATGTTTATATATAATTCAAATAGGCTTCTGTTGTTTAATGTGAATATATTTCAACTTTAGCTTTCAACTTCTCCTGCAGGATCCAGGGTTCCTACACCTTTTCTAAGTTCATATTCCAGCACTTTTCAAGCAGTTTCAAGGTGTGTTTTCATGTTTTTCAAGCACCTTACAACTGCGGTGAATTAAATTACGTTGACATACATATACCGTTTGTAGTTTTTCCTCATTTGAATCCATTGTGGCATAAAAAAAACTTAAATTGTTTAAATTGTTGACAAGACAATGGAATCACAATATTATACAAATAATATATATACTTTTGATTTTGAAACGTGTGCTACTCTTACTCTGAAAACCCTGTCCCGGAAATCCTGTTTGTGCTACTTTTACTCTGAAAACCCTGCCCCGGAAATCCTGCCTGTGCTGTTGTGGTGAAGCAGCTGTTGGAGCAAAATGACACACAGCTCATCCTGGTTTCACTGAGTGCATTAAAACCACAGTAAAAGCGGTACTTGTCTCGGGTTTTTCTCGCTGTTTAAGGTGTGTTTGTTGCTGTGTCACGGACCATGGTCTTGTCCACTTCTCAACAAGTCGCTCTGGCTTTCACGGCCGTGCTCTTCACGTTTGTC
Organism: Rhyacichthys aspro; assembly: GCA_036850595.1. Lineage (NCBI taxonomy): Eukaryota > Metazoa > Chordata > Actinopteri > Gobiiformes > Rhyacichthyidae > Rhyacichthys > Rhyacichthys aspro. The sequence continues at coordinate 26,105,166 of CM072159.1, read as the reverse complement.
GTCCTCCCGAGGCTCTTCGGAGGCAGCGGCGCTGGGGCCAAAGATGCTCGGTTTGACCCTCGCTACACCCGGAAAGGTACCGACTTTTGCCTGACGCTTTCAGATAAAGTCGATTTTGCCAGAGTTTGGACTGTTTTGGTCATAATTCAGTTAGGTTTTTCAGCACACCCTGTTCAGATCTAGTACAGTAATGTTTACAATAGCTTCATTGGTTAAAACCACTGCAGAAACAATAAATGTCCATTAGCTGTGGGCTATTATGGCTTATCATTAGACCTGCAGCAAGACGACTGCATGCTTTGCTTTTTAGCTCATTTCTATTCCCTTGTTGGTTCAGTTAATGTCTGATAGATTTAGCCAAACCATGTGCATATATGTGTATTTGTTTTGTTGAGGCTAAATGAAGAGTTGACTTAACAAAGGTATCTATTGTTGTCAATCATCTTTGGTCACACCTTTGTCACTTAAATGTTGTAATAAGGCTGTAATGAATCACACATAAATTGTTACTGTTATGTCATTATCCACCAAAGTGAAAAAAATACAAAGTGAGATCATGTTATTTTACACACTCAACATGATTTAATTTGGCCAACCTTGTGGTCCTCATGAACAAGAAAAAAAAAATAAATTTTCATGTTGAAAATGCACATAAATACCTGCTCAAGTTTATAAATGAACACAAATGGATGTCACCATATTTCCAAACCTCAAAACTAGGGCACTTATGTTTTTATCTATATATAAATATTTATTACAAACCCACAGACGGTCTTTTAATAGTTAAAAAAGACATTATAACCATTCATCATGTGCTTTACATTTAAAACTGTATTGGTGTGTTTGCATTATAGACACACTGCAATGTAATTGAATGCAATGTAGCTGCAATATATTGATTTTGTTATTGGTTCAATAGTGACACAGATAGGGACACATGTTAATACTGTTTACATCATATGCATCATCAACTCTTTTCCTAAACACTGTTCATAATATGGACTTACTTATAAAATGGATCTGTGAAGAGTTATGTCAATATTACAACTTTATGAGATGAAAGCTCATAAACAGAAGTGGGTCTGGAATCCCTTCCACTTACAGCTATTTACACTCCGTAAAATAATATTTGTCCCTTGTGGCATCTTTCAGTTGCTTTGTTAAGGTCCATTAACTTTACTTAGAGAAAATTACTGGTATTTCATTCAGACATTTTCTGGCCTTTTCTTTAGCAATGTGTGTGACCAGTAAAAATGCAAACTCACACATGTCAAACTCAAGGCACGGGGGCCAAATGCAGCCCTTTGCAATGTTTTGTATGGCCCTTCATTTGGTAGGTACTATCTTTGGGACTTGACAAAAGGCACTGAACTGTTCTAAAGATATGTAATAGGGAACAATAGGTTTTAGTTGCATTTGAACAGGTCTTAGTTGGATTTGAACAGGTTTAGTTGGATTTGAACAGGTTGTAGTTGGATTAGAACAGATTTTATTTGAATTTGAACAGGTTTTTGTTGGATTTTAACATGTTTTAGTTGAATTTTAACCTGTTTCAGTTGGATTTGAACAGGTTTTAGTGGGATTTGAGCCAGTTTTTGTTGGATTTGTCACAGTGTCTGGCCCCTGAGGTGATTCATATTTACAATTGTGGCCCCTCACCGCTTTGAGTTTGACACCACTGTGCAAACTACCCGAGAGCCAGTATTTCTGTATTCATTGTAATTAATTTCCAAACCTTTTGTCTTCTAATATTTTCTACTATTCAATCTTTCATCCCATTCTATTGTTTATTTGTGCTGTTGCTGACTCCTGTTGTTGCTCTGGTCTCTCCTCAGGTCCCGGTCCGGGCGCGGTCCGAGGGCAGGCCGTCCACATGAACAGCCCCGGCTCACAGTCGGCTGAAAACATGCAGAACATGAAGAAGCTGATGGAGCAGGAGCTGAAGAGTGACAAATACAAGACCAACAACAACAAGGGCTACGTGTTCACTCTAATGCCCCTCTACGCCATCGGAGTGGGAGTGTTTGCAGCCTACAAGTTTTTAAAAGTAAGTCGACCATAATACACGTGGAGTGATGTGTCAGCCAATCAGAAGAGAGTATACAGCCCAACCCTGGTAAAACATAACGTATTTTAAACATAAGTTCCTTTGCTGCCCAGTCAGTCTTGTGACGCACATCCTATTATATCATTCATAACAGCAGTAATAATAACAGTAGACTATTGTAGTTGAGCAAGATACAATCAGGTACATGCAGTATCTTTAATGTTTAAAAAAGTTAAAAATGCTAAATACGTATACCGTATTTTCCGGACTATAAGCTGCTACTTTTTTCCCACACTTTGAACCATGCGGCTTACACAGAGATGCGGCTTTTCTATGAATTTTTCTTCAGCCCTCAGGGGGGCGCTCTAGCAGGAAGTGCAAAAACGAGACAAACGAGGCAGCGGTAGTCAGTACAAACAAGAAAGCACCAGTTTTTATTCTTAGCACATGCAACCCAAGACGCACAACAGCAAAATACGGTAATATTTTTACACCCTCACCCCCTCATAATGGAAAACAAATGAAGTGACAGTGGTTTGGTGTTCAGTAGTTTCAAAGCTCAGGAGGAAGATGAATAGTGATTGTGGTTTCAGTGCACGGGAGAATGAAGCGACTTTAATAGTTGCGCAGTTGCGCTTTAACAGTGCGCAGGAAGAAAAAGTGACAGTGGTTTGGTGTTCAGTGGTTTCAGTACGCAGGAGGAAGAAAAATAAAGCAACTTGGTTTTAGTGCACAGGAGGAAGATGAATAAAACCATCAACTTTTACTGCCGTGTTACAGGCACTGTTCGGAAACATGAATATGAATAAACACTTATGGTACAAAATCTTTCTATGTAAATATCTTATTTCTCAGCCTGGATATCAGTGGCTTATAGTCCGGTGCAGCTTATATGTGACAAAATATATATTTCTTTTAAATTTTAGTGGGTGCGGCTTATATTTAGGTGCGCTCTATAGTCTGGAAAATACGGTACTTATAAATATAAATATAAAAATATAAATGTCTTGTCACTTGTTCTAAAGCTGTGTTATGAATCACAAATGTAAAGTTAGTGTAATTTAAGCATACACTATTTACATTCTGCAAAGCTTATTTGAATTTGATATAGGGCTGGGTGATAAATCAAATTAAACTAATTAATTTGAGTTTTTAATTTGGGCGATGTCAAAAATATCATATCGCTAAATAAAATTTCTTTTAACCCTGCTTAAAATGTTATGTTTTGGCTAATGCTGCTGCTATCACCAGAGCAGCTTGAATAATGTCCATAAAGACTCTGCAGGCGCTAAAACGCTAATAATCCCCAGAGAAAGGAGTCATATTACCTTTTGTGATGCACTGGTTTAGTGAAGAGGCAAGAAATGGATAAAGAGGAAGTGCAGTGCAGTGTGGGTTACTTTGATAATTTATATAAATTAGCCACGTGATTAGAGTGCTTTTTGTGCCTTTTAACAAGACTTTGTGTGACGTGAAAATGATATTAGACTTCATCAATGGAGACAAAAACTAAAAGTATCCAGCCTAAACTGCTTTGTTTTAAATCAAGACTAAAGCACACTGCTGCTGTTGTGTTATTGTTGTGTATTGGCAATGAGCAGAAAAAAAAAAATTAATACATACATTTTAATAGGTCAGTATTTAGTTTAGTTTGTAACGGTAGGTCAGTGGGAGAACAACAAATACATTAAAATGATAAATCTTCATACTTGTTGTATTACACAATTATGTCAAAATGATTGGACATTCAGGTGGTACCTCAGTCTTGCCAGTCAGTGAAGTGAAAATAGTCTAATGTCATTAAAAACCCGTGAAACACAGCTCTGTATATGTGAGCTGAAAGGTTTTGTTGGCAGGTGCTTCATGTACAGGCTGTCGAGTCAGAGAGATTTATTTTGGCTGACAGCTCTATTTTTATGGCCAACTCAAAAAACTCTCCATCATTCCTGTGATTATAAAACTGATGAGTCCAGTGTATTTTCAAGGTATGTTTTCTTTTAGTGGAAGCTGTTGCTGCCATTTTTAAAACGATTTCCAGAAGCAATAGACTACACTGTAACAGTAAATGTGCTTTATGTTTTTTTAGTTGTCCATTCATCAATATTAATTCCCTCTGTTTTATTTACCCTTTTAGATAAAGTCTGCAGACGACCAGGCGCAGAAGGAAAAAATCGCAAAAGGAGCAAAGAAATCAGTCGAGGCAGGTGTGTAGCATGTGGTGTTTGCTCATGTGTCAACTTTACTCAAACATAAAACGGACTGATTACCTTTGGAATATGATATATGTTTGTTAATGTTCCCTGTTTGTGCAGAGAACCAGCTGAACGAGCTCGAACAGAGACTGGCTCAGACCGAACGGATGCTCAACTCTATCCTCACACAACTGGACCCTCTTACAAACTGGTCTGTGTGCTATAGCTTTACACTACGCTTACGCTTACACTTATAATTCACCATAATCTGCTTGATTTAGCTATTTGATGTTTTTCTTTTGCCCTGAAGTGTAAAGATCTTGTATGCCCTCTTTGACTAAAATCTCTGCACACATCAACCAGTCCACTGTAAATGACTTTGCGCACTAACTGCTCTCTGTCACCGCAGCTGACACTTTATTTGGACTCACTCTGCAAATAGTTCACTAATGCAACCCTGAACTGCTCTAAAACATTAATGAAAGTGTCTTAACTCTTCACCATAAAGAGTCAATTAATGTGGTTACAGCAGTCAGCATTACCTGTCTCTCTCACAGCCCTATTCTGACACCACTGCACGGGATAAGTAGTGTTTTTGGCTTTTATGCATTTTTACTAATAGATAAGGCCAAATTGGAAACGGCAAATAAAAAGAAAAAGACTCACTTCACACAGCAAACACAAGTGAGGCATGCGTTGTGTTGCAGTGCAAGATTTAAATACAGTGTATTAAAAAAAGCACCTATATGAGATTATAAGGGCGACAGACAAATGCCGAGGATGACTGTAGTAGGAAATTGTTGTGAATTAAGAGAGTGACATTTAGGACTCTTAGTTATATACTACAGCTGAAACTAAACTTCATTTAGCTTTTATTTTCATTCACACAAAAGCATTGGGGACACTGCACATTCTAATCCAAATCAAAACATGAACAAAAAAAAATCATCAAATGTATGACTACAGAGAGTGAAGAAAAAGGGAACATTAGGCTGTTCAAAAAAATAACAGTGTCTGCATTTTTCTTTACAAACGCAAACATTTCCTGTATAAACTGAGAAGTGCTTTAGATTTTGCTTTCCTGTGAATCACTGCACTGATATTCTTGGTGTAACCACTGCTTTGGAGAAGCTGACACATCTATGTATCATGGAATCAACCAGAAAATGCTATTTTTTGAACAGCCTAATATTTCCTTTTTCGTCACTTTCTGTAAAGAAATAACACATTTGATAATTTTTTGTTCATGTTCATTTGGTATGGAATCCGCAGTGTTCCCAATGCTTTTGCATGAATGAAAATAAAAGCTATTACAAGGATTTTGATTTTGAGATTTTTGGTTGCTTCACTTTTTAAAAAGACGATCAATTTCTGTGTGTAGTCATCACTTATTTTGGGAGGCATGGGAACACCAAACCAAATAAACCTAAAACCTTGTCCCTTTATGGGTTACCCTCAGCGGAACAGAAACCTTTGTACTGGCAGTGGGCAGTGGTCTTCCTCACTCAGGCAGTTTATTGTTGTTTTTTTTTCTCCTTTGTTTTTTATGTGCAGTGTGAAGTCAGTGGCCCAGGAGCAGAAGAATGAGATCATGAATCAACTGCAGACCATTCGATATCTAATGAAGAAGAGAGGAATGGACTGTCCGCCTCTTAATCAAGGTAACATTATTTACCGAGTCCTTCTGATGGAACATACTGTACATACGTGTAGCACCAGGCACTGGAAAGACTGAATAAACCTTAGAAAAGCTGTGTAAACACTGGAGGCGAGGTTAGCAGGTGTTTAATGACATGCTGTTTGAGAACAAAACCACTATTTGATATTCAACTAAAGCAGCCTCCACATCACCGTGACATGTTCTTCACAAGCTTCACACCACATTTGCTTACAACCAAAACATTTCAGTGTCCGGTGAACGAAAGCTGTGACATGGTGTATAATCTTGTATTGTGAACCACAGGCATTAAAATCACATGCAAAAAAACAAAAATGAAAATGAAAACCCAAATTAAATAAACAGTGAACCTGGTTTAAAATGTGTATTCTTGAACCAGCAGGTAATGACTTTTTTATTTGTATATTTTTATTTGCTTATGACATTGTACATGGTGTTGGGCACAAACTTAACAATACAAAGGAAAAAGACAAAGTACAAAGGCAGAGCAGTCAGTCACCTAAACAAAGGAAGGACTTGTTTCCAAAAGGCTCCCAGTTTATACAGCTCCCACTTTTCTCTTTTCTCAGACAGCACACAGTTCAAATATAACATTGCCAATTATGTTTACACACAAAAATAAAATTAAATAAATCCCCATTAAGAAGATTACAGACGCCAATACTACTACGTAAACCTTTATATCTACACCTTCTAAGGTAATGTACATAAAGAGAAGAAGAAGAATGAGACATGCTTCATCTTATGTATTCCCTATTCCTTGTTTTCCTTTTACATTTGGTCACATCTGAGCCAGGATTAAATGTTTGTAGTAGTGTTTCCCACATCTATCCATACCATTTTTGTGATTGAATTTTTAAAATATATCCCTTTAACTCCTCACTGCTCTTCTCATAAAGCAATAGCAAACCCTACACAAGTCTGTCATTGGTTGGGGACTAAACCTGGACTTGTCTTGGCTTGACACACCCAAGTCTTCAACATGACTTGATTTTGATTAGTGTACGCTTCGTGACAACAAAATTGGCTATTTTAGATCATATTAATGAGGAAAGAGCATCAACTGTTCACAGTAATTGTCAAAGTTTCATTTTTTTCCTCAAAATTGTTAAAAATGTAACATGAATTTTACTGCATTTGTTGTCTTTCCCAGATGGCTCCTGTGAGCGTAACCTTGACGACCTGATTCAATCCCTCGGGGTCAAAGAGACTCAGGCAGCAGACACTTTGGAAACTGACCGTCCGACGTCTGAGGAAACACCACCAGAAGATTCAGATCTCTGCGAAAAACGTCCTGAGACCGAGGGAGAAGCTTTAGTGGAGCAAGAAGAAGTACAAGAGCTGACTGCAGAGGAGTCAGGACCAGAGGAAGAGGAGGAGGAGGATGAAGACTGTGAGCTCATGCCTTCACTGGAGGAGAACTGTGACACTAACATTGAGGAGATTGGAGCGGAGTCTGTGTCTGGTCTGAGGCGACGCAACAGACCTGAATGAACTGCACTGTACAGAAATCTGAATATTTATTATCAAATTCTATATTATTTACCAAAACACTACTCATTTCACTGAGGGTTCAAGCTTTGACTGAAGAAGTAGGCTTTGTTTGTTACATTAAAGGAGAAGAAAGTGATGTACTTGTGATAAAACAAGAGCTGAACAGTTGTATAGTCAATGTCTGTCTTTATTTTACTCTGTTTTAGGCATTTAGAGTGATACATGCTCTTGTGTCAGATAATGTTTGTTCTAAAGTTAAAGAATTTATGATAATGTGTTGAACTGCAAAAAAAAAAAGTTAACCACAATAACTCACCTTTAAAACAGACTAAAATGTTGATAAAGCAGAGATGTGCCCACAACAACAGGAAACTAAAGCTAAATGGCAGAAAATCTTACTGAATATATTACAGCAGGGGTCACCAACCCTTTTGAAACTGAGAGCCTCTTCAAGGGTAGTGAGTAATACAAAGGGCCACCATTTTGATATGCACTTCTTAAATAACAAAGTGATATGGTTTACCTTGAATTATATATTATTGTTAATAATGATTAATTATATGAATCTGTGTGAAGACACTGTCTGATCATGTTAATGATTCCTCACAATAATTATTAACAATGAGGAGCTCATTGGTGACTACTGCTATCTTTAGAACTTCCTCCGTGTTGGTGACCCCTGTATTAGAGTATATTAGAGTTGCCACTAGACTAGATTCAGGTATGGTGTGGGTCGGGTCAGCTCTGGCTCGTTTCCACCAAAAGGCGTCTGAAGTGTATGGTCCACGTTGGAAAAGGTGGAGCTAAAAACTGCAGTCAGCTGATTGGACAATAGATAATCCTCACTCAAGCAACACGAGAAGCAAAAGTTAAAACATAAAACAGAAAGATTTTTCAAATAAATTCCACCTGTTCTTTGTGATAAACTTCCTATTCAAAGACAAAACCAAAAATGAATCTTTAAGGCAAAATTACTTTTACAGGTGTTGCCCTGGTGTTACTCTACTTATTTGGTCCCAACAGCAAATGATTTGAGAAAGTACTTGAAATTAATTTAACTTTTGTCTGAGTATTTATATATCATTTACATCATGTAATTTTGTGAACAGTTTTATTTATTTGCAAGCCCAGCTGTTTTTCTTTTGTAGATTCTGTTTTATTACTCTCTTATTCTGCACTACATTTTCAACCAGGTTATTATTCATCCTGTGTTTTTTGCATGCTGTGTCATTTTCAAAAAGACATATAATGACAAACCACAAGGCATTATTTTCTTCTGCCTCACTTTGAAACCTACTTCCACTGTTTTCTCTGCTGCCATCTTTAGGCCGCAGTCAGAATTGCAAAAACCACTACGGTGCATAGTTCTTGTAAAATATGTGACTTTTATTATCAACTGAGTTCATATTAACAGTTATTTATATTTTGATTTATTTAGATGATTATGTGAATACAGACTTGTGGCATGATATTATTACATCATACAAGTGCATGCTTTTACTACTTTCCCTGTTTTGCATGTTTTTATACTATTATTCAATATTTGTTAATGACAATCATTCACGCCTGGAATTCGTTTCTAACTCACTGTTTTGCCTTGTGTATATATATATATATGTATATATATATATATATATATATATATATATATATATATATTACTGAATCAGTGTGACCTCCAGTGGACAAATTAGCACTTACTTTTATTTTAACATTGCAGTGAATGTCTTCCATTTAATTTTTTTCACACTTTCCAAACTCACAAACTCATCCCTTGGGCCGGACTGTACCCTCTGGTAGGCCAGTTTTGGCCCATGGGTCGTATGTTTGACACCCCTGGTAGAGTGTCTGGAAACAGCTTTAGTAGAGAGTTCCCACGTTCAGAAGTTTGTAAGTATTCAGTTTTTATGTCACCTTTGTACAAATGCCTTTCTTTTTACCCTTTGAGGGGCTTCATTTTTATTTGATTGCAACTTGATGCAACTTACACTGCACAGTAGGTTTTGGCATTAGAGTTTTGTTTTCCTTTCACTGAGTCATTCTGAGGCACATGTTACATCTAGCCTTATGCCTTAAACTTAATGAGCCTCATGTATCATTGGTTTTTCTTGTTAATCTCTAATGTATGTGATGTAAAAAAAAAACAGAAGCAGAGTGATACTGACCTGAGTTTGAAATAAAACCCAATAAACTCAGTATTTGTCTCAAATTTAACAAACATCACTTTTTGATTTGAACAGAAAAACTTGCAACACGATAGATCTCTAAAAATGGGGGGAACAGCTGTAACAGGTTGACATTTGTAACTACTTTTTGAGAAATGTTTACCATATTTTCACACGGTACCAAAATTTGTGTACAGACTGAGTTGATGTTTTTTGTGATTAACAATGTATTTGATAAAAGGAAAAAAAAAAAAACAGGAAAAATGTGACCGAATAAAATACACACAGCTCAGAATAAAAATCAGCAGTCACATATTTTACAGTTTTGCTCAATTCTAGCTCAAATCTCTGAACATTCAGTGTGGTTAAAAAAAAAATCAGTGAAATCATCAAAGTTTTCACAAAATATACCTATTATTGCATCGTTTGATTTCAGTTCAACTCAATTAATACATTTTTCAGAAAACATTTTAAAAATGATAGAAGACAAACATCACATGTGCTGCTGTATTGTGTGAACATTTCTCTTGGATGTCTGTGAATATGAAACAAAATGCCTTTTGTGGCCTCATGTAAAGCGTTATACAGATTTTTTTTCCTTTTGTGATTTTTGGAATCACTTTAACCATAATTTGTGATTCAAACAATGAAAATGTGCCTTTACATTTTTCCCATTGAGACTCAAACAGTGACGAAACTTTACATTTTCGTGACTCTGACAAACGCACTGACAACTGGCTTTTGATTTAAACTCAATATTCTGGGTGAATGACAACCTTTTTAGATGATAAAGAGTTTTTTACTGTTGTGAAGAATTAAGTAATTGAGAATGTTTGTATTGTCCAAGTGCCACGAGTCTCCTGCAGATGGCGACATAAGAACACATTTACAGCTAAAGCTATGGCCTCATCTCAGGCACAGAGGATCACAGACTTCATTGCCAACAGTCTTATCAACTTGATCAACTTCTCAATTAATTAGGACTTTATAAACAATTATTTTCCAGATTAAAATTTGAAACTCTTCTGATGTTGTACTTTTTCAAATTAAACTCTATAATATGACACTCCCTTCTGAGTTATTTCGATAAATGCACTATTTTGAGAACTTCCTCCCAGCCTCTAATCACTGCCTCTAATTAGAAATACAGCTCTTATTAATGCTTCCTCTCCTTCAGCGGAGGAAGAAGACCTGGGATTCATCACAAATTAGCTCGGCTCTGTCAATTAGAGAAGCAACATTTAATCAGCTTCATTTTCTTCCACCGGGATTTCGGCCTAATTCCACACAAAGGCCTGTGGTTATTGGGATTAAGTGTTTTTACAGTGAGCTGTGGAGGTGAATGGAGCAGGACAAGGGCTGAGCCAAAACCGGTTCACTCCAGTAAAAGCTAATCTGGACTCTCAGTGAGTTGAGTGTCAAAGCTACAGTAAGTACTGCTCTAAAGTGATAATGCATCTGAACATGTTAAATGTCTCTGATGTATAATTATGGAGCTGTAGTCATCAGTTGTGTGTTTGCTCCATGACACTGGCACAAACAGCACCAGTGTAGACCTCAAATGTTGCACTTACAGTAATTCCAAAGTGAGATTAATGCCATAAAAAAAAAATCAAAGACTCAGACAAGAACATTTGTTTATTAAATAGGAGCATTCCAGTAAACCAGTGTTACCTGGTCTGATGTGGTCTCTGCGGTGGAGAATCCCATTGCTCCAGTTGGTTTGGTTAGCCTCTATCCAACTACAATGTCCCAGTATACAAAGGCATTAGCCTCTTTAGCTTGTTTTATTTTACTAAGAGCTGTTTTAATTGTTCTCACTGTAAAAACTGCAGATCACTGTGACTGAGTATAGGTTACGGTAAATGTTGTGAAAAAAGGGTATAAAATTGTAATTATAGAGCCATCTCTTTTTGCACACCTTGGCCATATCTTCATGGTAAATGAGAACTGGTTCTTAACTAATGGAAATAAACAGTGTATTTACAGAGGGTCATTAGTGAGGTTTGGGATGGGGTTTTGATGTGTGAGGATAATTTTAATTTAACAAAAATCTTTCACACAATTATATTTTGAAGCACTTGATAACCATAGATAGATTTTTGGTGTTGGTCTCCACCTACAAGTAGGATGTAGTTATTTACATTTAGGAGGCAGGGTGAGAGAGAGGGGAGTGACCCTGGGCGAATACCCCAACCAAGTTTGTCCTGCTGCCCTCTTGTCGGCACTTCTGTCCTTCTCTGTTCTAGAAAATAGATCCAAGCTTATTACACAAGCAATTAAATACCTGAATACTAATGCTATCCTCTGTATGTATTCTTTCTTGTTCTTATGATATCTGTGTGTGTCTTTTTCTTCCTTCCTTCCTTCCATCCAGAATCGAACCACATTCTTCCATATGATTGGTATGTGCTTTAAAAACTACAAGTATTGATTTATTGTATGTGGTCAATAATAAAGACAAACAAAATCTATATATAATAGAAATGGGCATCACTCTCATTTTATGAAGTTTGATGAATATATAAAAATACAATCCAGTTGTTTTGATTCATATTGAATGGCTATACCAAAATTGAAATATATACAAGGTAGTATCTATCAAAAGAGGTCAAACTATCCAATAAAGGCATTCAACCTCATGGTTCTGCTCCCATTAGTGTGGTCCAAAAGATGGAACAATGCAGTCTGCTGATTGGACGATGGATAATCCTTGGAAAAACAGGAAAGAAAAGCGTCAATGTTTTAAAGCAAGCATTTATAGTATTTAGTATTTACAGTTTGAGCTACTGTTAGCAATGAAAACATTGCATTAAACTGGAGAAGAACTTTTGGTATTAAATAGTGCGGAAACTGTAGCAGCTCTCTGAATATAAATATGAAAAAGCTGGGAGTTGCTGTTTATTGCAGCAGAATATGTTTATAACTCCAGACTCTCCCTACATAAGAATTTGTACTTTTGTATAATTATTGGCAAGGCTTCTAACTATTTAAAGTGGAAATCCAGACAAAAATGTGCCGCACTGACCCGACCTGCACATGTTCAATGAAAACAGGCCTTTAAAGTTCTGCTGTATTTTACAAACATCAACAAATTCAGGTTTGGTCATAGCCACGAAACAGAAAATCAGTTATAATTCGTATCCATTACAATGTACACAATTTATTTATATTGACTTCTATTCCCCCATTGCTCCTTAAATAACCTGTAACATGAGCTGTGTGTTCTTTACCTCCACTCACAGAGCAGTATAAGTACGATCCTTTAATGGGCCTGTTCTAATGTTTCTGACTGATGCTGAAGAGAGACGGACCGAGGCTGCGCCTGGCCCCGGCCCTCGGGGACCGCTCCTGAAGCTGTACTTGGAGAAAAATGGACCGCCCGAGGACCTTGCTTTTCTAAATAGACTTTTTACCCTCCTCTTCCCGATAAAGATCAGCAATCTGGCCACTGTGCTATTTTTAGAGAGATATTACACGAGGCAGCGAAGGGAAACAGAGTCGGAGCTTTCAGAGCTTTCAGTCACTGCAAGGATAGTGTGGACCCTTTGCAGCCCCCTGCATTTTATTTGCAGTGATTATTGCATCACACATCACTGACAGTAAAGACATTCAACCCCCCATACATACCAGATACACCAGTTGCATGATGTCAGTTCAAAATAGACATAAATGATTAATATTGTTGAAGTACTGTATCATTTATGAGAGCCACAATCGCCGATTTATTGCATTTGCTCATGGCTGCGGCTTAAACTATGTTTCCCAAGATGCTTTGCACAAAACATCCCCCCATATTTGACCAAACAAAAAAGAAACAGACAGGACATAGTGAAATGATAATTATACTTCAACTCTGAGACTTCAAACTCATGTTTTTGATTTCAAACACTTGGTAAAACAGTTTTATACGGCAACAATTCTTATTCATTCATGTTTTATTATATGTTTTACTTTTAAGTCTTGAGTCTTTATGGCCTCATAACATTTTCCTTTCAAAGGACACAGGCAAAACACATTTTCTGTTTACACTGGTTCTGCTGAAAAAAAATGCATAGAACTCCTCTATATGCACAATAGAAAGGATCTTCATCAGGCTTTTTATTGAGAAAAACTGAGGCGAGAGTAAAATGGTAAAAACCGGCTAAGGGCTCCTAGTAGACCTCACTGTGTGCTCATATTGTGTCAAGTTCAAGGTAAATGTGAAACCACACAAAACAGAAAAGTAAAAGTCATATTTCAGTCAAAATTTTGTGGTGGGTCTCAGTAAACTTCCACCTGAACTCTGGTCCGATTTGACTGAGCTGTGAACAGAAGCCAAAGACGTCTAAACATGACAGGATTTTGTATTTTGTAACAAAGACATTGTCACAAAATGCTTCGGGAGTTGGATTTCCAGGGATCATTATCAAAGGACAGAAAACTGCCTCTGGTCACAAATGGATAGACTTACAACCAATCAGAGAAACAAAGCACTGCATTAAGCCTGCTTCTCCAAACTAAACACTGAACCAGGTCATACGTGGACCAGTTTACTCACAGGTTACTCTGCGTCTGCTTTAATGAATCCGTCTGACACTGGAGATAATGATGCATGTAATTACCTCCGCTGCTGCTGCTGCTGCTGCTGCTGCTGCTGTCGGCTCTGATTGAGCTGTGCTGCGATCCCTAAAGATGTCACTCTTCCTCTGTTGCTCTGCTGTAGCTCCGTCAATGGCACCCAGCTGCTCCACTCTGCTCCAACATCACCTTCTCACAGATCACCTGGATTTGAGGCAAAGCAGATTTTAAATTGAGTGTAAATATTTCAATTGATAAAATAAAGATGGAAATATTGTAATAGTGCAAGGTTCCATAGTTACCCTTTCACAAGCAATGTCTACCAAAAGATACATACTTAACATTAACAAAAGCAGCTTTATTTCCACTTCATTAATGAGAATTAGACACTTTAAATTCAGATTTATGGCATTAGCGAAGCATGTACTAATCTCATCAAACAAATGTCAGTTTAACAGTATTTGATGAGGAAGCACAGGTCCTAAAACCATCAATGTATGACTCTTGCGCCTCCCTGTGGTGTTATTTGTCTCACGGCTTTTAATGCAGTGGCCTAAATGCTTGCATATAAATAGCAGCTTAATATTCAACCACTCACCAATGTTCTTACCCACTCACTGACAGCACACACATCACAAATCATCTACAGAATGTGGAATTTTTGGCTAATGCTCTTTTCTTTATTAATTACAGACAGATGTAAGGGTCTTTACACAAATCTTATCTTCTTCCACTGAAGCTGAAAACTCAAACTAAAGCCACAAATTGGCTGGTTTGGAGTTGAACAGTTGTTTTTTTTCCATTTTCCATGCTAAATGTTTGTAGTGTTTTTGATTTATTCAAAAATGTCAGACATCAACAAACTACATTTCTTACTTATTGCAGCTTAAGGTGAATGTTTATTTGATTCTTGGGGGGGTTAAAGACAGGTGTAAACAAAGAAATACAATGAAGAGAAACAGACAGAGGGCAGAGAGTTTCTGATACAGTCCCCTAAGAATCATTCTGAAGGTGTGGTTAAAATAGAGATTTCCATTACATTAATGAGATAATTATCCACATTTCTGGAAAAGGGAGCGTTTAATTTGGACTTTGAACCTCCAAATACACTAGATGCATGTCTTCACTCTGATACAGCAGCAGGTGTGTTCTGTCCTTTTGTCTGATGGGCGTGACATTTACTCAGACATATTCTGTATCTGAGAATGAACACCACAGACTCACTGACACCAGAGGCTCCTCTGATTTGAGCAGGTTTTGGGGCTGATTGTGACGCGCCTGATCGCAGCCTGTTGTTTCTCGGAGGGCGGCGCTGACAGGACTCAGCGCGCGTCTGAGGCGTGCGCTCCTCCAGATTTGGGAGCAGCGCTGACGCGGCTGTGCGTCTTGGAGAGAGGCAGGGCGCGGAGCTGAGGGCGTTCAGTCTGGATCCACGCACCGACGCGTCTCCACGCGGACCACACATCTCCTCACACCACGCGGACACCACGCACGGACCATGGACAGCGCGCTCTGCTGCCGCGCATCGAGCGTCGGCTGAGCTCGGGAGCCTTAGCTCCGTCACGCGGCTCCGGAGCAGGTGTGCGCGCGTCACCTTTAGGACCGCACGCGCCAACTTCCCCGCGGTGACCGAGTCATGTCTGAAACGGAGCGATGGGGAAGTTCGACGACAACGAGAGGATAATCCTCAACGTCGGCGGCACGCGGCACGAAACCTACAAGAGCACCCTGAAGACGCTGCCAGGCACGCGCCTGGCCCTGCTCGCCTCGGACTCGGACCTGGACTCGGTTCTGGATCAGCTGCAACAAGTCCCTGGCTTCATCGAGTACAACGCGCGCACGAACGAGTACTTCTTCGACCGCCACCCGGGCGTCTTCGCCTACGTGCTCAACTACTACCGCACTGGGAAGCTGCACTGCCCCGCGGACGTGTGTGGCCCGCTGTTCGAGGAGGAGTTGTCCTTCTGGGGCATCGATGAGACGGACGTGGAGCCGTGCTGCTGGATGACGTACCGCCAGCACCGCGACGCCGAGGAGGCGCTCGATGTCTTCGAGCTGAACGTGGACAACGGCGAAGAGGACGACGACATCGGGAAGCGTCTGGGCATCGAGGACGTGGCCGCGGACGGCAGCGTGAGATCGTGGAAGAAGTGGCAGCCCATCATCTGGAACCTGTTCGAGGACCCGTACTCCTCCCGCGCGGCCAGGGTAAGTGCGCGCGGCACTGACGCACGGCACGTTCCTCCAGTCCTTCTGTTAAAGCTCACAGTGAGAGTGAAGCGGAGTTTAAAAGTTATCCCAGAGTTTTCACCTGTTGTGACCTGTTTGACTGAGACACACTGAGTCTCTGTGCGTTGGTCTGGTTCAGGTTTGGCTTTGTGTTCATTCATTTACTTTATCCCACAGCATTCTGGCACTTTCAAATGTCCAGTTTGTTATTATTCCAAGTCTTTTGATCATGAAAGTCGTAGAAAAATAATCGAATGCGGCTTGTTGTTTGGCTCTATCTAGAAATGACAAGCTGCTGACTTTCCTTTGCCTTGTCCCTTTGTCCCATTGCTCTTCTCAGTGAAGAATGACATCACCGATGAACTAAAGGTGGTCCTAGGAGACTTTATCTTCTAAAACCTAGTGTTTTTTGTTCAGTAACATTATCAACAACCTGCAGCCAACTTTACAAACATGGTATTGATATTGATGGATGTTGATGGGTTAGAGTTTCAGGAGCAGGCTCTCTCTAACATTTATTGGAATATTTTTAATGTGGTGGTGTGTGTGGAGGTGACAAAAACAGTGAAAGTCTCAGGAAGAATTCTTGAAATGGATGAAAAACTTAAAATATTTGTTTATACTTTTGTGAATATTGATATGACTTTTGAACATTTTAGATTTTCTCACACACTTTTCTTTATATTAGAAAAGTGAGCGATTATTTCCTACAAATTGGATATTTCACTTCAGAAGCAGATTTGTACTAAACTGAAGCAACACATTGGTTTAAGGAATATTGTACAAGGAACTATGTATTCTCTGTAGATCAGTAGAGTTAGTCGTTGTCGTATGTCTGATATGACGCAGTGATGAAGACAATGAAGTGAAGGACAACTTGTGGAGCAGTGGCTATAAACAGCTCTTAGGAGGCGTTATGTAGCACTAACGTCATCGCAGCTTCACCTGGACACTCCTCTTAGGGACAAAAGACACTAAAGGACGTAGATAAGACATTTTTCAGCTGCCCTAACCCACATTTCTTGAAAATACATCTTTTTTCTCTTTGCAAGTCCCTGTTCTCTTCATGACATTACAATAAAACCTCCCTTTAACAGTTCAATTTAGAGTAAAGTCAATATTTAATAGTTTAGTCAGGTTTCTACTGATTTTTTTTTGGTATTTCAGAGATGAGACGGAGAGAAGGACAGGAGATGATTTGACTTGAATCATCATAAATATTGTTTCTTGACAAGCAATTCATGCTATGCTTTTTTTAAATTTTCCACTGGAGCAGAACAGTACAGGTCAGGCCAGTAAGGGTCAAAAGTTTTGGTAACTCCTTGTTTTTTGGTTAGATCAGAGTCTAAATGAGTTACACTGCAGTCTGCTGATTTAATGATAAATAATGAAGTTTGTTTTGTTCTTGTGTAAAGTCATAATCCAAGAAAAACGAAAGACAAACGCAGTACTTTTTGACAATAAACTTTGTAATTAGTAGCAGCTGTGTCTAGTTTTCAGTCTGGTCTTATGACTGTCGCTTCATAAAATATAAAACATTGTATTAACTGTCAAGTAACGTTGGTTTGAACTGGTGCATAACTTGTGACGTTACTTTGTGAGTCCCTAAAATGTTCCAGATTGGTACAGGCCTCTTCTAATAACCTGTCTCATGTCCCACAGTGGAAAAATGAAAGTGTAAAGCCCACCAGTTGTTCAGCTGTGACACTTGCCCATAAATATACAGTACATGTATTGGTTTTGTAATTTAAGTCTTATTATGGTGCGTAAGTTAGCCATATTCATTCAGTTTTGGTAGAAATCCTGTCAGACCAATTGTTATCTTCGGATATGAGTTGGATTTCAATTCAACCAAGAAAGAAAAAGAATTGTGAAGGCTGGCAAGGGTAACACTAAGTTGTAAATGAAGTGATTTTTTGATGAATTTAGGTTGTTTGTGATTTTGCATGTTCACAAATGCTTCAAAAACAATACAATGTGCAGTGCTTCTTTCTGCGGAGATCTTCAAAAGTCCCCTCGAGTCCGTCCTGTCCCTTTAACCGCTCCGTCCTTCAGCCTTCAGCGCTCGTGTGCCCGCAGCCGGAGGTAGCTGCGTGCTTCTGGCCTCCCCACGCTCTTTCTATTGTTGTAGCGTCCTGCTCTCTTCTCACTGCCGGCAGAGCAGTCTGTGGGAGACACGACTGACGAGTGTCTATTTGTGTTTGTGATAGAGTGAGTACAGTACAGCCACGTTTACACCAAGAGCGACAGGACGGTTCACTTTGACATTTGGGTTTGGAGGGTGTGGGTCGAGTGGGAACTACAGGTGTATTAGTACAAACCACTAAGAAATGATGAAACTAACACTCAGAGGAACACAGTTATTTATATCAACAGCAAACTTAATGGTTATGAGTTCGTCTCGTCGCTGTAGGAACGTTTCCACTCAGTCCATGTCTGTCCATGCATCACTCGACCGACAACAAAGCAACGGAGAACAACTCATCATAGTTATCACCCACTAATGCCAAAAGGACACCAGTGTCATGCTTTGTAGTAAAAGTAGACTTAAAGGCATTGGCATTACAATAAAATCTCCTGTTAACAGTTTACTTTAGTGTAAAGTCGATATGTAATAGTTTAGCTTGGATTACATGTCCTATAGTCTCCCATAAAGTACTACTGCTAGCCATGAAGTCACCAAACTCAGACCTCACTTTTTTACAATATAGATTTAGTAATGTAGACTATGGCACATTAAAGCTGAGTTTCCTCTGGAGTGGTGCAGTAACTCCAGGTGTGCAGTGATGTGTAAGGCTGGAGGTAACCAGCAGACTGTCCCCAGTTTATTCACAGATTTCTGAACAATAAATTCATAGAACTGCTCCAATTTCCTGTAATTTAGGCACTCAGTATTTAATGTGACAAGTTGCTGCTGCTGCTGCAAATATTTTAATTGTTAGTAAAGGCTAGCTTTGTGTTCACAAAAACAAGACAAAACATCAGATTTATGTTTATCCCACTTCTTTTCTTCTTCTTTGATAAAAACTGAAAACAAAATTAGTCTTCAACATTGCTCCACACAGTCCACAAATATAACTGTACCAATAACATACCAAACACAAAAAGTTAGCAGTTCTGGAGACCCCAGGAGCCTTTATAGGGCCTGCCCTGACACCCACCCACTCATCAGGTCTGTGGGGCTTTATAATACACATTGTCAGGCATCTTTGGGGGTCCTATTTCAGCTTTGGGTATTTGGCATTTCCTTTTATAGCCGGCCCATTGCAACGCCACTGGCCATATATCAGTTAAGTTACAAAACATGAGGAACACATGACAATGAACGGCCAACATGGACCTCCACTGTTCGGATATCTGTCCTCTCAACTTCATATTCACCAGCTTTGTTCAGAAGAAAAACACAATCCACGCTGTGATACTAAAGCAGTTGAACAAAGAAGAAAATCATGTCCATATTAACATTTTAATAACAATGACAGTCCATCCTAATAAGGCTCAAACCCCTTGTACTGTCAAATATAATCAGGATTTGCACATCTCTGCCTGGTGGGTTTTAATCATAAAGAGAGGCTACGACGATACAACAAATGTCACAGATGTACAACAAAAGAACAAAGTGTACTAACCATAACCTACTTCAGTTTCTCTTTGGTCTGTCATCTTTTTCCAAACCACAAACCTGAGTTAAACTGTGGACAGTGATCTGCGGACACGTTATGGCACAATGACAATGTACAAAACACTGCTTGTGTCTTGATGCCAGCCTCTGATCTCACTGATGCAAAACAAATCTGCCAACAGCGACAAAATAAAAGTCCACTGAACATGTTATAATCTTATCAAAAAAAAAAAAAAAAAGCTCCTACAAAATAAAAGTCCACTGAACATGTTATAATCTTATATAAAAAAAAAAGTTCTTACAAAATAAAGGTCCACTGAACATGTTATAATCATTAAAAAAAAGTTTCTACAAAATAAAGGTCCACTGAACATGTTATAATCATATTAAAAAAAAAAGTTCCTCAGTGAGGGCTTGAATTATAATTGCATGTGTTGTTAAATATATTTCATAGCCTTATACGCTGTTACAAAGTTTTTGTACTCCACTGGAAGGGTACCAAAAGTAGCAATAGATCAGTAATTTTAGCGAACTCCTCATTCATTTGGGACAGAACCCTCAGACTGTACCTCTTCGTGTAAACGTGGCTCCTGTGTTTTGTGGTGTACTGTGTTAATCTGTGTCTGTCCCTCTCATGTCTCTGTAGTTGGCCGTTGGACTGTGATGGTAACAAATCAAACACACACCCACCACATCCTCATCCTCCACGTTTGCTCAGAGGCACACCTTCCACTGTCACTCAGCACCCACCCACCCACTCCCTCCATACATCGTCCCATCGGAGACCACCGCTTGCTTTCTGCCACTTAAGAGGTTAAAACCCCGGGTCCGTCTGGGTTTGTCCGACTGCCTGCCGCACGCCTGGAAACACCGGCCTGCCTGTTGTCATGGCAACATCCCTGCTCATCCACGGCCTGGTTTGCTCATTGAGATGCGCTCGGTCCCGTGAAGCTGATCGATGTCAGAAACTTGCTCGACCGTGAACCCTCACTGCTGTTGTCATTTCGGAGGCAGCGGTGCACAAAACTCTGAGGCCCTGGTTACACCACAGAAATGCTTAAGTTGTGGTTTCAAATCTAAACAAGATCCATGTTCATACAACAGTGTTACTGAAACTATCGGCTTGTGGAGTTTTGTTGAAGAAAAGCTACTGGAAACTGCTTGTAAACAGCAGTGTTGGATTTAGACTTTTTCTGAATTTGAGGTCATGAAGGGGGCACATTTTTACCAAGGGGCCAAGTCATTTTGGCGAGATTCATTCCAGTCACTACTTGGTTAAATACTTAGATTAATGAAATAAAAAGCCTAAGACAGTAGTATTCGCCAGTGTTATCTTTTTGACATTTCTCTTCTTTTGGTGAAAAAACAAGCAAACTGTCAAACATTATAGTGATGTTAAATCATGCATAGATTAGTGTTCTATTATTGACAGAACGCTAATGCTAACAATATTTTTCTTTTTTCTTTTTTTTTAAGTTGAAACAGACATTTTTTACCTTTAAAGTACAACGTGTTTGATTGACATGCCCCTGTGTAGCTGTGAGTTTCGGGCCTGGCCACCAAAACATGTGTCAGCATCATATTTAACATTGCAACTAGGATATGAATAGAATTTTTAATGAAATGTTAACAATCCCATGTGAGTTTTGTCATTTGCTATTTGTTTCTTTTAGTGTGTACACAGCCTGAAAACTTAGTATTGCTTTAACTAATGCTTAATTAAATGTTTGAAAGAACTGAGTTTTCATTGACAATAACTTGTCTAAGCTCTTTCAAACAATACAAAACATAAAATTGCATAAACCAATAATGTAATGGTCCTTTTCACACAGAGAACAGAGGAGTGACAGGACAGGCCCCAGCCCTACATTAGCCCTGGGGCAACAGGCTCAGTGCTGTTGGGGTTGAACAATGTCCATTTGCAAAATGGAGCATGTAGTTTCAGTCCTGAAACACTGTTGTTGTAAAAATGGATGCCCAGAGTAAAAAAATAAGTTTTATATTTTATGTAAGAACCACTGTTGTGTAAACAGGGCCTAACAAACATCCGACTATTGACAGTAGAAAGGAGTGAGATTTTTCAAATGCATGTAAACGTCTGAGTCTGAGTCTTGCAGGACGTTTTTCCTTTAGTCTGGCCAAGCTACTGCTGCATGTACAGTATACGGCTTACTCGATCGTAGGAAGGACTTTGGTCGGACTGAGCATGCTCCAACGCCCAGCATAACCTAAAAAAAAAAAAAAGTGTTTAAATTGATCTTTTCACTTTCAAAGAGACAGTTCCAGTGTTTCCCAAACTTTTATTTTTGGCGGTTCATATTATTTTGAAAATACTAAATCAACTGTGAACGTGTGAACAACTCAATTATCTCCAGTATTGTTTTGGTCGTTTGCGTTAGAATTTTGTCTTGTTTTGTTTCTCTTTGCTGTTGTTTTGATTCTTCTGAACATTACTGCCAATTTCCAAATCTGCTTTTTTCCATTAATTACCATTTTTCACTTTTTAACAAAACTGATTATATTGATATATATGTAGAATAACTGCTAATAAATGTCAAGAAAAACATGAATGCAGCAATAGACCTGCTTACATTGGACTTCTTTTTACTGTCAATGGACAACACTGTTTCTTGTCCATGACTTAAGGCTTGGTCTTGAAGCTCCCTTTGGGTCTGATATCACGTAGAGGGCATTGTCTGAGGCGGTTAAAGTCAGGAAGTGTGTGTGATTGGTGCTAACATTTGCCCGGCCTGTCTGAGTAAACAGAGTCTGACACGTACACAGCGGCAGACCTGACGGTGGGACCAGAGCAGGGCCAACGTCTGCCTGTGTGTGGGCTCTGACGGCACGCTGCTGGGTTTGTTTGTAGTCACTGCCAGTCATGTTAATGTGGCCCGCCAATCATCAACCGGAGCAGCTTTACTTCACTCAAGCTCGGTTTAACAGAGGTTAGTGTAGCAGCTCTTTGAAACGATCGGTGATGGTATTCTGGCATTAGCTTTTGGATCATGGAGTGTTTATTGGCATTTGTTGCAACAGTTTGCACTTTTCACCAGGTATTTCAGTTGCAGGAGAGCATTTTCTTTCTAATTTACGTACAACTGTTAAATTTTGTCATTTATGGTCCATCGCAACACTAAGTCTGTGTTACTTCCAGACTTAGTACAATCTGGTCTTTATCAGAAGACTTTTTTAGAGTTGTGATCCAACCTCAGAGCTGCAAATGTTATCAACTCCAGCCAGAACAAGTGTGTGCCCATTGTCTTTGTGATGATCTAAGTTACAAGACACACTCATCCTTTAAATTGTTGTTTCTGATATTGTCTCACAGATCCATGACAAATAGTGGACAGTGAGATCAGTGTCTCATGAGGAATTTTAGTCAAAAATGAAGGCTGGCTCTGCAGGAAAGCCTTGTTCAGACTACATTATTTCAGGTTCAGATCAGGTACAACAGAATCCAAATGAAGGTACTGACACTACATTCACTTCACCCCTCTTTCCTGGATTAGTGTGCTCCAGAATTGAGCCTGTGCATGGATGCATGGCATTATATCTTTGTAAAGCCTTTTTTATAAGAATTCAGTGTTGACCTGCACAGAGCTTACAACACAGAGAACTGTACTGACTTTTTTTTACAATGAGTATCGGCATTGACATTAATTTAGACTCTGCTTCAGGGTAATGACTCATACCTTCAATGCCTATAGCCTCGTTTCCACTGACTGATGCAGTACAGGTCGGGTCAGTACGGGACGGTTTGGTCCAGGTAACTCCTGAAGAGGCACGCGTTTCCATTTTGCTGGGTCCAGTTCATTCTCAGTTTTCTGAACATTAAATTAATAAAGCTGTACCAATTTCCTATAATTTATATTTGAGGCCCAGGTTCTGCTTGTGTTTAATGCAGTGTAGACAATAAATACAATGTTTAAATTAATGGCGAAAGAGCCGCATGATGGAAATGAGGCTATTGTCGAGCTGAACTAATTTCATATCAGAATATTTTCTGTTACCTTTACTCAGTGCTTAATTTGTAAAGATTGAGGTTGATTGAGGGAATTCAGAGAGGGGGTATTTTGGGGTGTGTTCCAGCAGCACTGAGCCACAGCAGGAAGAAAAAAGTAACAGAGAAGACAGCTATCATACAGCCATGATAGCAATATACTTTCTAACTAAAGAATGCACTTTTAACACAATGATCAGATCAGAATTTTAGGCCACATTAAGGTGCTGGATCACGTCAAATACTTCCCGGTTGCTGCTCATGTATCACACTGAAGCCTATAGTGGCTTTATGTTGTAATCAGTAAAATCCAGATAGTTTGTCCGAGTTTGTCACACACATGAATTCCAGACACATTTATAAAATAATGAGCTAAACCTTTGACACGGAACATGCTTTTCTCAATGTGAGCCATGTACGCATTGTTAAGAAAGAGCTTAAGAAAAGAAAATAGCTTGTGGAAGCAGATTTGAATTCAATTGCTGATGTGGCGCAGAAGCAGTAACAATGAGGACGAGCCTGAATATGGTTTTATGTGAATACAAAAGGCAGAGTCGGGGCTTGTTGGATAGTTAATGAAGGGGTGTGTTCAGTATGCATGATCGGACGGCCTCACACTCCGCCTGTCTGTCAGAGGAGGGATATCTAAATTATTACTCAGTACAAAACAGGGCTAATTTTGGCTGATGTGATCATGGTGTCCTCAAACCAGGTCTTAGATACATACAGTCCTTTATAAAACACTTTAAATCCACCCAGCTGCTGTGGAATGACTTGGAAATGAGGATATGTGATGACTGTTAGCTAAAATGTTAAAATGTGACGTCTTAGTCCGACTGAAATCAAATCAAACTTCTCTGGAGTGGTTAATGTGATTAGGAGTGTAATTACTGTTGGATGCATACGACTTGAGAAGTATTTGGGGGATTTGCACTACATCTGCAGTCAGTCCTTGACACATTTAAACATTCAGTAAAATAACTGGGGCCTTTTACACACACCGATTAGTCTGAACCAAATGAACAGATGTGACAGCTCTGGTGGACTCTGATCTAAGAAATCTTCTAGGTCTAGGAAACCAGGTCCAGTTCTTTTACAAAGGAAAAGCGTGTTGTATTGTTGTTCTAATTTTTGGACCAAAGACTGGAAGCAACAGAAGCAAAAAGGAGCGAGGCTTGGCTGTGTGCAGGATTTAAAAAAAAAAATACTGTCATTCAAAACCAAGCTATCAAGCAAAATGGATAGTGTTAGCTTGGATTTAACCAGAACATTTTATTTTATCAAATCAAAGCAAAACCAAAAGGAAAAAAAAAAACTTAACTGAAATTAACTTGAATTTTGAGTTTCCCTCAAAACCTCTTTAGCATTATATGTAAATAAATAAATAAATAAATAAATAAACAAATAAATAAATAAATGCTATGAGTCGATAACTTTTTTCCCCCCAATTCAAAAAAATAATATTGTAGCCTCTATACTAAGTCCTAAGATCATTTTAAGAGTAAACCAAAAATAAAATAAAATACTGAGGTCTGGACCCTAGTTTTTTGCTGTGTAAGGCCATGAATGGAGACAACTGATTTCAGTGTTGTTTAGAAATAGTTTAGACATAGCTGTTGTTTTTTGTTTGTACTCCATATATTTACACCAGTGTTAAATAGCACATGTGAAGTTGCATCTGATGGTATCTTGAACTGGGTCTGTAGTCCTTTGACACAAATCTGTTTATTCATTTTCTCCACCTAAACTGCAAAATGAGCTGCTAAAATGGTATTTAACATTATTACATTAGACACACAACTCCTGTCTCCTGACTGAATACTTAGTGGGGTTCTAAAACTTTCAAAATAAAAGCTACGGTGAAGTAGTAAGCATGTAATAAAGCAGCAGTCGGCATGATGTGCATCTGAATCTGAATGAAACATTTTGCAGCATGAGATCAACTGCATGTGTGACTCTTTAATGTCTCTTAATGTGAAAAAACCCCTCCTCTTTCTTTCGGCTCTGTTCAAACAGGTGCCGAGCTTAAAAAAAAACAAAAAAAAACCCCCTCTCGTCTCCGTGTGACTCATCGGATCATGTCGAGTGCTCACATTGTGGTATTTAGTGAAAATGTGTGAAAGAAAATAGTTGTTGGTGCGACGCTTGACTCAAAATGGAACGAGCGGTGGGTGGTTTTCACAAAATACTCATGAGGCCATCTGAGACAAATTAAGCGGTGATTATTGCTCAGTGTGTGAACAGATGATGGTCGGACTAAAGTGAGGAGGGAGGCTGAGAAAGGCAAAGACGAGGGGAAGGGTTCGGAGAGACTGTGATATAATAGACAAGAAAGTGCTTTGTTTTTAGTGTTAAATTCATCCAAGATTGATCTAAACTGATGCCAGATTAAATGGAGATTGTCTCATTTTTTACTGTTGCATTTAGTTTGACAGTATAACCACATAACAGCTTGTTTTTATAGGAATCGTCTGTGGAAAAAAATGGGACCTTCAGACATGATTTTAATAGATGAGAATAAATTAGATCAGCCCACAGTGGGATTTTGGCCAATCACAGCTCGCTTCTGGTAAAAAAGAAGCGCTCCCATTTGTCAACAACAAAGGACCAAGGAAATAAACCAAGGAAAGGGGTATTCTGTTGCAAAATATGTCTTATTTTACAGCAAAACAGCTCAAAAAAGATAAAAAAAATAGAGAAACGAGCAGCAAGTTAAACATGGATAAACGATGGCAATGCTTCGACTCAATGTTTAACGAGGCAACGAGAGAAAATTACAGCGTCGCTACAGTCTACAACAGTAAACTACAAAGATAAAAGTTTCAGGTCAGCTCTAAACTCTGGTAAACCAAAAAAGTATGATCGCCAACGGCATAAAAACACTTAACAGGACACATACAACATTTGAAACTCTGTCGAGAAATGGAAAACTTTGATTGATTACTTGTTTCAGTGCGGTCTGCTCATATGCTTCCACGTTTTGATTAAGCAACACTCATCAGCTAATGTTCCTCTTGGATTGTAAACACTGGTTGTCAAAGAAATCCTACTGAAAAAGAGTCTATTTCTTTGGCTGAAATAAATGTAGAAATATTGTCAAGGCATTCTTAAGATGTTGAACAAGACAAAGATAATTGCAGCTTTAACTTTTAACTTTTTAACTTTAATATTTAGCCCTGCCAATGTAGGAACTTAAATAATGCAGCAGCAGCAGCTTAAATCCATTATGTTATTAAGCTAAATCAGTCACATCTTACATTAAAATTGACTGTGGGGTCAACAGATAAAGGTAATACTGAAAAAAGGAAAAACACTGAAGATTTTCTTAGTTTTTTACAACAGATACACAGGGAACTATCTAGAATGTGTCAGAGAGCACCACATTTTATTAAAAAAAATGATTAAAAACTGTGTAAAAGCACTGACTTGGCACCATTTTGCACACTTCTACAGTGACTTTAAAAAATGCCCTAAAGTAAAATGCACTCAACATTAAATTGAGTTAGCGGACATCTAACAGCAGCTACAGTATATACTCCTCTTTCAGCCTCAGCTTCGTCTGTGATGGCTGATAGAGAGCGCAGTCCCCAAAACGACCAGGAGGGGCAGTGAGCGTCCGGGCTCTGATCACTGAATAATTAATGCTGATCCATTCAGTCTGAAAGATTAAGCTCTTTCCAAGGACAATGGGTTTAGTGAGAGTCCTCTTCTTTGGCAGCGTTTGCTCAGCCTCGAGGCTCACATTAAAAGGTAATTAATAAATCAGAGTTTGGGCAGATGAATTTGGTCTGGTCGCTCTCTGCAGCTGGAGACATCGCGTATAAAGTAGATGCACATTCAGGGTTAATACGGTTCACATGCTTCACGTTTTTTTCATCCTGAATGAAGAGCTTTCACATGGATTTGATAAAATTGTGCTCATGATTTCAGTCTTATTTCAGTTTTATATGTCTTTCTTGGCACAGTGACACCCAAAACAAAAGGTTAAATTCAAAAGTCGAACCCATTTAAAATCAGACTGTCAGATATGTTTTTTTTTCCCCCATATTCATGCACACACTGAAAAAAAATCTGAATATTACATGATTAAACACTTTAGATATTAAATGATTTTTAAATTGATGTAAGATGATGTTTTGTGCATGATAAAATGTGTTTAAATTAAAGCAATGAAGTAAAGTTTATAAAGATATTATTTACCATGAAAGAGTAAACATAAAGTTAAATAAATCTAAGTCAGTTCAGGGACAGAGACCTAGGAGTATGATGGGAGTGAGTGCATTGACAATTGTTTAATCCTTGTGTGGTACGGTTTACCTGTGTTATTGTAGATAATAAACAATTCAGTAAAATGCAAACATAATTTAAATCATGATCATGAATATTTGCCTTTAAATCATTTTATATGGAAAACAATATCTTAAAGAAATAAGTGTCTTAAACAAAGAGTAAATTAAGCAGTGCAGTAGGTATATAAAAGACTTATTGTATTCAACCATTTTCAGGATAAAAGCCTCTAACACCAAAACATAGCTTGCTTGATCTGTAAACTAAATTCAGATTTGTAAATCTGACTGTGGTCTCCTTCAGACCAGGTATTAAAATCAGGACAAAGGAATTAGATCTAATGTGGTCAGCCCTAATGCTGGTGTGAATGGACTAAATGTGTCCTGAGTGTGTCTAGAATGCATCCTTTGAGAGCAGATGTGAGGACAGGTTTCCAGTGTCTTGTGTGGCCTGTATCTGGATGTATTCAGATCTCTGGTTCACATTGAGATGGATTGTCCATTTCATTGGTAAAACTTTCTATTTCAGCTCAGTAACAGTATGGTTATAGTGTGCTGATAAGATTAGCATAAATAGACATATCTATTGTAATAATGTTTAATTATTAAGTGTTTATGTATTAGTTCTTAGTGCTTACATTCTATCAAACCATAATTACTACAGCCATATAAAGAGCTACCTTCTAATTAAGACCAGTATTTATAACAAAGAGCATGTCATTCAGGCAGCTGTGTCCACACAGAGTTTGTTACTGGCGCATTAATGAGCTCAACAACATGAAAGAAACTTTCAAGGTGGACTCAGAGGGTCACAGGTAAATACCAGGTGTAAACACAACGAGTTGAGAGAGAAGAGCGTGAAGACCATTTGAAAGCAGGGTCTGAAGGGGCTTTGGAGTCACAAAGTTTGTATTTTTCCCGACAGATAGGCCACAGACAGTTCACAAACATCCAGAGCTGCTCGGTTTGTCTCCCAGCTTTGATCAGAGAATGTGATCTGTGGTAAACATGACTCCTGCTGCTGCTCCGAGGCCGGCTGCAAACTGAGCAGCACACAGGTATAGTCGACAATGTAAGCAGTAATTAATGGACAGGTTGAAAGTAATTGTCCATAGCGTGATTTATGCTGGACTATAGGAGAGATTTAAAGCTTACTTGTCCTGGTATTGTAACATTGAACCAGTTTACAGATGTTATAGTAAAATCTCTGCCATTTTAATATTTTATGGTAACTGCAAATAAACCAAATGGATCAAGAGGCAAGAAACAAATGTACAATTTCTTTTCAAAGCAAAAGAATGAAGATATTCTATTTGTTATTTGTACTCACTGAAAAATGCTTTTAAAAATAGCAGTTTTGAATAAAGCAAGTCCACTACTTGTACCGTCTGTAAATACATGTTAAATGTTCTGTTTCCAGTTTGTCTCGTCCCTGTGGCTCTGTGCTTCATTTGGATCCACATGTCGTCTAATTGAGCCCTGCTCTCTCTGAAGCTGCTGCTTTAAACACCAGCCTCTTTCAAGCCCAGACTTTGAAGCCGAGGGACTGATCATCGGGCCGAGGGATGGATCCAGAAACCCACCAGTTAGCATCAAACAAATTTACGGCAGAAAGGAAAAGTGTGGTTCGTTATCATGGCTGAAGAATCCACAGGTTTATCACAAACACGGCTGTCAGAGAACGTGCCATTATTACAGTCTGCAGCGTGGCCCTGTCTTTGTGTCAGAGCGGCAGACATGTTTACTACAGATCAAGAGCTGTGATCAAAGCTGGAGGGCAAACTGAGATGGGAGCCCACTGTGACCGTCATGTGACCACCAGGACGGCTGAATACATTAGTGCTTACATTTAGCTGCTGTCTTTTTGTTTGAATACTTCGAAACAGAAGCCTAGCATGTTTTAGATGAACCATTTTAATTGGTCGATGGAGCTGAGCTCAGGTGGAAAACAGGCTCAACGGGTGGGGTTCTACACAGAGTTAATTTTGACAGCATTTTAATTTAGTTTTAGTCTTTGACTTTTGACTAAAATGCAATTTAGTCATAATTTAGTCTTATCTAATCCTTGTTTTTTAAAACTGTTGAAATAAAAGAGCAACTTGTTAATAATAAAATGAGAAGGACATGTCTGCTTTCACTGAATAATAAACATGTTTTAACAATCTGAATACTGTAAAAATGACTTTTATAATAGGTTTAATAACATCAATCATCGAGTTTTCACCTTTAACATTTCCACAACTGAAATCTGTGTCCATATGTCCCCCTTCTTTTCCTTCAAGCGTGAACAGTTTGATATTTAAAAGCCCTTCTCTATTCGTCTCCTGTCGTCTTCCTGCAGCTCTAACAAATGTTTGTGTCTGACATCACTTCCACGACACTCAAAAACCAGAGTTCTGATTGGATCTCTTCTCAACGCGTCACGTCTCCTAATTTTTATTGGATTTAGTCTCTGTTCATTTTCGTTTTGTTTTATTCATTGACAAAAGTGTCGATACGTTTAGTCAGAGTTTTCGTTCTTATTAATTGCTTTTTATTTAGACAAAAACTTTGATGAAATTATTCATAAGCAAAATTAACACTGGTTCTAGACCCACTTGACTTTGATAAGATAGTCTGATTGGTCTGGCTGGCCATGCATAGAAATAAGGCTACACTTTTGTTCACAAGAATTGGAAAAAAAAAAAGGTAAAACGGTACAAAAAAATAAATAATTCTGATAGTGTTTACATATTACAGCCTGGGAACTGTTTACATGTGTAGTATGTGTATAATGTTATCTATATATTCAACTTTTGCTGGAATGGCTCCCTTAAATTGCTTTCTTAGATCAACATTGGAAACTACAAGTACATTTGATATGGCTCTAATTGTAAATAATGCTCCTGGAACTTGTTTGGTAACACTCAGGAGTCTGTGCGGCTCGTGGTGATGACATATGGTAATGTAAGCTGTGCCAGGCTCGTATCGACTGCAGCGGGTAACACTAACCTCCCCTGAGGGCAGCGCCTGGGTTTGAAGGGTCGGTCCGGTGCCTCCATCCTCGGGGCATCAAGTCACACTTACATCAAACTCAAACGTGCTTCAAGAAATCCCACAGCAATTACACAAACATGGAGCTGGTGTTGGGGAGAAATAGTGAGTCATATTGCCACCTTTTGGCAACACACGTGTCAACACAGAAGAGCGACAATATACAAACCATGTTGTTACCATGGCAACACGTTTCACCAGATCCACATCAGACTCAGAAACAGAACAGACTCCAACAGCTTTTATGTCCATTAACAAAGATGAGCAAGAAAATGAATTGTCTTGAGGTATCAGGAGGAAAAAAAAACAAGAACAAAAGCAGTTCTTCTCAGTCTTTGACCAAATATTGTTTATTATATTGGATTATTATGAATTAAAGTAACCTGGCCTATATAATATTTACACTGATGTTTTTAGATCAGGGCTGTGATACTCTAGCCCTAGGGATAGTATTAGAAATCAGTATCTGTTTAGGATTCTTAAAACTGCTTACTCGACTTTGTGAGCTCTACCTTTTGCGAATAATACTGAAACTTTTAAATGATGTCTGCTCCCTACGGTTTACTCATGACAGGTAAGCGACACTTTCAGAATGAGCATGCAAACCCTAAACTGGGCACAGATAGAGCCATTTTTAGATGTTTTATCAGTGACTTATTTTAAAGGAGAAAAAAGGTACAAAAACTATCATTTACAGAAGGTGAAGCAGTGCAAAGTGCTCTGATACTGCAGCTCGTAGTGTTATCTGGACAGAGCTATTGTTGGTAGACTTCATGCTCTGCTGAACACTCCTCCTCCTCCTCCTCCTCCTCCTCCTCACACTACGGAGCCGACGAGAGTGAGTGCCCTCCTTATACTGTTACAGTGTTGACTGAGCTCACTCTCAGCGCTACCGTTTATGTTACCCATCTGCATCATGTCGTGAATATCTGAATGTTTACGTGAAAGATCGATTGTGCTTTCAGACTTAAAGCTGGAGACCTCGTATCCATCAGGTTGTACAGTTCGGCTTGTGTTTCCGTGACGTGTATGAGGATAGCTGTAATTAGTTAAACAGTGACAATAGCACAAGAACGACAATAACAAAACATATTAAAACAATAACTAAGA
This sequence comes from Rhyacichthys aspro, assembly GCA_036850595.1. Taxonomy (NCBI): domain Eukaryota; kingdom Metazoa; phylum Chordata; class Actinopteri; order Gobiiformes; family Rhyacichthyidae; genus Rhyacichthys; species Rhyacichthys aspro. Next base: position 26,072,747 of record CM072159.1, on the reverse strand, counting down.
GGGAAGTTATGCCATAAAGAGGCAGGAAATATGAAGCCATGTCCCAATCACTGCAGCTTTGGCCACAAAACAACACAGTTAGGACTTTTCCAATGGGGTAATGCAGTGTTAAGTTGTATTGCTTTAATAACTTAACGCCCCAAATATAATGATAAAATAAATCAATGTGCATTAATTAACAGCCCCTCCTGGTCAGTAGTATTAGTGCTGTGTGAATTTGTTGGAAAAAAGTGATGGAAAAATCTGTAAAATCGGGGCGTGTTGTTTTTGGCCTTTTGTGGCAAATGTATGAGTTGTTGTTCCATGCCTCAGACTCCTTCTGTTTAGAGCATGTGAAGAGCTATGGAAGCCCTGCAGGGACATGTCTTATCCATCTCTTCAAACACTATGAAACAAAACTAAGAAACTTGGCTGTGCTTCTCCTCCAGCAGTGCTCAGTTTGTCCTCTCTGTGCAGCTGGACGGAAGTAATGAAACAAAAATGGCTTCTTCGAAAGGGTTTTATGGAGCTTTGCAGTCTATTTTTCCAAGTGTTATTATGATTATACACAGTTGAAAACAGCTTTGTCTGATGTGTTTCTCTTTGTTCAGCTGTCACTATAACATTTTTACATCAGATAAATAGCCTGCAGGACATTTTGTTATATTTAAAGAGTCTTTGTTGTTTGTTTCTGTGATTTTCAGTAAAATGTCTTTCAGTGAAACAGACTGTAGCCCCAAATACATTTGTTGAACACATCAACGACACGTCAAAGCAGTGGAAGTTGTCACGTTGAGGAGAAGTGTTGAGGGGCTACAGATGTTTAAATAAAGAATAGAGCTCACATTTATTTTTAATACTGCCATCTGAATCCAGACTGAAGTGAGAGGAGGCAGGGCGTCTGAAGTTTCTGCTGTGATGTTTTTGTGCCCTAAAGATACCGGTTATTTCTGATAAAACTGTATGAACTGTCTATTTTCACTTTAGGCTGTAGTGTTAATAACATTAGAGGGTAAATAACATGAGACCCAAATGACTCCTCTGAGCCTTTATTTGTGGTTAAATTATACTAAAATGATTTCTGGACATTTCTCCATGCGTCAGTCCGAAAACAGTGATCTCAAAAGCACCTTACCCTTTGCTAAATGTGTGATTAAAAAAATATTGTATAAAAAAAAATGTAAATGTACAGCTCCATCATGTGACTTTACAACAGACATGCATTTCTATTAAATGAGGTGACAAGAAGTAAAGCCCTAGTGCATAATCAGGGGGTATAAGTGGTGAACATTATGGTATAGTTCTGCTTTGAGACCTCACAATCTCATATATATTGGTAATATCTAATAGTTTCATTCCAAAACAATCAAACTTCAATGTAATTTAACTTGACAACTCGGTGTAAACCCATATTTATTTCTTCTGACTGAAGTGGCGCTGACCCAGTCCTGGTTTAGACGTCGGATGTCAGTGATCTCTTCGGTTCACTGAGACCGACCTGCTGAAGCTGTCCTATTAGTGACTCTCTGCTGGATCCAGGTATCCGTAGACCCCCGGCCCCTCCGCCTCTGTTGGCCCTCGTCTTCATCAGTCGCACTCACAGACGAGCACGTTCACGGAAGACTGCACCCGCCAAGACTCGGGACTCACCAGGACTTAGCTGCTACAGGAGTACAGCCCTGGCTCTGAGGAGTTTGTTAGACTCATATAGGTTTGTAAGAATGGTCTCAAATGCAGGTAGAGTTGTCTTTTCCCCACCTTTTGAGCTTTTTTGTTAGTCTTCATGCAGAAACTCATGAGACGACTGTGGACTTACTGCTGTTTAGATCTACATTTTCCAGATTATGTTTATGGAAAATACTTTTAATATGTTCTGTAGAAGTGATCTTTATTCAACACAAACTGGTGTTAAAATAAAATTAAACTGAACCTCAGATGTATAACTCAGAGCCCGGTCTGACATCTAGAAACTGAGACAAAACTAAAACTTAACAAGGTCTAAACCGGTGCAATGTTTTATTTGGCCCTCCGTTGGTTTGGTAGGTGATATATTTGGGACTTAGCATCGTAATCAGAGACAAGAAGCACTAAACTATTTGACAGATATGTAATCGCTCTAAAAATAGACAAAGTGGCTTAAAATGTGGGCAATGAGGCAGAAATTGAAGTGAATTCACAAAACAATGTGTGAAAATGGGGCATAAAGTGTGAAAAAGACTCAAATGAAGATGAATCTTTACCTTTGAACAATAAAAAGTAATAAACCCTACCCAAGGGTCACAATCTTCAGCCCCTGAAAAGATTCTTATTTACTATTGCAGCCCCTCACCACTTTGAGTTTTACATCACTGCTGTAAACACTGGAAATGCATGTAAAAACATCACTTAGACTTTGCTGTCATCTTTGAAATTATTGCGGTCATGCTTTATATCATACTTACAATGTTGTGGCTGTGATATGTAAATAAATAAAAGATCAATTCTGCTGTAAAATAGGCTGTAATATGATATTTTCACAGTGGTAGAGGAGGTAGAATGAACTCCCAGTGTAGGACATGAGGTCAAATGTCCACTCCTCTCGTCCCATTGGAGCCGGTTCATTCAGAAAAACAGCCGCCTCAGTGTCGTCAGGACGTCCAGCAGCAGACGCAGATCGTGTCAGGATTCAGCGCCTCTGCTCCATTTATCAGCTCAGAGACGGGACCACACTGACGTCCAGACGAGGGACAGCGCTCTCTGGGGACACACACAGAGCTCCGCTTCTGACTGATCAGGATCACAGAGGTCTCAGGCAAATCATGTCACAGACTAGAGCTAATGAGACCTTCAGAGATTTTACACCGAAGTCTGATATAGTGGACTTCATCTGTAAAAAATACTTCTGTTCTGATATCTGTCAGGCAAGCCACATATTAGACCATTTTAAAACAGATGGGAGACAGAGAAACCGAATCAAACGCATTTATATTATGTGTTGAATCACCTGAGAGTATATTATAATAAAAAATCCTCTGTGAAAAAACGAGATCTTAAGACGTCATCTAGGCTTTATTATCAAGGATTTTAATACTGTTAGCTTTGGCCAATCACACGTTCGCTCTCAAATAAATGACTCTCCCATCGACTGTTGGTCTACACTTGTCAATTTTAAAATAATAGATGTCTTAAATACAGTGAAAGCATCAATTCCAGCACTGGATACATGTTATGACACAGAGGAAAACGTAAATAGAGAAAAGGGAAGCAAAGTGAAATGTGGATAAATATTGGCAATTTACTCACACTGTGTTTAACGAGAGATTTGTAGCAACACATCACGACACTGAACTCAGAAGTTTAAGGTAAGCTCTAAACTGCAGCTTGATCTAATGCCTCAGTATTTTGAGGTGGTTTATTGGTTCATTGTAATTTTAAAATATAAAATAAAACAGAAAAGATATTGTTAGGAGTATGTTTGGCATTGCAATAAAGGATATTTTTCAGGTCATGCAGCAATTTCAGGTGTAATTTACAAAGATGCTGTCACCTGTATTTTCTTTAAGTTGCAATTGTCAGCTTAATCTTATTGGCTCCATCCAAAATTTGTAAATGTAAAAATCAAACGTTCTGCTAAAGGCTGACTTTTCATTCACCAAATCTCATGAAAAATTGTGTAATGAAATAATACATTTTACATCTGCCTTACTGTATACATGGGCTTACTGGGTTACATGTGTACAGACCTTTATATAAATGTCTTTCGTCCACACACAAACCGTTTTTATACAACAAAAGGGGAATTTTTAACATGTGCAGTAATGGTGGCTGGACACATGAATAAAAACTAGTTACTGCCTTTCAAGTGGTTTTCAATAAAGTCTGAAATGTTTTTAAGTCTGTGGTTAAAGGACAGTCTTGTCTGTAATCTCTTTTAGGTGAACATGCACAATTAAAATGAAACTGTATTAGTCTGGACATAGATTTAGCCCGACTGCTACTGAGCAACAGCAGCTCTTTCACAACAAACAAGTGACTCAACAGTTGTCCAAGTGTCGCTGAAAAACACTGCATAATGACAAAAACAATAGCACACGGACCTCACAGCTGATAATTGTACAATGACTTGTCAAAACTGCAGAACTGCAATGATCAAATTCAAATGAATATGAAATACTGGTGATAGACTGGTGTTCATTTTACTCATTTCTTGCTCAGCGCAGATTCGAGTGAGTCAGTGCCTAAACGTAAGCGTCGGGAGTGAATCAACATTGTTCTTTGACACAACAGTCTCAGCGTCTGCCGACTTCCTGTCATTTAAATTCCAAAATATTTACTCTGACACTAAAGGTGCACTCAAAAGAGCATTTAAGAGTAGTTAATGTTTCTCCCACTCATGTTTTTAGATTATTGTTTGGGCTTGACACCTGCTGTAGTCGTAAAAGCTCGGAAACAACTACTGTGGCTTTTATTCTTGACACTCTTTTTTTTTTTTTTTTTTGCACGGGTCTGTGGGCAGTATTTGAGAATATTAAATTATACTTCTATAAATTTTGCCTTACCTAAAGAGTACTAACTTTTTATTGTTACTATGAAGCTGTTCAGATTGCAAACTACAGATTGCAACTCTCCTTTTTGTGTAAAATAGCTACGGTAGCCCTGCAGGGACATGCTATTGTCTAAGAACTAGCACACTGGAAAAAGGTCTTATGACGATTTCACTTAAATTATTCAGCTTTATTCAATTGAACATGCCTGAGGAATGAAAAGTAAAAGAAGGTGTGCTCAAAATGAAACATGATTGTGCTTCTACTCCAGCTGCTCTCAGTTTGTCCTCTCTGGGCAGCTGTAGAAGTCAAATATGACTGTTTGCAAAAAGAAGATCTGGATCAGGCATTGTTCAGATTTTAGGGACCAATTAATTTTAAAGAAGAATTGGTTTGAAGTCAGATGATGTTGAGGTTTTGGTGCAGAAGTCTGTCTTCTTTGTCGATGGTATTTCTGCTTGTTGCCGTGGTGATCCGTCAGCCTCAGGTGCCATCTATTTTTGGAACACTTTTTCAAAACTCGCAGCGATTAGTTTTTGTAAAAGCACTGCCTTTGAGCCCCGCAGCCTTTGTGTTTGGACAGAAGAGAAGTGACGGAGACAGAGGAACGATGGCAGGGAGCGGCTCCAGCCTCAACAAGAAGCTGCAAAGTCACCGAGTCTTATCGAAGTGAGCTCACGTATCAGGTTCGAACAGCTCCGGATTCAGAAGGAAACAGCTCGACTCGGAGGATTAGACTCGGAGCTGCTGTGGCAAAAAATGAGGCCAAAACTCCTGCTTAGACAGAGAGGTACTAATGTGTCAGTCACAGCGCTCAAGGACAGCTCTACTCTGTCACTCTTCAGCTGGAAGATTATTGTATGTTTTTATTGTTTCCAGCATAATCAACCAGATTCTGTTCAATTGTGAGTCTGGTCTAGTATTACAGCCTGTAACTATAATAGTGACATGATGTTGTGGCTGAATGGAGTGGGTCCTTTATTACTGGATTATATTAATATTAGTTTCACTATAACTCTGGCTCCTGCGGTACTTCACCAACATCTCACAGACAAACATTTGATTTAGGAAACTGATTTTGCAACAGATTGGTGACTTATTGCTGCTGTTATTGATAAAAGTCACTTCACAAACATTAGGCCGATGTGAATATGACACTTAAGAATACACTATTTGGCATCTTCATACATCCGCTTTGTGTTCCCAGTAAAATAACCTGCTCTGTGCCTTCACTCTGTGCCAGGCATTAGGAGCCACCCTAAAACCACCCAAAATACAAATAAAACCCTAATACCCCAGTCACTTCACGTTTTGGACCTTAAAAACCTATCCCTAAATGACTTGGTCCAGCTGAGTACTTCAACCTTTTGCTTCATATCTTTGAGCACTTCCACCAAGAGTTATGTAGTATGTTTCTTAAACTCATTAAAGTACAGTCTTGATTGCTACAGCTTCTCAGTGTCTCATGAATCCAGATGTTCTTTATTTACAAAATAACCTACACAACACGTCTTCCAAACCATCAGTGATTTGTTGAGTCAACTCACAAAAAAACAAAGAAATTGACAAACAACTTCAGTAGCTTTAGGCATAAGATACAAGAACAGACTGAATTTCAGCACTGGTTTAACTGGTAACCATTTGACAAGATGCCACAATCTGCCCGATCTGCTTTTCCATGAGTTATGAAACTGATTTTATCTCCGTTTTTCTCAGATTACACTATGGGCCTGCAGTTGCAAAAATTGAGGCTGTTAGATGAAGAGATGCTCAAATGTCAGTCACTTGGAGTAGTGCTCAAGGACATGTGGTTTTGAGACTGCTTCTGTAGAATCTGATGCTGTGATTATTGCTGGAGGTCACACAGAGTTCACACTCAGAAGAGAAATGGGGTTATGCTTGTTTTGTAATCTGTTTTTCTCACTGTAACAAAATGGTTTGGGACATATCTGGGAGCTTGGGTGTCTCCTACAGCTGTGTGTTCTTGTGTTATCAGATACAGAAGCAGCTTGTGGTTCACTGTTCATATCCAATATTTACAATTTAACTTCACATTTTGCACTCAAACTTTGGTTTAATTGCAATTTTATTTTATTTTATTGCCCAAAATTGCAACAGCAGTTTTTTCAAAAGGTTTTACAAACTATATAAGACAAAAAAAAAACCCTATCCTTAGAGCCTCCTTTAGGGCAAGAAAATAAAACAGCTGTAGAGAAAAAGAGGAACCTCAGGGAGAACCACAGAAGAATGGATCCACTCCCAGGACAGACAGAGCGGGACAGACAAATAATGAATTTATGTGCATTTAAAATCAGCTGGAACAGTTCATCCAACTGAGTGACAGGAGCTAGATAGTCCCAATCTTTGGCTTTGGTTTTTAATGCTTGATTTCTGTGTGATACGTACAATCTGTGCGAAATTTAAATCTAAGGTTCCTATTAGAACTAGAAGCTAATATGGATCAGAATGGCTGTCCTGGTTCATTGCTTCAAAGCACGTCCCTCTGATACTCTGCAACAAGTCCACGCAGTGCCTTGAAAATCTGTCCTATAACCAACAGGAGCAAGTGGAGGCAATTGGTCAGGACTCGTCCCACAGCGTTTTGTTCAAGTTGACGCTGGTGGACAGTATTTTTGACCAGAAGGGGGAGCTTTACAGTAGTGGAGCCTGTTGGTTATAAAAGCATGCGGTCTTAGTGTGTCTTAGGAACGTGCTGCTGTCACATTTAAACACTGTGGTGTGTCCTCTCACTTTGAAAACCCAGCAGTAAATGTTGGCCTCTGTTCTGTGGCTCCCTCGTACCCGCCCTCCTCAGACACACACGATTATAGTCCTCACTTTTCCGGCGAGCTCTGCCTCCGACTGTGACACTCTCACATTAGCAGTCACTTAAGACTAATGCTGAAGGAGGCCGATGTCCTGAAGAGGGGCTTTAAAAGCACGCAACTACTTCCACCGCTCGGAGTGACAGGCTGAGCTCAGATGTGTCACGAGAGAAAGAGCGGAAGGAGCTCTGTTTTTAGTTTTGGAAAGATCATACGACGTTAGCTGTGTGAAAATGTCCCACTGTATATTCAGCCATTACAAAAAATGAAAGGAAAGGACTCAAGCAGGACTAAATAAGAGTCAAAAACAAGACAAGGACCAGGAGAAAAGCAGCACTAGACCAGAGCCCAGTCTAACTAGGATTCTAAACAGAGAATCAAGAGCTAAACCTGGAGCCGTAATTTAATGAGGTTTTAAAGGGAAAAACTAGAGCAAAGCTAAACCAAAACTAACCCAGGATCAGACCAAAATTTAGCCAGGACCCTGACAAAAACAAGGACTACAAGATGACAAAACCCGGACTATGCAAGGAATAAGCCTGGGACCAAAACCAGGACTGAACTAAGACAAAACAAGCACCGAGCACAAGACACTAAACCAGGATTAAGATCAAAGTGAGGCCCAGAAGTAGACCAACTAAATCTAGGACTACATCCAGGACTAAACCAAGAAAAAACAAGTAGCAAGCACCAGACTAAATGAAGACTAAACCAGGATTTAACAGTAAGGCTGGAAGTAGACGGCACTAGACCTACTTATACCTAGGGCTGTCTCCAAAACCAGGACTAAACTCAGAAAACTGACTCAAAACTGGGTCTAAACCAGGACGGAACTGGGACCAAGGAGCTCCAAGACCAGGACTACCCCAAGGACCAATCCAGATACTAGTTTAAATCTCATGTATATTGTGATTTCATTCAGTTCAGTGTTTGATTATGTGTTAATTATGTGTCACTGTGTTTCACTGACAGACACACACAGGTAGATTCTCTGTAAATATGCAGATATTTGCGAGAAGTGCAGGTGAGGTTGTGTCCTGTGAAGCGTTTTGATCTTTGGCTGACAGTCTGTGAACGCTCTGCAGGAGGCTGTGACTCTGAAGAGCCCAGCCTCGACTCCATCTGCTCTGGGTCTGTCCACAGCCTTCAAACCATAAACACTGTCTGGTAGCTGAGGTCTGAAAATATTTACACAATCACATAAAAATCAGACTTTTAAATGAGACAGTTTATGACCCATTACTAATATTGTGCATGGCCCAGAGTTTCTTGGTATTGTCTCATTTTCAGCTCCAGTTTTGGTGATGCACATTGTGAGAGACTTTCCCAAACACTGAATGAGTCATAACTCCAAAAGTATGACTCACCTCAGTGTCTCATATTTGTTGTCGGCTCAACTTTCTTGGAGGTGTTTCCAGTTTAATGAGAATAACATACTGCAGATGCAAATGCAGATGTCTGATATACTGCTTTAAATTAGAAGATATGATTTGTTTGGTTCTCACAGCAGTTTTGACAAAATGAGCGACCAAACCATAGCAAAGACAAGTGGACAATTTTTGTCTTTGTCTGTAGCGTTAAATGCTATTAAACTGGGCTTATTTATGAAAATCAGTGGTAAAACTTTGCCAGGTGAAACGTACACAACAAAGTGTGAGCTTTCTGATGAGCCACTAAACACATAACAGTAGATGGAGCTTTTTCCTTTTTAGACTTTAATGTCATTAGAGACCAAAACAAGTGTAGCTTCTGGCAGCGTGACCCAAAATATTCATTCATTCATCTTCTTCCACTCATTCACGTTGGGGCTGACACTCAGACACAAAGTGACAGAAAACCATTCACTCTCACATTCATTCTCTAGGGGCAATTTAGATTGTTCACTAGACACATGCAATATGTGAAACATGTGAAATTTAAATCACTGCAATCCCAGTCGGACGCATTTACATACATGCAATTTAAAACTGGTTATAATGGGCCTAAGGCAATATTTAATTTCTGTACGTGAAGGTGACCGCACTGTGAACGCTCCGCCAACTTGTCCGTCGAACAAAGAAAAGGTTGCACATAGTTTTGTTGATGTACATTAAAACGGCTCTAAATGAGGGTCCAAGCCAAAACATTAAATACTATAGGGGCAAACAGGAGATTGGGGAAAATAAGTATGACGCTTGACATAAAAAAGCTTGATTGTTAAAGAAAATAGTGTCACAGAAGTGTTTCTAGATACCTGTCTTATTTGAAGCAGACTTTTAAAACTTGAACCTGTTACCAATAGTGAACATAAAGCAGAGTAAATCCTGGTGTTTAGTGAAGTGAAAGACATTAAATATTACTTCACTGTTTGCAGTACCTTCGACTGAACCTTCATTGTGCACTGATCCGTTAAAGGGTCATAGCTTAATTTAAAAATATCGTGTTTATTCAGTGAAACAGACAGAAATGATATATTTTTACATTAAAGACCACTTTTACATCCAGATTACCCAGGTCTTAGTTGAGATTGACTTGACAAGTGACATTTATTTTTAGCCTTTTTGTGATCAAAAACCGACATCACGTCTAAAATGTCTTCCGTGAAACCGATGAACATTTTTGAAGTGTTCCCAGCTGCTGTCAAATGTGGCTTCTTCACAGACTGAACACAGTGACGAGTTCCTTGGCCTCTGTCTGTATCTGTCGCTATTTTCAGACATTAAAGCAAAAATCTAAAAATACTCAGAGCCGTCACCGCTGTCTATTTTTATAAACCTTTTAGAGCTGTTCGGTTTTTGATCTGTGCCTTTTTTCACACAAGCCACTTAGCCCTGAAGGTGTCTCGGGGCAATTGTGGCGACTCCTTAAAGCTCATTGGATGAAGCTGTTTACGGGACGTCACATGTGAATTTACTCAGGACGAAGAGCGAATGCCCCGTTTCTTTCAGGGGCAGGATCCAGAGCCCAAAGGGAGAGTCTTATCTTTGCCAGTAAACCAGCCAAAAAAAACACTGGCCCATTGGCACACACTGGGGCTTATTCCACAGCAATGACCTGCCAAAAACAAACATGTAGCACTGTGTTGACCATATTTACCAAAGTAATGCCTTGTAACCAGCTCAATTAAAGCAGGCTTTAGGACTAAGGGTAGATTTACACCAAAAGCACCTGGATATTACTGTAAGTTTTTATGTAGCAACTCCTTATGTAAGAAGTTTCTTGTCCCGGTCGGGGCAGGGCGTCCTTTCGACAGAATGAAGGACTGTTGTGTGTTTGGTCACAGGTGGAGGGTGGGTCCTATTTATAAGGGTCTATTCTGGGAGAACACCTCAGGGGCACGGCTAAAGTAGTGCAAGTGGATAGTGAGCGGCAATGGGAACATGCTCGAATGAAAGAAACAATGGTCCACACAAAGAGAATTTGATCTGTGATTCTTAATGACAATGTTTGATATCCTCTTAATTTGCACTCAAGTGTTGTTAGGGCTTTTAACATCTTTCATAGAGACAGGAAACAGAAGTTAACCAAGAAAATGTAGTAAGACTTAAAGACTGATTGGTCATTACTCTAGTCAGTGTTATTTTAAGATCAATAGGCGTTCTACAAATATAATAATCAGTCTTGTCTCCATAAACTGATGACTGAGGGCTGATTTAACAAACTGTATTTGACACTGAGACCTTATAGTCAGCACTAAAAGTGAGTCCACATGAATGAAGAGAAGGTCAATAATGTGATTTGCTGTCGTTGAGGAAATAACAATGTAATTACTCAAAGGAAGAGCTGATCTCATAGTTCAGATCTCAGACGTTGGACTGTGATACTTTGCAGCATGACACAGCAGTAAAATGGCAGATATCTGTTTATAATAAATTCGTGCTGAATAATTTCCACCTGTATCTTGTTTGTACTTGATGTGACTTCCTGGAGACGCTGTGGTGTGAAATTCAGACGGAGGCAGTGATTGACTCAAGAAACTAAAGTAAAGTGGGATTCTGCAGATGTTGTCTGTGGTTTATGGTCAATCTAACTGATCAAAGCAACAAGAGTTTCATCAAGTTGAACATATAAGACTTTGATCAAACAGGTGTTGGGCAAAAATGCCTTTTTAGCCTTTGTTAGTGGTCAGAAGGAGCAGAGAAATTAATCAATGCCAACTCATCTTTGGTGGATTTGAACATTGTAACATTAGATTATAGGTGCACTGAGGGGGCCAGTGTTAAAGCAGTGTGCTGTCTAAGTGCTGTACAAGACATAAAAAGCTAAACTTTAAGTACAAAACATAAAAAAGTAAAACCTCTTGATAAAAATGTGGTCTAGGAAAATAAATTTGGTATTATGGATGAACAAAAAAGTTGTATGTGTCTGTGTAGACTTTCAGTTGTTGTTTGGTGCAGAAGGATGTCTGCCTCGATAGCAGCTAAATCCTTCAGCTCAGTTAAAATATCACCCTCTTTAATTAAGCGAGCATCACGTCCAAAATATTGAGTTTTACTGTTTGTATCTGTTTCCTTTAACTTGCATATATCTAGAACCTAGTCATGTGAGCAAACTAAGAGTTGGAGTAAGTTTTGAGTTGATAAAACCAAACAAATATAAACCGGGTAACTTTGGGTTTCTTTGTTTCATGAGGCAGACTCTCTCAGCCCAGATTTAAACCTTAACCAATAATCCCTGGGTGTGGCCTGTGCAGAGATCAGCCAATAGCATTCAACCTGGAGGGGGGCCCGCCCGCCCCCCCCCCCCCCCCCCCCCCCCCCCCCCCCCCGGGGGGGCGGGGGCCCCGGGGTTTCCCCCGGGGCCCGGGGGGGGCCCGGGGGGGCCCCCCGGCCCCCGGGGGGGCCCCCCCCGGGGGGGCCGGGGGGGGGGGGGGGGGGGGGCCCCCCCCCCCCCCGGGGCCCCAACCCCCCCCCGGGGGGGGGGGGGGGGGGGGGGGGGGGGGGGGGGGGGGGGGGGGGGGGCCCCGGGGGGGGGGGGGGGGGGGGGGGGGGGGGGGGGGGGGGGGGGGGGGGGGGGGGCGGGGGGGGGGGGGGGGGGGGGGCCCCGCCCCCCCCCCCCCCCCCCCCCCCCCCCCCCCCCCCCCCCCCCCCCCCCCCCCCCCCCGGGGGGGGGGGGGGGGGGGGGCCCGGGGGGGGCCCCCCCCCCCCCCCCCCCCCCCCCCCCCCCCCCCCCCCCGGGGGGGGCCCGGGGGGGGGGGGGGGGGGGCGGGGCCCCCCCAGAGGAAATGGGGCTATTTCTGCTGAGAAACAGGAAGCAACACGGTCACAACCAAAAACTATACATTTTCATCAGCTCACACTAAGGATAAGACTAATTTAAAAACTCAGCAGCAAATATAAATGAATAGAATTGTAGTGTAATAAAGTATATCTTTAAAAGAAAAAGGTGCGGGCCAAAAACAAAAGGTTTAGTTGATGCAGCGCCAGATTGATGTGGCTTTTCTCACAGCTGATTGGTCCAGTTTGGATTTATCTCTAAAGCTGGATAAAACCTGCATATAGTAAGTTACCATGGTGATGAAACCTGCTCAAAGCTGGAGAAAATAAACCTGAACGGGCCTTTGGTTAACACAACGATCAAGAACTCTAATAGTGAGGGCAGCTTCAGTGGTCTTGATGTTTTCTATATTGTCTTTGGCTCTGTGCCCAGACATTTTTCCATGTGTTAGTCTATCCTTACATGTGTTAGTCTATCCTTACATGTGTTAGTCTATCCTTACATGTGTTTATGTCCTAACACCACCTCACTGTCGGCACAAGCCTGTAAAACCATCACGTTCAAAGGTCATGTGTTATGGGCCCTGCTCCAAATAGAGGTGATTATGGAGGAGACATGAACGGACTGACCTCATGTCCTGGGTCACACCTCTCATAGTCACATCACTCTGCTCCTTGCTCTAACACAGACATGGATTAACAACAGTATGACCCTTGGTGTAGGTCAGAAGAAAGACATAGTGATGGAAACACATGTCTACATTGGACTAGTGCTATTAAAAAACCCATATCACAATCTGAACGTTGAACAATAGGCTCTAAATCAAGTGTGCAGTTCCTTGACTTTAAACAGAGACAAAAGACACTTTTTTATGTTGAATAATGTGACCTGCCGAAGAAACAGATGAATGAGACTGACCCTGGACACTCCATTACTTTGTGTATATACTGTACGAGTGTGTGATCAATTACTCTGGGAACGCCTAAAGGCATTCCTGGGTTTTTTTTCACTTCATGTCCCAAAAAGCAATTTATAGGACCGCTATAACATGATATGAAAGAAAGTAGCAGCTTTCAGTGTGTGTCTGGAGAACTGGCTAGATTTAAGTCTATGGTTATATACAAGCATTCTGTTAAAAATTTTCTTCAATCTTTCCTGAACAAATAAACATCTCTTCACCTCAACATCTCATCACGGCACCTTTTTGAGAGTGGAATATATTAAGAGCAGGTGAACATTTTGTCTTCAAAGCTGAAAAATGTGCAGTGTAATGATTTGAGTGAGTTTGACAAGGACTGGATCAGAGCATCTCCAAAATTTGAGCTGCAGTGGTCAGTATCTATCAAAAGTGTCCAAGGAAGAAACAGTGAATTGGAGCAGGGTCAGGGGTCACTGAAGCACCTGTGTGGTCTGATCCAACAGACCAGCTACTGTTGCTCTAAATGCAGAAGAAGTTAAAGCTGGTTCTGATAGAAAGGTGTCAGAATACACAGTGCATCAGTTTGTCATGTTTGGGGCTGAACAGACCAGTCAGGGTGACCTCTGACCCCCGTGCACCACTGAAAGTCCCAACAATGGGCACGAGCATCAGAACTGGACCAGAGCAATGAAAGAACTTGGCTTGGTCTGAGTTTGAGATGTTGATTTGGCTCTAAATTCTCCAAATCTCAGTCCAACCAACATCTCTGGGACGTGCTGGACAAACAGGTCCAATCCATGGAGGCCTCACCTGTAACGTTTTTACTGCAACAGTGCATACAGCTCTGTTTATTTATACCCACTGCTGAGCAACATGTTCAGCTGATTGATGGAGTATACTGCCACTGAACACTATAATCTATAACTATAGGCCTATAATGGCAAATGGCACCACAAACACCACTTTGTGATGTAGCAACAGGCAGCACTGTGAGTAATGCTCTAAGCTTGGCACATATCAAAATGTCAATTAACCTAGCTGATAATGCTTGTAGAAACACAATCACATATACATCTTCTACTTCTCTGCTCTAGAGAAATGTTGATTCAAGACATTTCTGGACAGTTTTTTCTTATATTTACTTGCTGGATTTCAAAAATACAGTTTGAGAAGTTACCGTGTGGTTGTCTCTGTTTTCTGTTTAATAATCAAAATACAATCTTGTGCTCATGGTTTGTGTGGAACACTGGGGGCCCTGAAAAAGTATAAGATAGTGCTGCCTAGACGGACACATGCTTGAGACACTGTGCGCCACAAGAGACAGATTCCATATTATTTAATGTTTGCATCTGAATAGGTTTCCTTTGAGGTACAATTATACAGTATTTGCCTACATTTCTAAAAAATATGAATCTATCCAACCTCAGCAGAGCATGGCCTTGGTAGAGATACCTTGCTCAAACCAGGCCCAAAAGTCCAACAAAAAAGTTTTAAACCCTTACTTTTACATTTTGCTTCATCATTGTCTGTCTATTTCTGCAGCAGATCTTTTCCTTTGAAACCAAACTCCTCAAAGACATCTCAAAAGGTCGGAGTGCTTCGATTTTCTATTTCGAGGGAGGCCAGGAGGATAAGTTTGGAGTTTGTAGAGCAGAGATACAGAGGCACGGGTAGTTCCTGTCACTGGGACACAGAGAATAGCCCCAGGACTGATCTGAAGCACATCTGAGCCACTGCCAAGTACAAAGTCATCCCGAACAGCTCTCCTCGCTTCAGTCTCAGAGGTACATCCGAGTTTGTCAGTGGCTTCTGCATTAACCCTATGGTCTTTTCATGTGCTCTTAGTTTGGTGACCCCTTTAACTTTATTTAGTCAGTGACAGATCTGCAGCACTGGGCTTTCATCTGTTTGTTTCAGCATATTGATTTTAGGCATAGTTTTTGTAAAATGACTAAACTACGGCCAGTGTATACCGGTTTAAAACACATGAAACAAAAACAGAAGAATGGATCATCCAAGTAAAAAATAAAATATGAATCAAATAACACCCTTTGCATTTATTGGTCTTGGAAAAATATTCAGAAGTTTCATAAACCAAATGAGAGGAGCCATTACTTTCTGTTCCTACAATAAAGAGAACACACTGAGCACTGCTCGCGGGAAAGACAGGACATTTAATGGATTTTATTTGTAAATTTGTAAAGAGAACTCATCCTCTTGAACTATTCTCACTGGGTTTGTTCATAGACAGTTTTTTTAGAACATGCTCTAAAAAAAATGTGATCAATTGCAATCTGTCACAAAATAATGTCTAAAAACACAGGCCAGATTTAACTCCAGAGCAGACAGGTCAAAACTTTGGCATCAGTGTTTGTGTAGCACTAATAAAGAGCTCCTATGTGATTCTCAGGAGATGGCTTTATGAAATGTGATGATGGAAAGTACAATCTTTTGCTGCTGTAGTGTTATTCTTACCTCTTCCCTTGAACAACAGGTGGAGTAACTAGTTAGACATGCAGACGTTTTGTTCATTTATAATAATAACGCTAGTTCTGTGAGTAATAAAGGACAGTTTTTGAACAGTTTTTTCCTCTATGGGTATATTCCCCTCTGAACCCCACAGGACTGTTCTTTCATAAAACATGGTGGTGTCCTGATGTTCCTGTGGCTTATTCAGGAACAGCCCGGACTCAGACTCTCCAGAGACCAGCTCCAACCTGGGACAGTCTGTGCCTCTCTGACTTTGGCCTACATTCGCAGCCTCGTTCAGACGCAGTATTCTCCAGGTGCACCACCGTTAGTGCAGCAGTGTCGGGCTAAAGCGGACCCGTAGTTCTGTGTAATACCTGGGGTGTTAGGGTCCTACGTTGCTACTCCACCATCAACCTTGAGGGTAGCATTTACTTTTTACTAATTTAAACCCATGGCCCGTGGTCCAGCTGTAGCCACATTTTGGTTCATATGCTGATCTAACGTTTTGTGAGCCCACATTTTAAGACCTTTTTAGTAAACAACTACAAAGTTCTTTTTGATCTTTGGCTTCCATGGGTAAATTATAAATGAGAAATGTATTTAAATGTAAGAGGCTGCTATCTCTGGTTTTTCAGGTCTTTGTGACTTGAATAAAGCAGCGTTGAATGTGCCCCTCCTTCACAGTCTGGACGTGTCTGACTGCTGCTATTTTTAGAACATTAATGAAACGAGTTTAGGCGTAAAATGGCTGCTGCGGGAGGTCAGACACCGGCCATTTGTCACCGGGATGAGGTGAGCGCACCACTTTGTTTGTGCCTCCATCTGAAGACAATCTAATGGAAGCAGTGGGATGGGGTTTGGGGGGACACACTGTGAAACCAGGCTCTCCATCTGTACCTGGGTCCCCTTCATCTCTGTGTGTCAGGCCCCGAGGCGTTGTTCGCTCCACACACAAATTCATAAATATCTCCTTCATGAGAACACGTGTTTGTGGAGAGCCTTGAGCATTGTGCACATCGTGGTGAGGGCTTTGGAAAAGTGCGTACTGTCCCAGAGCAGCCAAAGGAGCCTCCGGCAAAACACACTCTCCTTTTGTCCACCGTTTTCAGGTATCTCACCTGCTTAGTGTACCCCGCTGGAACAGGACCAGAATAGCTGCTGTAAAGGGGTTGTCCATCGCAATTACAAAGAAGTCAGCCATAAAAAGAACTTCCAGGGCTGAATGTGGCCTATTTTCTCAAAAGGACAGACAGATAATCTAATGTGCACCCATCACAGTCCAGTGTTTAGGCCTTTTTGGTGTATGGCCTACAGTAGTCCCTCGCTATAACGCGGTTCTCCTTTCGCAGTCTCCCTGTTTCACGGATTTTTTAAGTGCAATTTTGGATGCTTTTTTTTTTTTTTTACAGTGTATGAACGCGCATTGTGTTCTGCATCCCGATTGGCTGAGGGAGAACTCACGCATTGAGTTCTGCGTCCTGATTGGCTAAGGGAGAACTCATGCATTGAGTTCTGCGTCCTGATTGGCTAAGCGAGAATTCGCACATTGTGTTCTGCGTCCTGATTGGCTGAGGGAGAACTCGCGCATTGTGTTCTGCGTCCTGATTGGCTAAGGGACTGTAGACTATTGTCAATCAATCTCCTCCGTGCCGTGTCTCCTGTACAGTACAGAATGCGTTCGGCCAAATTTACATAAATGTTCGATTGCTAGCAGCGTGACTCTGAAGTGCTGTATGTTTGCAAGTTTTCTCCCCGACAAAACCCACAATGACGCCGAAACGTTCTGCACCGACAAAGGCACCTGCGGTCGCACCCAATAGGCAGAGAAAGATGCTAAGGCTTGAACTTTGAGAGTGTTTAAACAAGAGAGAAATGTGAGAAAATGTCTGAGAAAAGTGTATAAAGTGTGTGGTGAGGGGTTTTACAGCCTTAAAACATATAGAATAATTGTAAAAAATAAAGCTGACTACTTCGCAGATTTCGCCTATTGCGGGTTATTTTTGGAACATAACCCCCGCGATTAACTAGGGATCACTGTATACCAAAAAGATTTTTAGAGAAAAAAAAAAATTAAACTGTACTGCAAACTTGTTACTCCACATGGCACAAATCAATTTATAGAACTGACAGTTACAAAACAGTTATTTCAGTCAATGTGTTGTGCAGGTGCAGTTTGAGGGTGATGTTAGAAACTAGGACACAGCATTTCCATGCATCGCATCTAAAGATATAAGAACAACAGAATAAAATGAAAATGATAATGACTTATAGCAACAGATAACAGATATTGGTTGGTCCTGTAAATTGTAAACAAGTTGAGTTCACAGATGGATTACACATTTGCATTTGGCTGTGTCTTTTATTGTGACTTTCATTAATGTTTACTGGTGAGCAGTGGAGCTGGCAGCATCCAAAGAGTGTTCTGGTCTAGACTCCTCAGAGTCAGTGGTGGCTTGGACAGAGCAGAGAAGCTGGGCTTCAAAAGGAGGGCAGAATCTGAGACTCAAGCAGCTGTTGAAGCAGGTAAAAAGCTGGAAGGACAATGACAAGGCTCGAGGTCAGGGACAGAAGGCAGAGACATTTTCCAGGCAGGCCTCAGTCCAGTGAGACTGCACATGACTGAGAGAACAATCTGGCAGTGAGTGTGAGAGGTGAGGAGCCTTATATACTGTCTGTCTGATTGATAATGAGCTGCCAGTGTGTGAGCAGGAAAGTTAATGAGGTGGGTGTGGCCTCAGAGGATGGCCAGGAAGTTGAAAATTACAATTAAAACAGAGGAGGTGGAAATAAATAGGGCTGGTCATAGCTGTGACAGGCTGTTTATAAAAACAATATCTTTTGAGTCTGTCTGGTGCCAAAGGGGCTTTCTTAAACAGGCCGGACATTGGCCTTTAAACCATTCATTAAAGTCTTTTACGCTATTTATTCTGTGTTATTTGTTTGATCTGCTGCAGCTGAGCATAACAAGCTTCATAATCCCAATCAATTTGACATTTTTTGTACATTGTTCAACTCGTATTATTAGAAGATGTTTTAAACATGCCACGCATGTAAATATGACACATACTCTTTCCTTTGGATTTCTGTGTAACCATGTTTTTGGAAAGGTCATGGGAGACTTGATTGACATAGATATGGATCGGTTGCTACGGGTAACACTGCACTCGGAGACCACATTTTGTGCCTCAGGATTTGTTTTTCTGTCCTGTTCTGTTTTGTGGGTCAAACGTCAAGGGACAACACAACAGAGCCGTGCTGTGAACATAGCCTTTCTCTTGTATTTTTGTGACACTGTGGGCTCTAATAGAGACCTGTGTGGGGTCTGGATTCAGGTCGGACCAGAGGGGCCTGATGCTGGGGTGTTTTTACTCCAGCTTCCCTGAGCTGTGGCATCCACTCTGCTCAAAGACAGCCTCTTTGGTCTCTATTTTCACTCCACAAAGACCATCAGCCACTGCTCATTTATCATGTTATGGACCTGAATGTGTTGAAATCCATTTAGTCTGAAAGTACAACTTCTCTGAAACCTTAATTACAAAACTGTCCATCTTCTGAGAGAGCAATACCTTCTCTTTCAATCTATCAGTGCATTGGAATAATGTTCTCATTTAATAGCCTAATAAATGACACCTATTATTTACATATAGTCCTTTATTCTACTTGGGTTTTATAATTTCCTCTGCTGGTTTTAAAAAAGTTAGGATTAGGTTTAACTCAATAAACTGAGGTACATTGTGTCCCTTGATCCCTGACCCTCCTGTCACTAAAACAGTTTGATCCTGAGCAGAAGAGACGTGAGGAAGGCGATCGAAAAGCCAATTAACTTTTGTCTCTCTTCAATCCCTCTGTTCCTGCTCCACACAGACATCGTCCCATCCCCTCGCTCTTTGTTCTTGTGTGAGTGTATCCTGGATGTGTGTTTGACCTTGAGACAGTGGACAGTCTGGGACCAGAAGTCGGTGCAGAGTTGAGGGAGGGATGGATGTCAATCTGTTTCTGGACTGGTCCTGGTCTCGTTTAGGAGCAGTGGGAGGAGTGTGCTTTCAGGATAAAAGATGACACCCAGCTCCAGCAGAGTGACACTGAGACAAAGGAAGGATCACCAGTGCATCATGGGAAATCTTTTTGCCTTCTTTTACTTAAAGCCAGGTAGCTGCATTACATCAGCGATGGCCTGAAGGACAAACTCAATATGATGTGCCCATTACTACATAGGCTGAAAAATTAACACAGAGATGTAAGAATGGGCCATCATTGTTCCTTTAATATTTTTAACAGGTGCCAGAGAGGTACTGTACAGTTGGCTGAGTGGCACTCAGTTCCTGGTTTGTTCCCAGAGTGTGTGTAAACACTGTATCTATGACAGGATGGTGAATAATTTATGTTTATTGGTGCATACTCCAAAAAAGTTTATTTCCTCATAGAGCAGGTACACTACGGCCCTCACGCTGTCTCACAATTGGCATAAATCATAAAAGATAAGTTGTTTTTTAGCTGATCTGAGATATTTAACAGGAAAGAAAATATGAAAATAGGCAATTGCCCCACGGACAATCCCACGTTGTGGGTGTCGTCAGTGTCAGCTGAATACCAGGCCTTTGTTTGTACTTTGTGGTCTGTCAGAGTTGGGATTTTGCGCTGCAGTACCTCTAGTGGCCTCTTGTGGAACTGCGCCCCATGCAACACTATTGGACTAAGTTACTAACTACACAAAAAGACCAAAATGGAAGTGACATGACTGACCCTGTCTATTATTGGTAAGCATATGGAGATATACAGACATACATAAATGCAAAATAAAGAAGTGAAGGAAAATTTCAAAACAGCAATCTAGGTCATGATGCTTTTGTCCAGTTGGCAGCTAGTGCACTTTATGATAGACATATTAACATTCTATGTCCAATACACAGGGCATACAATGTCTCAGTTGTAAATTAAAAGGTACTTATAATAAATATCAAAAACGCACATGCCTAATTACCATAAATCAATATATTGACAAGAAAAAGTTCTGGACAGAGTTTATAGTTAATGCCTTTCCATAAACTTTTTACCCGGTGTCAGAGTCAGAGATATTGATTTGATAAAGTTTTGTGACATATAAGTCAGTAACTGTGGGATTAAAGTGTTTAATGAAGCCCAGCACTTTGAGATATATACACATTTTACTTGCTTACATTTGAACAGTTGTAGCCCACCGTCCCTCCATTACCGTTCTGTTCATTCATAAAGAGTGTGTAGTAAATCCAACACTCTCGCAGCTCACTCTGAGGCTGACACACGCCTGAACCTCCAGCGCGGTTTGATCTCTGTTCATCTCCCACAACACCACACACTTTCGTCCCTGCGGCAATTCATTTCATGTTAACACAACATCAATCTGCAGCGCTGCCCTCTCCCTCCACACATCCATCCATCCAGCCGTTCATCCGTCCATCCATCCATCCGTCCATCCACCGAGCGGCTGCTTATCTCAGTCACCTTCAGGGAAAACAAATGATGTTTATATCCATGCACTTTCTCTGTCTGTGGATCCATCTCAACAAAGACTGCATCAAGTGAACCATGTTATATACTCCAAGGAGTAAATAAAAGCAACAAAGATTAATACAAATTGGTGTACTGCTATTAAAAAGTAGTAAATGGGACTAAGCGAAGGCCTCAGACTTTGTTGGACAAATTCTTGACTTCATTTTTGTTATTTTGGGTATTCTTCTCCATTAGATACATAGACAATTGTAAATGATTGTCTTCCAAAGTATCCCAGTTTTGCTGTATCTTAATTATCATAATTACATGTATCTATTAATAATGTGGACAAACATTATTGCAATCAACACCAGGTTAACAATGAATTCACAGTGGCTTTGTTTAAATGTTAAATAAGATGTTCAGGACCGGCCTAAGTGTTTTCGTCACCAGAGGGAGCTTGGCATATTGGGTTCTTCCACATTCGGCGCCAACGCTAAAACAGTACGGTAATAAAATACAGCCTTTGAATTTGCAACAGTAAATACTAAAAATGCCAAAATCAAAATAGTAAATACTTTAAACCAACTTAAATAATGCTGTTTAAAAATGTGCCTCTTTATCTGCCACAGGTTCAGGAGTAGTTAGCTTGTGCTGCAGCTGGTTTCTTAACATATATGTTTCTTAACTTATATTTGCTGGGACATTGTCGTCTTTTTTAGGGTATCTGTTGCATTTTGACCAAACTACATTGTAAAGTTGCACGTCTGATGTTAAAAATTACCTTTTTCTCCTCGCTTTTGTCTTCTCAGTTCCTTTTATTGACTATATTGTTGTATTTACATTTTTTTTGTCAGCTGTTTTGAAAAGCCCATGTCTCCAGATGGAGTCAGTGTGAGTGTCGCCTCTTTTCTAATCTCTGCTGCGGGGCGTCCTCTCTCCTGTGGTTCCCTAAAGGCTCTTTGGCCCTCCATCTGAAAAGCTATCTCCCATAATGCCTTGTGTTGATATCCATCGGCCTGCAGCTGTTTTTTTCCTCTGTTCCTGTGAGAGACAGTTTGGGTGATGAAGAGTGGGTGTCTGCCTCTGAATGTCAACCTCTGGGTGCACTTATAAATCCTGCACACACACTCAGAATTTACTTCAGTTTAAGAGAGACAAGTCTTGTACCACCTAGTTTTTTGCCCTCCAGATGTGGTTAATTTAAACCTCCTCATGTTTACTCCTAGTTAAGAGCCTTATTAATAGTATTGGTTTTGCACCAGTTTAGCAATGATTTAACTCTAGTTTAGTTCCAGATTTAGTTGTTTAGTTTTTGGCTTGATCTTAGTTTGTTCATGTTTAAATCCTGGTTTAATCATGTTTTTTCTCAGGCTTTAGTCTTAGTTTAGAGCTAGATTAATACTAGTTCTGTCCAAAATTGTTCTTGCCTTGGTTTTCCCTAGTTTTGTTAAGACGGTTTAATCCTACCTTAAAATGCTTCGATGTAGTTTACTCCTGGTTTAGTCCTAGTAGAGCCTCACTTTATCTCTATTTTTAGTCCTGGTTTGGACTTAGATTAACCTAGGTTCAGCTCTAGGATTAGTGCCTTGTTTGGTCTTTTTTAATGTGATAGTGTTTTGGTTTAGTTCTAATTTAATACTTGTTTGTTCCTAAATTTCATCCTGAGTTTAGTCCTTGGTTCTGTTCTGTTTTAGTCTTGGGTTCAAAACAGTTTTGCTCTTTGGGCATGTAATTATTCTAGTTTACTGATGGTTTGTCCCTGGTTAAGTCTTTGTTAAGGTTTGGGACACTTAAATAGTTAGACCATGTTTTGCTCTAAGTTCATCCCTGGTTTATCCCTAGTTTAGTTCTGGTTTAAAACTCCTCAGTTCAGTCTTGGGTTTAGTCCTGCTTAAGTCCTGGTTTACTTTTGGTTTTACATCGGACAGCTCTGGTTTATTACAGTCTCCATTTCCTCTAAGGTCTCTGTTTAAAAATCATTTACATAATAGTGAAAATGTATTCTGTAATCTTTGATTTCATTTGGGTCTGGATTTGTCCCTGCTCTGTCATTTGGAGACCCCCTACAATAAATAATACCGTCCTCACAGTAATATCAGAATGAGTGTCTGTGTGCGTGTGAACACAGGTCTTTCTCCAAATGTCATGTGGAGCTGAAGGTTTCCAGCAGCGCTCAGCTTCAGTGAACATGAAACCATTATTCAATACTGACCCTTATGCTCTTACACCCAGCTTTCAAATGTAATATAAATATTAATGGATTTCTATAAAAGTCCATCTTAAACAGTCCATTTCTGTTGTTTTGTATTAATTCTGTATAAATCACTGCATGTGTCTATAGATCTGTGGGAGATGACGTCACCCAAACACAGTTAAGGCCAGTGATAAGAAAGCACCACATTTGTGCATGAATTACACTGAACCTATTGTTCATTGTTGTGTTTAAAAGAGTCTTGACCAATCACATAAATCTACAAAACTTTATTAGTGGGATTTATTAGCTATAGTTGCTTATTGCTGTCACAAAAACATCAAGACATGTTCTTTAAATGTAAAGAGATACACACAAAATGAGTTGTTTTTATTGGGCGTTACCTGAGTCTGAAGCAGTTGTATTACAGAGTTATGGTAGCACCCAATCACTCTTTAGTTTGTCTAGATATCCTCTTCAACAACATGATAAAAAATAGTGTGTTTTTGTCTTTTCTGCGCTGAATGGAAGTGGGGTCAATGCTTTTCTGCAGTTTTGATTTTACTACTACAGTTTAATGTACACATGTTGTGCTCTTCTGCCAGAAATCTCCTGGAGCTTTATGGACTGATTTGTGGTTTGTAAAAACTATAACTAGGTTCCAGTGTTGTGAGATTGGACTGAGGTAAGTCATTCATTAAGGTTAGTCAATAAGACTACCCAGGTTTCTTCAGTAGAAAGAGTGGGAAAGACCTAATGAAGAAACATGTTGGCTCTTCAGTTAGATTTAGCCACTTAATTGAAGGGTTTTAGAAATCTTTCCTTGTGTTTTGTTGAAGTTGGAGTGTCACAGTGGCCTCCATGATCTGTAGTATTTTTTTTTCCAGTTTTCTCCCTTAACAAGCTTTAGAGCAACCACTTTTTTATATTATATGTTTTATTGTAATATTTTCCTAGCAGGATTCTCAACAATATTATAGTATATAATAATAATAGACTCTGACAGATATGCCTCTTGTCTCTGTCGTTTGACTTTGAGATTTGGTTGTGTTCATTAAAGCCAGGCCTGTTTCTCAAAAGCTCTGAACCATTATGTTATGTAGTGTATAATTTTCCACTCAGGTGACATTTCTAAAATCATAGTACTCACAGTGGCCTGCGTGAAGCCTGTTTTATATGAGTCAGTGCCAAATGGAGCCAGAGTGAATGAATAAATGCATGTTTGATATCACCACAGTCACTTTGACCCCTGACCTCTGCAGCCGCCGGAAACACACACCACTTACAGCACAACTGGGATTTGTAGTTTGGAAAAAGCCTTGAAAGCTGAATATTAATGTGAATGAAGGTCGGTGGTGGTGTTGTGAGAAGTGTGGCCCCTGGACGAATGTGAGTGGTCGTGGTCAAACAGAGCGTTTAGTCGACCCCAGAGACAGAAGTAAGAAATAATTGGATGAAAATACATTATGTATCTGAGCTCTGAAGGTTTCACTGCTGATGTGAGACTGTCACATTTCAACAAGTAACAACCGGGAGCTCTCTGCACCAACTGGCAGCTGAATTATTCATTTTTGCTACTGACTTATTTAGATTCATGTTAAAGCCATCACTGGGTTTGATATTTTAATTTGGATCATGCAGATATTATTAAAATCAGATGAGCATGTTATAAGGCTATGGTTTAGAAACTTTTCCAGTTGCTGAAAGTGATTTAAGGCCCAGTTGCACCCACAAAAGTTAATTAACACTCAGATCAGTGCTAATCCAAGGTGAACCAATACAAATGATACTTTAGAGGAGTTGAAGAAATGTTAAGCCTACTGAATCAGACTGTCTTTGGGACTGAACTTATTGAGTGGATTGTGTGAGTGATATCAGCATCATACAGACAATATATTACTGTAAAATGATATTAAGAATATGAAACTATATTGGTGAATTCATCTGGAGGCGGCCATTTTTAAAACTCCTCCGGATTTGGTTTAAAGTTAAACCTAGATCCCAAATCAGATCTTTTTTCAGTGGAAATAAGTTTGAATGATTTAATATTTAAAAATGTAAATTGTGTTTGTGCAATTAGCCACATGTTAGATATGCCTTAAGTTTACACAACAGTGTTTTTGGCCACTTCCTTCTGATTTCTGATGCAATCCTCTCCATTTATCCGGGCTTGGGACCTGCACAAAGGTACACTGGCTTGTGACTCCTTGAGGCAAGAGTTTTGGCTCCTCGTCGGGGAGCTAAACCATGTCTTTCACTTGAACGGTAAAGGTGCTCACAACTTTGACAGGGAGCAGGACTAAAGCTTATACAATTAGATCAATACAGAAATTCATCTTGGTTTGATGCTTAAGTTAAAAAGTTTACCAGACTTTCAACAAATGTAGCATGTGACACTCTCTGATCTGTTGTTCATATTTTGTGACCAATTGTAGATGGAAACTTGTGTGTGTTCTGTGTAATTAATATTAAATACTTGCTGAAAAAGACTGCATTTCAAGACCTTATATAAATCTGAGTTTAGAAGCCTGCTTCATAAGGCTTTTACACATCCCTCCATTGGTAGTGGAAGATTTCAAAATACAGCACAACTACAGTGAATGGATTTTATGGATTTTTTCAGGGCTCTTTTAGTGTTTGCTGACATTAATTCGACCCGTTCACACTCTCTCAGCTCTTGTTTGTTGCCTACTTGCCCTTTAAAATGAACTATACACATTTAATCATATTCATGGAGTTTATAATACATTCTCCATGTCATCCTGACACCTCATCTCTTTAGGCTTTTAAAAACTCACTCTGGTTACACTCTCTGTCTGTCAGTGTTTCATGGCCCTGCACCAGGAGCCTCTCTGGAGTAAAATATACCATTAGCTCAATAATTACATTCCTGACAGAGATTCCTGATTAGATCGAATCCTCGGGGAGAGACGAAGATAAAGAGACAGCGAGTGGAGGCAGGAATAACCAGTCACTGTAAAGAGGAAGCTGAAGAATGAGAGCAGAGACAACAAGATGAGAGCAACGATAAAAGATATGAAAGGGGTTTGCAATGATGATGAATGTGGCTGACGACGCACATCTGACCACAGCTTCTCCTCGATGAATAATACAGATCAGATGGAAAAGCTCTCCTCGCCAACATCCATTTAGCCTAAACGTGCTCTATTGTAGGAAAAAAAAGGCCTGTTTAATGATTCATGAAACAGATCCATTACTATCACAGTAACTTTGTGAAAAATGGTGAGCAGAGTTCTCTTTGTGGCTCGGATTTCTAACTCAAAGGCACAGGCTGTGGTTTAGCTGCTGGTACAGACTGTTTGTGATCAAGAATAGACATCACACAGCTCAGACTAGTTTAGTTTATTCACAAAAGTCAAAAAAAATACCAGTGCCTCCAAATAATATTCACAGACTTTAGGACATTGTAAAATCTGACTCCCAGTGAAGCTATTTAAAGATGATGCAGACACCCAAATACAACTCTAAATAAAAGAGGCAGAAAGAGTGCATTTCAGGAGATATTGGACATTTATGGCTCTTTATACTTTCTTTTGTACAGACTGCAGCCAGATACAGTAACTCGGGTACATGTCATTACAATAATTTAGATTAGGCTCAAATAGAGGGCAGTACAATAACAATGGGTCTTCTAATGGAAGGAGTTGAATCAATTTAAAGAATAATCCTACATATTTAGACAGACATTTAACCAACTCATCAATGTATTTTGTAGAGCCCTTCCATTTATAATAATATTTAGATGATTAATGCTGTTTCCATTTAGATATGCACAAAAAACAAAAAAACTTTTTTTTTTATTAATATAATAGGATCATTTGATACATTTAAACCAAATATTAACCTCTGCTAGCACCTCATTTAGTTCTTGTTTTTTAGGTTTTAATTGTCAAAAGTGTTTTGATGATTTTATAAAAATAATAAATAAAGAGTGGTTGTAATGTTGATCCTTGAGGTACCTCATATTCAATGGTTTTCATTATATTGATACCATTTAGACTAGATGAGCTTGAAGGAAGGATTGTGTGAGTTGTTTGTCTTGGTATTGTTACAGTTACATTTCTGGGCTTAGTCACATTATTAAAGCAGCCATGATGTTATTTAATGGTTAGTGGTGTGAAACTAGACTTTGTAGGGTTGTAGAGTTCAGGTCTTAGTCCTGGTTGTTGTGCTTTTTACCATGTATGTCAGGACTGTGTGATTAATTAAAAAAAAAAAAAAAAATCTGTATTTTAATAACATGAAAAAATATGCCACACCAAAAATGATGTATTGTGCCACAAAAAAAGTCAGAATTCAAAATAAGAAAAAGGTTTTGATTAGAGTAGATTTATTCTTGCTCTCCACTGACTTCTATCAATTGCAAGGCCAGCAGGTTCACATTAGAGCAGCACAGACAGCCGCTCAGTTGCAGTTCTCCCAGCTGTTAGCGGCTAATTGGTGTTAGCCCTGCTGCTGTTTGCCAACTTCTCCATCTGTTTTATCTGAGAAAATGGTGACAAACAGAGAAACTGTCGATGAATAAATCATGTCCAGAGAGAGACAATGTCCGAAGTAGTTTTTTTGCATATAAAATACAAAATATGTTAGACAAGTATTAGCCATGACTAGACTTTTTAATGTCTATTTTCAAGAGAGTCAAAAGCAAAGAGTGTCATTTTGAGATAATTCAAAATAGTTTAAACTCATTTTAGACATTGCATCTTTAAACGGGAGTCATTGTGTTTGTTTGAGCGAGCTGCAAATGTCTGTTTTCGTTCTCGTGGAGGTGTTTGTTGTTTTGGCTCAAAGACATTGTTCTAATTTAAGACGTGACTTGGACATGGCTCACGGTGCACACACACATTGTTGGAAGTTGTTCTGTTCGCTATTTTCAACGCAGCATTAACAGTGAAACTCAAACCTATCATGAATCTCTGTGGGTCTAGTTTGATGTGACCTTTAGGGGGTTATTCCCAGCAGTGAGCCCACCTCTCTCTGGCACACTCACAGTTGGCCCGTGGGCGTCCATCTTGCAGAGTATAATAGCAAAGTGGGATTTGTAATTTCATCTAGCCTAAAGGGGGTAAAGAGAGTCACGTCAGCTGTTCAACCGGGAACAACAATGAGGCTGTGGCATGAAAACACACTGCACCTGGTGACTCCAAATAGACAAGTATGAACAAGGACCTACACAGGACTTTAGAGATACCGAGGTCCAAAAAAGTGTGCTCTAGTCCTAAACATATATAGGCAAAATGTCCACATCAGTTAATAATGGATGTCAGCATTTAACCAAATAAAATACAATTTCACTTATATAGTGTATTATTTGTGCTGAATGAGCAGTGGAAGTATTGAAAAAAGGCATGTTTAATGAAGGTGTATTGTTTTGTTTTTTTATATGGTGGCATGCCTGTGGAGGTTCTCAGTCATCCAGGACATTTCAAGGTTTTTTGACAAGGCATCTGGAAGTAGGTTTAAAGGTGAAGTCGTTTCATCCAAGGGACTTTGTCTGTTTTGAATTCAACAGGAAAAAGAGCTGAGACATAAATCCCTCAAACGAAGGGGTTTAGCCTGAAACTACTGGGACTGGACGAGACTGGTCTGTTTAGCCTTGTCCAATCAAAGAGTTTATAAAGTTGTTTGTTTTGGGGTTTTTTTCTGCTCTCCGTAAGGCAAAACATTACGTGAATTTTCCGTGGTCAATTTGTAACGTTCCTCCACCATAAACTTAGCAGCTGCACCAAAGTTCGGCTCTGAGTAAAGCACCAAATTCTCCTGCAGTCAAAGACAAATGCACCAGACCACTCCTCTTTAGAACAGCCCGCCCACAGTGGGTAAAATCCACACTGGAGCCAGGTGAAGGATGTGATGTGCATATCACCTCCAAATTAGCTCTACAATACATTAACTCGGCAAAAGGCTAAGTGAATTCTGTCTAAGTGACTTCACAGCCTATTATCTTCCTTAATATTTGTTCCCTGCTGTCACACTGTCATGTCTTTCGAGTCTAAACACTCGTTGAGCTGACGGCCGCTGAGAGCCGACAGCTGTAATGATCCTTTCAGGAGCCGTCCTATTGTTGAAGCTCGGTTTGGAGAACATTGTCACGACGCGTCAGTATTCAGCTCCGAGCCGCTCGGTCCGTGCTTTGTCAGATCTGGCCTTGTCTTTTGTCGCCGCTCCCTTACACGTCTCTCATTGCCATAGCAACCGTGGCTTTTCCTACCTCATCCCCGAGCGAGGGCCACGGCCGTCAAGATGGTGAATATCTGCTTTAGAGATGAACTACTGTCTTCTATTCACATTATCAAACTTTTCCTGTGTGATAATAAGACAGATGACTGGTGACTCAATAGAAAAATGTATTGTGGAGAAATTAGGTAAATTTATCGTAGGTTATAGGTAGGTTATTTATGAGAGAGTATTAGGTGGATTTAAAGCCATAATCTGGAGAATTTCCAGTTCGTAGCAAGTGCTCAAGTGTGAATAAAAATCTCTTTCAAATTCTGTCATCATGGTTTTTGCAGTTGTTTTCTTCTTTCTGTTGAGATCTACACCCTCAAACAATTAAATTAAAGAAATTAATTTTTAAAACATATTACTAAAAACAGCAGGCAGTAGATGTTGGATATTTTCCAAGCAACATGTTACATGTTAACATCATTTTTCTCACATGCATTTTTATGTTTAATCACCTGGAATATTGTAAGAATCATTTGTGGAAAAAATGAGACCTTACAACATGAAACAGGGATAAAAAAAGAAAATTGGGTTGTGCCACTTTAAGGTCAGTCCCTTCATAACACATCACTGTAAATTTCCTTTAAATAAAACATGGGACGTCTGTTTAATTTTAATGGAGTGAAACAGAATGTTATCAATATGTATCATAATTGTATAGCACTTTAAATGTGCGATGAAACATATTTTGATCCAAAGTTCAAATGCCAAAGTTAGCTAACATATAAGTCTCCAAACTTACAGAGCTTTTTTAAGATCAACAAAATGAGACAATGACTATTACCTTTTAAAATGTGGACTTTCGGAGTGCTCAGGTTACGATTATTTCTGTCTATTGGTTTCCAATTGGCCAAGAAATATTTGCTGGGAAGCTTTGCATCCACTTTACTTTGACGTATTTGGGATTTGTTATGTCACCAAGTTTGTGCTTTGAAAAATGTGTGTTTTTATCTAGAAACCCCAAAGTAATAAACATTTTGGATTAACTGGCAACATTTGGATATTCCCTCCATCTGAAAACATCCAATGATTTGAAAGCTGAAAAATGTCTGTGGTTGATGGCTGTGTTGTTGTGCTGTTTGTTGCTTCATGAGTCTGGACAGAATGTGAATGAAGTTGACTGTTTTCAAAGCCATCCTCTTTGCCCTTGAACCGGTGTCTCCCTCTGGTTTATTTATCAGCGCTGGAGGTGAGCCGTTGTCCCGCTGACTCTGGGATGGGGCTCATTTTTATCCTCTGCGCTGATACGTTCCTCTCCCGGTTCCACCTGATCGCGGACAGATGGGTTCTGGGTGGGATCTGAACCAGACTCCAGCTATTTGTGTCTGACCCACTTTGAGCAGCTTTGGGCTAAACTGAGCCGATGAGATCTGGAGCAACACAAATAATGGTAAAGGAAACGGTCATGAACAGAAGAAGAGGATGGAGAATACACTTAACATTCAAGATCAATGCAGTAATAAATGCACATAAGGCAGATAAAACATCATACATAAACAAACAAATATATTAGAGCTACAGTTCTTTATAAATGCTACTATGCCACAGGCCACAAGGCTTTATCTGTGACATATCCCTTTATTCATGCACAGTGAACTGTATT